>CAJNDT010001269.1:54406-721906 GCA_905221615.1 Symbiodinium sp. CCMP2592
ATATGTATTTAGAGCATTGATACATGCAGGCAGTGCTACGACTGAGATGGAGCACTTGGAGGTCTACGCTTCAGGGTCCAATGACTAAGGGCGAGTGGTGTGTTGCTGCCGTCCTCTCGCTGCCATGACCTTGGCCTTCACATCCTTGAATGCCCCGAAGCTTGCGTAGATTGTTCCCATGGAAACCTTGCGGAGCTAGCTGCGGGAAATGGTTAAGCTAGCCTGGCCGAGAACGACTCGAAGCAAAACACAACTACAGTAACAAAATCCACCAGCTTCCAGCCGAACGAAAGTCTAAGCAACGATAAGTGCAACTACAGCTGTAAGTATATTTTGACCCCAGCTCTCGATGAGTCCGCAGCACAAGATAATTGAAGTGCTGCCTGAGAAGCACGCACGTGGTGCGGGATTTGGTCTTCCAAACCCAACTCCCGTACACCGGCAAGCAAGATGAGCAAGCTCACCGCACGCTTCAGCCCTTGATGTAAGCAATGGAAAAGGGTCTGAGCAGGGCGGATCCTGGCTGCAAGGCTGGAAGCTCCCTTCGCGGTTCATCGAGGTACTCATCAGGCGGGTAGGTGCACGACAGTTTCTCGCAGCCAACCAGGTCGGGGTTTGACAGGAACCTGAGATGAAAAATGTTAGGGCTGTTAGGGCGTTACATGAGTCATGGGGTTCGGGTTATTATTTGAGAACTACAATAATTCATTAGGATATGACTGTAAGACTCCAAATGACAACTACTGGGTAACTGCTGCAGCTTCTTCTACGGTAGGGACGAGTCAAGCCACCCCTCTGACACTATGAGTTCCAGCAATCTCTCGAGGACTTCCGGGTCTATGAACCCGGAAGTGCTGTAGTCCGAACGAAAGGCCAGCATCCATGGCCGAACTACCGCAGGTGCATCCATGTCGATGGCATATGTCTTCCTCGATAACACTGTGTTTTAACACACAGCACGACAAAGCATTGAACTCAGTCAATGTCAAGGCGATGCTGGCACTTCACTGTCACAATAATTACTAGATCTCTGAGCTGCGGACTCGGGGTCCGGGGGACAGAAGTCATCAAGCCACGAAGCGAAACCCATCAGAGCATCCTCGCACAACACCAACAAACACGAAATCAGTCCTCATGATCTTTAAACATGCTCTGGCCTGGTCGGGATATTTCTGTGCGAGGTACTGGTCTGGAGATCCGGCTGGCATGACTGTCTTGTGAAGCCTGCAGAACAGTCAGTGGCAATGAGGACATGAACAAACTTCTTTCGTTGTCACAACACATAATGAGAGAATTGAATGAACAGCTTCCTAAGTGTGTCAAACTATGGAAGCCACGGAACCACTCCGAGATCTTTGCCATCTCCGGAAACGGACAGGTGCTAGCAGCAGCAGTTTTGGCATTCTTAGCCGAACCACCACCGCCACTGCCACCAGACTTTCTTTTGCTGGGCGGCATGGCTTCTGGATGCTTCAGGTGGGGACACTACCAGTCGACTGGCACAAGACCTCTAGCCGAAGTGTAACTGTGTTCGGCTCGCAACAACCGGCTGGCTGTATCACTGAAAGCTGACCACTGACTGCAACGTTGAAAAGTAAAAGGCATCTGGTGCACAGATCTTAAGTGTCATTTTTCAGACCTGGCGCCTTGGATCCTCGAGTTTGCCTGCCGTGGCTCAGAATAGCCGACCCAAGCCTGTCGCTACGAGGAGCTGTCGGGGGCCTGCCTCCTGGGGTTTTAGCTTCAGGGTCTAAAGTTTCAACGGAACCGCCACAAAGCCTGGAGCCGACCTGTCTGAACCCCAGAGCTAATCCAGCTTCAAGACGATTCTACATGCAATGCGTCACATTCGCAATGCTTCTTTTAATCTTTGAGGATGATGGCTAAATCTACTTCGAAGGCCAACACAACACAACACAACGTATCGAAAGATTCTGAAATACCTTTGAACGGAGGTTTGCTCGCTCATGAATCCTCGAAACCTGCAGCATCCAACCTAACCCTTAGGAAGCCTTGGCCCAACAACTCTACACCCCAAGCCTTGGAACACCAGAAAGCAAATCCTACGGAATCTTCATACCGAAGTCTGAACAGCTTGGAAGTAATAAATGTATGACAATGTATTATACTGTATAATTAATCTAAGGGCCTAAATTTAAATGAACAAGACCATCAGTCTTCAACACCAGGACATGGGTCCCGGAGTCAACGCCTGTCGTGCATCAACCCACTCCGAACCCGCAAAAAACGCGAATACTCCGTCACAACAATCGGAATCTGACTAAAGAAACCCAGGAACAAATACCCCTGACTGTCTAACCTTTATTTAACCCGCCGTGTCTAACACATAGAAACTCCAAATAGATGCCAAACACCTAGTACCTGGACAAGAATGGACCCTCTGGCTCCTACATTGTTTCTGGAGACGGCCGAAAGGATTATTTTTTGGGAAATAGGTTTGGTGTTCCATGGTGCTCAAAGGATCCCGGGAGGTCATGTTAAAATCGGAAGATGATCCATCATAACGGGCTCGACACAAAGCTTTGACACTGAGAACATGACGTTTCATGTCCGTTGCGCACGATGCAATGCGGAACCCATACAAGACGCGCAACTTGCACGCTGTAGGTATGCCAGCACAGTTACAGTTCTGGAAGCAGACGAATATTCAATCCGAGATGCAGATAGCTAGCGGTGCACAAGCATCCTTACAAGCGTCTGTTTCACGAAAAACAAGAAGTCAATCTAGGTACCGGCTGACCTAGGTAGTATGATGTTAAACAGCAGGCAGATCCCACGGCACCTTGAACCCCAGCAAACGCATGCCCCACACGTGTCAACAACCATCATGCTCGTCGTCCTGAGTCGTCCTGCTTTGATCTTGCAGAGCGTGCGGCAACATGCAAAACGTTCAAGGCAGCATGCGATGTCGTGCCATCTTTCGCGTCCGGGTCGTGCAGCATTGACCACCAGGAAACAAATCACCTCTTCAAGCGTCGTCTCTCTCTCTCTCTCTCTCTATCTTTCTCTCTATCTCTCTCTCTCTCTCTCTCTCTCTGCCTCTCTATCTATCTATCTCTCTCTCTCTCTCTCTCTCCTTGTCTCACTCTCTGCCTGCCTCTCTCTCTCTCTCTCTCTCTCGCTCTCTCTCTCTCTCTCTCTCTCTCTCTCTCTCTCTCTCTCTCTCTCTCTCTCTCTCTCTCTCTCTCTCTCTCTCTCTCTCTCTCTCTCTCTCTTCGCTTTCTCTAACTCTGGTTCGACGAGAAGCAGCGGGGAGCGTATTCAAACAGCACCCTCCCTCCCTCTCCCTCCCTCTCTCTCTCTCTCTCTCTCTCTCTCTCTCTCTCTCTCTGTATCTCTCTCCCTCTTTCCCTCTCTAAGACACTTAGTCTCTCGTCTCAAGGAATTATCCTAGTCTTCACACCTTGAAGTTCCTGCTTCGTCAGCAACCACCGAAAATAACTGCTTAGCTTCATAATAATATCTGAATGCAAGAATACATGACAGGACTTTTAAATGGTTTCAGCATAATTATTTAATGCTTGGACAACTGCTACACAACTTCGGGGATGATTCCGTCCCTTACCATCATGTGTAGAGTGAACTTCGCGAAGAGCACTACGCTTTTAGTCGTTGAACCCCAAACCCCCTAGCCAGGATAGCCGCGTGCCAAGACGCAAGACGAAACAATCAAAAGCCGCGTGCCACGACGCAAGCACAAACAATCAAACGGCCGACAACTACCGGTTTCCATGACTTGTCACCCAAAGCGACTAAGCACTCCAACTCATGATAGAATTATACGGTAATCGTAACAGTCCACAGCCCACCACAACACATTACGCGCCGGGCCAATTCAATGTGCGTCAAGAACCGTCATGTCAATTTGCTTCGTCGTGCCTTCATCATATAGACGGTGCAACCACGCAGGCAAGCTCACGGATTATGCCACAGGTAGAAAGTGTTCGCCCTTGGACTTGGATTGGTCAATCCAAGAACCGCCTCGTCAATCGTCGTTTCTGTTCTCTCTCTCTCTCTCTCTCTCTCTCTCTCTCTCTCTCTCTCTGGCGCTGTATCTGTCTCTGCATCTCTTTCCCTCTTCCCTCTCTCTCTCTTTATCTATCTCTATCTCATTCTATCCCTCCCTGATGTCTCTCTCTATCTCTCTCTATCTCTCTGTATTTCTCTTTCTCTCTCTCTCAGCTCCGTCTCTGCCTCTGGCTCCGTTTCTCTCTCCCTCTATCTTTCTTTCAGAACCGCTCCCTCTCTAACTATCTCTTTCGGAGGCAGTCGACGCGTCTCTTGGTCTTGTCTAAGGGCATGATCCTACTTGTCATGCATCACTACTTGCCAGGACTTACGTAGCAGTAAATCATGTCGGCTGTATGTTCTGGGGTATGACTTCGGGTATGACCGCTTCAAAGATCCTGCGACGTTGCCTACCCCTATAGTATAAAGTCAGCCTTCAAACTTCCCCAAACCCCTACCCAATAGCCTATTCCTCGAAGTGAAGCCCTAAACCCTCGCCCGGAAACGAGCCTGCCAATACGGAAGACCAAACAACGGAGGACCCAGAATAGGATGACATCTCACCCCAAACCAAACTCTTAGTCTTGTGAAAGATGCAGGGCTAATTGTCGCACCTGGAGCTTTCACATGTCAACAGTCCAGTGGGTAAATGTAAATTCTACGGAAAACCGTGATTGTAGGAAGAACATTGATCCAGCCGAACAGGATCCGCATACTACTGAACTGATCGCAACAATCCGTCCGATCGAAGCCCGACCATTGCGCCTGCGCTTGGAGAGCTCCGTCCAAATCTGGTAGGACTTGACACGGCAATGATGGTAGATTGCCTGGTTGCTCTGTACTGTACTGTGGGAGTGGAATATCGGTCAAGGCTAAAGGAAAAGAGTCTGGAATGGCACTGTGCTAGGTCGTAGGTTCTAGGCTTCAGGGGCTGTGGTTCAAGGGTCCAGGCTTGAAGCTTCAGGGCGCAGCACATAAAACCGTCAGGGCCCCAACACGGCTTCGAACTTGTGCTGACATCGTACTTGCGCGATGTATTTCTATCTCTGCTTCAGAAGGACAGCACAGCAATCAGCGCCAAGGCACCGCTGCTCCGAAGCATTCGGCCCATGACATCGCTCCGCAGTCCGTCTAAACCTGCAATCATTCAAATCACCAGCTTGCGGCTAAAGTCCAGGGTCTGTTGTGTCTTGGGAAGCGAGAATAAAAGATTGAATTTTGGGAAACGAAAACCCAGAAGTGTTGAATTTTGGAAACGGAGAACCCAGAAGTGTTGAATTTTGGAAACGGAGAACCCAGAAGTGTTGAATTTGTGAAACGGAGAACCCAGAAGTGTTGAATTTGGAAAACGGAGAACCCAGAAGTGTTGAATTTGTGAAACGGAGAACCCAGAAGTGTTGAATTAGGGAAACGGAGAACCCAGAAGTGTTGAATTTTGGGAAACGAGAACCCAGAAGTGTTGAATTTGTGAAACGGAGAACCCAGAAGTGTTGAATCACAGATGTGATTCAACACTTGGGACACACGTGGAAACCGGAAATTCAACACCCAATGCCTTCTGGAAAAAACAGGCCAGAAGTGTTGAAACAGAGCTCTGGTTCAACACTTCCGGCCTGTCCTAGTCATTTTTTCATATCAATGAGTTTTTTCAAAACATGCTTTTTTGCACCAAAAGGCAGCCTGGTGTTGAATCGCAGCTGTGATTCAACACCCATTCGTCTTCGAAATTGAGAAGGGACCGGTGTTGAATTTCCTCTGCCTGCCGGCGATCTGATTTCCTTCCAACCACCGGCATTGGCCCTAAATGTCCATGCCGCACCTCAATTTTTTTGCAAAAACGATGTCGCAAAAGTAGATACGCACGTCTCAGAACCCAACCCGGGAGACCTTTCAAATTACATTCAAAACGCAAGCCAAGTGTGTCCCAAGTGTTGAATCACATGTGTGATTCAACACTTCTGGGTTCTCCGTTTCACAAATTCAACACTTCTGGGTTCTCCGTTTCACAAATTCAACACTTCTGGGTTCTCGTTTCCCAAAATTCAACACTTCTGGGTTCTCCGTTTCACAAATTCAACACTTCTGGGTTCTCCGTTTCACAAATTCAACACTTCTGGGTTCTCCCTTTCCCAAATTCAACACTTCTGGGTTCTCCCTTTCCCAAATTCAACACTTCTCAGTTCTCCGTTTCCAAAATTCTTCTGGGTTCTCCGTTTCACAAATTCAACACTTCTGGGATCTCCGTTTCACAAATTCAACACTTCTGGGTTCTCGTTTCCCAAAATTCAACACTTCTGGGTTCTCCGTTTCACAAATTCAACACTTCTAAGTTCTCCGTTTCACAAATTCAACACTTCTGGGTTCTCCCTTTCCCAAATTCAACACTTCTGGGTTCTCCGGGAATTTCCCCAAATCCAACACTTTTGCTAGTCTAGTGGCCTGTCGAAAATCAAAGATACTGAATTCAACGACTTCTGGGTTGTCAGTTTACGATAATCCGACACTTATTCTGGGTTCTCTTTATCCAACATTCAAGTTGTCTAAGTTCTGAAAATTGGAACACCTCTTGGTTTCGCCCGAAAGCTTAGCAGTGACTGCTGAGCTCTCCTTCCGAAACTTGAACATGTCATGGTTTTCCTTATGAACACTGACGTTGCGCTGTTTTTCGTGTTTGCGAAAGCAAACAGTCAATTGACCCCTGGGTTCTCCCCTAAGGCACAGGTTGAACAGATATGGTGTGGGGGTTTTAGGCTTTAGGGTTTAGGGAAAGTAGCGAAGGCTTGAAGCCTAAGACCTGACACGGCCACAGATCGGGCTTATTACTAGGATTGGGCGACCGACGGATTCGAATGGACAATAATAACGATTCGGACAAGCATCCATTCGAATGGACTATAATATCGATTCGGATGGACAGGGACCGGTCATCGTAAATGAAACCAGAAAAGTATCGATTCGGATGGACATGGACCGAGCATCGTAAATTAAAACAGATGGGGCGACCAACGGATTTGATTTGACAACACCGATTCGGACAAGCATCAAATTCGAATGGACCATATACATCTCGATTCGGATGGACACGGACCGATGATCGGAAAAAAACAATATCGATTCCGATGGGCACGGACCGATCATCGTAAATGAAAAAAGGATTGTCAATGGGCGACCAACATATATTCGAATCGACGACTAATTAATATCGATTCGGACAAGCATCAAGCATCATCAATCGGCAAACCAACCACTTAACATCAGAATCAGCTCCCCTGAACTCACCGGCTCCCCTCAACGAGACGGCCAGCTTAGTAGTTAGGCTCGATGGTTAAGGACATTAGGGAAGGGGTTCCGATTCAGAATTGGGCCTGTCAAAGCTTTGTACACTTGACCTTGACTTTTATTTCAGGCTTTAGGATTTTAAGGAAGTTAAGGGAGGGTTGAACTTATTATGCTAAGTATCTTAGCGTAACTCCGCACAAAACACTCGGCCTCGGAATCAGAATCAACGGCCGGCTCGTCTTGGTCGGGGTGGCCAACCAGCCCTGCCACCACGGCCGCGGCCGCGACCCTTGCCAACTGCAGGAGTCGGTGCTGCAGAATCGAAAGCATTCTCCGCGATTTGCAGCGCTTCTTCCCAAGGAACGCCCTCCGCCCAAGCAGTCGCGGCAGAATCATAAATGATGCGGCGCTTGGTGCGCGCAACGTAGTTCGCAACGACGGTCTTGTTGCCTGGCGGCCTTTGAAGCCTCCGAATCATGATTACTTCAGGTTGGACGATCAAAATGAACCAGTCCCAAAAATAATCTTTGAAGCAGAATCAAAATTAATGCTGTCGCGGCAACCGCAGAAGATTCGCTGTCGGGTCCGCTACGCTGTGTGGCACCACAAACTGTCCCGAAGGCACGGAGTCGCAAGCAGAGGCCCGGATCCGACACCTGAAAGACTATAGGCTTGGTAACAGATCTTTCGAGGCTTAAAGGTTTAGGGAATACTAACAACTGGCAGCAAAAAAAAGTGGCGAGACCTCCAAGAGAGAGGTTGATAGGTAATCCGTAGGGTCTGGTCACTAGCGGTCCACGTTGTGAAAGATGTTCCATATAAGAAACAACAGCCTCAGCCTGCCTTGAACCAATTGTCATACTGGAATATTATATTCGTTGTCATGTTGACGAGGTGCGCATCTACGTTGATCAAAGGCTTCAGCGGCGTAGTCCCGGACACCCAGCCTTGCAGATAGTCCACCGCTTCTTGCAGCTTGAAGTCCAGCAGAAGTGGAGTGTAGCGTTCGATTTGCTCGCGCATCTCCGGCTCGATGGGCCTCTTCCGTGCCACTCCTGAATGTCAACTACCACGAAGATTCAATTACATGCTGATATGATGTAAACAAACTGCTATTTGAACACCAGTATTACAAGCAGGATTCCGGCTGGCAGCCCATGTGGCAGTCTCGTCAAGGCCACGTGGCGAGGATACCATCTGAAGCAACTTTCGTAGGAGGGGTTGTGCATCCATTGCTTCGTTCGCAGCACGACATCATGGGCATGCTCCGGCCAGCCACTCCACAAGCGATTCATGATCGGGACGTTCACAACTGACAGGGCATCAAGTTCAAGGCAGGAAGTCAAGTCTCCATGTCATTTTTATAGTTTAGTTGCTACCGACTCCCAGGATGCGACCCTGAAGCATTGATCCCAAGACCAACTCCACAAACTGACCACTGAGCGCCACTCTCGATTATATACGGCAGAGCGAGGAGGACGTGGCGGGGGCGAGGCAAACAAGTTCGGGCGGTCTTGTGGCTTCTGAGGCCTACTTGGGTGGGGGTTATAAGGAATTGGGGAGGGGCGGGGCAAACAAGTCCAGTCCAAGCTGTCTTGTGGCTTCTCAGCCTACTACTTGGGTGGGGTCATAAGGACTTGGGGGGGCGGGGCAAACAAGTCCGGGGTGTCAGTGGCAAACAAAGGAGGCAGAAGCATCACACTGAGACTCTCAGTTCACAAGTTGACGGGAAGACGTGCAACAAATCAAGAAAATCATATGCTTTACGGGATGATAACTCATATCGGAAAGTCGCGGCCGAAACGGACTCTGATCGAACGGATGTGAGAGAATGTACCCTGCTGCAAGCCTGGGAGGTTGCAGCGTCTGTCGAACTGAAACACGTGCGGTGCCCCAGGACCCCCGATTCCTTTCAAGGCCACCGGCACGGCCCCTGCGTAAAAGGAGTTCCTGGTGATTCGGCTCCGATCGAGGAAAAAAATGCGTACTATTTATCATCAGCTCAAAGAAGGAGACTTTCAGCTCCGAGGCTGACATACCGTTTGCGCATTAAGGTGGTTAAATACGGTGGCCAGACTTGTTTGTTCACGGGGACACACTTAATATTCCGGCTTGACTTGGATTGGTTGAAATCCAAGAATGGAATCGTCCACTAATATTGCGTGATACACCGGAGAAAGACAAAAGAACAGATGCCATTCTCAGCAATCGAGCTTCCAGTCGCGTGTCTGGTCCACTTGCACCACTCGGGAGACCTTTTCGGAAGGCCGCTTCAGAGCCCCGAGGAAGTTTCTGATGTGGAGACAGAAGTCCGCAATGGTCAAAGCGGACTTCACCCGGGACGCCAAGTGTCGCGACAACGTTCCAAAAAGTTGGTCTATGTCTTCGTGAGAGTGTCCGGTGCGTAAGCACCGGACACTCCCACTTCTGATAACACCAGCCGAAACGAGACCAGAAAGCCACCGCAGCGTAACGTTGTTCTTCACCTCCCTCGTCGTGTTGTCCGACTGAATATGGACATTCATGTCGGACAGAGTCCCTCCAAGTTCAGAAACCAGCTGGAGGCAGTAGGCGAGGATCTCGATGCAAAAATTTGCATCTTTGGGCAAGTCAGCGTTGGCGACTGCAAAAACAACGGCCCATCCATGAATGATAGCGCCGCTGACGTGGAGCTTTGGCCGATTGAAGCTGTCAAAGCACTTCGCACGTAGCTTCGGGTCTCGCGGCACCAAGAACTTGGACTGATCGATCCCGTCGATGATGATGGTAAGGTCAGTGCCCCGAAGCTGGGAGCGTCCACGTGCCTCCCAGTATTGCAGCCTGTCGCGATACTGCGCAGTCAAATGCTCAAAGTATCTGTCTTGCGCAGCTTGTCGTGCTCTCAGGTGGTGTGCCAGGCCAGATATCATAGTTTTATGACGCAAGCATTGCGTGCACTGAGCATGCGAAGACCGAGGTCGAAAGCTCAGATGCGGGAACTCGCGTTTCCACACCTGGGTTTTAAATGCCAGGCCTCTGAACCTTTATTCGTCTCCAGAGTTTCAGCACTCGCTCAAACTTTAAACTTGAGATACAGATACGAGCTGGCTTTTTGTTCTCTCCAAAAGAACAAAAGATAGGACCTGCGTCATGAAAAGGAAGGTATGAAACTCGCCAAGACGCCCGCCAGAACGTGGGGAAACTGACCTTCTGCTCCGGTGCACAGTGGCGCAAGTATTGTTCGTGATACTCACGCATGTCGCCCGGCGGCAGGAAGCCTTTCAATTCAACACAAATTTCGAACTCATCATAAGGAACGCCACTTGGACTGGCAAATGGCCATAAACCAACAAAGAAACACAATGTCTACGGCATATCGTGCGAGCGGCGTTCCTCAGGTCCTCCACCCTGCGGAGTGCGGCTCTGGTTGACGACCACCGACCGACACGTCGATCGCTTCTTCTTGTGCAGTGCAGCTGCATAGGGGTCGGCATCCGGATCGGTCGAAACGTCGAAAGCGAAGTCCGACTCCTTGACCTCCCCCGGCTCGTCTCTGACGTCCGGAAGGCTTTCTGCCACGGATTCGTACATCCTGGTCAAGAAAGAAAAAACCTCCGAAGTTCCCGGAGCCACCTGACCTTTCTTGGGAGATTTCAGGTACCGTTGATCCACCGGCGGCTTCGGCTGACCACGCCGCACAGCCGTCAGCAACTTCTTGAGCCGACCGAATCCTGACAAGCAAGGGGTCGTCTAACAATTCTTAGCTACTCGCGAATACACAGACTTGCTGTATGGAAAATGAAAACATACCAACATTGTAATTCATTTGCTGATGATAGTCCTATGCCGTGGAGTTGTCTCCAAGCTCGTGCGCAAACTGGCCTTCCAAGAAACTTCCATGTCAAGGTCTGGCGGGCTTCAAGTTGAGCTTCTTCGTGCATTTGCTTCAGTTTCTCGAAGACCTCAGCTTTGAAAGCACACTGAAAGCGATCCGAAGGACAACTCCTTCTATGAGTAGTTTAAATCCAAAAGACTTGAAAGCGTTTCATGACATTTGATATAAGGCACCACTTGATCCTGGTCCACTTTGTGATACTCCATCCATGTTCTTCTAAAAGAGCGCAAGGCCTCGAAGTTTTTGTGAAGCCGGTACGGGGCCTTGCAGCCTTTACGACATTTTGCATGGCATTTCCGTGCCACCATCCGTTCCAAAGCTAATGCATTGTCAGGAGCAGGTCGCTTGCTCTTGGGCCGGTTGTCGAGACCCTTGCGCTTTCGCTTTCGAGTTCCGGCAGTTTCAGATTCTTCTTGCTCTGCCAGGAAGTCCTCGGAGCTGTCTGACAGCTCCGTCACATCCTTCAGCACAACCTGGCCGCCTCCTCGGGCTGCAACCAGAGGACCAAAACATGCAGGTGGCCGCAAGGCTGCAGGCACACAGCTACTCGAGGATGAAGCCATGCCATGTTTGCGCCGTTGGGAAACTTCCTCATGGTTGACACAGCGAGACTAGTACAGACCCGAATGTTCAGTACCCTGCATCGGCCGCCTGCACAGGGGCGGGAGCTCCGAACGGGACCTCGGGGTTTAACGTGAGGGTTCAGTGCATGAAAGCGACCTAGACACATTATTTACACTAAGTGCCGTTAAACTGGGTAGGAATCGCGTTCCAAGTTGGGGTTACTTTTCTCTAGAGTTTACGACTTAGGGTCTCCTGCTCTTGCAATTAATGGGTGCTGGGGTGTCACTGAAATTGCCCTGCAACATGATTTGCTGCAGCATGAGACTCAGCTGCAAGCCGGAGAACACCTCCCACAGAATAATTAAGAATGGGTTTGGGGCACACCCGTAAAAACTTGGAGTTCAGAACCCCTTAAACCGGACACCCCTAAAGCTCAACCACTAGCAAGGAGGTGGCAAACAAAGAGAGCGTGAATTCAGGGCTTATCTGGTTATGAACATAAAGTTTCTGGGGGCTTTAAGGTTTTTTGAACTGCGCTCGAGGGCTCAGGGTGTTTCGGTGCTACAGGGTTTAGAGCATCGGCACTCTATGCGGTTTGTTCTGGTTTGGGGGGTGTCATCTGAGGGCGAGGGGCTCTCCAGCTTCAGGTTGGCTTCGGTTTGCAGCGAAGGTTTTTCAACTTGGGTTTTGTTCTGTGCTGGGTGCATTTTCGCGATTTGTTTTCAGGCTTTGGGCTGGGCTTGGACTGGCTCAGGCTTACGAATTTAGGAGTTCAACGCTTAGGGTCTGGAGGCGCTGCAGAGTTTGGGGCTTAGTCTTCACCGGCGGCAGAACACGTTCTAGGAGACCTCTGCGCAGGTTCTAGAAGGATTCCAGGTGCTGGGGGTTTAGGGTTCTGGTCATATGAAATTAGACAGGTCAGTCAAAGCAAGGGTTGAACTTCATAAAATGATTGGGCGTGGTTGAGGATGCGAGGGCACTTGAGCACCGAACGTCATTGTGCTAGTACTATAGGCCTACCAACTAGCAACGATATTCCAGGTAGCATGCAGGAAAATACAGTGCTACAGGATGGAAAGCAGCAAGATATGGATGACAATACATCTCAACACAATCCAAACTGCTAGCTTCTAGCAATCAAACGTAACATAAAGCTCCTCGAAAACCCCTAATTGAATTTGGAGCTCAAAACCTAGATTGAAGGCAGGGTCTGGGATGTTACTCTGGGGATTGGAAACGCAGGGTCGGGCCTGGATACATTCGGGACATGGGGAGCTTCTTGGTGGATCTTCAAAGTGTTTGTGGGCGAGCTGCTGTGCAACCCCCCTGACCCCTGCCCACTGCCCCCATCCTTGTTTCAGCATTTATTGAGACTTATGCATTGCTGCCACCCCACCCCAAAAAAACCCATCCCTTGTACTTGTGCAGTGCTGCTTTCTCACCCCCTCCCCCCATCCACGTCACAAAAAAGGCGGTTAACAAAGCCATTCCCAGGAAGACTTTATTGTGCGTTACTATTAGGGGAATCAAATTCAACTTTACTTATGACCCACCACCCACCACCACCACCCACCACCACCAACCACCACCCACCACCACCCAGCACCCCCTCCCTCAGCACTTGTGCAGTGCTGCCGCCTGACCCCAGAAACCCTCCCCCATCCCTCCCTGAGCACGTGCTGCCACTTCACCCACAAACCGTGGCCCCATCCCTTTTTTGAGCACGTGCAATGCTACCACCCCACCTCACCCTCCCCCATCCGTCCCTCGGCACAATTAATTTTGCAGTGCTGCCACATCACCCCACGAACCCTTCCGCCCCCCTCCCCCCTTCCACCCCGGCTTTGCACGTGCATGTTGCCAGTTTTGGGGGCGCGAAAACAAGAACCGGGATTGTTTGGGGGGGTTGATGGCTAACTTTGGGGTAGTACAGAGTTTAACAGCTTCACTAATTAGTCTTGGTTCTACATTTACCCTTGGGGGCCTTGGCTTGCAATCCAAACTACATCCACCTGTCTGAAGTAATCACAAACATTACTGCTGGAGTCGAGTCACCAAAAACTGAAGCTCGATCCCTGAATCATTTCCCGCACGCTTCAAGAAGCATCCCAAACATCAGCAGCTTCATCATCATCATCAGCACCAGGACCACCGCCATGATGCAGGATCACCGTCAGCATCAACATCGTTTCTTAATTATCAGCAGCAGCTTCAGCATCGCAATCCGAAGTCAAGTCCTCAACCACACTGTAAGCCCGAAGCCAAGACCGCTAAACCCTGAAACCGAAAGGTTAAACCCCCAACATAGCTCAATCCTGGCTCAAGGCACCCGAAAAAACTGAATTCTAAACCGTAAGCATAAGAAGCGAGAACTTTTGATATGCCAGGCACAATCAACCTCAGGAAGGACTGAGCATCCAAAAATGCAGGCCGTTCTCAGTCTCCTGCATGTCATGAAATTCAGCAGGCCCAATCATAGTTTATTGACCATAGTAGGCCCGCCTCAGGCGCCCTCGATCCGCCCGCACCATCTCTTCTATGTTACTGAACACCAGCATGGTCTCCCTACAGGAGATGCGGAGACAATCGACCTCAGAGATCCCAAGCAACAGGATCACCCGAGATCCTGTGGCAGATGCACCTAAGACCTGCGGGAGTGCGTAAGGGTTCAGAATAGCCGAGCGCCAACCCGTTATTTCAGCAGACTCATACAGCCAAAGAAGAAGCAGCCGACGAAGCGTTGCCGGCGGGCGCTGTAGGGCACGTGCTTCCATGAACTCGCTAATTAACGACTGGACATGATGATGTGTTGAAGCTTGTCCTCCGTCATGAATGTGCACGAATCAATGATGGTCTGCAAGGTTCTGCTTGAAGGTTGACAATGCACTGCTGGCTCCCAGGTCTTTCAACCATCATGCGGAACACATGGCCCCAACCCCGCCTTCAAATCCAGGACAACTGAAACCGCACGACCTGGAAAACTTCACTCTCCAAAACCCTAAACCCTAAATCTTAGGGCACCGAAAGCTCTGAACCTATCCACGACGCAGGTTCTTTGCAGGGTTTTCTTTTGAAGTGGGTTCTCTGGCAGTCCATGCTGAGCATACTATATGTAAATAGGCTTCGGAATGTAACACTGCAATTGTAGTGAGAATCCAGTTTGTATTTAAGGTGTCAGCAATTCAAAACCCTTTACCCATCTGTCCCACCGAATCGCACACTAATATGTGCACACTCACCTCTTTATTGAAAAAATGGAGGCTGCTAAGTAAGTAGGGTTTAGGGTCTATCTGTTTTGCAACACTAATGATGACGACTGTAGGGTTAAACCTGCGAAACATGTATCCAGCAAAAATCATGGGATGGTACGAACTCCTTTCTCCAGCTTCGATGCTGTACTCACACTCCTTGCTTCCTATGCAAGAAACATATCATATGTTCCTGGCCTCCCGTGTCAGCCTCAAGAGAAGGTCACCTGCTAATGAACCGCACTGTGGCACCACGATGTTGCCAAGCATCTTAAGGCGCTCCTTGTCCTCTGCCGTCTGACTGTCCGTCAACCACTCAGCAACAGGAAGCGAGGCGCGAGGATTCCAGGAAGGAGGCAAAAAGCTCGACAGCGGCTGCAGCTGGATGTCCTCAGAAGCACCAGGACCAGCAACCCTTCCAAGAAGTGTCCCGAGGTATTTAAAAGACAAGATGCTGATTCCTTTGAAGAATAGCATAGCCGAGGAGCATCAAGGAGCTTCACACCTTTCTTGACCGCCCAGAAGAAAACACGCTTTCTCTTCGCCTGCAACAATAGGCGGGTGTTGTACTCAGGTTTAAAGCAGTGATTTCTTCAATCCTACAAGCCAGCCTGAAGCGGGCTTTGCATCCCAAGAAACAAAAAGTAACAGTATACGTCTGTTACTGTTACTGTTATTATGCCCTATAGAAAAAAAGGGTTCTGGTTTTCGATTGGCTCCAACAGAGGACTTGAGTGAGCTGACTCGCGAGCTCTATGAAAAAAACAAGTCATCCACCCTCAACCCACACTAATCATTAATCCAGATTAATTTAAACCGCTACAGGGGCGATCAGCATGTATTAAAATATTTCCGAACAAATATCCTACAAGCAGGGCTTCAGCTTGCATTTTCCTACATACGGCTGTATTCACTATATAATATCCCAAAACCCCGTACGTTAAAGTTATGAGGCCCTGAGAGGTGGAATTGACCAACACAACAAGCCCAGCCACGGCTAGTCCCACGTGCTGCAAGCTGACTGCAGCCCAGGAAAGCACCAAGTTGCGCTGGGAACATTCCTTGGTGTCGTTGACTAGTTTAAGTTAAACTGCAAACCCATGTTTCATCCCCTCACAACGACAACGACAATGCCCAAACCCTTCACAACCGTAACATGTCTACTGGGTGCTCCTCTGGTGCGCGTGCCTGTTTAACTGTCCCGTCATTTTTCTCTTTGCCGGGCCTGCAGGACTGTCAGCATCAAAGGGAGAGAAATTCATGCAATGTGAACCATACCTTGTGATTCCACGCGGAAAGCGAGAGGAGATGTCACTGGACCGCCAGGGATATATCCCCACGCTTGCCGCATCAAGTCACAACAGCATTGAATTGGCCACTTCTTCTTCTTCGATCCACGAGTCCACGAAGAAATCTCCGGATTGTCGTGCTTGGCCAAAAGCCACTCAGTCAAGGCCACAAAAGTTGAAAGGCAGCAGATTATCGGAAAAATTTGTTCCAAGGTCTTGACCAGCCTCACCTCCCAAGGTTGGTGTTGCCACAGCATGACGCCCGCCGCAACTGCAACTGCCCAAGACAAAGCGGTGTGAGGTTGATGTCACCAGCTGCAACGACAGTCAGAGTGAAACGCTTCCATGGAAGATGGGCTCCAACATGACTAAATTAAATACGAAACTAACACGTTCATAGATGGGTCCAGCGATGAACTCCTTCCACGCCATAATAATCAGTCAGGTGGGCACCTAGTTTGTGTAAAAACTTCGGCTGTTCTATAACTATCTGTTTGCTTGGCATTGGAACCAAGAAGGAGCGGCAAGGAACGGCACACTGCCAGAACCTAGAACCCAGCACAGACTAATAGTTCACTTAACGCCAACAAAGAAATTATTATCCCAAATGATGGATCTTAAACGTGCCCCATGCGCTCATGCATTTGCAAGCTGCAGCACCTGATCACTCACGAAGCCCAAAAAAACACAAAAAGCTCCATCAAGCACTGCGACTGCTTAGCCTACAAGATTTAGAACCCCAGATTTAGCCAGAAACCAAAAGAAAGCCGAGCTTCCACGATGATGTAGCGCATGATGTCCTGCATCTTGGGCACGGTACCCAAAAGAGCCTGGGTGTTCTCCAAGTAGATGAGGGATCGCCTTGACATCTCTTTGTTTTTTCATTAGTACAGCAGGACATTATACCATTGCAAGAAATGGACTTGATACAACAAGCGGCTTCGACTTGTCAAGCTGATCGTAGATTCTGAAGATTTCTTTGAGCAAAACCGTTCGTTCGTCTCCGAACCCTCTCTGGTGGCCGCCAGTCGAAATGCCCTGAGCTGACCATCACGGACCAAACACGATCCCTCACTTTGAATACCTTCCTTTCAAGCCAGTAAACGTAACCAGTCTTTGCAACGAATGAGCTTGGCATGGAAAGCCGCCACCGACTCCAACGGCAGCTGGACGGCACCCCCGCGGGGGGAACGATGACACATCACTGTAAATGTTGGCTCGCGGCAACAGCCCATCGGCCATCCTGCATCGCAGGACGGCCTGGCAGGCGGGATTGTGTTCCACCTCAATTGAAAATCACGTATATCAGCCGAGTTCAGACACGGACCACAAACTCCGCAGGCCATTCTATCCGGGCAACGAAGTCAGTGGCATAGAAAAACCTGGGCTTGGAAGAGTGTTTTTTTGAATGACTGGTGGTTGCCAGGACAGCTAAGTTCAAAGCAAATCCTCCACCCCAAGGCCAGACACCCCATAGCCTTCACCCCAACCCTAAACCCTTACTATACTTCTGTACCGGCGCTTACACATGTGCTAGACTTTATGCATACATACATACGTACACTAGACATACTACGTAGCAGAGTGTCGCACAGACTGCACAACTACAGGCATGTGTCTGTGTACAGAGGAGTCTGGTAGCCCAACATCGCACGAAAAGGCCACATGTCCACGAGGCACTTTGTGCTGCACACTGCGAATTGAAGACGTATACCTTCCCCGCTGAACAGCAACAATAAAATTGAGATGCATCACCTGGACCCAATTCCTTAACGCCAACGACGAGCAGCCTCGACATCCCCAACTCAAGGCCTCCAACGCCAGAAAAAAGGCTCACGACCGGAAGCTTCGACTTCAAGTCCTGCTGGAGAGATCATCTTGTGCGTTCTTTGATTTAATGTGTGCCAACGCTCTCTTTCGTAAGCTTCAAAAGCAGGATGGGCAAACCTACCCGACATGGGCTCTACGTCTAATGTCCTATAAAGTCGAGCCAGAATACTAGGCAAAACAAGGGCCTCCTGGCTGGCATTCCCCGGTATTTTATGTGGCTACTGAAAGCAGCTTAATACTGAATGCCTGAACGCACCTGTCCTTAGCTGCGTCTGGAAAGGATTCTCGGAACGCCTCTGCATCCACGGCTCCCTTTTTTGCTATCGTCCAATTCCGTGGCAGACCTGAGCGAAATCGAGGTTCTTTTGAGGAGTTTAGGGTTCGGGTGCTTATTATGGTAGAAGAAAGGCAGACTTCCAGGTTTTGCGGCTCAGCTTCGTGGGTTTCAACATGTATACCTTGAATTGTTTGATAAGTCTGAACTCATGCTCAATATTAGTATTATTATGTAGTATCATTATTATTATTGTAGCGAATGTGAACAGATTGGGATCAACGCTTCCGGGTGTATTTTCTTGACGGCTGCTGGCACAGCCGAGTCTGCAATATCAAAGAAAACACCAGGAATTTACTTCCAACAACAAGATGCCACTGAACCATTCAGCTGCAGGGAGGGTTAAGAAGCGGCTCGCCTGAGCCTTTGCAGCAGGCACAGCCGCACGATAGATGGTGGAGAATTTTATCATGTTGGCCAGATCCTTAGCTTTACGACTGGTTTCCTGCACAACACGTCATGATGCAAGGTTGCAGATAATTTAATGTAGATTTCACATGTCTATGTCGACAACGTTGACCTCGCCAAGCTGCGCGAATCCCTCTGGTGCTCACGTCGGCATCCTCTTTCGTTGTTTAGGAAAATCATGGTGCGGACAAGTACTCGGCGCACGCAAGCAATAAGCCAAGTCAAGTCGCAACCATCATTTTCAGCTTGGGAGCTGTCGCAAGTGCGACACTATATTGTCGCACATGAAATATGTTCTTCGCCGTCTCTGTCGTAGCAATTCCAAACTTAGGCCACGCAGATTTATCTTGGCGTCGTCTTTTCAAGGACTTCACAAAGACGACTTGGCCTTTCACTTTGTCTGCGCTTGGCCTGAGAGTTTCGCTTCTTGCTATCTGGACGATTGCAACACAATGACAACTGGTCTGACATGGAACATCTACCATACAGATCAATGAGGCTTGCTGAGCGGCTCATCCTCCACATCTGATTCGGACAAATCATCCACAGCTTCCAGTGGCATGACTTCACTTCAGATATATCGCTGAAAGACAACTAAAGCTACATAATGAATAACAGCTGCCTGCCTGCCCACCCTTCCAAGCTAGATATCTGTCATATGTTAAATTATCGAAAAGATCACCTCAATGATAGTAGTTGCATCTGCAGCAACCAAAAGAAACAGCTGCAGAGAGGCAAGCTGCTGGTCAAAGCATCGACAGCTTGCAGTGACTGCCGTCAAAAGCTCACATCAGAAGCAAACACACTCGAGTCGCTGAATGAAGCAAGAGCTACCTCCTCAATGACCGGTGCCCTGCCTGCCCGCCCCTTCAAGCTAAATAGCTGTCACACGTCATCGCAAACCTGTCTCGGATCTGGGCCTGACACCCTCAGCAACCACAAGATACAAGTGGTGACACAACATGGGTTAATGACTGCAAACTGTGCAGCTCAAAATACATGCGTCCATACATACTTCCACACATTAACATACTATACATTCATGCGTACACACACACATAGACACATAGGATGTACACACGTACGCACATACGTACATACATACATGCATAAATAAACCCTTTCTACATAATATTATACATAATATATTGAGCCAACTGTACACAGAGCCCTGCAGGGCTTGAACCAACTGTACACGAACCCCCGGAGGGCTTGACATTGAACCAACTGCACAGGGAGCCCTGCAGGGCTTGAACCAACTGTACACGGTGCCCGCCGGGAGGACTTCACTTTGCCTTTAAAACGTTTCGCCATCCCGTAGATTGCTGGGCCGAGAAGATAAGAAGCGCAACATTAACAATGTCAGGGCAGTGACTTTTGGGACCCCCAGTTGTAAAAGGGACCCCCAGTTCACACGAAAAAGCTTTACCGGCCTCCCCTTGGGGCTCCTGTCGGAGTCTCTGCTCCGACCCTTGCCAGAGCCCCTTGGAGTGGGCTTCGACCTTTGCAGTCCACGGCGCGTAAGAGAGGATGGCGCTCGTCGGAATTGGTTGACTGGTCAACCAGATTCCGTTGCCCGGAAGACACAGCCCTCCTGGGCAGCCTTGACGGCGTCCACTGTCACTGCGACTTCGAGGTCGGACCGCCACCTGCCAGACTTGCAGGACGGATCTTGCAGGTGGAGCCCGTTCAGTTGAATCGGGGGTACCTTGGAATGTGCCGTGGAGAAGGATCGGAGGCGGGGTGGCAATGGCACCAGGGCCGACCACCCCTGACAGGGTATGCCCAGCCCAAGCGGCTGCATACCAAGCTCCTGCATCCTCTCCTGGGAGCGGGTCGGCCTGTCTGAGCACGAACCTGGACTTCGAGTTCGTGTGTTCCAAACGCTGCAAGAGCGCCAGGTCGATCTCGAGCTCCGTGGCGGCCGGCTCCTGACGCAAGGCCGACACCAGTGAGGTGACCGGCACCCAGCCCTCCTCGGAGATCAAGTTGCCTCCGTCCGCACCTCGCACTCCTTCGTGACGAAGGATCCTTGTGACGGCATGATCGATTTGGGCTTCGGCGGGTTTTCCTTTGCCCTTGCCCTTTCCTTTACCCTTCTTGCCTTTGCCCCCTTTGGGGGTCTGCTTTCCCTTGTCGCCCTTTCCTTTCCCTTTGGAGGGCCCCTTGCCGTCGCCTCCGACGCGGGTTCTCCAAGAGCTGTCGCGCTCTTCCATCCAGGCCATCAGGGCCCGGCGCGTATGCTCTTCCCAAGGAAGGGAACAGACACCGGCTCGATGACTGAAGGCCTCCTCGGGTCCGGGACTGAAACAGTCCTCGGACCCAAGTGACCTGAGCCAGCGCCCGATGCCTTGGGCGAAGGATGGAGGTGTCGCCTCCAGCAGCTGCTTCGCTGCTTCCTGTGGGTCGCGTCGCGGGAGCAGCTCCCGCCGGCCGCCCAAGAGACTACAGGCTTCTTCAGGCAGCAAGGTCCTAACCCCTACACCCTGGGGGTTTGAGCCTAAAAGCAACAGGGGCTGGGGGTTAGAGGGGACCCATGAACCGTCGTGCAAGGCAGGGAGAGGCTTGGTGGGGTCCCAAACGAGGCTTTCCCCTAACCTACCTGAGGGCTTAGGGGCAGCGTTCCTAAGGTAGGGGAGCGAGGAGTCCAGCTTCAGGGGTCCAGGCTTCCAGGTTTCGGGTGGGGCGTTAGAGTCGGGGGCTCTCCACTCAAGGTTGTAGCGGGCCAACGGGAGCGTAACAGGCTCCTCGTCGATCACCGGGCGAAGTTTGGGAGGGTGCCTACGGGACCCGTCCTTTTTGACGGCAACCAAAGCCCACCTCCTCCACCAAACCTGATCCCCGAACGACCTCCCGCTAAACAAATCCAGCTGAGAGAACCAACCATCCCCAAGCCCTTTCCTCAAGCCTTTCAACCCTGTACTCTGAAGGGAATCAACCACAATGCACTTAGGATCAAAGTGGAGGGCGTCAGCAAGGGGAACCTGAGAACCACCTCTACCTAAGGACCAACAAAGCACATCGGGTTTTCCTGCTGGCGCCGTCGGCGCGGTGGGTCCCGACCACTCTGGCCCTAGGCGCTGCTGATGGGTGCACACAGCCCCTTCTTTGGTGAGCTCGCGGGTGTAAACCGGCGGGCCGAGGGCCAGTTCGTGGATCCTCAGAGGAAGGGGTCCCGTCACAGAAGTGGGGGGCCCAGGAGGGGAGCGCCGGAGGCAGAGCTGAAGGGCGATGCCGCGGTCATCATGTTCCATAGTCGCCCACAGCAGGGCGCGGTTCGCCCAAGAGCGGTCAAGAAGCTCAACCATGGTGCCTCTGCCCTCTATCCGCTCGAGATTGTTCTCGCGGAGCACGTCCGGAACGTTCTTACGAGTCAGATCATCCGCTACCACATTGTGGTAGGTCCTGATGTATTCGGCGTAAAGCCGAAAGTGTCCCACTGCTTCCGCGGCGCCCAGGATCTGAAGGAGGAAGCGGGCCGCAGGCGGGCTGGCTTCCCGCGAGGCGATCCAACGGACAACGTTCTGGTTGTCTCCCGCGTAGACCACTACCTTCCCAGACCAGGCCCGCCAACGGGCGGCGACCAGACAAAGGACCGCCAGCAACTCAGCCAGCGAGATCATCACATCTTCCTCGCCTTCTTCCGACGCGGGGCCGGGAGAGAAACTCTCCTCGTCCCCTTCCTGCGGAGAGGAGCCTGAGGTGCGCCCGGGGCCGAATCGGCCCTCGGGCTTCTCCGAATCTTCTCTCCCAAGGTAGGATGAAGAGAGGAACTCCCGCAGAGCTGCCCAGAGGTCTTTGACGGGCTCCACAACAGCGACCCTGGCCTCCCAGTCGATAGCCCCCACCACCTGTGTGGTAGCGTCCCCCGAGGCCCAAACAACCTGGTCCTGCAGGCCCGGGAAAGATAGATACTCCGGAAGGGTCAGAGCCCCTCAATTCCTGAACCAGGCGCAGCGGGACGACGCGATTTCCATGGTCGAATTGAGGTAGATGGAGGAGGTGGTAAGCTTTTTCAATCTTGACGATTGGCAAACTGACCGTTCCACGCCCGGTGTCGTACGTCAATCCCCAAATGAGCTTCCTCGTCTCCAACGCCCCTTCGACAGCGTCTTTTTCCGGGTTAATGGCCCGTGGGCCAAGAGCGGCGCGGGTCATTTGCTCCGCGACCTCGACTGAAACCCAAGGGCGAAGCCCGATGTCCGGCTCCACCAGGACAGTATCGTCCATCAAGACAAAGGAGTGAAAGGCAACGTCGGCGGCCTCCCACCGCCCATTGGAGGGTCCGTGCGCCTCATGGCCTGCCTTGAGCACCCAAGCAAATCCCATGTATTCGCCTGGTGCACCCCGCCATCCAAAGGTCATGTACCCGTAGAGGAGTGTAGCATCATGGTCGGCCTCCACGTAGCTAGCGGGGAGGTCTGCGGCAAAGAACTTCGTGTCTGCCAGCGCGACTGGGAGCCACTTGAAGGCGTCCGAGACGTCCTTTTTACTCAGAAGGATAGGGACGCCGGGGAACTTGAGCCCCCAGTAGAGGATAACCCTGGCAACCTCTCTGTGTTTAGGTTGCAAGGCTGGCGGAAAGTCCTCCTTGGTGCAGAACCGATTCACCGGGGTAGCGTCCCACACAACCCTGCCTTTGTCTGAAACCGTTCTGTCCGGGTTCATTTTAGGCACTCTCGCCATGGGGACAGAGATAACCCCATCGAGACCTTCCCCTTGGTCGTAGCATACCAGGACCCGGCCCCTGACAACGTCCTTCCACAGCTGAGCGGCCGCCTCGTCCATATGTGCCTTGAGGCTGGGGTGGGGTGCGCACTTGAGTCTCGCAGATTCCTTCAGGGGCACTTGCGCTTCCACTCCCCACACTGCCACATGTCTCGCTCTCTCGAGGAGGGGAGGAGGCACCAGGCCATCAAGCGTGGGTCCGTGTAACCCTTCGAAGTGATCCCCGTGGCGCTGGATGTAGGTTCTCTTAATTGCTCTCATTGCTTCTTGCCAGCCGCCGGCAGCTCGAAGGAGCAGCGACCCCTCCGCTGCTACACTTCGGAGTCCTTCCTTGGAGAACTGAGCAGCCTCTTGGACTGCGTCAAGTAGGCTGCGTGATACAGGAGATCATGGATGAAGACCCGCAGGTCCCTCTCGGCTCGTGTCATGCTGCCGGGCTCGAAAGACAAAGCCTCGGCTGCCTGACAAGCGAGGCCATGGAGCTCCACCCGCAAGGGCTCAGCAGCCGCGCGCACCTCTGACCAGGAGGGGGAAACGTGGGCTTGAGCCCACAAGCAGGCAGCGGCCACGTGCAACAGTAGGCACTGGCGCGGCTCACAGTCCGGTTGTGGCTCGTCGCGAGGCTCCAAAATACCTCCCAGCTCTGCGGGGACGGCCAGAGTGTCCCCGTAGTCCAGAACGTCCCAGGCATAGGGTCCCCATGACAACTGGGCGGACCCGGGGGCATCGCTGGATGCAACCCAAGAGGTGCGGGTAAGAGTGGCCCGCGTGGCCTGTGAGTCGCCTACCTTGGCAAGGAAAGCCTCCGCTTCGACAGCGAGCTCCGGGGCGCCCTTGAGCACAGCGTCGTCTAGTGCTTGCTGCACATGCCGGGGACCGGGTGGCCCTTGGACATGCAGCAACCGGTTGCGCAAATAGCAGGCCAGCGTAGGCGGGACGTCCGGGACCAGACCGGAAGACTCCACGCTAGCCATCTCGGCCTCCCGCTTTCGAGTAGCCTCGGTGCTCTGTTGGAGGGAGACGGTTCGAAGCGGTGGAGAAGAGTGGTTGGCTGTCCAGTCCAAAGCACTGCCGGCCATGGCTTCCGCGAGGCCTGACTCCAGGTCCGTAGCAAAGAAGTTGCCTAGCTCAGGAGGGGGTTGAGCCCAGCCAGCTCGGGTGTCACTGGGCTCAGCCGTAGAGTTGGCAGCGCCGACCTTAGCTGCGGCAGCGGCGGCCTTGGCTTTGGCCTTTGCTGCCTTTCCCTCCGCGACAGCGGCAGACACTTTGTCGGCTTGGGCCTTGCGCAGGGCGGCCACCGCTTTATCGACGTCGGCTGCACCAGACATCTTTGGCTGGCCAAGGTGGCCACCCCGCCGAAGAAGCTGCATCTGAACGCTGAAATCGAGAGAATGCCACCCGGGACTGGGCTTCTCGTGCGAGTGTGCACAAGACTGGGCATGGCACCCTCGACGCGACATGGCGTCCCAACAGAAATACTTGCCGGTGCGCTGACACTTCGGCCTGTGGTCCATAGATCTCTGCACCTCCTTGTTGCTCAGAGGTTTGCCGAGGAGCGCGGGTGCAGACGTGTTAGCCCCGACCTTGGGGCCTGGGACCGTATCGGTCCTCTGGCCCGTGTCGCCCTGCTCTCCGGCGCGTCCCCCAGCGAGGCCCGCTTGAGGCCCTTTGAGGGCGAGCTGCCAGCAGGTCCTTTCCAAGATCCGACGCTGCCGGGGTAGGACATCGGTCTGGAAATATTCGAGAGGGTCTTCCAATTCGAAGGTCTGCGGGAGACGCAACCAGGGATTCCCGTCTACGCCGGGTGCGGTGCAGAAGAATTTTAACCTCTCAAAAGAGGGTGCCTCCTCTCCCATCTCTCGGCGAACTTTGCGTTCGATGTCCCGAACTTCTTCCATGAATCGGCTCCAGAGCTCATCCCACGTAGAAATGATGAGATGGAGCGGCCATGCATGGGCAGTCTCCTCTGCCATCCGCAGGAGACCACTAGCGGCTCGCTCCCACCCTCCATAATGTTGTACCCCGAAGATACAGGCGAGGGCCCAGCATTGACGGAGGGCGTTTCTGTACCACAGGGTCAAAGTGGCCGGAGCTCTGGGCTTTTTCTCCAGCTTGATATCGCCAGGGACAGAGTAGCTGTCGAACTCGGCTTCGGAAGTCGCGGGGAAATCTCCCGTGGTGAGAGAGTATTCCGGAATGTTCCCTTTGCCGCCCACGCAAAGACCGCTGACCCCAAAAGCGAACCTGTTGGTAATGTTAATGGGGAATTTAAGACTTCTCAGCAAGGGGCGATCCTGGGTAGCGGTGTTCCGGAGGGCGTGGAAAAGTTCCTTGCCCACTGTCGCTTCCCCCAGAGGGACCGTGAGAGAGTCACAGCCTCGAACCAGGTACAAGCATCTCTCTTCTACCTTCCCAACAGAGGAGAGCTTTCCCCGCTCTTGCGAAGCGGCCTCATCTTTGGAGGTAACCGCTTTGGCAATGGCCTGCAATGCCTTGGTTGCTTCGTCTGCAAAGGCCGGTGGAGGAGCGGTGTACGCACCAGCTCGGTACCAATCGGGTGGATGGACAGCGGTCGAAGCGAGGGAGGCCTGCTTGCGTCTCATCAAACCCTGCACCAAATCTCCTTCAACTCCCATTGCATTGTCGGGCGTTCCCGCTCCTGGGACGGGTCCCAGGGGAAACGGGCCGCCATACCGTGCGGCGGGAAGGGCAGGGGTTTGGAGGAAGGCCGGGGCCAAAGAGGAAGAGCTGCTAAGTCCGGGTTGGGATGCCCTGGAAAAATCTGTGAACGCAACGGTCCTCGGGACTTCATCTCCTGGGTCTCTTTGTCCTGCGGGGTCAGGTTCCGGGGGTGAAACACCCCACGGAACATTCCCTTTGCCGTCGGAACTGTACGCGTTGTGAGGCATCTGAAGCAGCTGCTTCATGTCCGGTGTTCGATCCGGCAGAGCCTGAGAGTCGCCACAGATCAGTCTCAAGACTTGCAGCACATCCGGGTTGCTGCCCGGCTGAGAGCCGTCCAGACACCTTCTAGCTTCGACCCTGAGGTCCTCGAGGGTTTGGAGCGCTCGACTCCCAGTAAGAGGGACTGCCGAGTGGTCTCGGTAAGCACCATCGAGGGCCTCATCCAGAGTTTCTCCTGACACCATCCTCTGGACAACTCCCGGGAGGAGTTGGGAGGCACTAGGCAAAAGAATCGAGGGTGGTGCAGGCACGCTGTCGCTTTCCTGGGGAAGTTGAACCCGGGAAGTTACGGAAGGGTCCGCTGGCTTGGGCTCAGGCGAGACCTTAGGCTTACGCTCCTCCTTGGCTCCATGGAGCCTGCAGAGCTTGACTCCACCCTTGGTGTGGTACGGTGTTTGCAGGCACCCCTCCACTGAGCAGGTTCTTCCTTTCAGAGACGCTTGATAAATGGCCCGGTGATAGTCGCAAAGGGCGACCGCGTGGGTGCCATCTATGAGCCTCTTGAGGCCTTCCTGGCAACTGACAATCTCATCTGCCTTCAGGAGGGGCTCTGGCTGATGTCGGGCTAAGTCCCTGCAGGGTTCCATCGCCAAAGGCTTGGCATTAGGAGTACCGAGGTCCATGCCCACCTGGTCAGCCTGACATGTGTTTCCTTCCTCTGCTTCAGACTCGGTCTCTGAGTCTTCATGCCTGGGGCCTGCCCCCTCGGCGCCTGGGCGCGAACCGCGCCTCGGGCTCCTTCGGCAGCAGATGCCACACAAAGTTCCACAAATCAACTTACCTATACGCCTTGTGGTTTGCCGGAAGCAAGAGCACCACAAAAGCCCAAAGAACCAAGTGAGAATGGCGCACCGGGCCCAAGGTCCCCTGCCGGCCAAATCCTGAAGGTCCAGCTCCTGAACTTGTGGTACCACCGCGCTGGTACCCACGTGAATTGCCGGTTCTCCCTCTGCGGTACATGGTTGATGGGCGCACAGGTGGATCCGACACTCTGAGGCTTCAATAAGGTTCCGGAAGTACCGGTGGGATGAGGCCTTAACCTCATCGCACGCACAAATGAAGCCGTGCCGGTTGGTCCGGCCCCGCACGGTTCCGTGGCGGAGTCTGGCAATCGCTGTACCATCCGTAATCAGAAGATCGTGCGGTAGACGATTGAGGCCCCTGCCTCTAACCTCTGATTGCACGTATGCAACGGACCACGGTTCTCCAGCACATGGACCTTTCCAGTTAGGCCTGAATGGCCTTTCTCCCAAAAGTCGCGAGACCTCACTCCAGGGCGCGTCTCCCCGGAAGTACCGTACCAATGCTCTGGAGTGCACAACAATTGGGAAGACAACCCAGGTGTACGTCCAGACACCCAGCTGCAGCAGGAATACCCCAACTATTCCGACCATGAGCCAGTACGTCCAGCGAACCGCAAATAGGATTGATGAGCATAAAGGGCCACAATATTGCTGTGCATACACCTTGCAAAGGTCCCATATCGGAAGGATTCTCTGGACCATAAGGTCCCAGAGAAACGCTTTCCAGCTTTCCCAACCGCTAGGTTCCTCCGGTGCGGAAGTGGTACCGATCAGCTCTGGTTCCTCGGCCTCCATCCATGCCCCCACAAAGGGTAGCCAGGACAGGTCCGGGACCGAAATCAGTCCTCGGACCCCCCAAAGGTCAGGGACTTCACTCGGTTCCTCCATCGCCGGGAACGGGGTTGTGGTGGCAGTGGAATTAAAAGACTTCTCCAGCGTACTGGCCGTAAGCAGGGCAGCGCCTGCTATGGCCCTCGCGGGAACCCACACCATCACGCTTTGCGGAGCCCCGGGCTACCTAAAAAACTAAGCTACCTTGAGCCTAAACGTGCGGTGAGACAGAGGTGAAACCCTACGCACACTACGCTGTACTAACCGATTTCGGTCTCAAAGAGGTTTCGGCGCCCACACTGGGACAATCCAGGCGAGGCATATGGCTCGGAGTCTGACAAGTGAGACATAACAAAGAGGCTTAGGGTTAGGGTTTGAGAGTTTAGGGTTTGGGCTTTAAGGTTTCAGGGCTGGGTTGAGGGTTTCGGAGCTGATGGCTTAGGGTCTAGCAGTTGGCAGCACCACAAGTTCCTCGTTCAATGCGTTCTTAAGGGTTTCTTACAAGACTGAAGAGCTATCAGAGCTCTAGGGGTCTTGTAAGGCTCGCTTGTGGGATGCCGCACTCTGTCTTTGGGCGACCCGGACAACGACCGTTCACACAGTTAGTCTGGGGTTCAGGAGTATCGGGCTTGGGGGCAGAAACTTGTATGTACCCGACAGAAGCTTATATAAGTTGTGGTGAATGAGTCGTGATGGGTGGGTTAGAAGGTTTTGGACTCTGGGGGTCAAAAATCAACGCCCTGAACAGCACGAACCTGAACTTCAAACTACAGCTTGCGTGGTGGGTTCAAGCCCTCAGACCCCAGACCTACGCCAGAGCTTACCCACTTCTCGATGATGGAGGGTCTAGGACTGTCGATGTTCTTGGTTTCAGGGTTTTACGATTTGAAGACGGAACCCCTGCAGCGGAACTAAGTATAGACCTGAGCCCCGGCGCGTCCCACTGCTTGCTCTTGCGGACCCTTCCTTCTTCGAGCACGAACTACAAAATGCCGAACTTCTCTGGCCAAAACTGTCAAGAGCCAAACTTTCTTTCCGGTAACAGGACCGGGATTAGGAAAGACCATCTTCTCCTAGTTTCGGCCGGTAGCGGGTGCCAGCAAAGGCTGGCAAACTTCGAATGGAGTCCTACCAGTTGTACTATGAAGATTGCCTGTCAGAACAGAACATGAAAGAATGCGTGGCAAGCTGGATTGCAACAGCAACTTTAGCACACCCTGCAAGCCAATCTTTCCTAACATCTAACTTCCCTTTCCCCTGCGCGCCCAGATAATACACGCACGGCTACAACATGTCCTTGATGCACAACAATCTTTCGACCAAACAGGTTTTCGCGAGCACACTGGTGTAGAGCATGCCTTATTATGCCTGTTTGACAACGTTTGTGCCAGATCTTTGGAGTACAACTGCGAGATTTGGGTTGCGAGTATCGATTTACGAAAGGCTTTCGATCGGATACATCATCCAGCAGCTCTGTTTCGAGCACTACGGCATCAAGGAGTTTCCGAAGGATATCTTCGACTGTTACAGACAATGTACTTTTCGCAAACGGGTCCAGTGTCCGACAACCGCAAACTCCATATTGGACGTGGTGTAAAACAGGGCGACATCATTAGCCCACTGCTGTTCAACACCGGGTTGGAACATGCCGTGCGCGAATGGGAAGCATGTCTACATGACGAGGGTATTCACATTGGAGCACCAGCTGATTTGACAAACATCCGATACGCGAATGACCTGATGTTGTATGCCTGGCAGGAACTGGCACGCATGCTGGAAAGGCTAAAAGCAGCTTTGGCCAACATTGGAGTGGAACTCAACGCTGACAAGACCCGAATCATTACGACCACCAGTGAAGCAAACATTGCCTACACTGATGTTGACGGCGACATGGTTCAAGTACTCGCAGATATTGCCACACATGTACCAGGGACGAAAAATCCCCGCTGATCTTCGCAGATGCTCAGTTGTTGAAGTTGTCCACCGCTTGGGGCAAGTTCAACAAGTTCAGGTATGTTTTGACAAATCGACATGTTTCAAAAGAAGGTCGACTACAATTGTTCAATGCAGTCATCACACCGACGGTCTTGTTTGGTCTTGGCAGCCTCCCCCTTACCAAAAGACAGTTGGAAGAAATTGGCACATTGCAAAGAAACATGCTGAGATCCATCGTCGGCTGGTATCGTGTCGAGTGTGAGGCTTGGTCTGAAACCATGCGGAGTATGAAGTCCAGAGTTCAATCTGCACTTCGCCAGTCGCCAGTGACGACATGGTCGGAAGTATATCGCAGCACACAACACAGTTTCGGGGCCCGTAATGTCAAACAGAATGCTTGGTCACTGGGATCCAACTCGCCATAACAATTTCGCAACACAGCCGAAGAGAAAGCCTGGCAAACCTCCGAAACGGTGGGACGATGGTCTGACATGTTTCAGTCTTGCATATTTCCTTTAGCAGACGCTTGGCATGATGTCGCTGATCTGCCAGAATGGCACTCTTTACGACACCGCTATATCCAATTTTGTGAAGATGACGCGTACCTTAATTTGATCCCACCTGTCACCCATGTCATTCTGGGACCGTAGTCTCTGACTCGAACGGGCAATTTGCAGAAAGTTCCCAAAAGGCGGCAGTTGGCAAGGCCCCTGTTTTCCTAGTATAGTCCGGTATATACACCCCAGAACCCCTTTAGGAAGCTCCTTCTGCAAGTCTGCCTGCTCCTTTCGCAGTCGCTCCTTTTCGGCCTTGGAGGGAGGACAGTTGAGGTTCAAAGCCCGGAGCCACGGCCAGTGCTGACAAAAAACGGTGTGTTGCAGCTCGTGCTCTTTCTGCTTCTCAATCCTGCTCGGGCGCTTGGTTCGGGGGGTTTAGTTTTTTCATGTTTCTTAGTGGTGTATTGGCTTCGGGAAGGGTTAACGCTCTCACAACTCGGACGCGCCAGGCCAGGTTCTTGGTAGGGTTTGGGGTCTGGTGTCTGAGGGTTGGATTCGGCTTTACCGATGCAAGCTTATGCGGGGCTCGTCCCAGGGTTTTTGGCTTCTGCTGCTCCTGATGCACCTCTCAACTTCTGGTTAGCGGGGGGGGTTGAGGCTGAAAGGGCAACAAAATCCTTTTGCATCATGTTCTTGGATGTTCTTGGGGCTTGGTTGCCTTTCGGTCTTTGACCGGAACAAGTGTTCAACACCATAGCTTGGAACGGCCAAGAGGGGTCGCTGCGCAGGGACTACGCCACACTACCATCAGCTAGCTTTGATGCTCGATATGCTGTGGCTCACTCAAAATAGGCTTAGATTGCGGCCTAAACACGAAGGTTGCCGAAGGTAGAGTTGAGTTTCGGGCCGTAGGTTTAGAGTCTTTCGGGTTAGGATAGAAGCCGCGTAAACTAAAACACCTGCAACTCTGCAGAGTCCTCAGCTTTTCTTCAATCTCCTTCTTCTCCTGCACGTTTCGATGCCACGTACACAGGAAAGAAATTTGACATCTTGTGCACCAGTTGATGCGGGAGCACAAACCCCCTGAACACGCTGAAGGTAGTAATAATAACTATAGTAGCAATAACAACAATAGTAGTAGTAATACTAAGAGTAGTAATAATATTAATAGTAGTAGTAATACGAATAAAGATAATGCTTTCGAACGGCGCCTCGAATGCCTGCTCAGCAGCCCGCTGCTTCGCTTCCAGTGCCTCTGCAGGCTCTGAAGGAGGTCCTAACCCGGGGGGAGACTCCAAGTAAACTCTAAGCCTGGTTCTCCGTTTACCCTGAAGCCCTAAACTCTACTTGAAACCCAAAATAACTAATTGCCTTAAGGACTTGTATAAGGAATTCTTGATAAGAAAACCTGAACAACAAGTTTCCTAGGTACACCCTACACCCAAACAGCAGGCATGGCTCGCACCGTCGATCAGTTAAGGCTCGCCCTTGCAGTTTGGGATTCGAGGTTTGGGGCAACGGGGGCTTAGACCTCAGGGTCTGGGAAGCCCTTACGAAAGCCAAGCAACCTCTGAAGACGTGTAAAACCCTACGGCCCTTTTACCTTCCTTTTATGGACCTCTTCAGGAACCGTGACAGCATTCCTTCTCGAATCTTCTCTGTCTCTCTCTCCCGGGCATAGGGGTCGGTCAAGATCCCCGGGCTCCAAGCCAACCCGCACGTTTGTTGTGCAGGCATACCTCTCCCTCTCTCTCGCTCGCTGTCTTCTTCATCAGGGCATGAGGGGCGTCCAAACCCCCCGGGCTCATGGCCCTCCCATTTGTTATGGGGCTTTGTGGGAGTGTGACATCACGGCTGATTTCCCTTCAATGTCAATATATTGGCCTCTGAAAGGTTTCAAGGGCTTCAACCATGTTTCAGTCGACACGCTACTTTTGTCAGGTGGACCATGTGTTTAACCCAAAAAACTACAGCAGATGTCTGAAAGAACTGAGGTCCCCCAACATGCAGGTAGAAATGTGCAGTGCCATCATGTACAGCATCTTTCCCCCTGCTGTCAAGTGTTTGACACAAGAATCTGGGGTGCTGGCTGCACTGACATGACCGCTCCGCGGTCAGCAAGGTTACGGATTAGAGCGACTACGACTGGGACGAATCAGCAGAAGTGGTAAGGTACAAAACGTACAAAGGCCTATGAACAAACAAGCAAACTAGTCACTCGTCTAGCAGTCGCTCGGCAAGGGTGCGTACATGTCAGAGGTAACGGCATGTAAGAGGACAGAGGTGGTCCCCCGGGTGGCTGGAAACAACATGAGCTGTCCCCGCAAAGTAAAACATCGTCATGAACAACCCGAGTTGTGGTTCCGGCTGATCGTGTAGCTTGCTTAACATCCCGGTTTCATGGAGGTGAATTGCCAGCAAGCGTCGCCTTCTGTGACTGTCGTTGGAGCCTGCATGCTCTTCCATCGGCGAAGGACTTCTTTGGCGCCGTGTTCCCCGCTGTCCCGGGCTTGATGCTACTCTCTCTCTCTCTCTATCTCTCTCTGCCGCGGCACAAAGCAAGCCTTACAGTATAGAACTCTTGATAGAGCCCGCATGGAATCTCACAAACCTTGCAGCCCTAACCTCCTGAATCCACCTAGGAGAGAATCCTCGTCGAACCCCATTCTTCGCCATCCTAAACCCCAAAACACCAAAAAACCGAGAGGTGGAGGCGGCGCCTGCAGCTGTCGGCAAAGCTCCTCTCGCTGGAGCTTCTCCTGACTTTTCTTCTTAGGGAACAGTTCAGGGTTCCTTTAAAGGGATCTATAGGGCTTTAGGGTTTAGGGGGTTAAGGGTTTACCGGTTCAGGGCTTCGGCTGCGTCAAGCTAAACTGTTTAGGGTTTTGGGGGTGTAGAGGTGCCATGAACAGAGTCTTGAACTTCCCATCAAAAGGAGCTTATGGGATTGGCAAAGTTCTTTAAAGGGTTTCTTTTTAAGCACCTTTCTGAGGAGACCAAGTTCAAAAGGCAGTTCAATGAGCTGCTCAAGGAACTCGACCGAAAGCCCTGCCAGGATAGGGATCTCAACGAGCTGAGGTAAATTTCCAAAACAAGGGTACAAAGGAACTCCTTAGGAACTCAATGACATCTGCCGTCATAGAAGCTTGCAGGATGTTCTGGGCTTGTGTTACGCATCACAGATGCTTGCTGGTTGCCCGCAGAAGACCCGCCGACCTGTAGCCAAGGATCCGAAAAAGAAGGCAAACATACCCCTCCAGTGAAACGAACCTCAGAGGATGAAAGGAGCCCCTATCCCAGCAAACCGTAAACCTTCCAGGGCTTAGGTTATTCTTCCAGCTTTGCATTGCTAAACTTTCAATAAATCTTGAACCATCTGTCAAACACTAAACAATCCGATCTCCTGCTGCAGCTGCTCCTCGATCAAAGCCTGTTAGGCAAGGGCAATATAAGCACTACTATGCGGGCTTTAAGTTTCGGGCTTCGGGTTTCTACCTGCTTCAGGGCTTCGGGGCTTTCGGGTTTTGAGTTTGACAGCTTTGGCTGTATTACATTGCTATTTCAGTTTGGGGAACCTTCAAGGAGATTGGTGGCCCTGTCTAGGAGGGTCCCATAGAAAGGATCCTTGGGCTCAGGGTTTCGATCGGAATCCCGGATGTCTGAAACTCGGAAGGCTTCAATACACCTAAAACAATTACCGACACTATTCCTCAGGTCTCCCGATAATAGCCCTAAACGCCCTAGGGTATGAGATACCCCGAGCCAGTCTTTGTTTATCAAGGCCCTATATTGAGCCGTTCCCGTGTGCCTTCTCATCCGTGAGCCGGGTGATTACATCCGTCTGCGCAGGGTCTAGGTGCAGGGCTTGGGGTTTAGGGTTCAGGGTCGAGGGCTAGGGGGTTTAAGGTTCAGGGTTTTCTTCCGTCCTACTTCGCAAGGACAGAAGGATTTAGGGCTTAGGGTTCACGGCCTTGGGGCTTTCGGCGCTCTCGGACAAGCCAGGCGAGGCTATTGGTTCGTGGACAGCTGAGGTGAAATACTTCCAGGACTCTTGAGGCCTTAAGGCTTTAGGATTTTCGGATTTAGGGATTAGGGCTTCCGTGTTTGGTGTAAAGGGTTTAGGATGGAAGGGTTGCTTGGTCTCGCTGTGTTTTTTCTATGGGTGCTCTGCTCCACCGTGTTTTGCCCGCTGTTCCATCGCATGAGCTTATCACAGCTGTTATGCTGATTTTGTACTCACGTCAGTTGAAGTTCATGGAGACTTACTAACCACAAAAGATCTGGTGTCGGGTTTCGACGGTTAGGTCTGAAGGTGATGATTCCACTGTAAGCTCTACAGTAGACCTGTAGCACATTGCCCAAACTTAAGCCTTCTCTGGTGGGGTTTTGGCATACAGCTTCAGCTTCAATGGACGCTCTTAAACCTATGCTGCCGCTCTAACGCCGGTGAAAAATGCTCGTAAATAAGATCCACATCCCTACCAGGATTCCAGGATTTCGGGCTGTCCGGCTTCTGGCTTCAAAACCTCGAAGTGCCTTTTGAATGAGCCTGAACTATCGAACTGTTGTCTCTTCCTGAACAAATCTCAACATTGCAAAACCCCGTTACTTTCGTGCCCTAAACTCAAAAGCGGGTAACAGCAAAGGTAAAGCCTAACCCCTAAAATGCCCTGATATCTTTCTCATAACTCTAAACGCCTTGGAAACCACAGTAGAACTCGAGTAACTAAAGCTCTTGTAGAACAATTATAGCCCCCTTACAAACCCTGAAGGAGAGAGCCTACATCGCAAACGGCTTAGGACCTTAGCACTCTTTTTCCACCCACTGCGTCATGGCGCTGGCCCCTTTAAGGTAAGCCTGAGCCCAGGAATACCATGATTCCCTACTTAAGCGTTCCTTACCCCAGGGGTAGCTTCTCGGATTTCTAGGCTTCTATGGGTTGGGATTTCGGAAAGCAGTCTGGCGCCGAGTGTCTTTGTCATGGGCTGCTGGACAGCGTGTAGGGCTAGGGGCGTCCTTGTGGTGTGGGCCCTTTGTGGCTTGGGATGGAGCTCATCAGTTCAAACTTACCCAAGTAGTGCATAATTGCACGACAATGCAACAGCTGTTAGCATGTGAAACAGAAGGGGGAAGGAACTACTAGAGGGCCCGTCATAATTAGAATAGGGCTTTGGGCCAATTACACTGTACTTGTAATGAAGGAACCCCCAGAATAGTGTTGAACTTTGGTAATGGTTGAGGCTCCTATAATACTGCAGGTTTTCGATGTTAGGGTGCTGCTCGAAAACTTGTTGCAGACACACAACTTTCTGCGGCTCAAGCACCCCCATGTTGAGGAAGCCGACGAACATAGGGGACTAGATTGTAATTCATACTCGGTACCTCAAGCACTAGTCTATATATATATATATATATATATTGTTATTGAGGCGGCCCTATACTGCTTTGGGGAGCTGACGCTCAGGTTTTCAAGATCTCCGCACCTTTTCTTAAGCGTTTTGGGGGCCTCTTCGCCTCGCTTCGAACGGGAGTTTCCGAAAACAAGGTGGGGGTACCTGATTTTGGGATCCTTAAAAAATAAGGATCCTACTATCTTAATTTAGGGTACTATATGAGAGTCCCCTATTTTTCGGAAGCTCCCAAACTGGCACATGCGTGAGGATGTCCTTTGAGGACATCGCGCGCCCAAGGGCCGAAATTGTTGCGCCGCTCTTACGCTTTTGAAGTACTCGCCAACATGCCTACGTACAGCATGTGTCGGTGTACACAGCCAAGTACTACAAGTGTATCTACATATCGCGCAGGGCCTTTTCACGTCCATGTATATGGGTGAGTGTATACCTTGCTTACTTACTTACATACTGACTGCACTTGCTTACCTACTTAACTGCTCGTGCGTCTCTGCTTTGCTTTGCATCACCAACAACAAGTTCACTAAATGCTTACGCAATACTGCAACTGATTTACAAGCTAGCTGTCGATTCTGTTAATCATGTAACATGTAGTATACGAGTTGTAGGTTAGAAGTTGCCAGACAGTTGTTGTTTTTTTATCCCTGCAAGTAAACTGCCTCTGGGAGAAGCAGGCTCTGAGCGCAAAAATCGCCACACCAAGCAGGGCGGGGCCTTTTTGGGGGCTTTAATTTAGAGGTCTACCCACACCTGCTTTTGAACATCTACGCCCTAAGTGCAAAGCCATGTCACCCTCCTTGAACCCGAAGTCTCAGCCCTCACAGGCCTCAAGCGCAAACCCATGGCTTCAGAAGCAGCTTCCGGGGCGTTCTAAGGGATTTACTACTACAGGGTATTTTATGGGTCTCCATAAAGATGAAAGTATCATTCGCACCGAGTTCAGGAGTTTTGGACCCAAGACCTGTGAGTGCATACATTCCTGGCAGAGTACTCCTGACGCCCTAAGCCTCGGCGCCCTAACCCTGACATCCTGCAAATTAACCGCAACCCCAAGCCCTGGACCCTAAAACCCCCAAGTGCCAGGCCCTGAACCCCAAATACCCTGCCCCTTACTTACGCTTTACACCTAGGCTATGCACATGGTCCCTTTTTGCCACTGGGCTTGGGGCTAACCCAATGCATATGGTCCCTAACCCCTAAACTCCGAAATCTCCAAGCCCTGAACTCCCTAAACTCGCTCTCTGAGGCAGCGGCGCTTTTTGCCGCTGCCGCTCTAGTGGGATTCTCCCTCGAATAGCATTCGACTATGTATATTTCATACTTCTGTCAACTTCTGTTGCATAGAAGAGTATGTTATACCATATTCTGCAGTAATTTTCAGCATAACCACTGCTGGGAGTTGTAAAGCACTAAGGGTAACATCGGGTGAGGCTTTGGCTTCAGGAACTGGGGTAATCACCTGGCAGCTTCCAGAACACTCGGAGTTTATCCGCTTCTAAGGCAGCCCAAAAGCACCCGCAGAATGCGTCCCCACAACTCTAAACCCGAATGCAGTCTAATAAGGCCACCCTGCACTTCAAAGGCGAAATCTGCTCCGTCCGCTTCGGCATCCCTCCTGCTGCCTTTGGCAGCGGAGTGTCTCAGCGAGATGTAGAGTTTCGCCTGGAGGATGTGAGCTCTGGAGACTCAGGGCTCAGGGCTTCAGGGTTTTGGGGGGTTTGGGGGGTTTTGGGGGGTTTCGGGTTCAGGGTTTGGGATTTGGGGCTTAGGGATGGGTTCTCGGTTTTGGGGACTTGGCGCCTTGGGTGTTCTTGGAGTCTGCTCATGGTCTGATGCCAAGCTCAGCTTGAGAGATCGATCCTTCTTCTTCTTCAATAGCCCGGCAAGATTTCAAAGTACTACACCCAAATATGCGAGGCGAAGAAGCTTTCTTTAAGCTTAAAAGATCTCTCGTTGGGTAAGTAAGATGAAGTAAGTAAGTATCAGATCTTTCGGTGTTCGACAAGGTCTACTAGTAACAAGTGCCATGAACATGTATGTTCGTTGTTGTAAAATTCTCTGCTACACTGTTATTACACCCGAACCGCTAGTCAGCAGACCCTGAAGCCCTCATTCCACAGCCTCGTCTTCGACCGTGCTAGGACATGATGGGTTTCCTTCTCTCGCTGGTCACCCTGGCCTCAGGCAGACGAAGGCGGAGTGGGTATTTCTGACTGATCTGCCGGCATGAATTCGAGAAGCATTGTAGCACGGCGCTTTGGCACTTTCGGTACTAGCACATAAGCTTTTTGGAAGCACAACAGCCCAAACATCCTGAAACCCAGCACCTGAATTCCCAGATTCGACATCATGATAGAACAAGCGGAGACTCGGCCAAGGCGATTTTCGCTTGCACTGAAAAAGCAGGGCTACGTCAGGATCACTGAGCGCCGCGCCACGATCTTCGCAGCGTCATCAGGCGAGGTCTCGGCATCGACAGAAACAACTGCTTTTACCGAATGCTTAAAGCAGTTTTGGATCTTCTAGGGCTTTGTGCAGCTTTTGCGGAGTCGTGTAGAGTCTATAGATAGGGCTGGTGGGAGTGCATCTCACCGATGACTGTGTGTTGAGGTGTCCTCACAGGGATATCAACAATAAGCACTGCTTCACCTCATGTCGCATAGCCCCGGTGATCGCCACCCCAAGTCCACTCGCCGGCCCCAGTCCTTAAGCGCCGTAACACCCCGTAGTCCTTTTTTGAAACCGGACTTGATGACTGCCAGCACTGCCTCTTCCGCTGCTCTTGAGCCGAGGCCCGAAAACCGCAAGACCGCAGCACTCCACTCCGAAGGGTAAGCACTCCAAGTAACAACCACCGAATGTCGAAGCCACACCCCCCTGACCACACGTGGTACGTCCAAGAGCACCCCGTAGTCCTGAAACCGGAAAGCCCTGCAACGTCACACACAAACACAGAGTTACTGAGACGCACACCAGTTTAGAACCGCTAGGCCCAAGTCTACTCAAAGAAATCCACGATACCATGCCATGCTGTGCTATACTATGCTATGATATAATACTATGCGATGCCTCTACTATACTATACTATACTTTATACTATAATTGCTACACTTTGCGCTGAGGCTGGATCCAGGCTCTTCCGCGAGCCCATGAACGAGAGGATCTTGAACTTCGACGCTTCCTCCTCGTTTTGGCGGGTTTAAAACCCTACATAAGGGTGGTGGTCAAAATTATGGTCCCTTTTTGGATCCCTTATATAATATGGCACCTATTATTTAGGGCACCCAGAAAGGGACCTTAATTTTGACAACTACCCAGTGCCCACATCAAGTGCCCCAAGGAAACCGGAAGCCCCCAAACCTAAGCCCTAAGCTCCCGATGCACCAGGCATGGCCCGAATCTCTCTCGAAAAATGAAACCGTGCAGGCACCGGGGGTCATGGGTTCTATGGCGTGTTTTGCAAAAGGGTCCTTCAGGATCTTTATAACGGTTTCAAACGGCTTCGAAAAGTAGCGTACATGCATCTTCCACGATACCACACTGCTCTTCTAAGGGTCAGGGCCTGTGCGGTTGATGCCAACTAGAACCATCTGGAGCGCTGCAAGGACGCTATTCAAGCCTCTAGGAACCCCGAAAGCCTTAAGAGCCTCCTGGCCATACACCCTGCGGTGGAGACAACGAGCTGAATACGTCTGCTGCCATAGACCCGAACACTCAACCTTGACTATAAACTCTCATCGGTCCCATGTCAACAGGAAACCTCCTAAATTCTAAATCATCGAGTTCTCCTGAGCTTGGAAATGGTTCGTCAAAGCAGCGACGATCTCCCGCCGCTCCACATCCTGTGAGCAAGTTCTCATTTCAAGGGGTCCTAGAAGGATTCTATACTGGCCTCTGTAAGGTTTCTGTACGACTGTACGAATTGAATTCTGTACGGGTCCAGGGCTCGGGATAATTTTCGAATTTCGAGCCCTGAGCCCGGGGCCGTGAATGCAGACTGTCGGAGTTTCAGGTTTGGGGGTCCTTGGTGCTGGGCTGCTAGACGTTTCTTCCACCATGAACCGCTCGACACAGCACCACAAACTCATCTGAGCTTTCGCTTGAAGTCTCAACTGGTGCATGTCGTCTTCTGGTTCCGCGGGGCCGAAGCTACAGGACATACGGTACATTTCCGGGGCGACATTGGGCCGGGTGGTAATCGCTCAAGACAGGGGCCTCAATGATCAGAACAAGGCGTTGGGATGCAGCTTACTAAACTTCAAATTCATTGGGCATCAAGAACACTGAAGCCCTTGTTTGAACAGGGGCTGAAGCCCTAGCCTCTCGAACCTAAACCCCGTCAACTGGAGCGCGCTTTTTTCCTCAGCTCTGCTCCAAACTCCGCGAGAGGTCGCTTTGGAGGAGGTCACTCTCACCTTCCAAGCCCTTCGCCTGGAAGTCTTCAGAGTTACGGGTACTTAAAGGCTCAATGGGTTTAGGCTTTAGGGCCGTTCTCAATTTAGGGATACATCAACGCTCAGAGTTAAACGAGAGGCGTTATAGGAGTTAGAGGTGGATATTGCAGGGACCAGTCTTCATATCGGGATACATAGACTTTCATGATCAACCGAAGGGTTACATAAGGCCTTGTTCTAGGCGATGCAGAAGGGTTTAAGCGGATTATATAGAGGCTGCAACTCTTGCACTACGCGGTTCCTTGAATCTCGGAGTCCTGCAAAGGATTTGGCGAGTCCGAGGTTCAGGGTGCTGAACGATTAGACTGCGGAGTGTTATCTCGGTTTTCAGATCTCGTAGGGTTTCATAGAGGCCTTAATAAGAGCCCTCGTGTTCGATAGGGCACTACTCGGATGTTATGGGGTTTAATAACTACTTAGCAAGCAGACCCGGATTTGAGGGTGTGCTTTGTTGTAGTTACACGCAGGCACGACTCCGAGAGAGTAGTATGTCTTGTCGAGACCTCTATAAGAAGCGTTTATGAGTTTGGGGTCTATCGTTCTGACACCAGGCTCAAAAGCTGTCATGACAGGCAGCACCTGCTACTCAAGGAGAACCAAGCGGCGCGGATTAAGCTGCAGGCCAAAGACGAAGGGGCGCAGAGGCAGCATGCTGCGAGGAATGCACCGTGTACCAGCCCACACGCGCCCTCGGGGGATTCCTGACGCTTCCAAGCCACTTGTACCGCCGAGACCCCAACAGCTGCGCAGGTAAGCACGGCTAGAACACGCAGGCCCGCGCTGGACCAAATCAGCACATCCCGCGCTTCGCCATCCTTCCATGTGGCCAATATCCATCGGCATTCGTTTGCAACCAGTGACAGCGGCAGCAACGGTAGCACCATGCATGTTGCCTCTGCGGCAAGTGAACATTGGACAGATTCATTTCGACCGGGTGCCTCTGGGTTTATCGAGGGGAATTGCAATCGCAATAGTACTACTAATCATAACAATTTGATTGCTAATGATCACAATGATAGCTGGCAGTCCCCCACACACCCCCAACACCTGTTGCAAGACCACCTCATGAAATGCTATTGGTTACTGTTACTATGGCTATGATGATCAAGTCCCTTGTAAAGCAATCCCGTGATGTGGCATAAAAGCCCCGCGTGCCAGTCTTGGCATTTGCCGCAAAGTGGCCGTAGCGAGGTCAAGCAAGAAACCTAAGGCAAAACGATGTCTCGGCTTTCATGGAGCAGCCGAGTTTCTTTGAATCTTCTTTGGTACGGCGCAGTGCTAGAAAGGGTATTACTTGGGTTTGGAGTTTCGGGTGTGAGGAGTTTAAAGGGCTCTTTAAAAGCTCAAGGAGTGTAGGAGTCGCTTGCAATCAATTTCAAGTTCTCAGGGTCCTCACCTGCTTTGGGGTACAAGGCTTTAGGGGTTTCAGCTTCTGAAGTCTTGAAAGGGTTGATAAGGGCCTTGAAGAAGCAAACTCCATCAACAGGTTTTTATCTTTACCGTGTGTGAGGGTTTCCGTGCGCTTTTGAGTTGAGGGTGCGGGGTCTGCAAGAGCTTAAATGGGGAGTTGTAGGCTTGGTGATTTGGACTTCGAGGGGGCGCAAGTCATCTGTACAAGGGTGCTATCAAGCCTTGCCAGCATTTCAGGGTCTACCGGCCTTGCCGAAACTACAAAACAGCCCTTGCCAAGTAGAGCTCTGGTCGCACTTTGTGGGTGCGAAGGAGACCAGCAAAGTGAAGGCACAGCTGCTCAGATTCCTTTGCAGCGATGGGTTCTGGGGTCGTGGGCCTTAAGCACAAAGACCCCTAAATTGAGGATTTCTGGGACTCAGTAACTTTAATGGGTGCCACGATTGGGGTCACAAGTAGATACAAGCAAAGCAATGACCCGGACACTTCAAACCCCAACCCCGCAACCCAGCGTTGACCCTCAAGCCCACCAGGACCTTGGCAAAGGCCTGGAAGCGCGACTCAACGTCAACGACCCAAACAGATGGGAGATTTTCAGGGTCCGAGTTGACACTCTCCGCAGAAAATCCCCAGCCAAGCTTCACCAAAGCAGCACCGAGGAGGGCCACCGAGCCTTGCATCCAGCGCACCTAGCTTTTTGGTCAGATGGCCTGTGTGTCCGTTTCGGGGTTTGGGATTTAGGGTCCATGACAAAGGACTAACTCTTCAAGACAGGTTGGCTTCAGGGTCAAAACCGTTTAGGGCAGTTCAGGGTTCGGGTTTGGGATTTCTTGTTGCAGGGGAGTCTAGGCCACACACCCCTTCTTGCAACAGGCTTCCCCACACACCCCTTTAAGCAACAAACCCTAACATGCGCTCACGGGACAAGGTGCCCCTGACTGGCTCCATGGAGTGAGCCTTGCAGACCAGAACACAGCCAAGTCCATGAAGGTGAGCGCGCAGACGAGGAAGCTCGTGATTGCTGTGAGGCAATACCTGATACTCCCTAGTATATGTGTAAGATAATTTGCCCCAAAACTCTAATCTCATCATTACGTCCACTATGTTACTGTATAACTTTCTAGTGGGTCTGGGGCGGCTCCGAGCTTTAAAAGGAAACTCGGCTTCAGAAGCTGCACAGTGGTAGTGATGCGAATGGACGGAACGATTAGGAAAATGTGAGCGTGTCTCGAAGCGGCGACGGAAGTTGCGTGGATAGGGAGGGGAGGCATCGAACGAAAACGAGCGAGAGCGAGAGAGAGCCAAACAGATCTCGATCTCTGAGCGAGACACAGGCCCACCAGTATGATCCAATATGAAGATTTGCGAACCGGCACGAAGATGAACAAACAGATGACTAGGGCTGTGTATGAATGGCTACATGGATAGATGTACAGTATGTGCAGACACGCATTTCGCAGTCTAGTTAGTTACCTATGCCGTTTGGTTTACCAGGAATCTGCCACTTACACAATGATGCTGAGGCTAGGGCGCAGACTTCAAGATCCCAACAGGTTTAGGGTCAAAGATTTAGGATGGATCTAGGGGTCAGCACCGAGACAAGGACTCTAAAAGCACCGAAGATGCATAGCCCAATTCATCTCTGCCTTCACGCACTTGCAGGTGGGAGCCCCCGATGTCGGGACCCTGGTGCAGTAGCCACCGCCCTCGATGCAGTCAGGCGGGCAGAAAGCATCGATGCCACAGCTCATCCTTGTCGTCTTGGGGTGTATACTATGCTAGAGGCATAATAAACAACCCCAAAACGGTATAGGTAGTTATGATGCTACCACAACAAAGCTGGCCTGTGCCCTTTTTTTACACAAACGAAGTCTGAGAGTCATGGAGTCAAGGGGTATGTCAGCGCTGGCCTGGGGCATGGCCAAGAGGATCACCTTGCCCACCAGCATGCTGACCTTAGTTGTCCAGTTTCCTAAAGAGGAGTTGGCCTTTCCGTATCCTTCAACCACTTTTTTGGCTGCTGGGCTTGAGGACTAAGCAAAAATCCCTTAGATCCTAAATCCTAAGCCTTAAACCGACCCTAAACCCTCGTCTGCCAAGTCACCTTCCACAGAACAGACCAACGGAAGTGTCGGTCCAGCCTCTTCGGGCAATGCAGCACCTGGCTGAGTGGGATATTGCAATAGATTCTGTACTACCCTATCGTATATTACTTTATGTTTTAGTGTGTTACATTGTTTATGAACTTACATGATACTGGTCTAGCATGATGCTGTTGTGTCGCATTGTTAACGCTTAGTTTGGTGCCACTATAACTACAAGCTGTCTCATGGTCTTCTTAAAGGTTGTGCTAGAGTTACGGGACCTTGAGGAAAGTGCACTCAAGAACGGAGTGCCTCGGAGGCAAGAGCACAGAGCCCGGTGGCCATGCAAAGCAGTCCCAGGGAAATCACCACGGCCAGAAAGCATCTTCGGGGGGTCCGCCCTGGCTGCATATACCTTGGCGCTGCAGATCACAAGCCACAGGGACTTGAAGGTTCAGCTTGAACGGTGATCTAAGGTGCCCGCACCATCTACTTTAAACAGTCATCAAGGTACTGGTACGAGCAGACCGCCGTAGACATGCAGGAGTTCGCCAGCAAGATACAGTGCCTGCCTGCCCAGCTCCTGCCAAATGCCCGCACCTGCCCAAAACACCTCGCACATTGCCATCTCTCAGCCGAAGAATAGGCTATGGAACAGCATCCACGCCGGAGATTTTGGCGAGGCTCCCCGATCCTCCCCTCGACATACAAAGAGTGCCTTTCCCAAGAGCCTCCCTGGCGTTCAGGGGCCTTTCTCTGTGATCGTGCGAGCTCAGCGGAAACCGCGGCCAACACAGCACAGGAGCTCAACAGGCTCAGGACCAAGAACCAAGCATACTCTCCCTGGTCCCATCCGAGGAGTGTCAGGAGGGGGTGCCCTTTTTCGCGCGGCCTTTCCTTCTCTGCCGAGACATAGGCCGCATATGCTTTAACTCAATTTTAAAGAATCGGCCTAGCCATCGTCCAAAAAACATTGACAAAGTCTGCAAAGTCAGCTGCTAAGCTTCTATACGGTCCTGAAGAAGCATGAAGCTTGTGACCATGCTATGGCCCACGAGCAAAAGTAGCGGCCCCGATGTGCCTAGGGTTTAAGGCTTGGGGGCTTTGCCCAAAGAATCGATTCAGAGTCAAACGATGCTCGCTGCAAGAAGTCTAGGGTTTAGGGTATAAGGGTCCTGTAAGAGCACTCTGGGGCCTTTAGCAAGGCGCTCTGGGGTTCAAAAGAAGTTTCTTCAAGCCTAGCGAAGATGCATGGTATTTCCGGGACTCGTGGGCGCTGCCGCCAAGTCCGGTGTTCGGCAGCCACTCCAGCTAGACCAAGGAAAACAAGCAGTGAGGCAATCCTGGGTTCTGGTTGAGTTCTTCGGTTGAGTTACAAGGCTAGGGATCTACAGCACACCATATGCTTTTCTTGCCCAGTAACCAATTAAATGTAACTTTCAGCAGTTTTCCTAAAAACAACCTGGAGTCCACGAAGGCCCGCGGCAACTGCAAAGTATCCCTGCCAGGATCGGCGAAGCCGCACTGACAAAGGACAGGAGCCAGAAGCCAAGGAAGCGATGTTCTCTTTGAAACGCTCGTGCCTGCATTAAGCAATCAAACTACGCAGCTGCTGTTAACAATGTGAGTCCATTTAGTCGACCTTCCGTCAGTCATGAGCTTATCACCCATGCCCATCTATTGAGCGGTGACAGCCGAAGATTAAGAGAAGCTTGATGTCAGATCAAATGGCCTCCAGCCACCTCCCAAGACAAAGGAACACAAGGCAAAGCAGGAAAGCAATCGCAAGCGCCACTGCGACATCCTTTCCGACCCGGAAGTCACAGAACTCCGACCCCTGCAGGGAGAGGAGAGGTCCGGGGCAGGCATGGCACTGCCCCCAGCGACCATACCTGTTCAGGAAGTCTATATTCCTCAACACAACAGTGCAACTACATCCCAAATCCTAAGCCTTAAAAACCTAGGCACCCAAAACCCCTAAACTTCCTATCCATAAATCGTAAACACTCGAACCCATCCTTCAACCCCTTCGAAAACCCTTTTTGAACTCCACAGACCTGAAACGAACGCTATAAATCCCTGATAAACAAGAATCCTTCTACTACCCTGCAGAAATCCTTAAAACCCTCAGCCAGCCAAGGGGCATCATGTCAGGACAGGGGCGCGGTCGGAAAATCATGGAGCCCGCAAGAAAAAAATCCTTCCGTTTCAAGGCTTACAGGGGCTTATACAGGTCTGACAGGGGCTTGGTAATGATCCTGCTAACCCGAAACGCTAAACCCTATAAGATACCTGTAAGGGCTTCTGATGTGTTTGAAGGGGGTGGACTATAGGGGCCTTAGTGATTAGAATAGGGTTTCGGGGCGAATTATACCATAATTCTAACAAGGAACCCCCAAAATAGTATTGGTGATTATTAGGGCCCCTATGTTAGCTGAGGCTCTCGCAACTCGGACAGGCCAGACGAGATCTCAACATGTCACAGTCGGTTGACACGAGGCAAGTCGGGTCTGCACTTAGGGTTCAGGCCTCCGCTGTATAAGGGTTATACAGGAACTCGGGTATCTGTGGGAAGCTTGTATTAGGATTCCTCGAAACTTTACAGGGCTTGTAAGGTCTTAGTCGTCTCTGAAATGAGACAAGTCTCTCAGAAATTTTGGACTTAAGGCCTTTAACTCGCATCATACGGGCTGCTCAGGTTCAGAAATTTCAGACTTCACGGCTTTCGGGCTTTATGTGGGATCGACACAAGGAGCCTCACTTGAGTCTTTACTTAGGGTTAGGGTTGAAGCCTGTAAGAACAAGGGGCTTGGTTTCTGCGCTTTGCCTAAGTGGGCTCTGTACAGGTGCTGTAAGATTTCAAGCCGTTGTGTAGTACAGCGCTCTTCCGGGGTTTGACATGTGCAGGCTTCGAAATCATTTTTGTATTTTGTCCAGGCCTCGGGGCGTTTAAGGGTTGCGGTTCAGATTTTAGGATTTTAGGCTCCAGCTATGAAATCGTACAAGGCGCAAACACACATGCCTTCCAAATGCTTTACAGAGTTGAGTTGGTCCACATTCTAGAGTTCAGCACCTGAAGGTTTCTGAAAGTAAGCCCCGTTCTTGGTTTGGGGCCTCAGTGGTGGGCATTCCCCCGGCAAAGGCATCAAAGAGAGGAGCTTTCTGCGCTTCCATCACAAAATTCAACCTGCCTAGCTTACAATGTTTTTGACACATCGACATCTCGGTCCTACAGGCCCAAGCGCCGACCGCAAACCGATGTCAATGGATGGTGCACCCGCTCACCTTTGACGAGCAGAACCCCGTTGCATATGCCCCTGGAATTCTACCTCATGGGTTCCTCATGGAAATTTCATATCATCCTGAGCAACCTCCGGGCACTCCAGGTTCTTTCTCTGCACCCTTGAAGCACCGTGGCAAACTGCCGCAGACCCGAAAGCGCAAACTCTGCTTGCTTGAAATTGACACCCGGTCCGGAAGGCGTTGCCGGGGATGCCATGCAAACGCACTGAGCAATGAGGGCTCGCCTTAGGGGGCTTTGGCATCGGTTTTAGGGTTTAGGGGCTTAGCTTTTAAGGTTTGGTAGCATCCTGACCCCGAGCGACCAACTCCGGGCGTTTCAAGGCTTGAGGTCATCTGAACCCGAACCTCGATTTTCAGACATTCGTGGTGTTGGTCGGCTTTTTCGGAACCCCTAATCTGCCCCGATTGTGCATGGCCTCGAGGGCACACTGATATAGATTCGGTATGCCTCGAATCAGAAGAAAGTTTGCGAGTTTTCCTTTCATAAGGAAATCCCTTAGAAAAAGAAGCATGTCGTTGAAAGGAAAATTCTTCCCTCCTGCGTTGTTTTGCATTCTACAGAACAAAGACTACACTCCCTTTACAGTACAGAGAACCACCCGGAGCATAGTCTGATTATTCAGGTCCCCACAGCAAACCCTGAACTTACATTTTGAGGTTCAGTTCAGACTCCCGACTTTCGAAGGGACCGACGGTTTTGGGTTCAGAGCTCCACATAGCGCTTGTTTAAGATTTCGGGTTTAGGGTTTAGTTGTCGAAGTCTGGGCTTCGAAATTGCGGAATTGAAGTCCAACCAAGCTGTTCCAAGATTCCGTAAGCTTCGGTCAGAACTGCAGGAACCTTTTCCCAAAACCTGCAGTGGCAAAGCGAATACTCCCAAGTTGAGCCCTAACCCCTATACCCTAATACAACAAAACCCTAGACAGCAACCTCTAGGCCCCTTTTTGCAGCAGGACTTGCGCAATCGCCTACATGTCTGAGCAACACGGACCTGCAGCGCTCAAGACCCATCTTCCCTGCCCTGCGTGACACCAATCAAACCGTGAACCCTAAAGCCTCAACCCCGCGCCTCATCTAAAGCCCTAGGCCGTAGCTCCGCGAAAGGTGATAACAGGTTCAGACGGCAGGCCGTGAGCTAAGAAAGACGCCGAAGCCTCCAAGTGGCCTGCGTCTACTCAAGGGAAAACTGATGCATTCTTCTTACGTTCCAAGCAGAGATTTGGGGGGTTCTGTAAAAAAACCTTCCACAAACGTCCTACAAAGGATTCCATGGCACTAGAGTTTGGGAGGTTCTTGATCGGACTTCTACAATGGTTCCATCAGTTCCATCAGGGTTCTTGAGGGTTTGAGGTTGGGGGCGTGACCCTAAACCCTAAACCGCTTCCTCGGGCTTCAAGGCCTTCCAGGGTGCCTGGAGGGATCGAGCTGCATGGTTGACGGCTCGAAAACATGTCTGCACCTTCACGAACCCTATACATCGAGATTTGGTTGTAAACAAAAACACCGTGAGACCTAGAATAAGCTTTCGGGGTATCTCATACCATAACTATATATGGACTACAACGGGACACCCCTAGCAACTATTGACATTCCTTTTTGCTTCAATAGGGGCCTTGATGACTAGAGTGGGGTTCGGGAGTAATACTAAAGTACTAAGCCCGATGGAATGACAATCTACGTAATTAGGCCGACCCCCCACAGCATTAAGGGTGCACACTTCACCACAGGCTGGGGCGAGCAGAAAACCCCAAAGTACTGAGGTCCAAGACCTCAAGTTTTCAGGGTTTAAAGATTACGCTCTCGCAACTCAGGGTTTAGGGGTTAAAGGGGTTTAGGGGTGCTAAGCCTTCCGCACCATGATTGTCAATGCCTGGGCCCAACCCCTAAACTCAACTAATTGCCCAAACCCCCAAACCCGAAACCCCAAAGCTAAATCCTGAACCACAAGCCCTTGACCCTAAACCGAAATGTCCCAAACCTTGAACTCAAAACTCCGAACTCACGTGGTTCAACCACAACCTCAAAACTCCGAAACCTCGAACCCCATACGGAAACAACGCCTAATCCGGGCATAAAAACGCAAAACAATAACACCCGAATTCTCGAACCGCAACCCGCAAAGAGCAAGACTTCAACACATCCGACCTTTCCCAGTGCTCTGGAATAGGTGGACCATGTTCTCGCCTTTCCGAACGGTTTTTTTCTTGGTTGCTGGTCTTCTTTTGCTTCCTAGTTCGCGGGGAGGAGCCCATAACAGGGTAGTTCGGGTTCAGGCTGTTGCGGGTCTAGGGTTGAGGTGTTAAAGGGTTTATAGGGCTCAGGGCCTAGTGGTCAGGAACCCTCTCTCTCTCTCTCTCTCTCTCTCTCTCTCTCTCTCTCACAGGCATTCGAAGCGTCAGGCCTGGTCGAAGGGCAACATCTGTGCCACTCGTAAAACTACAGATAGGATAACTCTTGAAACTGAAATTAATTAACCTGGCTGATCAGTCGGTGGTCTTCCAAGCTGGTTCAATCGGGCCGCTCGTCTTCGCTCCTTGAGTGTCTGTCTCTGCCTCTCGTGACTTTCTCGTGTCTCCAACCTGGCAGTAGCAGAATCGGCGCAAAGTGCATGAACGGGTTGGTGACTCATGTCGGTCATTGGGTCCAGCTCAACATGATGACCTGGAAGCCTCGGTATACCAGTTCTGCTGGAAAGTGCCATGCTGACATGCTCATCCTGTTGTCGAGTTTGAGCTTGTTCCCGCAACGAGTCCGTTATGGTTATTTGTTTGGCCATTTGTTCTTCGATCTTCTGCATAGCTGTTTTGTAAGTCCTTTCCAGCTCGCCATAATGCTCTCGAATTCAGGTCGCGTCAGGACTTCATCCTCTGTTTGGCAGCAGACAGTGGCAGTCTGAGTTCTTGCAGCGGGAATTGCCTCGTTCAATTCGATCGTTGTGTGATGACGGAGGCTCTGTCCAGTAGTGAATTGAGAAGGATCCATCACCAGTACCAAAGCCAAGCGTAGATGTTGGCAAGCTGCTGATTGACCCAATTTCCGAGCACTTCGCAGTCCATACCCCAAGCAAGAAATGAGCTTCTGCTGAGGAGATGCCATGTCGCCACGATTGACTTGCAAGTATGAGCCTCGCATCCAGAACGGCTCGAGCCAAAGCTTGAGCCGTAGCTGGAGGGTTTCGGGATCTAGTTCACAAGCAGTTTGGAGACTTAGGAAGAGGAAGCGGCTCTAGAGGTTTAGGTGGTCTACAAGGGAATCCCCCTACCTCAGCTAGCACAAGGCTTTGAAGATCAAGCTTGACACCCCGCCCCCCACTTAAAACCAAAATCACTCAAAAACCAAAACTTGTGAAACCTCAAAATCCGATGAAACCCAAAGCCCTATGAAACCCTAAACCCTATGAAACCCTCAACCCTACGAAACCCTGAAATCCTAGGAACTTCAAAGGTCTGTCGTCAAAGTCACTCGTGGCCAGGGCGAGGTCGCCTCCTTCGAGTGCAAGCAGAGAGTCAATGACTAGCCAGCTGCTGTCGACCTTCCGTGATCAGGGTTTAGGGCTTACGCGCTAGTGCTTGTAGTTTTTGAGGTTTTTAGTTGTGCTGAAAGTACAGGTCAAGGCTCTCTGGGATGCAATTTGGGTTCGACTACTTGGGCGTTCTATGTCGGGCCCCTTGCTTTTCGAAGCTCTCATGTAGCTTGAGCGTGATTTAGACGTGTTGGTCGCGAGAGGCAGTCTGACGATCTGCAAGCATGTGTATAAATGAAAGCTCTGGTCTTGTGCCTGCCAAAGCCCGAAACCCTATGAGGATGGGTGCCTGGGGCCTTCGGTGGCGTCGGTGAGCTTCAAAGAGATAGCATAGGAGCCTGAAGTTAAGAATGGGGCTGTTGGGCCTGGTACCGCAAGAGTATGGTAACGAAACCCCAAGGCCCCTTCAAGGCGATGGCATGCCCAAGGATAAGCCATGCCAGTAGTAGTCGTGGTCGTCGCCGTCGTAGCAGCAGCAGTAGCAGTCGCGATCGTAGTGGAAGTCGCAGTAGCAGTCTCGATAGTGGTAAGGATAGCAGGAGCAGTCGCGGTAGCAGCACGAGCAGCAGCAGCAGCAGTGGTGGTAGTAGTAGTCGTCTTGGTGGTTGTTGTTGCAGTAGTAGTTGCAGCAGTAGTCGCCCAGTAGTTATCATACAATTAATATTCTCATTGTTACTAGCCGCCGAAGTAGATAATGGTGATGAAGATGGTGATCTTGACGCCGATGGTGATGATATTGATTGGAACGGCATTCTCCCAAACATGAGTGTAAGGACCCTTCGGACAGCGTTAATGGCCACCTTAAACCCCATACCCCGAAATCTAGCTTTGACATCCCTGAAGGACACATCTGAGCTACCCACCTCGCACTCTAAGCTTAACCACTGGCCTCGAGCTCTGCAGCCGAAAACCCGCCGTTTTCTAGCACCGAAGCATTGAACAGCGAGAGGCGGTCGGGGAGGAGGGACTTCCTGGGTTTAGGCTCGAAGTTCCTACCATCAGAAACCTGCGGGCTTTCAGGCACCACGACTTCCGGAAAAAACATGAGATAACTCAACGAGGCCGAAAAACCAAAAAACAAGCTTAGAAAGCTTGCAGGAGCTTCGAGGCTTGGCTTCGCACTGTGGACTTCTCAATCTGTAAAAGCTGAAGCTGCAAAAAAGTAGTTAAACAACGAAAGTTTCGTCGCAACTTTTACCGTGAGTACGCTGCGGAACAGAAAAGATCAGCAAGTTTGGCCGACAGAACTTGCGATGAAGCACCAGATGCCCAAGCTGATTTACTTCGTTTCAGGCTTTGCTAAGTTTTAGGAATGTAACGTTTGAGTCAGGGTTCAGACTTTAGGCAAACGGTTAAGGCTTTGTGGCGGGTTTAGGTGACGGTTGCTGTTGCAGTAGTTGCCGTTGGTGGTGCTGACAGTGATGGTCTTGACGATGGCGTTGCTGTTGCTGTCGTTGTTGTTGCTGCTGTTGGTGGTTGTTGGTGGTGGCGGCGGCGGTGGTTGTCTTCGTCGTGGTTGTCGTCGTTGTTCTTGTTGTTGCTGTTGCTGGTGACCAGCTGGTGGTGGTGGTGGTGGTGCTGATGCTGGTGCTGCTGCTGGTGTTGCGTGCGGTGGTGGTGCTTGTGGTGCTGGTGGCTGAGGCGGCATTGTGTTTGCGGTTGAGTGCAGTTTAATGTTTCTAGTAACGAGCGTGGTCTGTTGCCTCTTCTTTCTTAGGAAAACCTGGTTCAAAATCAAAATCATACCAGTCCAGCCCAAGCTTCCTGATAGCAGTCGGTGAATGAACGGCCGCAAGGCCACCTCCACAGCAGGAAACAGCACGGATGGGCCCTTGGCTAAACTGGGACACGTCCGAGTAGACCCGTGTTGCGTCCGTTGATTGCAACTCCAAGAAGGAAGAAAACCGACAGTGCGCAATGTCAGCTGCACCTGGGCTCTTGTGAATTTGACTCACCCTTAGTTATGTAAGGACCCACAGTACTGAAATCCCTAGGTGTTGGTCCAAGCATCGCATGTTCTTCCCTATATCTCTTCAGTATAGAAACTCGAACAAAGTGCCTGAACAAGAACCCGGGGCGAAGCAATCGGATCGACTTTGGTGTAGAGCCAGCCAAAACAAGGTCCCCCTGGCCACTGCCACCGAGAAAACTCCCCGAAACGTTCGCCAGAAGGATGCAGAACGGCATGATCATGTCGCCTAGGCTGAGCGGCTTCTGAAGTTTAAGGTTCCATAGAGGTTGAGGGTTCTTGGAGAGAACTCGTGCCAAACAGTAAAACGTAAACCTCCGTCTAAACCCTAAAGGCCCTAGACGTTAAAACCGTGAACTCCATGATCAGTTTTCGGCCTGCACAGGATTAAGCACCAGGAAGCCAAAGCCTACAATTCCAGAACGCATTACTTACCAAGACTATGCTGCAGTAGCAACTAATCCCTCTGTGTAGCCTTGCACATTCTCTTTCCGGCCGATGGCGTCTGCCGACAAGTTGTAAAAGAGGCAATGACCTCGGAAAACGAACAACAACAACAACAACAACAAAGCACGGGGCAGAAGGTCCCGCAGACAAGGGGAGGAGGATGATGCAAAACCATCTGGAAAACAAAAGTCGAAGTTCTGGGACGCTCATCCCTGAGGCCTTGTCCGTTGCCAATATCGGGCACTGCCAGAATGTCGTCAGACAAAGCCACGATTGAGGTGCCAACAGCCGCAGAAGGGAGGTTGCCCAAAACAGCTGACTGCCAATCCCCACGAGGAGTGGAGTTTGTCACGAAGTACAAGGCAGAATACTCCGGGTGCGATCGGTTTGGGGCCATGGCAACAACTCCATTTCCGATGCTCACGACAGCACGCGCGTAGCCGCCCAGTGTGCCCAGAATGTTCTGCCATTCTTCAGGAGAGCCCTTGCTGACCGAAGAATAGTTGAAGAAATAATAGGTGTCGCCTGGGTTCTGGCTGCGGATTTATAGCTACCATACTACGGACAGTGTTCGTTTACATGTTTGTCACCAAAAGTGTGTCTGAAGGCCAGGTTCATTAACACCCAGTCGCTGTAGACCATCAATCCTTGGTGGCCCCAAGAGAACAGGTCGGTCACGAGCTCGGAGCCATCGTTAACCTGAGCCGTCGTTAAATACCTGAGCGCTTCTCTAAGTGAGACCTCCAACCCTAGAGCTTGTTATTCAAAAAGAGCCACCCTGAGCGGGTCTCCCAACGGGGAGGGAGGTGCGGACAGGTGGAGCTGTAAAAGCCAAATTGACCATATGGAGGCAACCACAAGAAGGTTCCTGGGCGGCTTGAACACGCTGTGGGCTGTGGAGCCTTCTGCGGGCCTAGAAGGGGCACTGGCTGTTGCATACTCGGTAAAGTGCGGCTAAATTCTTGCAACGACTCCCTGGCAACGACAGCAGGGCTGTCGGCATCTCATCTGACAGCGGCAGAGGCCAGGAGATCATTTCACCCAGAAGACCATGCATGACAGGAATGATGTTGATTTTGGTTGCCGAAAGCACAACCAAATAATCAAATCCACCTGCAATGTCTGCAAAGCCTGAGTTTTGGTTAACGGACTTGACTTAGTTGCCAGACCAAGCGAACATTCCATGCACCGACTATCCCTGTTGCAGTAGCTATAAACAAGCTCTTCATTCAAGACCCTATCAAACCTTCAATTGCAGACCCAGATCATGCTTGTTTGCTTGAGGAAACGCCTACCTCATTCAGCTCCAACAACGAGGACAGCATACTCTTTGCGACAGAATGTGCAACCCGGTCAATGCTACCTTCCAAAACTTAAGTGAGTTAACATGAGCTAACACCCCCAACACCCTTACAAGCCCTTGGCAACCTCAAATGCTTTGATCAGCGTCCTTAAAAACAGTTGACGAACAAGAGCGAAGAAGCCAGTCACTAGTGGCGCTCCTTCGCAAGCATCACGAAGAAGTAATCTTGAGGCCTGTGCCTGGGTTCTTCTTTGGGCACTTGCGGGCCCTTATAGAGCACTTAATGGTCGTTTTCCATGAAGGGTTTTTGGCAAGCTAAAGCTGAAAGAGGTCAAGTCACATGACGTCACATGACCAGCCGGGATATACGGAAGTACTATACTTTCGCACTATGGCAGTTTGAACTTAGGCTAGCTTCCTGCCCAGGTGCGGTGGGCCGAGCTCCTTCGACAAGGGCGGCTGCTTTGAACACCGAGATGTTCAGGTGACAAGCACCGAAGGAGCTGGACTTCGTAGCGATGGCCAAACCACCACCAGAAAGCGTGACAAGCTCGGCGAAAGAATCCGTGGCATGGTCCATGGAGAGGTTTCCAAGAAGAACACTTGAAATGCGATCTCCTCACGGACCCGGTCCAGCAATGACAAAACAAGGCTTTTGGACATGCGGCCGTTAGCATGTAATTGAAAGTTTTAGGCAGCGCTCGCTTGGCTTAAGTCCTGAACACTAACGCCTAGTTAACATGCACCCTGCGATCCTCCTTTCGACGTCCGCAAGATCACAAAGCGACATCCTGTGCTTGGAGTCCAGGTGCCTGAACTGTTCTTGTAGGGTCCTGTAAACCGAGTATAGCTTTTTCAAATTTCTAGAAGGATGTTATGCTGAATTCCCTTCTGCTCTATCTTCCTAAGAACATACTTTGCTCATGGTTTCTTTCTAGAGATCCCTTCCAAGAACCCCTAAACCCTCCCTTTGGGTACTTGGACTCTAAAAAGCCTAAACCCTTATGGTACCCTTCTAGGAACCCTTATGGGAACCCTCAAAAAAGGGCGGTCCAGGCGCAGGCTTGCAGTGCGAGGCCGCCTTGGACTGGCGCGCTGCGGCCGATCCTCGGCGGGGGTTTCTCGGGGTGTTGCAAAGCAGGGCAAAGCAGGGCAGGTCTCCGGACTTTACGGCTTCTGGGGGGCTTCGACGGCGGGGACAAAAAACTGTTTCAAAAGCTTCATGCACTCCGAACTACGACAGCGACAATCATGTCACTCTCTCAGCTCGTCTTTCCACATGTGCTTTGCACACGTCTCCAGCCGGAAGGCTTTTAGTCCCGCGGCGTAGAGCTGGAACACAAAACAAAACAACCAGAGATCGGTTTGTGAACATTTTCTCCTTAAGCTCTACATCCTACGGTGAGCCCTAAGCCCTCCGATGGGTTTGTAGTACGGGTCTTGAAAAAAGGAGACCTGTTGTGGTTCTATTCTTTGAGAGTTTTCGTTAGGGCTTAGAGTTTTGGTGGGGTTTTTTAGGATTTAGGATCAGAGCTCTCCGAGTTAAGGCCCTTCCAACCAAAGGATATGAAAGGGTAGAGCATGAGTTCTAGGTTTGTTTGTATATGTGCGCGTGTTTGTGTATGTGTTAATTTTGTGTGAGTGTGTGAATTCTGCTTTCTGTTCAATAAATTGGCTATCTTGTTAATGCGTGTCTTGGTTCTATGTCTGCTACATCTTTGGAAACACGGCTTGATACTTAATATCAAAGACGTACTGTTTTGGTTTTTCATTTCATACTTCAAATTATCGTTCAAGGGGTGCATTTGAGATATATGATGAGAATTGGAACCGCCAAATGAGGTGGTGTGTTTTCAGATATATGATGAGTCGGAATCGCCAAATGCGGCGGCGCGGTTAAGAGATATGCTGAATCGGTACCGCCAAATGAGGGGGCGCGTACAAGAGACGCAATTGCCCCATAAAAGGGGGGGGCATGTTTAAGAGATATGATGAACCGGAATCGCGAAACGAGAGGCGACAGGGTCGTCGCTCCTGGTTTCGAATGAGCGCAGACACAGGGGGACCGCAGAACCGACAGCAACAAAAATCACAGAAGAACATAAATGTCACAAATTACGTTTGCGTCCATGTGCAGGGCCCTTGTTAGAAGAGTGACAGTCCTCTGCTGGAAAGCCCAGCAAAGAGGGATGCTCATTCAAGGAACTCTGCTCTTAAGGCATGTTCAGGGGCGCTCGCAGGGGTCTAAGGTTTCTGTTTTTTTTGCTGACCTCTTCCCAGATACCGTAACCTTATGGCTTTCATCGAGCATGTAGCAGTGGGGTTGGGAGGCATCTACGGTTGAGGGTCTGAAAGTCGAGCAATAAGTTTGAACCAAAACGATTCAAGCACCATGCACGAAATTTCTCTGACTTTCATCGCAACAGCGCCTGACTGCGCATCCGCACTGGGTGTGATTCCAAATCCTAAAAAAGCAGTGAACTCCGAAGGCTTGACCGAAACGCGAAAGATCCTTCATGTCTCAACCCTACACTCTAAAGATCCGGAAGCCCTAAGCTCTTCTTTAACCTTAAAGCTGAAGGCCGTCTAAGCCAAAGATGGTCAGCATGCCTCAACACCCTGAAAGTTGAAAGTGGGTGAAGTTGGGGTGCGTATGTTTGAAGACTACCGTGCACTCACGAGCTGGCTGCCCGCACGCTGGAGCTGCCCAGCAACCTTTTACACCCACACCAGGCAGCAATGGGTGGAGCCCGTGCAGGGCGGCAGGGTTTAGGGTTGAGGTTCAGGGTTTACGAAGAGAGTCGTCCAGTAATTCGTCCAGGCTGTCCAGTGTGAGGTTGGCGTGTGTCCGCGTTGGACGGCCTCCCAGCTCCATAGGATGACCTGAAGGGGCTGTTGTAGGGTGTAGTTCAGGGTGTAGGGTTCCTCGTTTAGTAAGCTTCCGACCTGTCTTCTTACAGTGTGTTGAAGTTATAAAGGGTTCCTTTCAGAACCTCAAGGAACTCCTTGGATGTAAGGAAATATTGCCTCGAAATTATAGCATATTGCTACTGCAAGGTTTTCTAGCTTGGAGCAGTTTTCTGAGGAATCTGAACATTGAGCAAGGGCAGCCGAGCTTAAACGAAGCAGTCTCCGAGACAGCACTGAGCAGTAGAGGAGCTCAGGCTTCAACTTGAACAGGCCCGAGACTTTAGGCAAAGTTACCCAGAGAGCTCAATACCCTTTAATTAAGGAATATGACATAAACTATTTAAGGCTTCATTGCTTCATGTTATGATTAAGGCTCCTTGCCAATCCGCTTTTTGCAGCGAGGCCACGCCATTCAATCTCCAAGAACGTCCAGAGCCCAATCAAAAATACTTTATAACAGTACAATACTACTGATGATGATACTAATACTATGAATAATCTTAAAGAATAACAAGAAGAACACTAATACTAATGAGACTCACACCAATGATTTCAAAGGTTTGAGCATATCCAATTATGTTCCGGTTTTTCGGGCCGGTCCTGCGGCTTCTTCCCAGATGCCAGAAGGCTTCAAAGGCCCCACATTACTACTAGTTTAGGGTTTTTCCCACCCGCCCAGCTGGGGGTTAGGGTTTAGCCTTTAGGGTTTGGGGTCCTATTGCTGCTACGAAGACACTTACAACGAAACTTGCCATTGCCGTTGTTATCGCTACTGATGATGCCCATGCCATTGCCATGACCATTGCCATGGTCACCTGATCATGACCATGACCACAATTTCGCCCATGTCTGTGCCTGTGACTATGAGTCTGACTGTGGCTGCAACGATGGCTCTTACTCCTGCTCCTGCTCCTGCTCCTACTGTTTACTATTACTATTTGTGAAAGACGCCCCGGGCAAGAAATAGTTCCGTGTGCATTGATTTGAGCTAGGGGGGCCGCATTCTGGAGCGTTCCACATGAAAAGCCCCGCCTTCTTGAGCAGGGACTGCAATAAACCCTGAAATCGTCAATCCCAGAAATCCCAAAAATGGGAACCGTGTAGAACGTGCAATACTACACTACAAAAGCCTACACCTGTAAACCCCAAGTCCCGCCTCACCCGTCAGCACCAGAGCCAGGCCCTCACTTAGCTCCCAGATGTTAGGGTCCTGTCGGAGAAGTTTGGGAATTGCGGGGCTTTAGGGTTTAGGGTCGAGGCTTTAGGGGAGTTGAGGGTTCTAGGGTTTGGGGGAGCTTGGGGTGGGGAGTTTGGCCCAAGCCCTGAGCACCAAACTAAATTTCACACGGTGGGCTTACATGTTACATGAGCCCGGGGACATGTGGGCAAGGTCCAAGCGGATCAATATTAAGCCTTGCCCAGAATTCCAGGCTTCGCGGGCGCTTGCCCGGGAATTCCTGAAACTCAACTCCTGATGTGGGGGTCCTACTGCTGGTTCGTGTCCTGATGCGCAGGACTTTGCACGCGCACATTACGCTACATCGTCCAACCGACCCTGGGAAGCTTGCTGTAACACCAGCTTGAGACCCTATCTGCGTGGGGGATTGATCTCGACTTGGTTGCTGCTCTCCCCACCAGAGCTGTAATGAATGTAGGTGTGGCTGGCTAGCACTCTCCACAGACTGGACCCTGTCTCTCCCTCTTACTTCCACACGTGCAATCCTATGCAGGCAGAACCGGCGGCCGTTCCTTTTGCACTCACTGCCGGCGGCGGTTCGTCTGTGCAACGGGATAGCTCTGATTGCTCAGGATAGAAGACACATATAGCACTTAGCTATGGGCATTGACTTGAGCCAAACGTTGCGTTGGCGGTCACATAGAAAGGTAAAGATGAGGGATGCGTAGCATGCCCCCTAGAGTCGAGGGACGCGTAGCGTGCCCCCTTCTCTTGCACTTTACACGGTCTTGCTCACAGCTCTTATAGTGACACCTTAGAACTTGACAAGGCATCGCAGTCCGTTCGCACCCCCCATGAGTTGCGTCTCCGACGCTGCTCACCCGGAAGATGGCACGATAGGACAACAGAAAATGTTCCGCCGCAACGTTGACATTGAAAATCAGAGCTTTGCATCCCAATTAGAAACGTTGTGACACTCATCTACGTCAGTAACGATCCCCTGAAATGACAAACGAATCAGGCGTCACCGAAGAAAGAAGCATTCGCGATGGCATTCCATGGGCGAAGCTCAGAGGTCACGAACTGAGAGGCGAGGAAGACCAAGCGTTGATTCACCTCCATCTTCGCGTGGTCGCAGGATCGCGGTCCCAGGGCCGGAGGTTTTCCTCTGGATACTGTTCCCGATGCTTTCCCTTGTCCTTGCCTTTGTTTCGGCCTTTGCCGGCGGTGTAGTCGTAGTAGGAGTTGGAGTTCCAGCCTCCATGTTGCTCACCTCCGGTTCTCCCACGCCCTTTTGAAGGTCCCTTGGACGAAGAAGCGCTTTCACGTTCCTCCGTAGTGACAGGCGTGTCCAGGATGGAAGTACCACCTGGAGGGAGATAGTCAGCGGCCGAAATGTGGTGTAGGGCTTCAGTACGCTTGGTCGTCGGGTTTTGCTGTCTCTCAGCCTTGGATCTGTTCAATCTGTCCATGAAATGCGCAGGCATTTGCACACTGTGGTCCACCAGCAAGCCGATGGTCTGGACTGACTGATCAGAATGAGTCAGCAGAATACCGACGGGGTCGATGTACAAGAAGTCCACCGGTCCAGTTGGCGTTGGTCGTAGCACTGAGAATTGTTGGTGTCCCGTCACCATTGGAATCACCTCGCACAGGACGTTCAGGCAACAAAAGTGCATAGCCTTCACATCTTCATCCCTTTCGCTCTTCAAGTAAGTAGTAGGGTTGAAGTTGTCCCTGCCAATTCCCATCATGTTGGCTCCCCGTGTAAGCAACGAAAGCATCTGGTTCGTCCGGAAGCGCTTCAAGGTGTAAGTCCCGTTGGGATCATACTGCTTGAGGTTCTCAGGCTCCTTGGCAAAGCGAATGATCTCCTCATCAGTCACATCCTTGCTCACACCCGTTTCCCTATCCACTGCCGCCAAAGATCCCCACTTTCCGAGCACATCATAGCGTTGGCCAAGTGCGAAACTTTCCCTCATCTGGAACAACGGCATAGTCGCCCACTTTGCGAATCCTGACCAAGCCTTGTAGATGGATCTGCATACCACGTATGCCATGTACGAAAGAGCGGTCATGTTCGCGTCAATGCAATGGGCATTTCGCTTTCCAGAATAGTAGGATGGCTGCATGGCGGTACGTGCAAGTTGTAGCTCAGGATCGATGTTCAAAGACTGGCCGGTAACGAAGACGGGACGACGTTCCTGTGCGATTGCTTCTGGAACTGCGTCATCAAAGTCCTCTCCTGGCTCTATGTCCATTTCTTCATCAGGTTCCTGTTCCGGATCGTCCTCCGCGATGACAGATGGTTCTGGGATTTCCTCAGGTTCCGCAACGGTCTCTACCTCCATGGCTTCCTGCTCCTCTTCGGGCGCCTCAGGCACTGCGGCTGCTGCGGCTTCCATTGTCTGAGCAATGAAGTCACTGGGGATCTCCGTAGGAGTCTCCCGTTGTGGAGAACCTTGGTAATATCCGCTCGAAACGAACTGTGACCAGCAAGACGTGCATCGGGAGAAACATGCTGGAACAATGTTGTAGCATGCCGGGCATACCCTCATTCTCCGTCCATCCTCGTCTCTGCGTAGGTCTTCGGGTCGCCAATTCTTGATGACAAACTTGATTCCTTTGTCCATGTAGTGATGCCGAACCGTGTTCTCCCTGTGGGACTCCAGGACAGTCGTGAGGTCACGAATGATCTGCTCCTTGCTTGTGTCGTGGGGTCCAGGAGGCATCTCGCAAAGCAATTCCATGATCTTGCTTGGCGTTCGGTATCTCTCGAACTCAGGAAGCAACGGTGATGCATTGTAGTCCAACACCAACTCTTTCTCCAACCGTTCATCGTAGATCTTTTCCACCAGAGCGAAAGAGTGTGTATCTCGAGGATCCGGGACGCAAAACCATACCTCCTTGACGAAATGGAAAGGTATCGTTCGACCAACGATCATGATGCCGCTGTCTGTGATACGTCCATCCTCTCGTGCAAGGTCCTGCGATGGGACATGAAGGACCGCCAATGGCATGTGCTTGGCGTCTCGTCCATGTACTCGCATCTTGGTCGTTGCGTTCCGGTGATCGAACGGCGCAAACACCCCCCAATAGCTGTGGAGTCTGCCACCTTGGTTGCCTCGGAATTGGCGCCTATGGTCGAAGTCCCCGTCGGGGTCCTCCGAACCAGGCATGATGCCTTGCGTGACAATGGAATCCAAGTTGCGGCATGCCGTAGCGTGGAACGCACCTCCAAGACGTTGCAAGAGGGTCATAGATGGAGATATTGCGAACCTGTTCTTGTCCAACTGAAGCAAGTTGTTCTGGGGATCTGAGTGCGCAGAGTGACCACTCGTAGCCCGAACTGCCCATGGCTTCACCCAGCCGTTGCATATGTTCAGGTACCTCTGGCCATGCCGGCAATGATCGTTGTTCTGGATCTCCGTGATCTGGTCCTGAACCGATACCAACCTGTTCGAACCTGCTGATCCAAGAACTTCCGTGCCGGGGTCCTTCACTCTCACACCCAGGAACTGCAACCGAATCTTGGCCTTGTTGCGTTTCGTGGCTGCAATCATGTTCCCTTGGAACAATAGCTGAAGTCTTTCATTGTACACTCTCTTCTTCTGTTGCTCATCGGTCCTTGAGACCGCTTCGGTGATGCGTCTGCTTTCATGGGTCCATAGTGGCTCATGCCTCACCAAGTCTTCGATCATCACCCACCCTCCTTCATCACATTTGATGACACTGTTGAATGCCACCTGGCACCTGTTGTCAAGCCATTCCGAGCCTGGGCGCCTGGCGATTCTGTGGCGCAAGTCAGATTGGATGCATGATAGCGCCCAATCCGCGTTCAATCTGCGCTGACGGGTGATGTTGCGAAGGACAACTTCGTTCACGAGGTCCCATCGATTGTTGATGAAGCTTGCACCTTTTGTTGGGATCAGGTCGAGAATCCCGCACCGGATTGGCCTTCCGCCGCCGATGGATTCATAGCCTGCATTGGTGTAGCTATGAGTGTTGTCATCGTAAGCAAAGCTAGGACGGTCTCCTCGTTGAGGTAGGCGTCGGTCGCGATGGTCCGAAAGCTGCTCAATGATGTCCACCACTCGCTGGCTATTCTCTGGTCCCGATTCCTGCAGTGGTACGCCACAAGCATCATTTAGGCCCCGACGATTCTCCACATCCGTGCAGAGATTGTGTTTGTTCTCATAACGGATCAAGACCACATCACCCCGTACGGCTTCGCCTCCGCGTCGCGGTCGGGCTTTGGCCTTGGGTCGTCGGTCCGAGGATGCAACACTCACATGGTCTGTGGTGTCAACGTCCATTGGCTCAGCCTCTTGTGGAGGTACTCGACGTGGATATCGAAGAAGGCTTTCCTTGATAATCTGGACGCCTCGAAGTACCAGATCCCGAGTCGCAGCATTTTCTGTGCAATTGGACAGAGTGTGTAGATCACTGCCACAAGCGACACAGAACGTGATGCGGTCGCTTCCGACTGACATTTCGCCCTGAGCGAGTACGCCCACATAGTCCTGAAGCTGCGCGACAAATCCTTCACGAATTGCATGCCTGGGATCAGGGCCTTCTGCACCTTGTTCTTCTTCGGGTTGCGCATCCACATCTACATCCTGTGCAGGTATTGGTGGAGCAACTGAGAACCCTGGATCGTCCGTGACGTTGTCAGCGGCCTGTGTCTCGTCGGTTCTCGCAATCTCTACAGGGTAGATATCACCATCGACGATCACTGTGAAATCAATCACGAGGTCAGCGGACATGTTGTTGACGATCTCAGCGACTGCTTCATTCTTCTTGGGCGGTGTCCTTTTGCGCGGGGAGTCAACCGTGATCAGCTCGATAGCTTCGGCCGACGCGTAGCGGAAGAATGATCTTTCGATTCCCCTCGCGCACGCATTTGCTCCCTCAAGGCCACCCCAATTCGGAAAATGACTTGGGTGTCTCATTGCAATTGTAAGAAGCCCGAGCGCCAGCTCCACTGTGTCACCCAGGAGCTCTTCCTTGGGCAAGACTGACCCTCTGTAGCATTCTTGGCGCTCTTCCGGAGTCAAAAGCATCCTCATGAAACCAGCATAAGCGCAGTTCCCGGCGTCGTAGTAGCAGATGTAGCATGTCTTGCCTTCGGAGTCGTACCCTCTGTCCCATGCCAACTGTTTGGCCTTTCCCCATGCCGCGTACTCGATGGCCTGACTGGCTGTGATTCGGAGACCACCGTAGTGAGAAACCGTCTTGCCGATGTCTTCATAGACCATCTCCGCACAAACTTTGAGGAACTCCTTGATGTCCACGCGAGGATCCACGAATTGAAGCCTCAGGTCATAAAGGTGCTTTGCGCAAGCCAAGGTGTACTTCTGGGACGTGATCAAGTCATTGAAGGAGCCGATTTGATGCTGCATCTTCAAGGCTGAAGTATGCGCGCACCCAATGCAGTGTCCAGGATACCCGTTTCCGGTCGGCTTGAAGAAGGCTTGTGCGTAGCACTCAGCCAACTTCATTGCTTCACATCCAGAGCAATAGAACGTTCTCCCTTTGACATAACCAGTGTTCAGGGTCGCATAGGTGTCGATCCTGAACCAGTAGTGCCTGTTGTCGTAGTAGGCTTCGGGAACGGTCATGGCGATGTCAAAATCCTGCCAGGTGACTGTGGACGATTCAGCGACCGTGTCACCCTGGGCACCCGACCTGATCTGTTGCTGCTGTTCTCCCGTAAACCATGTCTGCGAAATCTTGGTGGACGTCTTGACTTCACTCTTGTCCTCCCAAATCTCGACAAGCGACGGGTGAGCGACTGAGTCGGTTCGGACAGTTTCGTCCCATGAGCGAACTTTCGATGCCTCAACAAAGCACGTGGATACCATCTTCTCGCAGAACAGCTGCTTCTCGTAGATAGCGAAGCCCAATTTGAACCTGACCCGATTGTCCGGTGGTGGCACCTTTTCGACTGACAGTGTATGCACGCCTGATGACGCATGTTTCGCCTGGCTATACATTCTTGACCAAAACGAAGATCCATGAATCACCACGCATGCTCGGGCCCGCAACTCCAGTTCAATGTACATTCCCAGCGCGTGGAAGCCGTTGAACAAAGAAGCTTTCTGTCGAAGGTAATTGCTGGCTGCTCCTACGAACCGTAAGTCATGATTGATGTTGACAATTGCAGGGCGCGTGGTACGCTTTCCTGCCGCGATGATAGGGTCAACGTACGTGACCTTGAGCTGCCGCTGCAAGTCAGCACGAATTGCTGCTCCGTCTCCGACCTCACTCATCGGAAATGATATGTTCTCGATGAGGATCGCCTGGAGAGACAGATGGTAATGCAACGTGACGGTTGCAAGCTGCTCTTCAGTCAAGCCATCCAATGTCGCATTCACAGATTCCAACGATCCCTTTGTGACTTGGAAGTTGTAGTTGGCACCTGCGGTGATCGACGGGCTCACAATGTAGATCTCACTCCATCCATGCATGACGAGATTCTCTCTCACTGTATGCGTTGATCCCCTGGTCCTTGCGACCATGTCAAAGTCTTGGACGAGGATTGTGCATTGAGAGCGCATAGTCGCGGCATCAGGCTTGCCACCCATACCCAAACTATTGCGAAATCCGTTCAGCGTGTTCATGGTGTTGATCCTTGCTTCTGCCGGAATTTCATCGTTGTCGACAAGATCGTTGTCTGCCTCGATCATCACTGCCGAGGTAAGCATTGGAGGAGAAGGAAGATGCACGCATGACACCAATGCCAATGCATGGTACAGCCGTGAATACATCCGTAACCACATCTTCGTACTCAGCTTCACGTAGACCTTCAGGTTGAGACCCTTGTCGTCACTTTGAGAGACGGAACGAATCCTTGCCAAGTAGGTCACCAGTCTTCTGACGTAATGCTGAATCGGTGTGGTCCCCACGTCGTGGTTGGCCACGAACTTTGGCGTCTCATCAATGGTAGGTGGGTACTCGTCTTGATCACGGGTCGTCGCCAGCAAGCTCGAGCGACAGCCCTTTTCATCGATGTTGACATAATGGTACCAACTTTCCTGAGCGCCAGCGGGGATTGGAGCTTCCTCCCATGTCGGTTGCGATGGTTCCTCTTCCGGTTGCGAAGTCGATGGTTGTGGAGGAGGTGCCGCGGAAGATGATGACGCCGATGCCGTTGCCTCGTCCGTCCTTGCCCTCTTTGGTCCGTGGCTAGGGGTGGCTCGAGGCTCAGCAGCGGATCCTTGCGATTGTCCCGGCGTTCTTCCATGCTCAGGGTGCACGATTCCTTCCGGTTCGAGGTTGCTTGCCGTAGGCATCGCAACTCTCCCCGTTGAGTATACCCAGCTAGGATGCCGTTGAAGATTGGGCGGAAATAGGCCATCATCTTGCATAAGCGGACTTGGTGCCCCATCTGTTGGAATTCTGCTTCCCATATGCTCAACGTGGCGCGTTTGGTAGAGCAGTCGACCACGTACCCAGATTCAACTCCGCACTGATTCCAGGTGTAGCTACGGAACGCATCCGGCAATTGGAAGCCGTTCCTGTCCTGATCTGCACATACAGCATCCACATGGTGCTTGAGGAAAGAATACGTGGTGTAGTCGGAATCAGGGAGCACATCGTTGGACCATCTGTAATGCGGGTGTCCAGTTTCTGGATCAACCCATGATACGTAGGAATGAAGCACGTGGAGACAGACACTGAACGCCTGGAGCGAGTTCATCGCAAAGGCGAGCGGATGTCCCATGCCTTGAGGCATTGTGCGCATCATCAAAGCCAGCTGGTGAACGTTGAGTGGCGTAGCGCCATCGTTGCTCGCTGCACATTCCTGGTTGTAGGTCCGTAGTCCATACCCAGTGTGTTTTGCGAACATGTACATCAGCTTGCACACCCTACATAACGTAGGCTCCGCCAACAGGTCTGATTGGTCAGGTGCTCTACCCGACATAGGCAACTTGTGGTAGTAGTCCTGATTCACCGTATACCATTGTTGAATTCTCGTGTCTGTCACAGTCTGGTAGGGCGTCTCCACGGAGTTGATGAGAACGGCGAGGTTGTAGTACCCGTCCGCACTGACGATGTTCCTTGTTGCAGTGTTCAAGTCGAACCGAACTTGTTTTCGTTCTTGTTCCAGTTCAACTACAGCCAATTTTGCATCATCGCGGATCACTTCCTCATCCACCATAAACCTGGTGATGGCATTGAACTTCCCCTCGTAGTCAGCAACAATGTGTTTGAGACCTCCACCAAACTTGATGACCATGGCGAGTATCTCCCCATAGGGTTTGTCCATGTACTCCTCAGGGGCAGCAAATAAGCAAGCTTTGAGGATTTCTCGGACTCGAATGGAAAGATCCCCTCCTGGCGACAGATTTGCACACGTGAACAGCAAGACCAACGGAGGTGCTTTGAACGCTGCCCATGTGCGAATGAGATCATTGTCGACCACTTTGTCTTTCGTAATCTTCGGCGGGAGCGAAACGCTCTGCGACGAATCCCCAGAATACATCTCCAGGAACTTGTGGAACTTCAGAAACGTTCGCATCATCCCACCAGACGGGAAAACTTCTTCGTGGTCCACTCCTTCGAAGGCCAGCTCGTAGGCATTGTAGCTTTCAGCCATGGCTCGGGTTTCGGTCCTTCCTCCGTAGGAGGGAAGTCCCTACACCCTACTCGACTTCACGGTTCCGGGTTCTCCGTAAGAGGCACCCTTCCCCGATCCGTCTGGTCAGACCTTAGTTGTTCCTTAGTTGGGGCTGTCTAATAGCCCCTTCATCAGCGTCTACACACTGATGTTGCTGCCATGCAATGTCCTCAGATTCATGTGCAACATGACTGACACTGACATGAGCTCGAACAAGGCTGCGAACATTCCTCGCAATTGACCGCCATGAGACATCAATGCGCTGCGACAAACTGCTCTTCGAATCATGGTCCAAGCAATCATCCGGTCTCACCATCAAACGATCCGCTTCAGGCATGTTAGAGAACATGATCCTGCGTCCACCACCATCGCCACCAGCACCAACATGATCATCAACCTTAACCTTCGTCACCTTGCCACTTGAAACAAGAGCATGCAACTCTGGCCAAGACCAACATGAACATGAAGAAGGCATGTCAAGCGAAAAATAGACGTCGGAAAATTCCGCACACTTCTTCAGCAGGCGTTTGAGAGATTTCAAGACACTTCTGAAAACCTTGTACTTACCACCAGAACGTTTTTCACCCCTCACGCAAGCCCCTTCACTACTTCCAGGACCAGCACCTGATCGCAAAAGCGATGCCACGAATAGCACAGGTGTGCGCAGGTCGTTCCGGCACGCATCCTTCATCGTATCGATAAGGTTGTCCTCATCGGCTTTGGAGCTGATCAGCTCCTTGCAAGTTATGCGAGAGCAACCCTTAGTGGACTTAGGCACGGCGTAGCCATTACCCAAGCCACAGAGGTCAACAATCATGCGGTCTGGCTTCCGTCCACCAGCCTTCGACGGCATGGCTACCAATCTCCCATCGCCAGTTGCCTGAAATTTCAAGGCTTTAAGCAATCTTCTGGAGATTTGGCTAGTCAACTCGCATTTATCAGATCGATCCTTAGCGTCCGAATCAGTCATGTGCAAATGTTTGGACGAGCACACATCAGACGACTTAGGATGCAACGCGACGTTTGCGGCAATGTACTCCCATTCATCCTTGCAGTAGCCGAGCTCAACGGCGGTTCCGGGAGATACAGGATCCCGAAAGGTATAACGTTGCCCGTGAGTGCATCCTTGGATCTTGATGCTCTTCCACATGGCATCTTCCTGAAGTCCCTTGTACTGCTTGGTTTCCTGGACTGGTACTCGAGGAGGCACTTCGATGATGATTTGGAACCCCCATGATGCCGCTCTGCGCGCAATTCTTTGGACGACCTCCCCCCATGGGTAGTCTGTCCGCAATTTGGCCCTTTCAGGGTTGTCAGCGATTTTCCGACTCAGCCACGAATTCTTGCCCAACACCCCTGCACCAATGAAGATCACGGAGTTAGGGTTGTCTTTCCTTGCTTCCACCACATCAAAGAGGTAGGCGCACATGGCGTCGTCAACTTCTCGCCCCATACTCAGAACATTTACTTGCAGCCCAGGGTCGTAGTGAGAATCGGGAGCATGCTGGGCGATGCAATCCTTGCCTGGAGCATACTCATTCCACCAGTTCTCCTCATCGACTCCTATCAATGTCCACACCGTCACTGCCTTTGGAGCATCTTTGATAGTGATACGGTACTTCCACCGGCTGTAAGGATTCTTGTAAGTATGGACCAACCTTCCATCGTGGTCGAGGAATTGGATCACCAGACCCTCCTTGGGCTTGTTTTCGGCGAAATTGACCACGTGAGGCACAATTGCTCCATCATATCCTTGATATTCCCTTTTCTGTTCCGCCGCATCATGCCATACATCTTCGTACACCGACGACCATTGGTCATAACCAAATTGAGAGGCTTGACTTTTGGACTGGCCGTTGAAACAAAATCCCTGGTGCAATGTAAAGCCCTGGTACCCCCCATGGATGGCACGCGCCAGTGTGACAACCACCGCTCGCCATTTGGCGGGCAGGGCGCGCACATAAGACTGGCCTAGAGGCGGTTCAGGAGGAGGCAAAAACGGCGGCGCAAGGACGTCCGCAATGGCGGCGGGGCGCAAATGCCCCCGTACCGGATGGTACTGAAACACAGCACGCTCCACGTAGCGGTCGAACTTGCCCGGTGTGTCAAGGATAGCAGCACGATCCTCCATCTGGTGCCACTGCCCTTCACGAAGAATCGAAGGTAATGACCAGGCGGCAACGCAGAAGGCGGCCCCCGCAACATGCGCGGGAACTTGACAACCAGGATGGGGTCCACACTGTCATGTTCTTGCAAGCCTTCCTTACTCGACAATCCAGCGCGATACAACACCTGAGGGAGGATCGGCGTCTGCGTGTAAGGAAAACAAGGCACCTCGCTCTTGAACGAGTAGTGCTGCTGACCCTTCTCATCCGTGCTTTGGGTATGAGTAGGGCGCATCAGATCCATGATCTCTTGGGAGCCGATGAGATCCGGCGGAAAGATGTTGATGAGCTGACACGCATGCGTCCAGGACACGGAATCCTTGAACGACTTGGTGTGTATGTCCGCTGACATCTTGGCAGTGACCTCATAGGCAAGAGAAACGTAACCTTCCTGAAAGATAGAATGCATCCATCCAATGCAGATACCGTGGGTACGTTCCAAGTGACGCATAGTCGGATTCTTGCCCGTGCGAATCACCCCGATCATGGTCTGGTTGTCGTCGTAGAAGACGAAGTTGGGGTCTTGCCCCCCAAGCTGCTGCCACAACGTGATAGCAGGCAATCCAAGACGTGACATGGCAAAGTCGGCCGCGACATCTCGGCCTCAGGTGTGGAATGACTCAAGCATCCCTGCCTTTTGCTAAGTCCCGCCAAGGGAAATCTTGTATGAGAACCTTGAATGTGCAAGTGAGCACCGGAGGTAGATTTCAAACTTTCTCCACAACCTGCATAGTCCGCATCTGCAAACAGCCCGATGGACGAGTCCTCCAAGGAGTTCCCGACCCATCCAATCATCATGTGATGTTTGGACTGGTGCACATAGGCCATGAGATGATGAAGAAGAGCATCCTCCTTCTTGGTCCATTTCGTGATCTTGCGTGCGAGATTGTTGATACTGCGCAGAAGATCAAAGCGGCAAATGCGCGCGGCATAAAGCAATTTCATGAGAATGCTGGCTGCCTGCGGAGCAAGTGCACCGCGATTAGCCTCGTTGATTTCCTCTTCCTCGGGCGCCTTGGGAATAGGTGGAGGCGGAACGAGCCGACCATCCTTATCAACAGGCATGGTGTGTCCACACCACGTGCATCGATGGCTTTTACCTGACTGTGCCGGAGCGCGAGCTGGGTGATTCTTAGTCTCCTCAGCCGGACTCGGCGATGGTACCGTCTTGAATTTTGTCGGATCGAACCCAGTCACGTCGCAGTACTTCTTGACTGTCATGTCCAGGTACGTCTCCATGTCGTAGGTAACGGTCTGCACCTTCGTTTTGTCATGCAACGTTGCCTCGCCCTTGGAGATGCGACAACCCAGATACAAGCCCAGCGGCGTTTCTTCTTCCAATCGAAGTTCTTGGCGCAGCATGTCCCAACCCTTGGGTAGATTCTCTTTGGGTCCTGCCATCTTGAGATCATCCACGTAGATGACAAGCAAGAGCTTCATTTGCGGGTGGAAATACAGCGATGGCCATTCATCGCCAATTGGCTTGAATCCTACTTTCTGTACCGCAGTATGGCAATGTTGTTCCCACATGGTTCCTGCGTCAGGATGTCCATATAGAGCTTTGATCAGGCGACATACAGGCCTACGGAATTTATGCCGTTTCGCAGATGGATGCCAGGCCTCATCAGGCAGTTCAACCCAACATGGAGTGCCCGACAATCTTGCCTGAATGTATGCTTGGATAGCATCCGCCATCTGGACATCGTTGCCAGGAAGGCATCCGTAATAATCCGCCCACCGTGAGGCCTGCAAGATCGACAAAAGGGGAGTTCCGTATAAGATCCGAAGTGACGGTCGACGAACTCTTCCTACACGGCGACCTATCCATTCTTATTCTCCGGAAGCATGGAAGAAGATGAGCGAAACGGAGAAGAAGGCAGCATACAAGAAAGAAAAGCGAGACAAAGCTCGAGTTGCCAAGAAAGACCGGAAGAAGGCTGTGATAGGAAAGAAGATAGTTACCAAGATTTTGGACAACATGATCTTTCCCAAGATTGTCCCATGTGAAGAAATTGATCTGCAACTCAACGTGTCCATTGATGACGACGATGGTTGGTCATGGGCACAGTCCTATGTGGATCAATATACACAGGAACAATTCTTGGCAGATGTTGTGCCGGCCGTTCCGGCGCATATGGTCATGGATGATAACTGGATTCCTTCTATGCCGTGTACGACTTCTCACAGAAACGTACATCGGGAAAAGAATCATGCAGGAGGATCATGCTTCAATGCCATGGTCACTCGACCCGTCACACGCAAGGAGATGATCAACAATCCCAAGGCCATGGAAGCTTTCATGAAAGAATGGAAGGGATTGTGGGACCAAGAGGTGTTTGACTTCTCAACTACGCGTGAATATGACGACGTCGTCGCTGAGGCAAAGAAGAAAGGTGAGAAAGTACACATGGCGCGAGTACATGGACTGATATACGAGAAGAACTATCAGCTCAAAGAAGACGATCCTGCCAGGAAGTTCAAAGGGCGAGGTGTACTACTCGGTGATCAGGTCAAAGACCAGAATATGGAAGCCGCGTTGTTTCAGGATTTGGGGAATTCCCCGGCTACGTTTGACGCTTCACCGTCATCGGTGAGATATACAATGCCGTCCCCTTTCTTCCCCGTACTCCAATGTTCAATCTCCTCGGGAGCCAGCTTCTTTTCTTTCAAGATCTTGATGATCTCTCCAGGTTCTTCGATGTCTCCTTCGGGGATGAGTCTACCGGTTGGACCGACTTCGCGGGGCGATCGTCGATCTTTCCCAGTGACCTTTGGTTCAGAAGGAGGCGGTGCTGCACGTAGACCCAGCTCTTCGTCTAGTTCTTCGAGTCTTTTGTCTCCTATGGCATCAATAGCTTCATGTTCTGCTGACTTGAAGACTTCGCCGGGCGGCTCCGTCTCTATGTCAGATGGATCTATGTCCTGTAAGTCAGGATCTTCTCCGGGATCCGGTGGAGGAAGAAGTCCATTCTGATCATCATCATCCCCGACGCCACCATTTCCTCCAGGCGGACCGTCATCACCGTCATCGACGTCTTTTATCTCCTTGCCAGCGAGGTCAACGTTGTCCCTGAGTCCCTCAATGGTTGAATTCATCCTTTCGTACTCGGCTTTCAGGGGAAACGTTATCTCCTCTGGGAAGTAGATAACTTCTGTCTCGTACGGTCTCATCAACTTCCTGGGAACAGATGCGTCCATCGACAAGTTCGCGTTGGCAAATTCCTTCATATCCCAAACGCGATACTTCTTGGACCATCCTTGACCAGCAGTGATGATGTATCCGGCAAAAATGCCTGGAATCCCCTTTGGATCGAATTTGTTGCCATATGTCTTCGGCCTTGTGTCCGTCGGCTTGAAGAAGACTTTGGCCCCAAAGGGTATGGCTTTTCCCTCGAAGTCCTTTCCAGTCATTCGCTTCCATGCTGAATCACCATCGCCCTCCACGTCTTCAACGTTGAGGTTCTGCATCACACAATTAAGCGCAAAGGACCAGTATTGAGCGGGCAATCCGGCGTGTAGCATGGATGCTGCGACTGTGTTGATCACTTCTTGATTGGATCGTTCAGCGAGTGAATTGTTACTGGGTTTCCCTGGGAGGGAATGATCTATCACGATCTTCAACTGCGCCACAGCTGAATCGAACTCTGGTGCTTCATCACTGTACGCCATATGAATCTTGCGTCTTCCCATAAGGCGTCTGATGGCCATGACGACTTCGTCAGTGCTCCTTGAAGCCGTGGGAATCGCTGCGATCATTTTGGTGGCGATGTCTCTGATGACTAGAACTTCACGTGCTCCGTCATCGAGTCCGATGCCTGCTTCGGCGGCCTTGCGCATGTCAAGGAAGTCGAACGTCACAAGATCTCCCCAGTGTTTGATCACACGTTGAAACGCACCTCGTTGTGTTCGCAAGTGCTTCATCTTCGCGCGTATGCACGATTCGCAATATGGATTGCGGTAGCGATGAGTACACAGATGTGCCAACGTCTTAGCTTCGGCTTTCAGTGTTCCGACTCTGGCCTTGCGGCTCGGCGCACCGTCGCCTTCCACATCAATGATCACCTCATCGTCACCATCCAATGGAATTTCACCCACTCCTTTTCCTTCGTCGTCGTCCGGAGGTCGTCCGGCTTCGGACTCTGGTACTTCTTCTATAGGAGGTTCTTGGGGTTCAGGATCAGGAGGTCGTTCGTGATCGTCACCTTCTTCTTCTGCTTCAATCTCGCTCGGTGCAGCTTCAGCGGCAGCTGCGACGCTGACGTCAACATTGCCCGCTGTTAGCGCACCCTTGAAGATTTCGGTGATCGCTTTGGCCTCCGGATCATCATGAACCAATGACTTGGAACTCCCGGCACGAACGTACGGGATGTCACCGTTCACGAACAGAGATATTCTCTTGCCCTGCGGGTTGATCATGAATGGTTCCCTTCCGGGTGGCCACACAAACCCGTAGTTGAAGTTCATACATCTCTTGCCTATGGAAAGCACCGACGGTGTGTCATCCAACACATAAGCGTTGATCGGTTCCTCGAACGACTCAGTCTGGAAATTCGACACGAGATCGGTATCGGTGATTCCATTGGCTGTCTGAAATGATATGGGCTCTGGAGTCACGAGTGTTTCGAGACTGTGCTTCTCGATCTTCTTTTGAGATATGAGGTCATGACCACACCCAGTGTCCATGAGAAACTTGATCTTCTTCTTGAGGATGACTGGTTGAACCATGCATTTGAATAAGCCTTGATTGATGATCCGTTTGCTGTGTGCAGCATCGAGTTCGCGCTCAACGATGGAATCCTCACCGTCGTAGAAAGAAACTTCTTCCACTCGAGACGTTCCTGGGATTCGTACGAATGAAACTCGATCTCCGCATTGATCATCATCGTCGTCAACCATGTCTCTCATGATCTGTGCCCTCAATCTCGCTTTGTGCTTGGCGAATTCCAAGCTCACGGCGCGGTCCTCATCATTGATAAACGCTTCCATGTCGACGTACTTCACCTTCCGCTCTTTGTCTTTCTTCGATCTTCTAGGACACGAAGAAATGAACTTCACGTCATCGGCGAACGTCACATTACGCTTTATCTCTTTTCGGGTCGACGTAGTCGTTCCCGAGGATTCGTCATCTGTTGAACAATCCGAATCAGCGTCGCTGTCAACGGATGGACAATCTGACTCCTCCTCATCTTGTCTTGAAGATCGCTTCCATATAGCCGGAGCTGATGGATTCCACCTTCGACACAATCTGATGGCGGGTGCCGCAGGGAGTGCCTTGGCCTTGGCATTCGGCTTCGCTGGAGCTGCCTTCGCTTCGGATTTAGCTTTAGCTTTTGCCTTTGGTTCCGGAGCTGGGGTAGCTGCTGCCTCATGCTTGAAAGGACAATTCTCTCTTGAGCACGAGCCTGTGTTCTTGAACGAGTAGCATATCCTGTTTCCTCCTCCTCCAGATGGACTTGGAGTTCTCGTCCTCGGCGTGAAGGGTCGCTCTGGAGTCTTCTTCGAGTGACTGAATGGACACTTATCACCATTTCGACACCCTGCATCTGTGAAATGGAACTTGCAGCGGATTTGCTTCTTGCTTTTGTCACCTCTGTTGTCCGCTGACTCACTCCTCGTCTTCTTCTTGGGCTTTGGCTTGGTCTTCGCATGACTCTTCGCTTTGCTTTGAGGTAGTACAGGTGTTGCTTTATCCGGCTTGGTCGGCGAAGCCTTGACCTTTGCGGATGGAGCTGCGTTAGGCGTTGGTTTCTCGGGTACCTTGGCCGGTGCAGCAAGCAAATCCTTGCCCTCAAGCATCTGGCGCAAGCCAATTTGGGTCTGAGTGAGATTTGACTGTTCTCGTCTCCGCATGATAGTACGGTCAATGATCTTCATCAGGTTGTCGTACGATCGGTCTTCATGATTGTAGGGCAAGTGTTCGTAGTGCATGCCCAACTCCATTTTCATTGCGGGCGAGTCCTTGATCTTGCTGTACAAGCAATCACGGAGAGCTGTTTTGGATGGAATGTCCTCTGGTCTCATCCGTCCCAGAACTTCCAACCACGTCTGCTTGAACGTATGAAGCTTGTTGTCGCCTTGGTACTGGAGCTTCACCAAATACTCAAGAGTGATGATCATGTCGAGACGATCGTGCGTTCGAAAACTTTCATACATCATCGCGATGATTTGTCGTCCTTTGATGATCTTCCCGTCGGGCCTGCTGATGTAATCGTTAGCCTTCCGGTTCACCTCGAGGTACAGATCAGCTGATTTGTCACCACCGGCACGTAGCATTGCGACCATGGCGATCCCCAGTTTGACGTCTATGCTCTTGAACTTCTTGTGTCCTGAATCATTCAATGCTTCGACATCAGGGAATGGGTTGAACGCTGGTGCCAGCCATAACATCCAGTCCTCATGATGTGGGTCGGCTGATGCCCCTAGGACATTGGCCGTGCACACGGATCGCCAGTTGTTGAGATGAGTGAGAGTAGGCCATGGAGGAACGGTCACTTTGTCGGCTTCCCTCCTGGAAATTCTCACCTCTGTGACTTCAGGATCCGCGTCACCATCAGGATCACGCGCATGCGAGCCAGGATCCGATTCAGGTTTGCCTCCACCGCTTTTCTTCTTATCATCATCATCGTCAGGCGGGTCAGGAGGGTCATACCCCGTGCCGGTTCCTTCATCGTGCTCTCCATCTTCGTTCTCGTCGCCAGCCTCGTCACCGTCATCGTCTCCATTATCCTCCTGAATCGTTTCAGCGAATAACTTCCACTCATCACGATCAGCTCTGAGACGTTGTTCGGCTTTCTGGGCCTTGAGTACTTCGCTTCGCAGATCGGCAATCTTCTCCTCGTACCGTTCCGCGACCTCTTTCTCGATCTGACGTCTCCTTGCTTCATGAATGGAATCGTCATAGGCAATAGGGGGACCGACGAGGTCGTTGCCCTTCGTAGATGCGGTAACACCGTCGATACCAACAGGTCTTGAGGAGCTGGCAGATGCTGTGGACTTCGATCCCAACATCCCGCGATCCTCCAAGAGTTCGCGTAGCTGTCGATCACGCACGGCTGCCGCATCACTTTTCCCATGAAATCCGCTTGGTATGCCGAACAAAGTGGCTGCACTAGGCGTGGAACGCGCAAGTGCTGGGCTGCTAATACCTGGCACGTAGTGCTCGGGCATTGCATCCGCCACGATTGGCATTGAACTGCGGCCAGTGAAGAAGTTTCCACCGGTGAATGGAATTCCATCCATCACAAGGTTCTTGTCCTTGTCCGATTCCGAGAATGCGAACTTCTCTTTGGCGACTGGACTAACTTGACTTGGGGACCGTATTTCAGGGGATCGTACCTCACCTCCTACGGAAAATGCAGGCACTACTTCCTTTCCTACGTGCTCCCAGCCAGACTCAGTAGTCCTCGAAGACATGGGCATGCTAGAAGGCCGTGTCGCTCCTCCGTGATTGGAGTTTCGCGCTGCCTCCAATTCGCTGCGTGTCCTCGCTTGAAGATCTTCTTGTGCTTTGAGCGTTTTCCTGAGTTCACTCAGCTCGTCGTGCAAAGTAGGCAATGATCGCCTTGCATGATCTTCATTCTGATGAAGTCGATCCTCTGCATCTTGCATCCTCTTCACAGCCATTTTGCGGTACTCTTCCTCTTCACCAAGACGTTCGCGAAGCCGAAATCGTTCTTGATCAATGGCTGCGCTGTTTCCAGCTAGCCCTTGGATCTCGTTCACAGCCCGCAACTCCTGGTTCTTGACCAAGTGGAATCGTTCCTGCATTGCTTGTAAGGCTTGTTCCGAACTTGCTGTGTTTGACCGGAGGACCAAGTTCTCTCTGGCATGTTCATGAAGTTCATGAGTCAGACGCTCATACTCACGTGCCATAAGCTCACCATCGCCTTGCGCTCTTGCCTCCAACTGCACAAAGTTAGTGGCTGCCTCCGTGCGGAACACGTGTAGCTGTTGAGCTAACTCCTCGGCAACGGCATGTGCTTGACGTTGTTGAGCAGAGTTCTGTTCATCCATGCGAAACAAAGCTGTTTCATAGTCTCGCTTCATCTCCTGATTGACATTGTTGATGTGCCTCATGGCTAAGCATGCATGGTCACGTTGTCGTTCCAATTCTTCAATGCGAATTCCAGATCCTTCATCTTCTTGTTGCATCTCCTTGATCTTGTCCATCAGGGTCTGGACGATTCCTTCGTATTCTTGCACCTGACTGCGATAGTACATCTGCTGTGCAAGGTTCGATGCTTCGAACTGTTGCGAAATCGTCAGTTCCTGATAAGCGTTCGGACCATCAGCTATGGCAGGCGTGGTCACGGACGACGCATCACCACGTGCAGGAATCGTATCCAGAGTCATATCCAGATCGTCAGCATCGCGTGGTTGATTGGTAACCATCCGATTCCACGTCATGGACTTGTCACGCCCACGAGTAGCCGAAGTCCTCGATCGTGCTGAAGAGCTTCTCGAAGATGATGGTCTTGACTTCTTTTCCAAGGTCTTGACTCCTTTGTCCTTGGCCCTGGACGTAGTCCGAGGTGCCTGAAAACCAGACGCTTCGGCCCGTCGTTCTGAAGCCTTGCCCGTCCTCGAACCTGTGGATGTCGGACGCGAAGGCGTAGATGCTCTTGGTAGACTCTTTGCTTTCCCCTTGGGAACTGCCTTTGCAATGGCAAGCGCAGAAGATTGACCTTTGTCATCTTCCGTGGAGCTATCAACGGATTGCACCACTGTGTCATCAGCTGTTGACTCACCAACGGCTGGCGCTGCCACATCGGCACCGAAAGTCATTGTCGTATCTTGGCTTGATCCTGAGTTCATTGTGGTCGTAGTAGATCAAGTAGTCGTTGCTGTAGAAAGGCAGAGCCGCGTACGGCTGATAACCTGCGTGGGGGATTGATCTCGACTTGGTTGCTGCTCTCCCCACCAGAGCTGTAATGAATGTAGGTGTGGCTGGCTAGCACTCTCCACAGACTGGACCCTGTCTCTCCCTCTTACTTCCACACGTGCAATCCTATGCAGGCAGAACCGGCGGCCGTTCCTTTTGCACTCACTGCCGGCGGCGGTTCGTCTGTGCAACGGGATAGCTCTGATTGCTCAGGATAGAAGACACATATAGCACTTAGCTATGGGCATTGACTTGAGCCAAACGTTGCGTTGGCGGTCACATAGAAAGGTAAAGATGAGGGATGCATAGCATGCCCCCTAGAGTCGAGGGACGCGTAGCGTGCCCCCTTCTCATGCACTTTACACGGTCTTGCTCACAGCTCTTATAGTGACACCTTAGAACTTGACAAGGCATCGCAGTCCGTTCGCACTATCTTACTTTGTCCCATTTCCTAGGAGAGCTGGAAGCTAACCTCAAGCGCAAGGATTCTAGCATTCTAGTACCCAGACAAGCTTCAAGGCTACTTACCCCAGTACTAGGCCGCTGAGCTGTATAACTTGGGTACGGCCCCCGCTCAGTAACAGTTGAACAGTATTCATGATATAGATATATTGGGACCTTAATAATAGCCCTATTATAGACTCTTACTGTATTGGGGCAGTACCTAATGTATAACCCTGCAAAACCCCGAAGCCACGCTCTTCGGTCCGTCTGGCAGCAGCTCAGTGAAGAGTTCACGAGCAACTCCCGTGCCGAAAGCAGAGCTCGCTCCTCCAAAGGGCCTGGGGCATGGGTTTGCTTCCAGGGTCCCTTTAATTTAAGGGTTTCCTTGATGGCACTATAAGTGTTGCTTTAAAGGTCGTACCCGGTACTGTTCCTTTGAGGGAACGACAAAGGTGGGTTTTAATGGCGCTACAGGTATATGAGTAGTTCAAGGCTGCAGGGCTTTAGGGCCCTGCGATCTCGAAGAAGGATTTTGAGATACCCCGAACCCTGCGAAAACAACCAGACCCTAGAAATGAATGTTGGCAGCCCAGGCATTGTAAACCCTGAAACGCCCCTGACTGTACGGGTATGGCTTTTGGGGGGGGTCCACTGCAATAAACGTACATAGGCACAAAAAGCGGACACCGCCGAAACCTGGTACGGTGGGGCGAACCTGGGTGGAGCGAAAGCTCCCGATAACATCAAAACAGTACCATGACAAAATGAGGGAATTTTAAGTAGTGGCGACCGTGTATGCGATGTCCACCTACATCAAGAAACACTTCAAGGACTGCGCAGTCGAGTCCTTTCAGAGTCCTTTCCGAAGGATTACAGGCCCAATCTAACAAGTATTGTTGCCGCTACCTCGTCTCGTCTTGCAGTTGTCTCCTGTAGTCAGATGCCCATCGACGTGGCCCCTGCCGTTTAGACACATAATGTTCACGCGCACCGGATGGCAGGTACATGCGACAAGCGCTTGTATCCGAAACCACGGAAACAGATACACATCTGCGTTCTGCTCGGGACACTGCGATTTTGGCTCGCGAATGGCGTGTATCAAGGAGCCCACATCCAGGAACAACGGAAACCGGAATTTCCAACCAAGCCACTTTGAAGGAAAAGTAACAAAACCACATTCAGAAAGTTCATGTGGTCCAGAACAGTCTAGCCGGGGCAAATCCCACTGGAGCTGGCCGGAGCTGCTGATCTTTCTGATGCTCAAAGGCGTGGATTAAACCGTAAACAAGCCCTAAGCCTGAAACAACCTCTGAAACATAAACAAGCCCTGAACCCGAGAAAACGCTGCTCTAAGTCTGAATTCTAAGTTTTAACTATAAGCCCCCCTAGACTGAACTCAGAACCAGCCTTGAAGCAGGAAGATTGTGTAAGAGTTCTGCGTGGAGGACCAGCCGACCACGGCCACACGACCATCCTACAGGCTTCCAGGTTTCGGAGGTTGGGGCCTAGAAACTACCTGGGCCCTAAGGAACCTACCTTTTTCTGAATATGATTTCCTTGTATAAGTCCTTCAACAGGTAGGTTCTTCGGGGTTAAGGTAGGGTTCGAGGGTTAAGGTCTGATCAAGACTTTATATGGGTAGTTGTCAAAATTATGGCCCCTTTTTGTGCCCCTGATATAATACGGCACCTATCATTTAGGGTACCCAGAAAGGGACCCTAATTTTGACAACTACCTATATGGCATTGCTTGAGCCGTGTCTCTTCTTGAGCTTAGTCTCAAAAGGGCCGCGTGAGGGTCTTAGGCTCCCTGGAGCAGGGAGCCCTCATCAGGAACCAACAGCCCAAGACCCGATATTCGAAACCATACAACCCCTGGACTCAGACGGCAAAAACAATTTGCAAAAACAACTGAAACTCCCAAACCTCTTGTAACGTCTTATTTGGGCACCCCTCAGGGAGCACTGCCCCAAAGAGAAGTATTTGGAATCCGGGATCCTTGAGTGGCCGGACCGACCGAGGTTCAGTGGACCGGTTCTGCCACTTGCCTATCCTTGGACGTCTTGGGGCTTAGAGCTTACGGACTTTAGGTTTACTGGGGTTAGGGTTCGGGTTTAGGGTTAGGGTTCAGGTTTAGAAATTAGAGTGTAGGGCTGTTCTGGACGTCAAGGCGTTCCGGCACTCACGGTTTAAGGTTCAGGCTCTATCAGCGTCCTCTGCAGCTCAGGGGTCTCGGTTTTAGGGGCCTTGGGGATTCATGCCTCAGGCCTTCAGGTAGAGCTTCAGGGTTCGACGGTTTGGGCTTGGAGTTCAGAGCTTGAGGGGCCCCTAAACAGGCTCTAAACAACAGAATATCCCAAGCTGCTCTATACTCTATACTCAGATTGCAATATTGAGCCAAGATAGGAATGCCAGGACCATCGTTTGGCGCACTGGCAGTATAACAGTCAGGGCGTGCGGCTAGGCCCTGGTGTCGGGTTCAGAGCCAAGAACCCGCAGAAACCCCACCGATGCAGCCAAACCCCTGCAACTCCAATCTCATACATCGGAGCGCTAAAGCCCAACCCACGAAACAATGCACACCCCGTCTTGATCTCGCAAGCCTCAGCTGTTGGTAAGCACCAGAATCTTTTCAAAGACAAAAAACCCCAACAGCTACATATCCAAAAGCCCCTAACAGCACGAAACTAAATCACTGAAGTATAGGGCCGAGAAAACCTTTCACAACAGCAGAGCCCAAATCGCACAGCAAAAAAATCCCAAGCCCTTACCTCCTAAAGCTCTGAGTCCCTACACTCCTTTAACCCGAAAACTCTTCAACAGGGAGACTCGTCAAAAAAAGGGTGCTTGGTGGCACTGTCAAGGGCACTATACAAAGTTGTCTATATAGGTTGCTATGGAGGATTTTCAAAAGGGCTTGGCAACAAAAGCGGGAAGCGGGAGGTTTAACTTCAGCCCTCACAAGTAACCCGTATCGTAACCTTTCTAGTATCTCATAGTACCAATCATAGCAACCCTTAAAAAACATATAGTAACCCGGCAGCCCTTCCGGAAACCCTTATGAACAAAAGCCGAGAGGCGGGAGGTTGTAGGAAACCTTTGAGCTCAAATCGGCGGACAAGGCGGTGGCCACTCCCCGGGCAACCAGCTGCCCCTGCCTGGGTTTCGGGTTGAGGATTTACGCTCTCGCAACTCGGACACATCCAGACGAGGTTCTTGGTTCGTGAGCACAGTTGAGTCGGCTGGGAGTCACAGACCACAACACCAAGTTAAGGCCACAGAAGACACCGACTCAACGCACCGCCAGACTACAAGGCTCTTCTTCTTGAAGAGTGTTGCGACAGGCCCCGAATCAGACAGCTCAACAAAAGGCGAAGCCACGCATGACGCCGATTCGTTACCGCTTACCTAACTGCAAAGACTAAACTGAAAACTAAATTCTACGACTCTCAGGAGAAATGGACACTAAAGTAGGCAGAATCAAAGCCGAAAATAACATCCCTTACGAAACTGTCTCCGAGCGAAGAGTGAAACAAGGTAGTGTCAGTACAAAAACTTGGCGATTTCACAAGGACTCGGTACATCAGGACGTGCTCGCAAAGACCACCACACAGGGTTGAGGATTTAGGGTTTGGGGATATCAAAAACATGCACGCCTTATAGTCAATGAGTGCACCGCTGCAGCTCTCAGGGTTCAAGTTGCTCTCGGGGTTGAGCTTTCTGGGGTTCAGGGCATGCTTAGCTTTATCTTCCGAATAAAACGACAAGTGCACTACGTATCTGGGACGCTTTGGGTGGGTTCTAAGCATCTACGTTTAGTGTCTAATTAGTGCTCGCCTCTAAAATTCGCCTCGGCCTCGGCCAAAGTGGTCAGAGGTTCCTAGACGGATTCCCTCTATTCGCCACCTCTTGATCCCCTCCCCCAAGTTTGCCGCTGAACCCCCCCCCCCCCCCCCCCGGGTCTCTGTGAACCCATGATTTTGCAGCCAGGTGCGTGAAGCGTTTAATATTAAAGCTCTTCACGCTCCCCAGGCTTTGCATTCAATTTTGAAAGAGGTTTTGGGGTCAGCATGTTTCCTCTGGGGTGTAGGGCTCTGCAACTATCGACATACTTCCCCGAACCGGAAGAAATAAGCTGCAATCACACCTAACTGTTTAACTTTTTCTAGGAGCCCAAAAACGATCAAGCAAAAACTGTAAGTCATGATCGAGATGCTTGGTGATGACTGTAGGCTCGTAAGCTGCAGAGGTAGTTCCGATGGGCTGCATAAACTCGCCAGCCTGCTCTCATATGAGGCATTGTGAGTTCGTGACACTATTTTAGCTATCGTGGCGATGATGATGATGATGCTTAGATTACCATTGTCATTGATTTAATTTTGACTGTACAGTAAGTTTTAGAAGTATCACCATTGTTGCTCTTTTTTGCGGCCTTGTCGGAGGTAAAGAGATTTGCAAAACCGAATGAGAGCTATTGTTGATGATAAAAATCCTGCATGACCCATAATAAGGAATATACCATAGTTCCCATAGTTTAGGGCCCTTAAGGTAATGATTATAGGGAAGATATGGGAATTTTTGGTATATTCCTTATTATGGGCAATGCAGGACTTATATCATCAACCGTAGGGCTACCAGGAGCCACGGGGCTCCTTTCAGCCCTCAGTCTGAACACGGCTTTTTTGGGTTTAGGGTTGGGATCCCCAAATTAGAAGCCCAAAGCCATGAAGCCCTGAACATCTATATAACCCCAGTTTTGCCCATGAAGCCCTAAACATCTATATAACCCCAGTTTTGCCCAGGAAGCCCTAAACATCTATATAGCCCCAGTTTTGAACCCTCTTTTGAGCAGGGACTGAAATGCACTAATTAAGCCCTGAGTCCCTTCAGCCAAGCTAGGACCCCAAATCCGAAACCCAAGAAAAGCCCCAAGCCTGAAATCCTGAACCCAGATTTGTTCCGCAGGGCCCACCTTTACAGGGTCGCTTGCGTATGCCTTTGCAGGAAAAGCCCTACAAAGATCCTGGTATAATTATCTAGGCCAGGCCAGGCCTCGTTACTAACTGCCGTTCCTTTGTTTTGTCATGGCTCCTGGCCTGGAGGCGGAACGACACGAGAGTCTCCGCAGCCAACACGCCTGAGAGGTCTTCAGAAACGCTTTGATCGGGAACCACATAGAGCCCCTTAAAGGGCTTCCTTCCTTTAGAGGTCTACTTATAAGGGTCCTTTACAGCTTCAGGGCGAAAGGTGGAGGAAGAGGCAGACCCCTCGGCTCGCAACTTTCATTTTTCTGAAGCACTCTCAAGGCTTCAGGGTTTAGGGTCCTCTTTTGTCACTCGCACTCGATAAGTCAGGCGAGGTTGCTGAGTACTGGTACAAAGGTTTAGGGTCCTTTACAGGTTCTGGGTCCGGGGTTTGATGTTGTTGTGTTCAGGAAAGGTGCGTGCTATGAACCTGAAGTAGATCCTTTCTAGGGTCCGGGGAGGATCTTTTCAGGGTCCGGGGAGGATCTTGAAGAGGACCCTACAAAACCCTCTAGAACCTGGAACCTTCCAGACTCCAGACCCTAAAACCCCCAAACCTTCATTCAGCCTGACATTGACATGCTATGATAGTTGCATCAAGGATTTTGGTGGCTACGATGGATGCCCAAATATTTAGCCCCATATTGCAAGAATGTATTCGTTCAGTGGGAGACAAAGGGGGCCATGCTTGTTTGTTAATTCTAGAATAAACCTTATGGTAAAGCTTTGACAGAACCTGTTGAGGGACCCAGTATTGTTTCATTATAGCCAGAGTATATTGACCCCCCTTTGTCGAGAGCCGTGATTCTACATACAGGCGGCTCATTTTACTGCCACTGCTACTGCCGCCACTACTGCAACTACCACTACCACCACGACCACGACGACGACAACTACTACTACTACGACGACGACTACTACTTCTACTACTGATGATCGTCCTCATAATAACAGTATTCATCAGAAGAAAAAAGTAATGATATTGATTCTGTTGATGAATATAAGCCGTAAACATGTTAAGTCACTTTAATGAATAACAATACTACTACTAATCTTACTCTTAATCCCCCGCTTGGCTTTGACAAGCCCCCTCAGATGGTGAAGAGCTGCTCGAAGCCACCGAGAAGAAGGAAGCGAAGCGTGAAGCCGCAAGGGCCCGCATGGCTCCAGCGCTTGGTCGATTTTGTGGCCCACGTTACATTGTCAATGTTAGGTGCGTGAAAGCTTTGAGCGTAAAGTTTTGCTGATGTTTAGGCGTAAGGTAAAGACGAGCAAAGACAGTTTACGCCTCAGGGTTTAAAGTTTCGCGTTTGGGTTCGTGGGGTTTGTCGTTGGAGGGCCTTTTAGCTACATGTCTGTACATCGGTTCATGGATTTCATGTGAGGTTCACACGACTCAATGGGGTAACAAATGTTCAAAAGGCTATTGTACATAACGGGGTTCAGAGTCTCTGATAGTCGGTGAGGACTTAAGGGGCTTTCGTGTGGTCTTTTGGGTTTTGGGTAATCCAGGGCTAGGGCTTGTGCAGCTTCGGGGTTTGCGGGTTTACGGTGCTATGGCTTTGGGCCTTAGATTCTATGGATGGTACAATTTGATGGCTGGAAGCCTGGTGTTGCGAGTCCGGCTTTGGACATGGGGGTTTGGCATTGGGATTTCTGGCGTTCATCTTGGCAAACCTGACTGAGAACAAAAATCTCATTCCTTAACGACTTAAGAAGTAGTGTTTGGAGGGCATATATGCCAGGCCACGGCTGTAATAAATGTTCAGGCGTATTCACAGGAAGCAAAAACGTATCCTGCAGGAATAGTACAGATGGAACAGTCTTGCTAATTATTCAGGCTTCTATAGGAGCCCTTGGGGTTTGGGGATTCCGAGGCCTTGGAGTTGGCATATGACGCATGTTGTTGCTATGATATGATACATTGAAGCTTAGTTTGTTGAGGCTTGAAGAGTTAAGGCCTATTTACCAGGGTTTTTTCCCTCCCAGGGTTTAGGTTTTAGGATTTTGGCTTGAGGATTGAGGTTTGGAGTGAGTTCCTCTTTCTGCCGACAGAAGTGTCAAGGATTTCAGGCTGCTGGGATGTGGGGTTTTCTGAGGTGGAGGGCTCTAATCTAACCCTAATTCTTAAGTGCTCGTGGGTGCTAGTAATAGGGTTTTGGGGCCCATTGTACCATAATTATACTAAGGAGCCCCAGAGTAGTATTGCTAATTATTTAGGCCAATTTAGGCCCCTACATTATAGATCCCTACTATAGATCCCTTATAGACCCGTTTAAGGAACCCTCTGAAGGAGCCCTGTTCTAGTTTTTTAGGCCCCTATATTATCTTCATGGTCTTGGCCTTTTCTGCCACCATGTTGGACATAGCCAGTGCCCACGTGGTATCCTCCGGCAGAGCTGAAGGCTTCAAACCCGTGAAGCCTTCAGGTTGATGATTTAGGGTTTAGGCTAAACCCCAAAACCCTAATAGGGTTTGTTGGTATGATGCCGGAAGCTGACTAAGAAACCTCGGGTCTTTTTGAGGGGTTCGTCATAGTGATCCTACTATTTCGGGGCTATAGGAGCAGGGTTTATTAGACCTCTACATTAGCACGTCAGGTTTGAAGGGCTTCGACTCGCTAAGCTGCAATTGAGTGCAGACTGTTTTCTTGGGCCCGCGAGCGCAAGGTTTTGGCAGCTTCGGGTTATGAGACTTCTGGAGTTGAACCCATACGCACTTGGAGCCTGACGGTCTGGAAAGTAGCGACCACAGGGACCAGAACAAGAACAAGAAACTTGCATCAATAAGCCCTAAGCCCTGCAACCCAAAGCCTGCCATATATATATATATATATGTACCAAAGCATAGATGCTACATAGCGCAAGGCAGTCCTTCTCAGTCGCAAGCTGCTGCCTTTGAGGAGTTGCAAACGGGTCTGTGGAGCAACTACGAAAACCTGCTTGTTGCGCGAGTCCCTGTCGATTTTTTTTGGAGCTTGTCATATGAACCTACATACGAGGCTTTTGTGGTAGTTTAAGGTAGAGTTTGAGGGAGAAGGGTTTGAGTTCAGGGTGTAGCGCTTCTGGAATTCCGATGGGGATGGAGCAGTGCCTGAGTTACAGCAAGCTTTAGGGTTTAGGTCTAGCGCTTGGTTACGTATACTGCCCAAGAGAGCTTCGAGGTTCATGGTTGGAGCTTTAAGCTTTAGAGCGATTGTTGAGCGTCGTCTTCCGTCGGCGAAGTGCCTGTCGTCTGCAAGTGCAGCTTAGGGAAACACTGCACCTCAGAATTGAAGGATGGAACTATCTTTAACTCCCTGACCGAAGACTCAGCCCCAAGCCCCCGAACACAAACGCCTGAGCGGGAACTGCTGAACATGGCACAAGCACGTCTGCAACCTTGCCAAAGTCCAGCGCAAGCCGCTCCTGCTCTAAATCTAGACCCCGTTGAAATGCTGCCACTGCACAACCCAAAAGCTCTACACCTGCAAGGTTCCTCAATATGTGAGCGATCTTCTTCTGGTAGGCCTGATGGGTTACAAGTAGAGCCTATACTATTGAACCCGCCTACAGCTCTCTCGGCTTGAAAGCCGAATTCCTCAGTTCTGAACCCTGCAGACCCCGCGCCCCACTCCCCACAAACTCCCGACAAACAATTGCGAAGAACCCTGATAGAGTCCACACAAAGCCCTTAGAGTGTACTGCTTATGATTCCTCTCTTCAATCAGGGGGCAGGTCGGCATCGTGCAGGCGATCTTTCTCGTGGATCTCCGCCTTGCGAAGCCGGGGGTGTTGTGTTCGGATTTAGGGTTCATTTTAGTCGCGTGTGGGGTTGAGGGTGTAAGCCCACTGCCGGCATGTTAAACCCCTGGTGTGGTTTCGGGTCTTGGGGTTAGGATTTCGGCTTAAGGTGAGGCTTTTAAGATAGTAGCAGCTGTAACACTGTAGGATCCTGTTTAGGCCGTGCGCAATTTCTTGGTACTCCTTCAGCCGTCCTTCCTGGGAGGAACCTACTACAAATTTTTGTCCGGCATTTCTCTGAGAGAGCACAAGCTTCCGGGTCTACCGCATAGGGTCCTACGACAGGGGTCTGAACAATCACACAGAACAAGCCCCGGTACAGTCCTGTGCCATTAGGCTGCAATATTCCAAAACCCTCCTTCTACTAAGGCCCCCAATGTGTTAAACTCCAAACCCAAAGCCATCACCCTTTCTTGCATCAGGACTTGTGCAACCGCCTGAACACTGACGTCCAGAATGCAAAGAAAACCCTAAACCCTAAGCCCTTGAGCTCCAACCACCGAGCCTCTCGTTTCCTCTCCAGCTCGTGGGTGGTTTCCTCAAAAAGCCTATCTTTGGCCGTGGTGACCGCATCCAACTCCGACTGGTGGATTCTGTCCTGAGCACAGGGTGCACGGTTTAGGGTGTTACGCTCTCGCCGCCACAAGAGGTCTCCTGGTTCGCGTTCGCACTACTCTTTGTTCTCAGGTCAGGTGAACGGACGGTTTAGGGCATTAGGGTTTAGGTTGGGGTTACCTAAACCCTGAGCCCTAAACTAGGGTTGGGATTGCTTGGGCAAGGCATCAAGTCTTTCAGATTTCATGGTTTTGAACATGCGGGGCTGAACATCCCAAATTACTGATGATGCTACACCGGTAATAATGCTGTATTGCGTTCTTTGCTGTGCATTCCCGGAAACCTAAGTCTGACATTGGTACTACTCTTCCTCTCCCGACCCCTGCCCCTAAACCCCCCCAAGCCCCAAAGTTAAACACGTAACAGCCCAAAACAACCCAAATGGGCCTTCGGCATGATGAGCCTAGCAGCGGAAAACATCAAAAAAGTAGAACCCCTTGTAAGGTCCGCTCGAAAGGGCGGTGTGTGTGTGTGTGTGTGTGTAAGTGTAAGTTTCAGTGTGTACATAAACATGTAGAGGGTTCCCCTTTAAAGGAGTTCGTATAAGGTACCATAAGGGATATCGACTTTCTATGGGAATTTCGAAAACTAAGGGACCGCAGTAGTAGATCCCAGGCACGGCAGGCACAAGTACCCCGTAGATAACCGAGAATTGAGCCTCTATGAAGCCTTAAGAGCCCGATGCAAGCCCTAAAATCCAGAATGGGGGCTTTAAGGGCTTCTGCAGGTTCCAAAGGTTCTATGCGATTTAAGGTGTTGACGGGTTTAGGTTTTAGGGTGGCTTTGTGCAATTTTTGGCTAGAAGGGCAAAAACCTAAACCCTCAAACAAAGCGTCCTACACCATTGGACCTAGACCTAAACCTAGACCTTACACTCGAAACCAAAAACACCATACATGAAGTACCTGAGCAACCACTAGAACACTTCACAGACTGGCTTCCTTCTCATCAATTTTCCGAGTCAGGACTGTCTTTTCCTGCCGGAGGCGAGTCTTGTTAGTTTGAGGGCTTCAAGCTTTGGGGTGTCTCATAGTTTCGGTATGGGCTCGGGGTTCCGGGCTTCAGTTGAGGCGCACTTGAGCATCCAGAGGATTGCGGGGTTAAGAGGTGATTACTCGGTGCAAAACTTAAGGTATATGGCTCTAGGGCTTCGAGGTTTAGCGTAAAGGGTTCTAAAAGGAGTGTCTTGGCCTTTTGCTATGTTTTTGAGGTCAACATGTACATGTGTGAATGCAACTCCACGTGAAAGTATCTAGGTCACATACATGTGCTGCATCATGCACCAGACCTGTACATCATTGTACATATATGTGAACTCCTCGCAAGTATATACACACGTGGCAGTCGCTAGGCCATGCCCCAGATACAAATCCTTAGATTCTGCCCTCTATACTCGGCACAATACTTAATTCATACACCCTAGACCCTACCGCCAAACCCTCAACACATATTCCAAAACAAGGTAAAGCAGGAACGAGCGCATCACATTCTACAGAAGTGCGCCATGGCACGACAGGCTGCGGTATATCAATACATCACGCTTTGCACTGCGCTTACACTCCCATCCCAACGATGGTGTGATACACCTCACCGGCACCAGCTGACCGAATTTAAGACCACCGATGGCCTTTCACCGGAAACACCGCAAGTACCGCCTGAACAGTGCAGCCGCCTTGCTAAACTTCTGTCGCCAAACATCGCCAAAACCCTTGCCCAAACCCTGGTACTAAAACTCACAACAGGACTTCTGAATCGAGCTTGAAGAACGAGTCGCAACACTCAAAACCTTCTCCAAACCTAAACCCAACTACACATCAGCCCTGCAACCTTAAACCCATCATCGAACCCTTGGAAAACCTGTAGAACCGCTGGCCGTTACTAAAGACTTACCTGGAAATCTTTAAAATTTAAAAGACCACATAGCGTCAGCCCTAGATCGACCCAAGTGAGCCTCGGCGAAGAGGCTTCTCAGCGAGGCGATCTCCGCTTCGTGGAGCGCCTGTCAGATGCTAAACAGATAGGGTCAGCTCGAAGGGTGTTTTTTCCCTCCTACTTCCCCACGGGTTTAGAGTATAGGGGTTTGGAGATCAGGGTCATCATGGTGCTTCGGGTTTAGGGCTCGGACTGAAGCCCTTCAAATGCATGGCAAGCACCCGGCGCCGTAAAGATCTCAAACCTCACCCCGAACTGCAAAACTCCAAACCACCCAGGCATAAAAGGTCCTTCACTTATCAATGAACGGCTTCAAAGGGGCTCTGTAAACCCCTGAGACTCTTAACGCTCACAAACCTCAAGATCCCCAAATCCACCAAACCCGGAGCCCCTAAATCTCCAAAACCACCCCGTAAACCATAAACCCCAAGATAACCCTTAAATTTAGGCAACGTCTTCGCCCCAATGGCCCGGTGCCGCGTCTTGTACGGTTTGTGGGGGTTCTTAGGCTCTTAGAGGGCATTAACACGGCTCTTGCAGAGTTAGTGGACATATACCCATGCATGTACCCGGGTTTTGACTCTTTGAAAGCAGAACCCTTCAAGCAGCCCTAGACCCCAAACCCGGGTATCAGAACCCATAACACACAAGGGTTTTACAAGGCCTCCAGGTCCTGGCGGAGGTTGGCGAGGGCCGCCTTGAGCTCCGCATCCTCCGACTCTTTACGCTTTCCTTACCTTTGGTTAGTAGGGAATGGAAGAATGGTAGTAATCGTAGTTATAATTGTACTCCATTCCTCCATTCCCTACTAACCAAAGGTAAGTTTCGGGTTGAGGGTTTCCAGTGTGTTTTCTCTTGTTTCGTGATCGGAACTAACGGCTCTGTCACGGTCCTATAAGGATGCCAGGAGTTCAGGGATATGGGCCTTGGGTTTATCTCTAAAAGTTCGATAAAGGCCCAAGGGTGTAGGGCGGCTTTATCTGTAGGAGTTCTATGAAGGCTTTGGGGGTCTATATAGCGTTTCGATGTTAATAGAACTGAGCGGCTTCTGCAAACACCCTTGGACCTTGGATACCAGGCAGCCCGCTGAAGGGAAACTGCTGCTATAGTGCAACATACTCGTAATCATGTACAGAAGCACACAGCACAGTACAGAGTGCGTGAAGCCACGCTAGGTACATACGCACCCCTCTCAACAAACAGAAAACATGAGCCTATCATAACAACCAGAAACATCAAGTCCCCAACCAAACCCCCTCTCAGCCGGGGCCTTCCGCTCCATCATCGCCCGGAGCTCTGCCTCAAGGCTCTGGCTCTGTGACGTGGGGCGCCATATACTAAGAATAACGTTTCGGGGGTAGAGTATAGTATCGTATAGACGAGCGTAGTATCGTACAGTATTGTATAGTATAGCATGGCATTGCATAGGATACAGGAGCACAGCACGGCACGACACAGCACAGCTATTGCCAATAGTGCTACCATTACCAACGGCATTAGCTTTAAAACTAGGGTGGCATAGCAAATTACCGTGTAGTATCTTGTGGCACAGCGAAGCGTAGCAGTAGTATAGAACACTACCGCATAGTGTAGTGCAGCGCAGTGCAGTATCGTTCTGCAGTACCTAGAACAGTATAGTACAATAAAGTACAGTATTTCTTAGTAGACTAGCAGTCCCTTTTGAGGACCCCCTGGCGCGTCCTTGTGGAGATGCCGCAGCGCTTCAACCTGGCCACTGACTTGGGCTGCTGGGACTCTCCCCTCCTGCATAGTCCCTCGTCTTGGAGCTTTAGTTTCTTTTTCGGGGGCATCCTCGGGATTTCCGAAATGCCTAGCCAACCACTCACGGCCCGGACTCTCTCAGAGATGATTTCAGGTTGAGCAAACATTTAGGCTTCTTCCGATTTGAGGTCTGGCGGGGTGGCAGAGTGGGTTGGGGCTTTTTTCCCTCTCGCATTGCTGGCAACTATGTCCACGGTTGGGGCTTTGGGCTTTGGGGTGTTTCTTTTTGCACTGTTGTCGATGACGCTGATAATCATGGGGGCTCAGGATTGGTTTTCTGAAGCAAGGAATTCAAGACAAGTGCGGCACAGCCTTCGTTTCCTGCACCCGATGTGTCGCGCAGGCACAGCTGATACAACGGGATACATGAAATGCAGTGTACGACATCTGTCAATAGCCACAATTTCAACCAAAAGTCCAGAAACTCAAATTCCAGGGAAATTTCCGCAAGCACGCGTGACATGAACACATTACTGCCGCGACCACGACGATGACCGTAATCGCGCTGATCTCGCTTTGGGAAGTTCGGCCACTTATGTATGCCTTCTTATCTTGTTGTTTGTCACTCTTTGTCATTCTCCAAGCTGGCGGTTAGCAGCTTAAACCCAAACCCGTCATACCCGAAACTCTAGACTCTAGACCGTAATGCTACATGCATGCCTGCATAGTGGCTATGCGCCGGGCAAATCCAACGGAGCCCCGAAGCAAACAAAAATAATGATAACCAATGCTGCAGCCTCGCAGGCATGGGTCCAGTTCACATCCCTGAGATGTGCTTCGGCGGCCCTCTGCGCTTCCTCCTTATAGTGGGTTTAGAGTTTAGCGTTCAGGCCTTCGGGTTTGGTTTTGAAGGTTTCGGATTCAGGGTACCGAAAATTAGTCAGACACTCATAATAGGCCCTAAGCCCCCGTAGTCATACCGATCATAATCACAATAGTCATACTAAAAGTTACAATAATGACAGTAATAGCACAATAGCAATAATAACAATAAACATGTTATTTGATACCGCTAATAACAGTCATAATCTGAGTCCTAACCATAATGGAGGTAAGAATGACAGTGATAAGAACCGTAAACGTAAAGATCATATCAGAAAGACAGATGACAAGGAGATAACCAGACACATGAATGTTGAGAAACACAGGCCCGTGTTTCGACGCGTGCTGCATGAATTATACGTACACAACCCACTAAACCCTCAGCGTGCCCCCAGCACAAATGAAGCTTGGCTTTCGTACTTCATAAAGGGACCTAAACAGTTAATACTACTTTGGGGGCCCCTGTCTCATGTATAGCACACTATAACATATACCCTTGAAACCCTATTCTAACTATTAAGGGTTAAGGCCCCCCCCCCCCCAGCCCCCAGTAGCCTCGGGCAGGTCGGGACTCTCCAAAAGCACTTCTTGGGAAGTTCCCGCCGGGGCTCAGGGGGTTCGTTTAAGGGTTCCGGGTTCTGAGGGACCGAATATGGCGGAAGATGAGCTGTGTGCAATCTGCACCTTTCGGGGAGTTTGCCGCGACACTGCGCATTCAATGTGAAGATTGCCATGGTCGCGGTGACGGAAGAGATGACCGTTGCTTGTATAGTGCACATACTTGCGACTGCTCCTTTGGCTGGCACATACAACTGCGATGATGGTATGATCCACCACGATCGTCGCCACTCCTGTGCTTGCTATGCGTCTTTCGATGGTAACTGCCGTTGCTACTCGTGCTGCTCGTTGCCATGAAGACTTCCACTGTTGCTGAAATTTGTTAACACAGCGGGCCTAACTTGAGCTGCTGCTGCTGCTGCTGCTGCTCCATCTACATTACAGTACTACGACGACGACTACTCCTGTCACGGTTGCTGCTGCTACTGGCAGGCGTCCATTCCTGTCATGGTTGCTGCTACTACTTGCAGGCAACTTGCAGTGTCCTCCTGCAGCTGCTTGTGCTGCTGCTACTTGCTCTCCACTGAAGCAACGGTTCAGCGTGCGAGTGGGTTGCAGGGGACAGCTGTCTGCAGAGCGGATGCAATCAAGGAGCCATCTGCCGTCGCAGGGCCTGGGTCTGCTAAACACTAGGACTGAAGCATCGAAACTCGAAACCCTCTCTTTGCATGTTGCTCCCGGCTCCCAAACTGCTGGGCATTCAAGACGTACGGACGTGGGGACACCGAAAAACAAGCACCGTGATGCACACGGGCACCAAGACCTCCCAACAAGAAACCCCACCATAACTGCGAAACCAAACGTTGAATCCTTTATGATGTCTGGTGCATGAAGCTTCTGCGAATGTGATGTGACATACTGGGCGCCTCTGACATGAACAAAAGGGCTCCATCCACAACATACAGAACAAGAACCCTTAATTGCTAAACCCCGAATACCTAGACCCCAAATGCACCAGACCCTTTCGTGAGCTACCTGGATGATTAGGACTTTCGGCCTTTACGGCTGCAGAAGAATTCTCGCCGTGACCGGGCCGGCATGTGCTGAAGGCCATGACTGAGGACCCTTGAGCAAGATGCTATATGTCCACCATAAAAATCCATAATACCACAACTAAAACCCCCTTCGCTCACTCGCACCAGCTCGTCCCAAGTGGCAGCAAGTGCGGCAGAATGCTCGGCTTCCTCAACGGGGGGTTCTATCAAGGTTCTGGGCTTCGAGGATCACGTAACTTACAAACTAGAAGTGATGTGCCATTTCCTTCGGAGAGTTCTTGATTCGTGTTGACTGTGCAAATTCGAGCCGACAGACGACCCAGGCAGGCTGATGGGGAGGCGGCCAGCTCATACGCCACACCCCCCGAGCCCACGACAGTCAAACCGAAACCCTGGCAACAAAGAATCATACTGAAACGAAGCCCTGCTTTCCCCACATGGGGGTTTTCAGGATCCTTATTAGAAGGAACCCAAAATAAGGTACCCCTGACATTGGGATTTTCCACATGGCTTACATAGCTCCGCCCATGCAACTGAGCAGCTCTTCGTGCAACATCCTCGGTTTCCCAGCCGGCATAGGATGAGCTTTGGGGGGTTTACAGAGGGTCCAACACCGAAGACCTTGAAGCCCAAAAGGACGCAAACCCTAAACACTGACTGCAACCCTGCATCCTAACTAAGATGCTCAAAAAGGCTCTGAACCGTGCACCACATAGGTGGACCCCGATTCACTACCATCCAGTACCCGCAGAACGCCGCATCCCTGAATTAAGGAATTGCTGCTGCCGGTGTTGCTGCTGATGCTGCTATTGCTGCTGTTGCTGCTGCTGTTGTTGCTGCTGTTTGCCGCAGGTGCTGTGACAAAGAATGCACAACACCTGTGCAGCAGTAAATAATCGCCCAGATTCGTTGCAATGGTTCCGGTCTCGCTCTTCCAGGACGTTGCGTGCAGTGGCCTGCTTCTGCTGCATCCTTGCCAGGATTGGGGTCTAATATAGGGGCCTTAATGATTGGAATACGGTTTTGTGGAATACTATACTATAGGTATAATAAGGAACCCGCAAAATAGTATAGGTACGTACTAATTAAGGCCCTTCCTTACCCTCCTCGACACAGCGAGTGTTTCTGACATCTCAGTATTTCCTTGATGACGGAGGCCACGCACATCTTAAGGAGACACACTCTAATCTAACGAACATTGTTCCTTGACTAGGAAAGGTTGCCACTTAGGATTACTTCTCTAGCTTCGACTTTGTCGGCAGTTGCACTGGGAGCGATTGTCGTCGTGGTCGTAGTTCAAGCTGTCACAAACGCAGCAGTAGCGAAAGCTGGTCGAAGAGGGCTCCCGGGGGGAAATGAATGGCCTTAAGAGTACGAGCAGCAAGAACCTCGTGTGTGCGAGCTTCAGCATGAGCATCATGATCACCATCATCGCCGTCATGACCACCGTCATCATTGTCATCGAAATGCAGCTCCGTGGCTCTTGGTTGAGCGCATCGCACGCTTCGCCATGCTCTCCTTCGCAGACATCACATCAAATTGAGAAATGCCGCAATGGTGGGTTTAGGGTGCGGGTTTCAGGGCTTAGGATGGAAATGCCCGTACGTAGCCCGCGTCGAAGAGGAGGGCAAGGGTCTACCTGGACCCCAACAGTATGTAGAATAATAGCCCTCTGGAGGCTTTTGGGATCTGTTGGGCATTATTGTACTTACTTTTGGAGGTTCAGGTAGTGGTCAAAGGTCTATTTCTACTTACTTTGGGTGTTAGGTAGTGTTCAACGGTCTAAGTCTAAGCCTTCTCGAGGCGACAAAAGTACTAGGCCTTACCTAGACCCATCAACCGGAGGCAACCCAAGATACACGTCCAAAATCACACCCCCCCCCCCGCCCCCACCATGTAAAAGCACACCCGCACGTCAGAATCCTAAACCCGACACTCCACCTGCACTCCCTTCTCCAATCTCTCGGCCGTCACCCTGCTTGCAAGCGGCGCCGGGTGTCGTCCAAAGTCGCTTCTGAGGCTGCGCGTTCGCTGGCCATCTGTGCCTGTTACATCGTGGGGCAGCCTTTGTTTCAGCGTTTGGGTGTTGCATGTTAGCATAGCAAGCTGACAGACACCAGCCAACACAGGATGCTGGAAAAGAGCTTCGACTTTGGAATAGCAGCACGTCTCTGTAACATGATTCCGGCTAACACCCCAAACATGATGCTCTATGAGCTTTCTCCGGAAAACTTGCTCAGAAAGCACATGTAACACTGAAAACCCCTCGAGAAGCGATGGAAATGCCACTAAAACCTGGAACCTCAACAGGGAAGAGCAATCGTAGTGCTCGCAAAAACTTCACGTCACTGCTGGAAAACTACCTGCACCCTATAAGCCTCTAACCCCTACACACGTACTCCTCTCAGGCAGTTCCTGCGCAATTTGTCAAGCCTTGTCTGTTCTCTTGCCAAACGGTAAAGCCTTAGACCCCAAAGCCTCGCTCCCGAGAGCCCTACACCGTCTTCGGTTCGTGTTGAGCTCCCTTGGGGAAGGAGCTCCTTCCCTGCTCTCTGGCTACACAGATTCAGGGCCGCAAGAGGATGGATGAAGGTAGGTAGGAGTCTTGTAGAGGGACTTGTTAGTTGGGATGAAGCCACCTACCCTCATCCCTTTTCTTGTCACAGACTAGTATATGCCGTCATCCTCATCCCTACACCCTAAAACATAAACCCTAATTCCCTAATCCTAAAACCCTAAACCGCTTAAACCCTAAACCCTTGGAGCCCTTTGAACAACAAGAAGGAGCTCGCAGCTTCCCGCCTGCAGGACGGCAACCTCCCTGGCCCGGACCTGGCCACTTCGCGGGCTTCGGTGTCGGTTTGAGGGTTTTTTCCCTCCCAGGGATTCTTCTGACGACTTCTGGATATGTCCTACGATGACTACATGAGGTCCTTTTTTTGCCAGCTGAACATGTCGCACCGCAGGGAACTCGTCAGAACTCACTGAGACTCGTCATGGGGATGAACATGGTTTATCTCATGGTTTATCTGCTCGTTTGACTTGTTTTTGGCGTGGAAATTTATCATACTGCTAGGTAATGTGCCCACTCTCAGGGAATGCTGCCTACTTAGTGTTCGGCCTTTTCGTGCCCTTTTGGGCTGAAGGCTGAGGGTTACCCAGTATTCCAGAATAACTACAGCTTCACTTTTGGGACTATGTGCATAGGGCATAGGTAGTACTGCAGAAGGAAAGGTTCCTGACTCATTAGGGCTTAGGGTTTAGAGTTTAGGGTCTGCTAGGGAACGGTGCTAAGGGCTCTGAAGGGTGGCAACGGCCTGCTGCGGTTGGAGGGCTTAGCACAGCCGCAGAGTTTCGAGGGATCTCTATTTGAGGGAGACGATGATCTGGGGTTTACTCTAGATCCTTACATTCAAATAGATAGGACCGACATCGGGGTCCTAAGCTAGTCCGAGTGGGTATTCCTAAGAAACCTACTCCCGGCTTCTAAACCTTCGCTTCTAGTCCCGGAATCCTAAACTCAACCTCCTTGATCCCTCAACCCTCAACTTTTCAGCGGGAGTAACCGCCCTGGCCTCCTCCTTCTGATTGCTCAGAAGCGACATGGCCGCCGAATGCTCCCGATCCTTGTTGTGAATCAAGTACCTGGGCTTAGGTTCAGGGGTTTCGAGTCTTACAGTTTGGGGATGGTAAACCGCGCTCTAGGGATGAAATACTCTTCATTGAGCCTCTAGTGTCCTGAATACTAAGCCTGTTGGCCACAAAAGAGGATAAATTGGAGTTCCAGGAACAGGACAGGGGGTTCACGGCTTAGGGCTTGGGGCGTCTTTGCTGTTGTTGTTGCTGCGTGGAGGCGGGGCTTGGGGTGATGAACGAATGCAGATCGTCTGTCTTAAGGCTATTGAAAGCTTTGCTGTCGTTTATCGTCAGACGTAGTACTGCCCTTGTGTTTGTGTATGCAGACATGCCTGGCAAAATGCACAATGGAAAAGACATAAACAAACACGTCCAAACCCCAACAGTTCGTACAATGCCAGCGATTTTCAGAGCAAGAACATACATTACCCTTTGTCGTATTTGGCATACGAGATTGGGATCATACCGCATACGTAACGACTTGTTGTGCGCACACTAACCCCTTGGAAACGAGCACCCTCACCCCGATGCAGTTCAGGTGCATCGTCTGAATTATCGGTGGGAGCCTTGGTTCTTCGGCGATGGTGCTGTCATGATTTCGCTCTCCACTGAATGACATCGCAAGATACATCAGTCATGATAGTATGGAGCATCAGTGACGAAATATAGTGGTGTTCGTGGCGTGCTGGCAGCAGTGCATGTGTGATATAGCAGGAACAGCACCAACAGCGCCAGCGACAGTGGCGATGAGAATCCATCACAAACAACGTCGCAACATGCCGAAAGTGCACATTTACACTCCTCCGGTCCTATACCCTAAACCGTGCTTGCCAGTCCGTCCTGCTCTCTGACACCAGGAGGTTGACATGAGGATCTGCATACTCGGGCACAGGGAAGAAAGCATACCAGAGCAAGAAAACAAGTCAAGGACACAAGCTGCTGTCCCCGTGAAAGGCTTCGAGGTTTCGACTTCCATGCATAAAGAGCGCGGCAGCTGGACATTTCAAAAGCTGTGAAGGGCTTCAGGCTTGTTGTGAATCTTGTTGCTATGTCTTCGGAGGCCTACTTCTGTCAGTGCTACAACTACTGTCACTACCTCCTGCTTCGGTACCACGAAGCCACACGCAGCTCCAGGATTGATGTCTTGGTCTGGCACGGGTTCGGAAGGTAGCCCCGTGTCTGAGGCCGCCACGAAAGACCATCTGACTCCTGGCAGCCGGTCTGTCAAATCGAGCTCTAACAGCACAGGCCCTTCAGTTCGGGGACTGCCTTGCTTGGAGTGTGCGGGAGGCAGAGGGCATCACCCTCGAACCTCCAGTGACGTGCGCTGCACGTGCGCACACAGGCAGCAAACAAACATGTGCGCCAGATTGCACGTATTCGGTGCACATGCAGAAATGCTTAAGTAAAGTGCGAGAGTAAACGGTATAGTTAGTTTACACATGCCTGTGTCTGTGGAGTGAGTGAGCGAGTGAGTGATGAGTGAGTGAGTGCGTGCGTGAGTGCATGAGTGCGCAAGTGCGTGTTCAAAAGTGAGTGAATGAGTGGCTGCACAGCATAAACTTTCAGAAACAGAAAGGCCAAACCCTTTCCCTCTCTGGTCCTGTGGAATTTTTCGGTTCAGAAGAAAATGGCCCTTGCTGCCTGGATCGCCGGGCTCGGCTCTTAACCTCAAGCCGCGGAGTTTGGGAGATATATGGGAGTTTCCGAAAAAGAGGGGGCCCTGATATTGTACCCTAAATGGTAGGATCCTTCTTATAAGGACCCCTAAAAGGGGTACCCCTGATTTTCGGAAACTCCCATATATTACGGTGTGTATGAATAAGGGATCCTAGATAAGGGCTGCTTTCTCAAGGGTTACGATTTTTGTGAAAGTCACTGTACATTATACTAGCACAGGGTCCTTCACAAGTAGATTACGGCATACGCCTGGGGTGGCTTATTCTAAGATGACCTTAATCAGGAGATTCGCTTGCGAAACCATAGCTAAGCTCCGAAACCCCAAAGCATACAACCCTGGAACCTGACTCAGCGCGCTGGACTTGAGTCGTGACAGAAAACAAAAAAGCCAGACGAGACCCTTTTCCCTAAAAGGTACTACACCCGCAACCCAAATCTCAACCCACCCAACCCGAAACCCCTGATCTGCCCCGTCCTGTCCGTGATGATTCCATGACTTAAACCCTGAACCCCTAGACACTGAACCCTAAACCCCATTTTAAGCACCCCGAGACTCCGAAGCCCAACGGCAAACCGTAAAAGCACTGCCATCCCAAGCGGCCTGCCAAGCTCATCCTCGGGTTGCAATCGCTCGCTGTGGGTTCGGGGCTGGAAAGGTTGGTTGTGTAGGGTTTGCAGATCTTTCGAAGTTTTTTTCGGGGGTTTTGGGGTTTAGGGCTTACCACTTTTGGGAGGCTGTTTTCGGGCTGTAGACTTTAGGGTCCTGGGCTGCGGGAGCACCGTTTCGGCTTCGGGCTAGGGCTATGGGCATACATGCTTCGGCTGGGGCTTGAAGGTCTCGAGTCTTGGGATGGAGTTGCTTTAGGGTTTAGGATGAGGCTTCAGCTGTTGGCACCCATCCAACCACCCATCCACGCCCCTCCGTCAAAAGAGGCAACAGAAGCTAAACCCCAACCCTTCGAGACCCTAAGCCCAAGAACCATAAACCTAAAACCCTACTTAAAGCCCCTAAAGCCCCGCAAATACTAAGTTACTAAACGGCTGCCGAAGACTCGACGAAGAGGAACCACTCGGGCCACTGCTTCGATGAAATGAGGAAGTACCCAGGCATCTCCTAGCATCGGGGGCCTTCGGGTTTAGGAGTTTGGGGTTTTAGGGCCTTAAGGTTTAGGGCCTTCGGGTTGAGGAGTTTGGGGTTTTTAGGGTTGAGGGTTTAGGGCCTTAAGGTTTAGGGATTTAGGGTTAAGGGCTTGAGGCCTTAAGGCTTAGGGCTTTCGGCGCTCACACTCGGACAATCCAGGCGAGGCATATGGTTCGGAGTCTGCGAGGGGTTTAGGGGTTTTAGGGTTTAAGGATTTCGGCGCTCACACTCGGACAATCCAGGCGAGGCATATGAGTTCGCGTCTGCAAAGTGAAACATCGCTAAGAGGCTCCGTCATGATATGTCAGCAACAAAACCTATCAACACATAAAGTAACTGTGTCCTCCAACGAAACCTCTCCTTAGAGTCCTGCACTGAAGCATCGCTGATCACCAGACTCTAAGGTAGCATACTCGGACAGATCGTTGGGGGCAGGCTCGGGTAGAATACGGCCTTATGTCAGGATATAATCAAAAATATACTAAACCAATAGGAGGTCTGGGTCGGGACGACCCGGGTGTGTAACGACCTGTTGCTGGAACATGAGTACCATGTTGCCACACTAGTCAGCGTATTACCGACTTGTCACGATGAATTACTTGCAAACAGTGTTGTGAAACTACGGAATACGTGGAGCTACATGTAAATGATATAAGACACAGTCGGGCTTGGCTATAGTGACTACCGTGGACCGGAAAACTGCATGACCCTCTTGACCCCTAAGTGCCCTAAACTTCATCGCGCATCTAATACAAGACCTAATGAGTCGGCAGACCGATCACATGCATATGAATTCCAAGCTTGCAACCCTCAACGTACAGCTCAGGTTCACCACTGGCATGACCAAATTGAATACCATGCACAAGCATTGTACTCAATGTGGTCCACCATACGGTGGTGTGCAGTTGTCACCACTTGCAGAGCAGCCAATAACAGCGCTAATGACAATGGTAGGTCAAGCTCACCACCTGTTGCTTCACTGAGCGGCATGCACATGCAGCGTATTCCCACACCAGCTTCAGTTCATCCTTCTGCAGCACCATTTGGGTGATCCATGCACCATGCATCGCAGGTTTCCATCCCCGCTTTTTTTTTTTTTGCCTGCGACCTGTCCATTCATTGCGACTTGGTGGGCAGCCAGGGACACACTTGTCAGAAAACATGCAGAATCCCAACGAAGTTGCCGCCTTTGTAGCTCCTTGATCGATGCCATCTGTGTGTCTTGAATTCCAGAAAACATGCAACGTCAGTGACGTTCGGCATCTGAAGCTGAAGTCGTATGATGCTGTTCCATGCTAGCAACCATCCAGCATGTAGTTCATTCGGCATGCAGATCGGATCACGAAGCCAGATGGCAAACCATGCAGGTGATAGTTGGCAGCGGAGGCCATGCAGCGAGGTGTCGAATTCAGAAAGCATCATCGTCATTGCCAGCCATACGAAGGCAGTCAACCCCAGGCCCATGTGTGCCAAGCGCGGGTTAGTGGTTTCTAGGGTGCAGACCTCAAAACCAGAGTAGGAAACCCGTCTACCTGCAATATGAAGAGTTCAGATCTCATAGTGTAGGAAACCAACCTGTGCCCATGATGAGGCTACACGATAATAGACCTATGGGACCCTGCAGAGAATGGACCTATGGGGCCAGGGAACAAGGATAAAACATGTTAAAGTGAGGGATGTATGGGTAGAAGTTACAAGGATTGGGGTGCATGAAGTCGCAGTAGGCAGGCAGGATGACAAGAGTTAAGACTAGAGAGTGACAGCATGGGGGACAGGTGTATATAGGACAAGACGACAGGGATGACCCCAAGGAAAAACCCTTTTGTTAGCCAGCACTCCGTGGAACGTATATTGCACACGCTCCTGCTACTGATGGATTTAGCCGCCTGCGGCCGCATCTGAAGGCCAGGGGAGGGTGGCTTGTGATTCTGAGGTATAGGAATCTACCTGTGTAGGGCGGTGTTTCTTATTAGTGTGTTCTCCTAGTTCCACGGTAAATACAGGTGAGCGAGGGCTGTTCTCATTCTCACTGTCACTGAGTACAAGAGTTAAAGGAAACCCCTGTTTCAGTTTGCCTACACCCCAGATTCCTGTGGTCCCAGATCGTGGAAGTTCCGTTAGTGTGGTCTGACGAAGTTGTCCTGGACCCATAAGTACTCGTGTATAGAAGTCGACCTCCAGGCTATCTGGGGTGATAAACCCTAGATTACCCAATGCCTCATCGAGTGGTCTAGGAATACTAATAGATCCCATGACCGTGAAAGCGACTGCCACTACACGTCTATGTTCCCAGTCTTCCGTAGCATGTAATAACCGTTTCCCCGTGAAGATCAGTGGGTCGCCTGATGAAAAGCTATGTAAGGTGCCTTGAAGTACACCACCCATGTATGTTTTCTGGGTTGTTCCTGTTGGCGATTCAACCCAGATCTCCCCTCCAACAAATGCAGTTAAAGGTACAACGGCTTGAGGATAGTGGGAGTTTCTCAGGTCCCGATGTGACCCTTTACCCGCAGAATCCCGGATCGTAATGGTGGAAAACTTATGGTTAGGGGTGAGGAGTTTGAACAAACTACTCAGTTGGCTAGCAAGATACTGTAGGGGAGCTGTCGCTACACAGAGGCGTGAGAGATCTCTGGGATTAAGACCTAAAGTAAGTGTGTGTCCTGAACCTTCTGCCAATTTATATTTGGCCGGAGCGCTGTCGAAGGCTTGCAGGATGTGTTGTTTGAGTTGCAGAATCTGTTGGGCCTTGCTAGGTACACAAGTGGGGGCTTCCATTTCGACTAGGGCAAGACCCCTGAGCCATAGTTGCTGGGACTACGGTGGGATACTCCATTCGGTTTGTGTACTAGCATGTTGCAGTCCAGGGGATAACAAAAGGGAATCGGGCTCGGGATGTGATGTGGGGTCAGGGTCAGGAAGGGGTGGTATGAGGGTTCGTGCAACTTCCACAGCTACTTCATACACTTGGCGTTCCATCCATACTACCCAGTCATGTACTTCTTCCCTTGTATGGACCCGTACCCCTTCTGCGATAGGATCAGCTGATGTATCAAGCCAGTACGGGGCACATTCCATAATAGCATTATGAACAACTATAATCCCATCGAGAGGATACGTATTTCTCTTCTGTGCAAAGCGAGAGTACAATGAATCCGCAGCTATCCTAGACACTCCCAGTGGCATGTTTCTAAGCTCACACCGCAGGGACTGTATGAGTTCTTCCGCGCAAGGGGGCATGTTATCGGGGCTTGACATTGTTGTGCCTGTGACTCGAGGCTAAATCGGTCTCTGGGGATGCATCCAACGAAAATGTGTGTCTGGTGGGGGAGGCCATGAGTTAATAGGATCGGTGGGATTCACAAAACAGACCCTTTCGCAGGTAAGTCGAAGGTCGCCTGTAGGCCAAAGGTATGGAAGGTTCCAATTAGTGTGGATGCCTGAGTAACAGTCTAGAGTGTGATAGATGCGCGTGGCAATCCTTTCAGACCAAAGGAATATGCGGTTATTGTCTGTGATGCTGACTGTGGCTGGACGATCCTGTTCATGTGTTGTCAGGATGTTACAGACGATCTCCATAAGTGTGCACCAATACGACCAAAGTACCGAACCACTATGCTGAAGAGGAATAAAACCTCGCATTCGTCTCATTCTTGTTAGTAATCTAGATGCTGCAACATAAGAGAGGTCTGGTGGAAAGTGGATAAGTAAATTGTGTAGTTCGAGCCCCCATATGCATTCTCGACTAAGTTGGTTGGGAGTGAGAACGTCACAGCGCGGGGTGGTCATCTCGGCTAAGGGTGTTGAAACTGCAGGGCTTTTGGATCGAGGCTTGAGGCTGAGTGTGCAACGCAGGGACTGCATGATGTGCTTTATCGCAATGCGACGGTGAAGTGCTCCAGCATACATGCATCAATTCGATGCCGTACAGTCATGCATAGAATTCGTGACATGCAAAAGCAACTACAATGGATATGGGGGAGGGGAAGGGCATTCAATAGTACTGACGATTATGGGGTCTGGGACCTTGGCCTCTAGGCCGATGAGCTAGCCTAAGCGTGAAGGGATATGGACAATGGGGATCGATGGCTTCCTCTATTATATTAGCGAGGTCACAGGCAAGTAGAAAAGATTCGTCCAAGGAGTAAAATAAGCATTGCAGTATAAAATCCTGGGCATCCAGTCTATGACGAATTATCGAACAGAGCCTGTGGACCTCGGGTATAGCATCAGAAAGGTCAGATTGTAAATCAATTACTTCATTGGTGAAATCATCATGCAAGTGAATTGCCTCCGATGCAATGTTATGTAGGTCCTTCATGTCTGTGCCAAGCAGCAGAATACTTCTCCTGATCTGGTCCAACTCATACTCCATTTTGCGCAGACGTGCATCTATGGATGGCAGCAGGCTGGTAGCATGAATCGCCGTGAGGATGTGCTGCTGCTCCACCTCTATATGTTGTAACCGTTGCAGATCCTGTAGCTGGGTCTCCATGTTTGTGATTCTGGCCAGGATATTATGTTGAAGCTGCAGAGACTTTTCAATGCAGTGCAGTAATGGCCGAATGTACTTGTCGTACATCACACGGAGTCCCCATATCCCACCAACGAGGGGAAGAAGCAGCAGTGGATTCTGAGCAAGCATAGACCACATGGCTGCTTATGGAGGTGTATGAACTTCGCTACTCAGGTGGGCCAGGAGCTGCGTCAGTACAGATAACAAGTGGTTTGAATGCCGCTTAGTGACGTAAGATTTACAGGTTTGTGGGGTCGGGACATCATACACATTAAAAATCCCAATCCAAAAACCCTGACAAAGGTTCATTGTGGTCGGCGGGCGGAGCCCTTAAGAAAGTCGGCGCGCCATCTGTCTACAGAGTGTTTTCATGCACGAGTCAGTGTGAATGCCCAATGTTTGGGCATCGCTGGCGGACTGCGCATTGAAGCGGAGTGCAAATTAGAGGACTGGGTGTTATGACGGCTAGGCTCGTTAAATTCACGAATTCTAACTCATTAATTCAGCATCGCGCAAGTGAAGCATATGGTATAGTATATTGTTATAGCGATAAAATAATGTAGAAGAGGAAGATAGGAGAGATTATGAGCTGCGCGGTTGATGGTGTTGCATAGTCTGCTGTTGCATGGTCTTCATCATTTCCAAACACATAGACATAGTAGTAAGCATATCCGGGGAGTATTGGTGGGAAGGACCATGCGTCGGCAGATTATGCTGAGGCATATTGGATGTCGGTCCAAGTGCCTGTTCCAACGAAAACTTGGTAGGGCCCGGAGACGACGGTGGGTGGTGACTAGGGACAGAAGGAACATAATCAGGAACACGTAACCCATCACCAGTATAGGGGGCGGGGCTAGGGGAAGGATAAGTTTGTCCGTCAGGCTGTACAGGCTCCGTTGGCTGGTCCTTATGGTGCACAGCTTCTTGAATTTCATGCAGGATGGAGACGATATGCTTCTGCATCTCTTCGACTCGCTCAAGCTTGGCACTAAGTGCCTGCACATCCTCTTTTAATTCGTCATGCTCGCACTTAATTATCTTGGGCATGGACGCACCAAAGTTCTTCTGTGACTGGAGGACTGTCGATATGTGGTGGTAGATCGCCTCAAGCCCGTAGGTGCTATTGACCTTCTGCTTGGTCTCCTGACACAGTTGCTTCACCTCCTTGTATTCGCTGTGCAGACTTTGTTGTCCCTTGCCCAGGTCATGGAGCTCCTTGGATACAGTTTGCGTGAAGGCTCGATCCTCAGCACGAGCCTGAGGGGTGACCATAAGGCCACCTGTCTCGAGCTTGTCACGTATCACATCGCATACAGTCTTGATTTCAGGGAGCAAATCGAGATGCGGTCGCTTGGCTGCCAGACTGAAGAGCATCTTTTTGCTCTCCTCGACAATGTCCCCCATATGGGACAAGGCGTCCTTAGTGGCTTGATCGAACGTCTGTGCCAAAGGTGCTTCCAGCAGGCCCTTGATATGGTCCAAGCTTGCAAGGAGGCGGTCTCCCCACGCAGGCGGATCCGATGGTGGGCTCTCCAGAAGTGACATCAGGCGTTCGATTCCGTCAGTTAGAGATGGGAGCCATTTGGGATCAGGGCCATGAATCACAGAGCTGTATGGCTCCGGTCCATAAACAGGGCTCTCCGCATGTCCCCACTTCGTCACCATCGCCATGCATAAATTCCATGCACGTGCAGTCAGTCCTGTTACTTGCAGTCCGTAGATCGTGCTGAGCACGAGGATGAAGAGCCACTGCAGCTCTTGCCACATGGATGCTAAGAAAACAAAGGCCGGGGCGCTCAGGAATTGGGCCAGGGCTATCGAGGGAGCCACTCGCATTTGACATCGCAGCACGGACTGCCCTAGTGCTTTTACAAGTAAGAGCTGTAGCTCATGCGGCAGACATGTAGGCGGCAGCAGCATGCAATGAGTGTACATCGACAGCGAAACTGAACAGACTGCATGCATGCCACCGCATCATATGCAGGCGTACCTTTTCCAGCCCGTCCTGCCCCCCCCCTTTTGTTCCTCCCGGTCTTGGTCCGTTGGTTGAGGTTTTTTTTTTTACCGGTTTACAAATTCCTTCAGCGGCACATAGGATGCTTCACGAAAGTCCCAACTTCGCTGGAGTACTTTAACGGGGGAAGGATTGTATAGAGGACAGAAAAGATGTTGAGACTTCTCAGGAATTTTCTTCGGAGGAAGGAACGAGTTGTTTAGTATGTTAAACCGCAACTCAGTAGACTCCCACTTGGCTTGTAGAATGGGGTCGATGCTGTTAGAGTGGCCTGAGAGCACTGCGCGTGAGAGAAAGCTCGGGCTGATAATCGGGGTGAATAGGCATTGGCTATCTCCACGGAGTATTTTGATCAGGGTACCTAATACCAAGAGTCCAACAAGACAGTTATTGGTGGCACTCTCATAGTGAGGGGGAACCTGGGTGACAAGGACTGTGCTTAGATCAAACCCCGCAGTGCCCGTAATAATGGAACAGCCCTGATCTTCGTGTTGAACGAGTAAGATTAATATTCCCTTTCTTTTCTCAAAGTCCTTATGAATATGGGACACCAACTTGAAGGGGTGGCTATACGGTTCCTCAAAAGGCAAACTACGCGCAGGTCGAAAAGTGGCACGATAGTCGGCGATGGCGATGAGTTGTTTACCCATAAGATGGTCGCGGGGAATAGGGTCCGGGAGGGGAGTGAGCCAGTGTTGTAACCAGAAAAATTCTAGACTACTCCACAGATGTCTATCCTCTGCTGCATCCATCCACATAGTATAGGAGTGTTTGAAGCGGAAACACTCATAGGCCTGCTGAAGCTTACGTGCATCAGTATCAACAACAGCTGCAGGTTGCGTAAGACGTCGTCGTAGCCTAAAACCGGTCAAGCACATGAAATATTGCCTTAGTGGACTATCGTGTCTCTCTCTGGCTGCGTGTCCCCAATATCTCCAAAACCGTTGCAGCCAATGCTGCCCCCACTTAGGCATGTTGGGTAGTTTTTCGCAAAGGATACGGACGCCTCTACGCCTAGAAACCTCATTAGTGACCCAGTCCAACAGCGGATCTGTGGGTAATCTGAGCAGACTAAGGAGGAGAGTGTTGCGCATAGAATCTACCCTGCGGAGAAGAGCCATACTAGGGTAAACCGCTGGCGAGGCCCAAAGCCATCGACTGCTAACGTAGGTTTCGAAAATAGAAACCCGAGTGGATAGAGCCGAGTTAGTGGAATCCATAAGGCGCTTGAATGCGAAAAAACTGCTTTGAGTCTTACGCAGACAGTGGAACAATGTGTCCTCTCCCGTCACCTGGTATCCTAAAGGAACTCCCAAGAAGATAAAGGCTTCTGATGTCTGCAGGGGGAGGAAGGAGTTAACCCCCCATACCCCGTAATGTTCACCTAGTGGACCCTGTAGCACTGAGCTCTTATGGGTATTGATGTGGAGGCCCACAGCAGATAGGGCATGCTGGACACGTTTCAATCTCTCCTGAAGGTTTAGGGGGGATGTTCCAATCAGAAGAATATCGTCTGCATATAGGAGTACTGGCGGAAAGGACACACCACCTACAAGAATGGGGTCGTGTTGTTGGAGGTCACGTATGATAGGCTCAAGTATCCACGAAATGATCCTTGAAAACAGTTCTGCACTGTAAGAGGTGCCTTGCAGTATGCCTTTGCCCAGAAGCTGCTTCCAGGACTGTCCACCTACCTCTAGGATGATCTCGTTGTTCGTGGTTAAGTTCCAGAGAGTTCGGGCCTCTCTGCTAGGTGCAAGTCCTAGGAGATAGTGAGCTATGGCTCTATGCGAAAGCGAGTCGAAGGCTGCCCTAATATCTAGTTTGGCAAAGCATAACGGAGTGTTTGACCTTTTGCTGACGGAGATGGCAGCTCGAGCTGTATTAATGCCATCCATAGCTTGTCGTCCGGGGTGGCATCCTAATTGTAGAGGGTTACATGCCGGGGCAAATTTACGAATTCTATAAATGAGGATGCGGCCAAAAAGCTTAGCAACTGTGCTGGTGAGACAGATAGGCCGAAGATCAGCCGGTGTGGCCGGCAGTTTGATTTTGGGAATAAAGCTGATTCGGCCTGTCTTCCATTCCGGGGGTATATTTCCTGTTAGCATAACATCATTCAGGAAACTACAAAAAGAGCTCTGTAGGTTGGTCTGCATAATCTGTTTAAGAAGACTATACGGCACACCGTCCTCGCCAGTGCACGTTTTATTGTCAAGCTTGCAGAGGTGTTTAGAGATTTCTTGTGGGGTAATGGGGTCGAAGGCCGCCTGTTCATGTTTGCGGAAGAGCTCTTGGACTACAGGTTCAAGGGGGTTTATATCCTCTTGCATATACTTCTTTTGATAGAAAGCTTTCACATCTTCCTGAGCCTGTGCGGCCCCCCCTGCCCTTTGCAGGAAACCTGCATCTGTCGCCGATGTGGCTGAACTGCGCTTCAGGAATGATATCGCGGCTCTATCGCCCGCTTGGGCCCGTTGGAGGAGGTCGGCTTTATGTTCTGTCTTCGCTTGCACACGTGCCTCGTGAATTCGGGAGACTAATTTAGAACGTACATCTGGGTCAGCGGTTTGTTTCCGTTGTTGGATGAGTTCATGCACATGCACAGGATCTTTGTACCGTAAGCTAGGGGGTTTCACTACCGCCTTATCTCGGAGTGTGTACAATGTTTCCAAGTTGAAAAGGGGGCAGTTAGATGCAGCGGCCTCAAGTCTTCGAGGGTCTGTGTCCCAGACCCCACAGAGTGTTCTACGGTATTGTGGCCGAGCAAAAGGTGTTTTTGCCGAGCAAGTAAATAATAGGGCATTATGATCCGAAGGTAAGCCCATCCTCAAGTCCGCCCGATTCTCAATCAAAGAGGAAACACCCAGCCCCCGAAAGAAAACGAAGTCAATCTTGGAGGAGCACCCTCGAGCAAACCATGTATGACCTTCGAAGGGCTGCATGCGCAGGTCATGTTGCGCAATGACGGTTCTGAAATGGGGCATGCCAGCAAAGGAATCGTAATGAAGAGTGTAGTCTTGATTGAGGTCTACTGATAAGAAGACAATGTCTTGGGGCCCAGCGATGTGTAGTATATCCGAAATCTCCGGAGTTCCCTTTTCCCATACTTCCTTGGCATCCTCACGCTTTGAATGGGGAAGATGAAAGGTACATAGGAGTATGGGTCGTCCTCCGGTCGGTTTCAGATATACGCCCAGGCCGACTGCTGAGACATGTGTAGACTGAACGTATTCCGAAAAGGGGTGTCGAATTAGGATGCACACATGCCGAAAGCCTTGAGCTGTGTCAACATGAAAGCAAGAATATTTCTCGCTGCCCGACCATATCGTAAAGGAAAGGGCCGAATTAGGGGGGGTGCGTCCAAGACCGCCAACTTCTTGGAGCAGGATGAAGTCAGGGGGGTGAATTATACCTTGCATAGTATCCAAGACTTCTTGAACATGCTTACCCCGTACATTCCAATGCACAACCTGGGCATCGAGTACTGGTCGGTTATGAGGGGTCTGTTTACTGCGGTACGCGTGCTGTGTATCCTTGTCCCTGCCTGCTTCCTAATCTTCGCAAGTCTTAAGGACATCGCTGACACTACAGCCGAGCAAGCGAGCTACATGTGCGACATCAATGTACCAACCGTTGTGTGAGCCTCGGACGTCGGAGAGAGGATGATGGTCGGTGGGTGGGGCTCGCTGGGATGCATGGAACAAAATGTTCTCTCCATCTAGGTAGACTCGTCCTTTCCATTCGAATTCCGTACGGGACTCTGGGGATGCCAACTTATGCATAATTTCACGGGTACGCAAGATACTGCGAATCATCTGTCGATCCTCAGGTGATCTGTTTCTTTGGAACCATAAACGGCTCTCACTCTGCCCCTGAATAGCCGTCTTATAGTTATCCTTGAGGATTTGTAGCACTTGAGTTTGCATGGTTCGTCGTGCACTTAGATCGGAGGCTGGAGGGAAATTCAATTCTATGCGCACAATGTTCGAGCGAAGGTATGGTACATAGACTTCTTTGAGGACTTCGGGACCTCCATGCAAACGAAAGAATTCACGAACTTCTTGTTGAAGGTCGGTTCGTTTGGCATTCGAGAAACCGCCGATTACAAGTTGCAAATCATCTATCGGTCGACCTCCAACGCTAGATGCGGTGGTGGAGTTAAGTCCTCCACCTCGGGGAGTATTACCTCCCATACTACGAGGGGTGTAGGGAGACTGGGCACGGGACTTAAGTTCTGAGAGCTCCCTTTCCAAGCGACTGATACGCCCTTCCGTTTCGTTTCGGTATGCAACTTTTCATGTGCTTCAGTACGAGTCTGCAGTGTGTTAATGCAAGCCGAATTCGCCTTTGTGGCCTCCACGTTCGAGGACAGCTCTGAGAGAAAACGGTCCTGTTGTGACACCAATCTGTGTAAGTCTGCCTGCAACGACGAGAGCCATGGTGGATTTGGGTGAGATTCCCGGTGAGGGTCCGTAGGTAGGGCTTGGGGCAGCGGTTTACCTTGGTGTTCGTCATGATGTGGCAATTCACTAAGGCCTGGCGGAGCGCCTGTGTCATTACGAATGCCGGTGGTCCTCCTAGGTCCTCGCCTTGGTGAGGGGAGACCTACCTGAATGTTACCTGCAAATTGGGGAGGTGCTAGGGTGGGGGAGGGACCTGCAGCTTTACCGAATTCGGGTGAGTCAGCATGTCGTGGTGGCGGTGGGGCTGTGGAAGGAGGAGGGGCTTTGTTATGCGAGGTGGGTTCTGGAGGTGTAGCGGGTTGACCAGCTGTCTGTCGGAGTTCATCGTCATCATCAAGTTCATCATCAACTGTGAGGTCGTACTCGGCAATAACATCTGCACTGGAACGTTTCTTTTGGGGGGAATCCATTGGGGCCGGGAGTTCGGCTTCATCTGCAGTACGGGCCTTGTTAGTATCTACCATCATGGCTGCTACCTCTGCAGGGGCAGGGAAGGTAAATGTAGGTTGACCATTTAACTCACCTACCTGAACTGGTCCTCCTAGTGCCGCTGCCAGTGCTGCTTGGGCTGATTCGATGGTACGGGGCGAGGCAGGCTGTGTAGCCTGGGTGCTGGTGTGTGAGTGCTCGTCACTATCTGTGAAGGGGATGGGTTTAGTGTCATCCACCCAGCCCATGCGTTGCTTAAACTCGTCAAAGGGCTCCAAGTGGGGAGGTTCAGGGCGACTAGTGCCTGCCGATATACGGGCATTTAACCCCGACAACGCTTCGGACATGGCTCAAGACAAGGATAGCACACGTAGCAGGGATCACCAGCAGAGGTGCAGCTGGCAGAAGCAATAGGACAAGTAGCAGTCAGGAGGTACAAAGTGCTACGAGATTCGGGAGGACCTAGAGAAGCCGAGGGGGGGCTACTCTGACGCGGCCTCTACGTCCACAGCGAGACACGGCCTTGAGCCAAAATGGCTTGAGCCAAAAAGGATTTAGGGTTATGGGTTCAGGGCCTCCGGGCATAAGGGTTCAGGGTTTAGGGCTCGGGCCTTCATCGAGTAGAGTAGCGTTTTGCTACTGGATTTTTCATGGGTTCGTGGATAGGGATTTGTCGGATAATTGAAACGGCCGTTTCAGAAAAGCCCCAACACCGTTTTCATTAAGGCTGTGGGGTATAATTAGAGAGTACGCTTTTCCAAAGTTACTGCAGGGGATACTACGACGAAGAGGCTATTCAAACCTCGGTAGTGCCCATGTCTTGGGATATTTGTTTGCTAAGGCCAGAGCCGGGTTAAGGCTTACGGGTGGTTTGGGAAGTCTAGTGCTTAAAGGACTTAAGCTATTCGTGGGCGGCGGGGGGGGGGAGCTTTCTTGGGATTTCTTTCATACTCTCATGCTTTTCCTTGCCCCAGTCTACATGGTCGAGCTTTCAACGTTTTCGGACGCCGAACCGCCGAAGCGCACAACACCCTAAGGCAGGCGGATGGCACTCTCTTCCCCTGCTCGGTGAAGTATACGCTCTTACCCAGTAACCCTTCCTGACAGGTACGTGCGTCGCATACCACATCCGGTGCTGTTTCGAAATCACCTGTGGCCTAAACCGTAAACCCTAAACCCTGCAGTTTGATGGTCCAATCTCTCATTCGCCACAAGGAGGCCCTCGGCTTCACTAGGCATCCAGTCCTCGATGACGAACTGCCCTGCTTTGCCAGGCTCGCCACGCTTGCCGACGACGTGCAGGTAGCTACTGAACTCGTCCTGGTCACAGAAATCCCCCGTAACCCCAAGAGCTCCAAACCTCGATATGGGCACTCGAATAGTCAAAATAGGGTGTTGCGGCTACTGGTATGTTATAGTACACTTGTATCAAGGACCTAAGGAACCGTAAGAAAAAATAATAATAGCGTGAGACTACTCTGATCTGTGTAATAAGAAAACCCCCAAACTCCAAGCTAGTCACGCGCCACTTTGCCTGAAGCTGCAGCATGTTCGGAAACATATACGTAGGCGGTACAAGGTTTAAAGTTTAGGGAGTTTAGGGTTCCGGGATGGTTCGGACCATGCTTCGCCCCATGTTGCTCTTAACGAAGTAGCCTTCCGAACCAAATTAAGCCTTGATGCAGGCGCATCTGGTCATTCCCATGAAGCCAAGAGTTTGGTCTTAAATAAGGCTTTAAGGCTTCGGGTCTTCTTTATTCTGGTCCCGCGCCAACTCTCACTCTGGCATGTTTCGCCAGGCTTTCACCGTTTTCCAACATAGTCCATACGTTGTGACAACTGTCTCTGTCGGGTGCCAACGCCTTTGATGGTGTCAGCATCGCATCTGTTGGAAACTCAGCTTTCACTCCAGGTGCAATCTTCATGTGCACCATCCTGTCGCACAGAACTACCCTTTCCTGCGGAGGACAAGTTAGCATCTGTGGCCTGCCTGTGGCACTCAAGAATCGAGAAAACCATCGAGTGGGTTGGTGGCTTTGTTTTGGGACATGAGGGTTTGGCGGAGCTATTTGGAATGAAAGAAAGAGGTTACGGGCAGGACCGACGAAGACTACAGTGACGGGGCCTGGACAGGACGTCTCCGAACATCTCATCACCCATGGCACCACCGGGCGTTCATACATCATGCAGGAGTATAGCAGTTCAAAGGTCACATGCATAAATTCAACAGGAGTATAGCAGTTCAACGGTCACATGCCATAGATTCAACAGAAACTCAAGGCAGTCCAGCAAAGCAAGCAAAACAGTCCAGCAAATGAATTCAAGGAAGGCTGGAGTGCATGCAGTACAGGGTGGTAGACTGGGTCAGGGTGGGTGGGAATAGACACAATGGGGGATGGAGACCAGATTGGCACGCAAGACGACGGGAAAACAAAACAGACAAGGCAGCAAGGCAGAACTGGCAGGAGGCTGAATGATGTACGATGGGGATGTAAGTGTTTTGCACACTTGCATCCTCAGGGCGTCTGAGATTCACTGATCTCGGTGACATCGCGGATGTCTCTCTGTTCCTGCCTCAAATGGAGCAGGGTTTTGCGTCCATGAGCCAAGTTCCGTCGTGTAGGGGTTAGCAAACAAAACCCCCAAATCCTGCTCTCAAACTCTCTACACTACCTAAGACCGATAACCCCGGATCTTATGCCTACCCTTACATCTTCAACACCCCAAAGCCTAGTAGGCACCCTGAACTGCCGAATTCTGCAACGTCCTTGACGAGCCGGAAGTAATGCCGGGGCCACTGCTCAGTCGATATCAGGTAGTGCCCTTCCCTTTCCTGATCGGTCTGCTGCTTTGGGGGTTTAAAATTTAAGGTTTCGACTCGAACTCTCCCAGGCACGGATTTACGCTCGCGCAACTCGGACATGGCTGACGAGGTCTCTGGTGCGCGTGTGCTTTGACGGTCGGATATACACGCTGACTTTCAGGCACGGATTAGGGTTTCAATTAACACACTTGCACAAGGGCCGGCATGGATTTAGGGTTTAGGGTTGCTGTCTGGAGCTTTTCGGTTTTGGGTACAGCGTCTGGGCAGCAGTCGTTTTTCGGGTTTAGGGTTTGGGTTGGGCTCGGGTTTTGGGCTTCAAACTTGTGCTTCGGGTTTGGACTTTCCAGCCTGGGCCCGAAGCCGCCCTGGATGCGAGAATGTCCGATGGCCTAATCTCAACCTGACGGCTTTGGTTTACTGTAATTAGGGCACTCTAAATCTCTCTCTCGAGGAGTGAGCTGTGAAGAGCGCACAACCTTCCATGATCATGTCTTGGCAAGCCTAATCCTAGACCCTAAGTCCTTGAACCCTAAACTCCCTAGCCTTAGACCCTACACAACTTCTGCAAAAGCCGTGAAGCCCAAGACCTTAAACTCCTTAAGCCTCAAACCTGCAAGGTCACCCAAGACCGTAAACTCCCAAACTCTACAATCCTTCTCCCTTTTATCACCTCCTAAAACCCCTAGCAGCTAGCACCCGTGACCCTGGTGCTCTTCAAGCCCCAGAGCCTGGAAGACAAGATGTCCGGCCGGGCCAGGATCTCCGTCCCAACCGCTCACAGTTCCGCTGGGGTTGTTCCGTAGACTTACGTACCTGGCAGAGGAAGTCGGATAGGCGGGCCCTAGACCCTAAACCCTAAGCCCTTAAGGTTTAGGTTTCGGGGTTCAGGGCTGAGGCCATGGAGTTTAGGATCCAGGCTTCCGGGTTAATTTCGTGGACGAGAGATCTGGCTTCAAACATGTCAAAGCCCAGGGATTGAGGTTCGCGGGTGGGTACCCTGAGGTGTCTTTGGAAGTAAACTTTTGGCTTGGATGGCTTAGGAGTTGGTTTCCAAGTGTCGTGCTGGACTGGACTCTGATCCTCAACCCTAAACCGAAACTCTTGTATCTCCAACCCTCGAAGACAGTTCGCAGCGAGCAGGGAAAACAACGACATTTTCACAGGAAAGGCGGGCGTCCGCTTCCGATGCCCAAAACCCAGTCTTGAAACCTTTAGAACGAATGGAGAAACCCAGCAAAAGCACCAGCAAAAGCCTCATTGCACGTTCCACAGCCCTCAAGCAATCATCTGACTAAGAAAACCCTGGTTCGAAACGCCAGCCACGGACACATCCATCTTCGGATCTCAAAGACGAACCGGGGATGTCTCAGCCCAACCAATAGGTCTCACCCTTGTGCGATTTCGCGACTAGAATCCTTACCGAGCCGCTTTCTATAAGACCTTATTAAAACCGCATGAACAAACACACAGAAAGCTTACAACAACCTTATACAACCCTCGAGAGCGCTTGCAATAAGGACCATTATCTTAATTACGCCCTCGAACCCCCAAAATCAGGGAAGGCCTTTGAGGCCAAGTCTTCACCGAGAGCAGGGTGGCCATGGTTCCATGGACCATCGCCCCTGGAGGGATGGCTAAGTCTAGCAGGGCAGCCTGCATCAGAATTATATGCTGGTTACTGCCCCTTACGATTCACAAAGTCTAACTGTAGCATTTACTCATATGACCCAATTTTACTTGTTCAGGCTCAAGCCATGTGTGGGGAGTGGGGCCTCGGACTTTTAGGGTTTTGGGGGGTTTGGAGCTTCGGCGCCTGGGTTGAGGCTTTAGTCTTCAGTGGCTTGTGGGATTCGGCTTCGTCTCACTCCCGCATGTAGCCGAGAAGGCTCCACATAAGCCTCCTCCACGAGCTTATCACGGATGTTGGGGTTTGGAGTTTAGGGGCCTCCACCCCTAAACCTACGCCCTAAAGGTCTTAAAGCCCCACTACTCCAAACCCCTAACCCAAATATGATGAAGCCTAAAGGCATAAACACCCCTGACCCTGAACCTTCTAACAAACAGCCTTAGCCAGCTGAGGCCACCACGCTCTAAAAAGCCACTCAGCGAAGCGAAACTTGGGCCAAGAAGGCAAAAGGCGCCGGAGCGTTCGTTCAAGGATGTCGGCTTTCGGTTGTAAGGTTCGTGTTCGGGGCCCAGGGTGTGTTCAGTACATAGCCACGGCCTTTTCAGATTTCACCTCTGGGAAACAGAGGATTGCAATGCTTTCTGTTACGAGGCTCTTCGCGAGAAAGTATGTGATTGTGTCTGTGTATATCTGACTCCGGCTCCCCTACAAACAAGCAGCACATGCGGCAAGCCATCTAAGGGATTCGAGCTTGCGCAGATTTCAGCAAACGTTGAGCCCGTGAAAACAGCGAAACCCCGATCATCGTGTTCCTACTATACGAAACAATATTTGCTGCCTGAAACTGCCAGGTAAGTGGTCAACTGAACTTGAACTATCGAAACCCAGCTCCCTCGAACCCCGGACGCTCTTGCAGGTTTCGCTTCTTGAAAGTGGCTTGTTACGGGCTGATTGTGTGCGGGATGTTCTTCCTTCGGTGTTCAGCGGCCGGGCATGAAGCTTCTCTTCATTTAAAGGTTCGGGGTTTAGCACGGCAGCCATACTGAAGACTTGGTGTTCTTCTGCACCTTCGCCGCCGCCGGATGCAGGGTGTAGGTTCACCGGAGAAGCCAAGTCGAAACCCGAAACCCCGCTTCTCAAATGGCAGGGCGGGCTTAGCCTTGCTCTGCTCGTTCTTCATGGCACTCGTCTTTACCAACTTGCCTGCGGCTTACGCGGTAACACGGGCTCCACTTTAGGCTTCGGGTCTAGTCTAGGCTTTAGGACATGCTCAGAACACACTTCGAGACCCCTTTTTTCCCACTGGGCTCAAGTCTAACCAGTGTTATTCACGCCTCCCCCGCCATCATCCGTGAACACAAAGTGTCTCACAAAGACTCCTAGCGCACTCAAGAACTGACGAACTGCTGTGACGGTCTTCGACTTAACTTTCCAGCTCTACAAATCCTTCTTCTATAACCGGGACCCTTTAAACACATCGAAGGCGTCAAAAACCCAGATATGAGTGGCTGTCAAAATTACTGTCCCTTTTTGGGTCCTTGTTATAATACGGCACCGAATATTTAGGGTACCAAAACGGGACCATAATTTTGACAACCACCCATATGAGTGCAACCTGATGTTCGGGCCTGGAGCACGGGAAGCCTACATCCCTAAACCCTAAGCCAAACAACCGAGAATTGAAATCCCAGGCCCCGAATCCTAACACCTCAAACCCCCCACATCACATGACAGACCCCCAACCGTCGCAGAACTCCTGAAAGCCCCAGGGGAATACGGAACCCTCTCCCAAAAGGCGAAATTCCCCTGTAGATCTAAGGTCTGAAACTTGAAACCAGTACAACCTTTAATGCCTTGTGAAAGCCCGTCAACATCTACCCGAATCTACCCTGCAACTTCTGTACGACGATGACCTCCAAATAACAGAGGAACCCAGCCCAAAAACTCGGCGGCGGCACATCGCGAAGCGAACTCCAGGGTGCTCACGGTCTCCTGCATGTTTAGGAGGGTGCAGGGTTTGGGATTACGGGTTTATGGTGTAGGCTTAAGCAGAAGTTCTACAAGGAATATCTGGAAGCGCTTACGCTGCTAGCTTGGCTACACCACACTCTTGGTGTTTGAGCCGGTTGCGGGTTCGCTTGGGGCATGGAGAGCTCTCCTCTTGCACTTCTCTGGTGTTAAAGGTGACAACACGAGGTTTATTTTAATTAGAATCTGATCTCTGGCACTGCTGCAGCAGCAGAGGACAGCCCGGCTATGTCACAAGAATCTCCCTCAATGCATCAACCCGAATGCTGTAGAACCTCTGGGTCTATAGAGTGTTATACTACATTGTGTCGTAAAGCTTTCCATAACTTTCTACCCAACATACGGCATAATGATCTTCTAATCGTAAGTACCTTTAAAGCTTTATGACATGCTGTAACAAGCATCCCAGAATTTTCAGGTTCTGCGCTAGGGGAACGAACCCACCACGGGGGTATCCTCGGAGGCCTCAAAGCGGGACGGAGGTAGGCAGGATTAGGGATATAGTTGTTGTAAGCCACTGCACACACGCACTGTTGTATATACCCGTCCAAGTGTTTACAAGCAGCGCAATACCATTAGGCAACTACGCACTTTTCCTGTAAGAGCACTTGTGCCACAATGCCGTACACACAACATGCTACTTCACACGTGCACAAATTACACCCCCCTCGCCGAAGCGTCAGTCTGAGGCGCAAACATGCACGGAAGCTTGGTGCTGTGTGGCCTGCCGTAAAGGCGGCTGGATTGTGGCTCGGGGCTCATAGACTTTCTACTACCGTAAAGCGGAAGATACGGAAGCAGATTAATTCTTTTAGCGCGCAGTTTAAAGTCGCGACATGCATTATAAAATGGCGACGATCCAGCAAGCCTTGAATGATGGCGTGGATACGAGTCGCAAGACATGTGCAGCATGGGACGAATACATCATCCACTGGAGCTGCTGACGAATCCCCTCGAGGTCCAAAGACCTGGTGTCGGAGTTGTCACAAAGTGACTGCCAGATGATGCAAGATGAAATTTTTCTGGTCTTAAGGAAATTCGGCCACCTCTAAGAGGGGCTGTATTTCGGAGTACCGGTTAACGTGACGGAACCACGAAATGTGGGTCAGGTACTTAGTACCATCCCCGGGAACCGGAGGAGCGGCCATAGGGGTGGGATCCTCGCTGGTAGCCGCGATCCCATCCCTGCTCCTGGTAGCGCTGCTGCTCTGCTCTGCGGGCATCAGCTTTGGCTTGCGCGATGCGAGAGCGTTCAGCGTTGCGCTGTCGCTCTTCGTATGCACGGCGTGCAATTCCGACCTGTTCCGCGAATTTCTCACGGAGCCACTCAGTCCAGTCCTCAGCAGAATAGCCGAGTCTTGGATCAACATAGAGTGCCTCTTCTGAGAAAGTAACAATCATCTTCACGATTTTGTGCTGGAGGAAAACATCTACGAATTTACGCAAACTGTATGCCCCTCCCAGCCACATGATGCAAAACGGATCGTCACTCACTGCGGAGATCAGGCCTGCCCTAAGGGCGGCTGGATTGCAGTCGTGCAGGTAGAGCAACCGAGCGATCTCCTGGTTCCGTGGCCCTTCGGAGCTTCCACCATAGGTCCCGACAGCTAACTGTCGTTGCTCCTTTGAACGGCCATGGTTCGGCAAGGCAGCATGCGTAAGCACGTCTTCGATGGCCAGAAACTCTCGATCGTACCCATTGCCGATGGAACTCATTGTGTAGTCCACATCGTTATCGAACCGGTGTACGATGCTTGTGTAGCCTCCTTTTGTAGCCATCTTGAGCTGCTGCCGGGCTTTGTCCAGCGCCTCTGCGTCGAGCGATGTCGTTCCCCGCTGCGTTGAAGAATCTCTGGTCATTTCATGAATGACCTCCTCCGGTGTAAGCTGGGAACGTGGCTTGCCCGCAGCGGCGGCGGCTGCCTCTTCAGCGAACCAGCGAGCCGAACGCGCTTTCTTGCGTGCGTTCTGCTGAGAAGGCTTCACGATGTGCACGCCACAGCTCAAGCATATCATCTGTCCCACAAGGTGTTGAGTACCGCAGTGGGGACATGCCCTGTGGCGGCCACCCGTAACGGGGGCTGGAGGGAGAGCCAAAGGAGTCGATTCCGGCTGAGGCGGTGCCTGCTCGAACATCGGCTCGATCTTAATCTCCTCCTCCTTTTTCACATCTCCTTCTTCAGGCTCGATCTCGATCTCGACTTCAACGGGATCTTCCGGCTCGAGGAAACGGACACGCTTTCTGGACTCAGTCGGTGCCTCCGGTGGAGAAGCACCCCCCTGGTCCAATGTTGTGGTTTCCTCCGGAAGGAAGTCGGATGCTGTGGCGTCGTTGAGTGCAAGAGGTTCTGGCGATGATGCTCGTGGTGCCACCTCAACCTCAACTTCGACCATAGGCTCGTCTGCTGTTGCAGACGCTGCTGTCTCGACCTCTTCATGGCCACCACTAAGTGGGGCTGAAGGTTCCTCCGGTACATCGGGGAACTGTTCCGGCTCAGCTGCTCCAGGATCGACAATGGGATCCTGGGCAGTCTCCGGGATGATGGTGTCCTCTTCCTCGCTGGACTGACGCGACCACAGAATGATGCCTTTGATCGTGTCCCTGATGTAGAGCACACAAGATCCTGGCACTGGGTCGCGCGTGAGTATGCCTTCGGAAGTTGTTTCAAACAGGTAGGCATAGCGGTTCACCTCCTGAGTGTCGAGAACAACTTCATAAGGAAGGTTTGCTCGGCTGCCAGCTTTATTCTCAAGCTCGCTCAGCGTGGCCTTCGCGAAGTAGTTGTGAAACTTCCCGCTCCGGTTGAAGCCAGCTGTGAAGCCAGTAGAGAGAATATTGAAAGCTGAATCATGCGTGGTTCGATGATACAGGCGTGGGGGAAACTCCCCAAGAGCAAGGAATGGCCTGCCTTGATAGGCGGCTGTAGGACCAAGCTCCTCACGCGTCTCGTTCGTGAACCAATGCAGAGCAATCGAGGAATCAGTCACCTGATCTTTGATGCGTTCACTGTGACCATGTGACGCACAGATCCACGACGGCCAAATGTCCGTCTCGACGAAGTCAGCACGTGGATCGGTGGGGAGGCCTGCCAAGTTAAACCTCGATTTGTTATCGTAGGCGACTATGGACAAGATACCTCGTGTTCCCAGATCCACACGGTGCTTCTTCCACATGTGCTGAATGAGGTCTTGGATGCGTACCCATTTGCCTCGCCGTGAGCTGAGCTTCACGTTCGACCCTCGGACAGCACCTGTGAGGTAGCGCTCAACATAGGGTTTGAGGCCTAACTCAGGGAGGTGGTCCTTCGGGATCGAATCGGGGAGGATCTGGACGATCTCGCTCCCCTCAGGATCCTCCGGACACACATCTTCATCGACGAAGCCACACATCTCCATCAGGTCCAAGTCGTCTTGGAATTTCACCCCAATGTAGTCGTGTGGGCGAGCCCTTAAAAGGCCGCTGGAAGGGTCCCGGTCCTTCTTGGTCATGCCCTCTTTCGCAGCAGACAGAGTACGGTGTGACTCAGTGCGATAAGGGATGGCCTCGATGACATCGTCAAAGGACACCTCCGGTACGTCGCGAGATGATGCACTGCCAGATAGGCCACCACTAAGTGGGGCTGGATCCTTTCGCTCAGCACGGGCACGTGCTTCCGCCTGCTCTTTTGCACGCTTTTGCGCCTGTTCGCGAGCTGTGGCCCATTCCCAATTCAGGACATCCTGAGGTACCTCACGCATTCCAGTGACCGGGAGATCAGGTGGAGGAACATAAGGGGATTCCCATGGGTCAGGGCATTCATTTGCAGCTTCGCGAATCTCGGCCTGCCTTAAAAGGCGGCGGGAGAGCTGGGACCGATACAGCGCCTTGTCGAAGACATACTGCATGGAATATACCCGCGTTCCTTCTGGGTCGAAGGGGAAACGGCGGGCCAGCTCATCCAGCGTCTCTGAGGGCATCTTTGCGAATAAGTGGTCAGCTTGACACACTTTAATCCGCTGCCCGATAACAGAGGCCAAGGCTGCGCGATGCGTAGAGTCCTCGCGGAAGTGGTAGTGGTCGTGCTTTGGGATCTGGCATACGCTTTCTTTGAGCGAAGCGGTGTATAACCCCCTGCTCCTTGCGTATCCGAGGAATTTTCGGATAGCTGTTCTGTATTCCGCTGGCAGCCCATAGTCCAGTGGGTCGGCATCCGAGAGGATTTGTATCGAACCCACTGTTGGCCTGCCCTGAAGGGCGGCTAGACGGCCGATTTCGCCGCACACACGTGCGGCAATGTCCGCCCAGATCCCTTCCGCGGCAACGCCTTCAGGACCAATCTGCCAGTGTGGCGTTCCTGGGTCGACGAAGACACCTCTGCGACCGCACAGTTCGTTGCCCATCCACACAACAACGATATCGACCTCGAGATGCAAGGGATTTAACGATTCGTTGATGATCTGCGGCAAGAGCGTGTGAACTGCCTCAACGATCGAGTGGAGGTTGCCTCCCCAAATCGCCTTTTGCCGGACATTCGTGTATTGCTGAAGGATATGACCAGGCCCCGTCAGAGCTTTAAAGTCTTCCGCCATCTCAACGAATGTTCTCGCCCCAGCCTTGAAAATGAGGGTAGAGTCGGAAACAATGATGCAGGCTTTTTCACGGCCACGGCTATCGCCGGGCTGGAAACGCGACAACCCCTCGTCGTTGATCCGTGCCACCTTAGGGAGGGCCTTATAGCCATGATCAACATCTCCCAGACACGTAGACAAAGCGGTTTGCGCGATTGCGCCTGTGTAGAGCTGTTTCACGCTCTCTTCCCAGTCACGGTCTGGGTTGAGTCCGAGCTCGTGTCCGAAGACACCGGCCCACATATGGTAGTGAGCCCACTCCCGCTTGATTGAGTCACCCGATGCGGCAATCGTCGCTGGCGCCGACGGCTTGTTCTCGCCTTCTGCTCGCACTCGGGGATCACTAATCATCTCTGGCGTGCTCTGATGAGCCGCTGCACAGGGGCAGGCAAGCACCTTCCTAAAGTTCGCAAGATTAGCAAGATGTGAAGATGTGAAATCCTCTAAATCATCATGATCTGCGACTTCGTGCTTGTAAGATGCCTTAGCGATCAGATGCTGGTTTCCTGAGCGGAAGCTTTCCTTAGCAAAGTTCGCAAGTGGCAATGCCTGGAGCCCTGCGCACACCAGATATGCGTTTTCAAGTCGTGCAACTTCGGCATTAATTCCGTCGAACATGAATTCGTCGACGGGCCCACACAAGAGAACACAGAAGTTACTGGAAAACAAGTGAGCCAATTCACCAATCTCAACAAGACTCCTTTGTAACCTCCTCAAGTCACCTTTAGAGAGCGATGTCATCACCACCGTGACAAGCGAAAGTGAAGTGATAATGACTGCTCCCCCCTCATCGCGAACAGAAGTGATGAGGCGGGTCAAAGGCAACCATTGTAATGGAGTTTCGTGGCGACCCGCAATCCACCATCGTTCAAGTCCCAGACCCCCCTGATCGGTGCATGCAATTGGCCTCGGCGAAAGCCGGGCTGGAGCAGCGACCGCAGCTGGTTGGGGCAGCCTGAACTTCAATATCTCCAATTGTTCTCTTACTTCATTGCTAATACTACCTACCTGGGAAGAAGTGAAAGCGATCAATCCAAACCGGGTGCCCTTCCAGGGCATCACGCAATGGTGTGACTCGGGGGCAAAGTACAACGGAGAGTGCTTTGTGTTGTGAGTTCCGCCAGTAACAATGCTTCCATTGTCCTTAGTCTGGGTGGCCGGACCTTGTCCCGGCATCCCTTCAACCCACAACAAACCTCCCGAAAAATCCCCGAAACTAATCGCGAAGTTCTCACTTCCCTTAAGGTTCCGTGAATCCGCATGCAACAAGGATTTGGCGTCACGATTCACCGCGATCGAAGTCCACGTGAAATCGCGACGTGCATGTTTGCTGATCCACTCGTTCATGTATCTACACGCCAAAGGGTACCGTTTGGTGATGTTGGTAATCCCTTGCATTCCACTGAACGAAAAGAAACCCCAATTGTGGTAGTACGAATTGTCATTCGTGGTAAGACGAGACTTGCGTCTCTTGCTCACCTTCACTGGAAATTGTGATGCAACTGATTGCAAACCCTCAAAACTAAAATCCTTAGCCTGAAGTAGAACCTCAGCAGTGGCTTCAAGATCTGGCCGGCCATGGCTGGCGGCTGCAATCTGAGGTTTCGCAACCAAATGACTGTCTGAGTCCTTGCCACCTTTGTTGGCAACAGTAGGGCACAGATTGTGGTTGATCAACCTGAGAGCGTGAAGCCACTTAGTCTTCTCGGCGAAGGGTTTCGTAAAGATATCGGCAACCTGTTCGAGCGTATCAACATTGACCATATCGAAATGTTCCACCTCGAACTGCTGCTTCAACCATCCAAAACTGATGTTCTGAGTGCGATCAGTGTGTCGCATCTTTTCACTGTCACCTTTGTGAACGATCGTGATCGTCGCTTGGTTGTCCTCAAGGAACTGAACGCGAAACTTATCACTCAAGCCCACATTCAAACCCTGAAGATTGGCTACCGATCGCCCACCTGGGATTCCCCCGTATCTGATCTCGTCAAGTTCGGGGTCAACTCTTGCTAGAACACCATCGATCTTGATGGGTGGAGGTCTCTTTGGCCTAACCTGATGGTTGGCTGAATTGATTTCAACCTGTTGCCATAGGAACATCCAAAGGCTGAGGCTGGGCAATCCCTGAGCGCGAACACCATGGTTAGCACTGATGACCTCGCTTTCTGTGCTTGACATCGTGATACTGGTCTGCTTCTTGGAAAAGGCATTCAATGGGTAGTAGGTGTTTGGCCCCACGAGATACAGTGCACAGCCCGAGGTTGATTTGCGATCATGTTCCCCAGACCAATCTGCATCACAGAACAGCCAAAGTTTACACTCACTGATGCGATCCCCAATAAATCCCTGCATCCGAACATCAAGTGAAGAGTTGATGTAGCAGACAAGCCTGTGAAGTGCTGCATCGCAGTCCCTGCTCCACTTCGTCACCCTGCTGGCGAGGCTTTGAGTAGCCCGCAGGAGATCCCATCGTGCCATCCTAGCGGCAAATAGGATTTTCATGAGAACCTTGCTAGCAATTGGTTGGAGGCGCCCAGATGGCTCTTCCCCCTCGGTAGGCTTAGCAATTCTGTTCTCTGAAAACGGAGTTGGAACATTGGTAAGGGACTGCTTCGAGACCTTAGCGAGATCACAGTACCTGTCCACACAAGAAATCAGGAAGTCTTTCATGTCGTATGTCATAACGTTCACGGGCTTATCCATTGAAGGAATAGCGTCTTTGCAAATCGTGTCTGTTCCCTTGAACTTCTGTTCCTTGGCTTCCCTTTTGGCCTCGGCCTTAGATCTAGACGGCTTGCCTTTGGAGGCAGCTAGAGCGTGTCTGATCTTTTCGGCATCGTGACCTGGTAACGGGAACAAGGATCGGCCGGTCCACCACTCCTCGCGCTTAAGGTTGGGGTCAAGGTTGACATCGTGTTCCTCAATCGGACCTTCATCGAAAGCGGTTACCCGGGTTGTTGACAAGTTTGGGAAAACCTCAATATCCCTGTTGGTGGGAACATACAACCTCTTCCTAGGATACACGTGATGACGAACAACTGCACCAAGCTCGGTGTCGACTTCCCAGAAGTCTTCTCGAACTTGTGGCCTCGGGTCACCCCGGGCTGGAGCTGCCGTCTTCTTGTCGAACACGTATGCAAACGGATGTGCGGACCTGGGAAGTTGTACCTGGGTTTTCTCAAAATGATTACAACCAAAGTACCTACCAAAAGGCTCAGGAGGATCCATGTCGATGACACTCTCAACTGTCGCCCATCCCTTAGCGAGATTCTTAGTTGGCCCAGCCATCTTGAAATCATCAACATAGATGACCAACAGAAGGTCAAGTTCAGCGTGATAGAAAATGGACTGCCAGATCTCGGGCAATACCGGGGTCCACCCTACGGTCTTCAGCTGGTCTTCACAGTGTTTTTCCCAGATTCCGCCAGAATCCGGGTGACCGTAGAGGGCTAACATTAAAGGTACGACTGGATCGGAAAATCCTCGCCATTCCTTAGGCCACCGGTTGCGCGGAAGTCTGACCCAAGTTTCTACCCCTTTAAATAATGCTTGTGTGTAAGCCTGCTTCGCGTCAGCTTGTTGCTTCGAGTACCCTGGCTGGCTACCGAAGACGTCGATGACTTTAGCGGCCTCCATTGAAGCGGGGCTGGATCCGAGTTCAGAGAAGATCGCATGATCGTTGTGTTCATCTGAAACCCGATTCCCCTGGAACACGCTACGTCCCTTCCACTTCCTGTCAGGGTGTCCTTCTGGAAGTTCGTCGCCCTTGATGCTGCAGATTTCGAAGATTCTTCCGAAGTGGGTTTTGATGCCTTTCCTGATTGCGTCAGCGGAAACATCACGAAACTCACGAACCTTCGAATGCAACCAACAAGATTTATCGACTAGCTTCTGCCACTCTTTGTCCATAGCTTGCTTGGCTGCTGGGGTGCGATCAATCTCAGCTTGGTTGACGACCCTGGCTACCAACGCATACTCAAGAGCAGAAAGTTCCCCTAACTTTTCCCAGTAGAGGGTTGCCATCCTGACACGATGAGGCTCGTTCTGACAAGTCATCACGGGCATAGCTGGAGAAGCGTCCCTTTCTGCCTCTGCTCGGGCGGCTTCCTCGCGACGGCATTTAGACTGATACCTTTCGATGTCAGCCTCGCGCTGATTGCGGGACATCATGTGCCACTCCTCGCTAGAGGTGTCTGGGGGTCGCTTCGAGCCCTTCTTGTTTCGAACAAGTCTGATCCCATCCCAATTGTATCCTTCAGGCACAGGTTTACCGTCGGGCATGGTGTAGGGATCATGTCTCTTTGGAGGCAGTTTCGGTTTGGAGCTATCTGACGGCTTGTCAGTTGATGATCCACGGCCATCCCCTTCCGGGGGGCTGGAACCACTACCTGACTTACCATCAGCCTCAGGGAGTTTGTCCTCATCGGGAACAGAAATGGGTTCGGAAGCTCTCTGCCTAAGCTTTTCGAGCTCTCCCTCCACGTCTCTGCCCTCTGGGTTCCAAGGATCAAGTTCCTTAGGACCAAAGATGTCATCGATACCACCTGAAGGAGGCAGCGTCGTCTCCTTAGCTGGGGAAACACAGTCTTGGTCCTGAAGCTTGGGTGGATCACCCCCCTGATCCTCGGAAGCCGCGAGAGGAAAAACCATATCCCCTATCGGAAGTTCCATGCGCTTGACCCGAATGATTCTCAGGTCGTCATTGTCAATTGCATCTTGGCTACCCTTTAAGGGAGCTACGAGGTATTCCTGTCTCCAAATGAAGCCAGGTTGAATGTGGTATCCTAAGAAGATACCGTCTTCGGCCTTTGGGTCGAACTTAGATGCATTCGTTATGTTCTCTTTGGGATTGTTCCAATAGAGAACCTTGGCACCAAAAGGAATGAGCTTACCGCTAAACCCTTCACCGAACCTTTCGTCCCATGGGATCTTCGCGGTGTCCATCCTTTTGGACAAGTTTAGAGCCATAGTGTGATGTTGAGCAGCTAAGGGCCAGAGCTTCGTTGGAAGTCCTGCCTGCAGCAAGTTCGCCCGTGTGCCCTCGAGCACAGTTCGAATCTCTCTCTCAACAACAGACTTGCTTTCATCGACGTAAGGTCGTGAGGTGTTGTGACGAACTTTGTATTTTCCAGTAGCATTCTTGAGTTCGGGGGCGTTGTCAGAGTAAATGATACCTGGTTCATCATCTACAGCGAAGTAGTGCAACAGGCAATCATAAACCTCTTCCGACTCCTTCGTACCTGCAGGGTATACATAACGAAAGTTAGTGAACACGTCCTTAACCACAAGAGCAACTTTCTCACCTTCGATCCCAAAATCACGCAAGTCCTTGGTCACAATGTGATCGATCGTCACGTGGTCTCCGAACTTCTTCGAAAAGATAGTGGAGCTCCCCCCTCGCTTTCTGGCATGTGGCGCTAGCATTTTGGCCTTTTGGCATACCTTGCAGAAAGGGTTCTTAGGACGGTGGGTGAATTTGTGCTCCGGGCTATTGGCCTGCAGCTTGAGCTGGGCTGAACGTTTTTCGTCCTTTGGGTCAGCTTCAGCTTCTCTTTCGCTGTCAGGCTCCGGCTCGGGGTCATCAACAGGTCTTTTAAAGATCGTTACACTGAGAATGCAGGCATCAGAGGGGAGCTTGGCTACCCGATTGTCCAACGTCCTTACATCCACGTCTTTTTCGATCTCCTGCCATTTCTTGACATAAGTCCAAGTACTCCGGATGACGTGCTTTGGAAACCTTGTAGCAGGCGTTCTAAAGGTTTTGGGAAAGTGCCCCACGATCATCTGTGGAAAGGAAGGATGCGAAACCCAACCTGGTTTGTTCAAGTACTCCGCCTTTATGCCTAACGGAGCAGCCTCTTTCAGTGCTTTTTCGATCCTGGGGTCGAGGCCACTGCCCGAGGATTCGCCTTCCGGCTCGGATTCTGCTGCGTTGGCGTGCCTTATTAGGCCGCTGAACGGGGAAAACCCGATGTTGCCTGGATGACTGGCGAATGAGCCGCTTTCTCATCCTTGGCGGGAACGGCGATTGTACCATCCCCAATTACCGGGACTCGCCCGCGCAGCTTGCAGTAAAGTTTCCGGCCTTCGGGTGTCACGAAGTAAGGCGTCTTCCCTGCGTACCAATGGAAATCGAAACCCTCATCCATGCATCTCCTACCAACAGAGCACACCGGCGGTGTTGAATCTAGCACGTAGCATTCGAGGATTTTGTTGATTTCAGGGACCTCTAGCTTAACGGCTTCATTACCTTTTACCGGCCCGTTGGCGGTGATCAAAGAAACAGGACGTGAGGCAGGTTCAATGGGTACGTCGGGGAAGTGAGTTCTGCAGTCCGACTTGCTGATGAGGTCCTCTTCACTTCCGGTATCCGCTAGGAATTCTAAGCCGGGGACCAGACCTGCACATGACGGACGTGCAAGTCGCTCGCACTCCTCGCAGAGGAAGCCTTCCTCCATGCATTCATACCCGCATCCCGCAGGCGTGTCGTGAATCATGCATTCGATCATGGTGGCAAACTGCTTTGCCCACACAAGAGCCCTTTTCAGATCCTTAGGATTCGAGCGTGGACATGCCTCGACAGTGGGATAGACTTCATCATAAACCCTGGGAAGGTAGGCATGCTTTCTCTGCTTTCCTTCCGGTTCGATGGCAATCATTTCTACGGTGCTGTCGAAACTCACCTTAGGGAGTTCTTGCATGTAGAAGATCGTCTTACCTACCCATGTGCTGCCGGGTCCTTTGGTTGGGGTCTTCCTCCAGTTGTAGATCTTGTTTCCAACAAAAGGGGAGACCGGCAAAACCTGCTCGAGCTTAGCTTGGCTCCTAAGCTTCTTGGGGTTCACAGGACATGAATTGTCAGGAACATACCAATCTGTTCGGTACTTCTTGTGATGACGGATGATTTTGTTGCCGGTGAAGTCTACCTCCCAGTAGTCCTCGTCGTGTGACGCTGCCATAGCGAGCTTTGGCGAGATCTCAAGATCCGCTGTATTTTCGAACGCGATGGCGCATGCGGCCGTCTTTGGGGCCTTGTCACTTGACTTGGCCCGGGGACTTCTCCCTCTGCGCGGAGCAGGAGAGTTGGCCCTGGGTGACCCTGGCTTTGGAGCTGCCGGGGCTGCTTCGGACTTAGGTGCTGGAGCTGAGGGCTTCTCTATGTCCTTATGCTGGAACCGACATTTATCACCCTTGTTGCAGTTGCCTTCTTTCCAGAACTTGCATGTCACGTTGATTTTCTTCTTCGGCTTGTCGCCTTTGGGGGACAATGATCTCTTCTTGTGAAGGAAAGGGCAGTTATTGCCTCGCTTGCAAGTTCCTTTGAGGAAATCGTAGCATACTCCCTTTGGGCTAGGTGTCCTAGGCTTGCTGGGAGACTGTGATCTGCCTTTACTGGGTGATCTTGGCCTTGGGCTCTGCGACCTGCCACGGCCTCCTCTTGAAGAGGGGCTGGAAGTTCGGCCCGGAGACTTTGAGGCAGGGGCACCGTACTTATCTCCGTGAGATCTTGCGATGCGGTCACGGTTCTTGCGTTTGCGCTCTCGGGTCAAAAGATCCTTAAGTGACTTCACAAGAAACTTGTACGTGTGCTGATCCGTGCCCTCTGCTGCCCTGTCGTAAATCTCAAGATCGTACTTTAGCCTCTTGGACTGCCTGAGTTCACGAAGGAAAATGTCTCTAAGGGTCGTTTCGTCCGGTGTGTGGCTAAGCCCAGACATGACAGATTCCCAGTTGCTAATGAACACTGAAAGGTCGTCATTGATTAACCTTACTTTCAGCAGGTCCTCCACGGAGTACAGTGATCCAACCTCCTCGTTCGTCTTGAAGTACTGATCGAAGAGGTAGAGCACCTGTCGTCCTCGTACCGCCCTGAATTTCGCCGCTTCTGTCTCCTTAAAAATGAGGATTTCTCGGGAGAGTTCTCCCCTAGCGACTTTAGTGAGTGCAGCAAGAAGTTTCGTGTCAAGGGTGAGGAATTTCTCGGGGTCTCGATGCGTCTTTGTCGTAGGCCTTCATCACCCATTTAAACGCCTCATCAGGTGAATCTGATGCTGCCCTGACCGCTTCCCTAGCTGCCGTTTTCCACGAACGATACGACTCTGGACTTGGAAACTCCGGAAGGCTGATAGACTCTGCTTCTTTCACTTTGGGTTTGTCAGCATCGGTTTTGCTCTCACCCCTTATGTTTCTTAGGCTTTGAAGAATTGCCATTTGGGTCTCTAGGAGACCTGTGTTGAAAGCATCCGTCCCTGGCGTGCCGGAATCGGCCGCTGGAGGGGCCGCTGTTCCTGGCGCTGCCTGGGAAGGTCCTGCCTTGGGGATTGAAGATGCTGTTGCAGACGGAATGGACTGAGCATTCAAACCTCCTGGATTCATTGACTCGAACAGACATCTGGCGCCTTGGGGGATAACGTTCGGCATTGAGAACATGGGCGCTTGAGGAGCTTTGGGGACGACAGAAGGACCTGCAGGGGTGCTTGGAGCAGGCACTGGCTGACTCTTTGGAGTAGCTGGATTGTACTGATCCAAGACCTTCTCTAGTGCAGTTTCCGCAGAATCCAACTTGTCCTGAAGCTCTTCATTCTGTTCCCTACATACAGCAAGGGACGCCTCATACTCTTCTTTCTGCCTGTTCCTAAACAACTCAAAGTGTGCTTGGAACTGTTCAACCATGACTTCCTGGGAATTCTCGATGTGCCGTCTCGCCTGTTCTTCGAGGTTCTGTGCAAAGCGTGATTCCGCCAAATGTTGATCCAATGCGTCTGTGATTCGGCTGTTTTGAAGTTCCGCTAACTCTTGACGCAACCTTTGATCTTCATCATAGGAATGCGCTTGACTCAAAGTCATTTCCGACAACAGGAGCCTTTCACGATTTGCCGCCTTGAACTCGCTTTGTGCCAAGGCTGCTTGCAGTTCTGCTACCACTTCAAGGTGGTTTCGTTCTGCTCTGTGCTCCAAGTCGGCTGTGTGAATTGCGGATGCTTCTTGATAGGTCAGCATGTGTTGCCTGTGTCTTGCTTCTGCCTGAGCCTCTAGTTCTCCGACTTCCAGTCTGATCTGGTTAACGTGTACTTCAACACTATACTGTGGTGCGAAGACGTTGAATTGTTGGACTGAGGCTGGTGCCGGGAAAACTAAGCCGGGGGCGCCGCTCCCTGTATGGCCACCCGTGACCGGGGGCTGTAAAGGGTTCACGGTGCTTGTAACTGTATCCATACTTGCAGGAATAAGTTCCGGTTCGCTCATGCGCTGATTGATTGTATTGTAACCAACCAGTTGTGACCAGGCCGTAGGCTATACGGCTGATAACCTATAGTTGTTGTAAGCCACTGCACACACGCACTGTTGTATATACCCGTCCAAGTGTTTACAAGCAGCGCAATACCATTAGGCAACTACGCACTTTTCCTGTAAGAGCACTTGTGCCACAATGCCGTACACACAACATGCTACTTCACACGTGCACAAATTACAAGGGATCCCTTGTATAAGAGCTCATATCTTGGGTTTACCCACCTACCTTCATCCCTTTTTTTGAGCAGGGACTGCAATGCACCAAGCCCTGAATCCCTTCAGCCAAGCATCAAATGGCAGCACTTATGGCTGAGCACGTGAAGAGTGTTGCACTGTCTGCAAGCACTGATCTGGGACTACTTGAAAAGACACGATCTTCACTCGATCTCGATAAGCATGACGACCCTAAATTCTCAAAACTCAACACCCTTAACCCTAAAGCCTAACCCCTAAACCCTACAAAACCCTATAACCCTTTTTGCCACTGGACCCAAGTCTAGCCAGTCTACGACCCACAACCCTATACTATAACCCTAAATCCTACATTCTCAAAACCCCAAACCCTCAAATTCCAAAAACTCAAAACCCTAAACCCTACAAAACCCTATAACCTTAAATCCTAAACCCTTGGAGCCCTTTGAGTCCTCGAGGTTGAAGCTCGAGGGGCTGACGCAGGCCAGCAGCTCGGTCCGGCTGTTGCCCATCAGGGCGTCCTGAAGCCAAGGGGCTCGTCTCTTAAAGGTTTTTACCGGGGTTTATACGGGTTTACCAGGGTTTCTACGTCTTTCTCTCGGTTTGCATTGTTTTTGCAAGTGTCAACTCTACAGGTTTTGTGCCATCTAGGTCCAAGCAGCATAGCACGTGCAAACCTATATCACGCAGTTCACCTCAGCGTAATTCCAATCATTAAGCCCCGCCCTTTGCTGATCGGAAAAACCAAAACGCAAGATCAGCAACCTTTGGGCTCAGAAGATTCTTTGTGAGAAACACACCCTAAACCCTAGACCTCCCTAGGGAACAACCCTACAAACGGAATCTTGCAGTGAGGGGGACTCCTTGAGCAGAAGGGTCAACTTCGAGTCCCGAAAGGCGGGAACGCTCCTGGACAGTTTGAAGGCTCTTAAGGCTCTTTTGCCACCTTAAGCGTTTCGGGTTTAAGGCTCCTAAGGCTCAGCATTCCGACTCACACACTCGCTCAAGAGTTGGCATGGATTCAGGCAATAGGTCGGGTGAGATTTTTACTTGGACACCAGCACTTCGGACAGCCAGGCAGCATAGCAGGAATGCCGGCAACGCTCGCCTCGAATGTCCCATAATTGCCTGGCGACCCTCGCAAGGGTCTGTTTGGCTTTACTGCCAACAGGCAATGCGAACTCGGGAATGCTGCACCCTGGTGAAGCAAACCCGCGAGCACGACAGTGCCCTGTGGGCTCACTTTGAGCGAACCTGATGGGCTGCACTGTCAGACCGAGTACGAGTTGGACTGAAGCTGAGGGCTTATGTAGTTTGTACATTAGGGTAATCGTTTTGTCTCGAGCCCAGGGTCGTCTGGCCCTCGTGTAACAGTAGGTGGTCGAGGACTGTAGTGGATGCAATGTACCCTGCCGACCTTTTTTGAAACAGCATACTCCTTCGCTCGCCGGGGCCACATGTGACACATGTGTTCTGGTGGCCACCAAAGCAACGCGGCGTTTGAGAAGTCGTTGGGATCGCGAGCTCTTGCTCCCCCACGACCTCTCCCGCCCGCCACCCAATGGCGCCGGCGCCTTTGCCGCTTGTCCCGGAGGTTGTCCGGCAGCAGTTGAGGCGGGGCCTTCACCATTGAATTAGGAGGCAACCGCGGTGCAAAGCACCTTCTTCAAAACCCTTTGCCACAAGGGCTCAGCATTTAGGGTCTGAGGGCTCAGGTTCAGCATTTTGACCCTTGCATCTAGGGGTTGAGGGTTCCTGTGGCTTCAGGGTTTAAGGCTAAGGCTTCAGTCATGGCTTTAATGCTTTTTTCGGGTGGTCGGGGCTTTCCAGCAGTTTAAGTCGCTGCGTGTTTATGCCTCAGGGGTTGGGTCGTTAGCGGGCTTTAGGGCTTTTACGGTGTTGGGGCTTTGTGTTCTGGACGCTGTTCAATTTCATACTTGGCCTTAAGCACTTTACACTTTAGGACTTTCGGGTGTTCACGCTTTCGGGCTTTCGGCGTTTAGGGCTACGGTTCGGGATCTCAGGTTTGGAATTGGATGCGAGGTTCTGGACCAAGTCAACTCTCCTGGATTTATAGATGAACCATGATAAATCCGAACCTTCGAACCACACAGATTCGGTATTTAAGTTTCACAGTCTCGAAATCCTAAACTCCCAAAGCTAAGCTCAAGACCTGAAACTCTAAACCTCCCCAAACCATACACACCTAGACCAAGGCTCTAGAGCCCTTACACCGAAGTTTCGAGGGAGGAAGAAGCCCCTGTGCTCAAGTCCTCGCCCCGGGCTTTGCCAACTCAGAGATGACCTGAGCAGTACGCGGAAATTAGGGCCTCAAGGGCTCCTTCGAGAATTGCTACTACTACTACTACTACTACTACTACTACTACTACTACTACTACTACTACTACTACTACTACTACTACTTTGCCTGAAAAGCTTGCTATCAGTTGGGCACTAGGAAATGCAGTATATATATAGGCCTTCGTGGTGAGCATTGTTCTCTTGAGGGGGTAGCACATTGTCGTATATGCGTGGTTATTACAGGCTTCTGTATTACTCGCAAGCAGCTTGCCGGGATCCTTATGTTCGAGATGTACACTCCTTAAGCAACTTGTGGGTAGGGGGAGGGGCTGGTACTATTGGGGAGCATGCTATTCATTCAGTAATTCAGGATCTGTATACTCTTCTGGCTTCTTTTGCTAGGGTTGTAAACTTAGGGTCTCATGGTAAGGAACTGGCGGCTTGAGGCCTGTGCACTTGGGGATCCTACTTGGTATTTGCGGTTCAGGATAAGGAACCGACTCTTCGGGGTGGAAGCCATTATTGCGGCTGGGATTCTTCGAAGGGCTCAACCAGAGATCCAATGAGGGCTCCACAAGGGTGTCAGCTACCCTGTTCCTTCTGCCGGAACAACGGCAAATTCCTTTCTCGCAACACTTGCAAAGAGCCATGCCCTTCCAAGCCAGCTTTCCGAACCCTTCCAGAGTTTCGGGTCCCCGGCTTTTGTAGGCTTAAGTGCATTATGGGTTCCCTTTATGGCTTGAGCTCCTTCGGCATAGATTGATTGCTTCATGTGGGTGCTAGATTTCATAAGTCTGCACTCCACTTCCTCTCCATGGTTTGGGGGCTTCTGAACCCTGTCTGGTTCGAGCATGCGGGTTGTTCCCTAAACGGAGAAAACCTAACTGAAGCCTTAAGACCCAAAGTCTTTCACCCCTCTGTCGCCAGATCTCCCTCAACCCCCACTACCATGAACCCAAAACCCAGAAACCTTGAACCTTAAACTCTTAAACCTGCAAGCCCTGTGGCTCTAACACCGGGACTCTGGACCCCTAAAGCCGTAACAAGAATCCTTGAACCCGTCTCGGGAACCGGCTCTTCCTAAGGTCGTCAGGGACAGATTGATGCCAATGCCTTCCTGCTGGTTGGTGTTGGGTTTTGGGCTTAGGGATATCTGTTGCCATGGATATACTGCCAAGTCTGATCTTTAATATCATGAGCCACACAACCTCCGATTGGACATGCTGCTCCGACAATCCTGACTGTACTGTTTGACCGTAAGCATGTCGTCAAACCTATGTACTGGGGTTGTACCAGCATAAGGCCTGGTTCACGACATTTCGCGACCCTTCCTGGACGCACCTTCTTGCGGAGCTTCGTCGTAGCGGAGGCGTCTGGTCTACGAGGTTGCATTCGTGGTATCCCATCATACCGAAAGGCTTCCTAATCGATAGTTGCTGCAGTGCTGTTCGTTTATAGCAAAAAAACAGGGGCCGACCGGCCCCTGCAACTGAGTTGTCTCAAATTCTCTGGCCTTTCGCAAGGTCAGTAGTCCCAAGCCCTGTCTGAAGACACGAAGAGAGTTCAAATATAGGGACCTTCATAATTAGAAAGGGGTTTTGGGATCAACGATACTTTCAACATGGGAAGCCCATAAGGAATGCTGTTGCACCTCTTTTTCATTGCCCCGGCCCCCAAACTAAAAACCCTCTAGAACACCCTTTAAGAACCCTTGCAAAGGCACCCTATTCTGAGTATTCTCTTCACGGGTTTCCACCCCTTTTGTAACTACGAGAAAAGGCCTTGAGCCGCTCTCCGGCCGCGCCAGATTTCTTTTGCCTCAGAGTCTCCGGGTGCTCAAACCGGTTTAGGGTTTAGGGCTTAAGACTCAAAGGGCTCCAGAATTGTCAGGTCAAGGCTTAATTTATATGGTGTTGTGGGTTGGGGAGCTGTTTTTCTTGGGCTCTCCACTCAGACCAGGGTTTCGGCGCTCACACACGAACAAGCCAGGCGAGGTCTTGGCGCATAGTCGACTGGAGGTAAGACTCATAATTACATGAGGGGGGTGAAAACAAGTCTCTGCCAGCCCGAGGGTTTAGGTTGCACGGCTCCGGCATTGGAGGGTGTTGTGTTTTAGCGTCTAGAGTGTAGGGCGTTAGGGTCGAAGGTGATGGCTTAACAGTGTTCTTTTCCGCCGTCTTGATCCAGGAATCGGACAAGCATCCGAAACTCTCAACTTCTTAGTAACAAAAACTAAACCCTCAACCTTTCAACAACACAGAAGTCCAAACCATTCTAACCCAAATCGACAGAACAAGCACAATGCCTATTCAAGAGGGACGAAGGCTTTGGGGCTTTCGGGGTTAAGTGCTTCGCAGTGCTAGGGCTTCAGACGTTCAGGGCTTGAGACTTTTGGTTTCTTTGGGCTTTTGGTTTTGGGGTTTAGACTGGGTTTAGATCTTTGGATTTGGGGCCCACTTGGGGGTTAATAGAGAGTAGCACGAGGCTTCTACCTTAGGCCGTTCTGGGTCTAAGGCCTCTCGCTGCCGGCGAGGTCCACAAAGTGGATCTTTGCCTGCGCCGCACGCTTCGTGCTTCCTTCTTTCCTCTAAACTCCTTCTGCCGCGGACCCAGGTCAATTGCTCAACCCTTTCGCCTTAAACCCTAACCGATAAACCCCTAAACCCTTTTTGCACACCTGGATTTAATGGAACCATGCCCAGCCTCCAGCTCCCTTTCAGCCCGAAGCCCAAAAGACGGTGAATGCCACAGTTTTGAGTTCCGAGATGCAGGTCGAGGGTCTCTTCCCTCTCGCCTAGGATATGCCCGCATTGTAAGGTCAGAGCCGGTGCACACTTTGGGGGTTCGGGCTTTGGAAGTTTAGGGCTTAGGGTTTAGGGCTTTTGGCTTCAACTTGGGATGTGGGTCTAGGTGTCGCTGCTTTGGGCGGCAGGCTCGGCCAAAGGGTGCATCTTTCGATCTCAGAACCGACCGGAACGCTGGGTCGGACCAAGATACCTGAAAGTGTGCCGTCAAGACCTGTGTAGGACTCCATGTACGTGCTCCGGAAATTCAGGGCTTCGCCCTGTAATGCAGGTGTCTTAATCGCCTTTTTTGCTACAAACAACCCATCCCATGCCATAAAACCCGAACCCAAGTCAGAAGGCATCAATTTAACCCCTGCCGCTGGTGGTCTCTAACCCCGCAATGCAGAACTCTGAACCTGGGACATGTCGTACTGTCGTCTCCGACTGGCTGCCATTCCAGTACCAGTATGACCTGAACCACAACATCTCAGCTAGACCCTAATCCTGAATGACCGTAAACCCATGTAAACCCTAAACGTTTATTCATACAGGGTTTATCAGATCATCATTCTTGCCGTTAAGACGTCTCCTCCTTTTCTGGTCTCTTCTGGAGGAGCTTCGTTGAAGTTACCAGGGTCACGGCAACAACATCTTATCAAAATGGAGCCGAGGCTTTCAGAATAGAAATGTTTTGAGCTGCGGCCTGGCTTTCGATGCGGCCGCCTGGCTTCGCCATAACCATCCGCACCTGTTTCGTGCAGCAGTTTGGGTTTGGAGCAACCTTTGCCAAACACTTTAGAGCAGCTTCCCGTAAGCCTAAGCCCCGCGAACCCTTTGCGCAAACCCTTCGCCTGGAAACAAACATAACTTTTTCAAGCGTAACTTTCTTCTACACCTAATGCCCGAAAGACCTAAGCCTGGTAGCCCTGAACCCTGAAGCCTCACCCCTTCCGCCTTTGCATAAGAACTTGCAGAATCGAAGAAACTTTGAGCATACAGGTGTTCAAACCTAAATCTGCAAAAAAACGCTAAAGTAACCTAAATACACGCCCTGAACCCTGAAATACGGCAGCCAGGATAATCAGACTGCGATTAGGATGGCTTCTGTCCTGAATAATTATGAAGGAAGCCCGGAGGAATAATGCTGTTACAAACTATCCAGACAGCTATGTTAACCCTGCAAGAAGCTTGTCTGCGGGACTCTGCAGGGTTTAGGGGGGCAAATGGAGCATTAAAGCTCAGGTTAGATTTTGGAGCTTGGTTATGTAGGGCTTCTACAGCATTGCACAAGTGTGTTGCAGCGCTTTTGTGCGGAATTGAACAGTGCCTCGAGGTTCTGGGGCCTGGGGTTTCTTCTTAGTACTCTCACCACGCTCACTACTCTTTCTACTCCAACTAGTCTCACTCCTCTGCATACTCGTACTACTTACACTGCTCTTACTACTCTATTTGCTCCTATTACTCATGCTGCTACTGCCACGACGACGATCATGACGACAACAACTACTGCTTAGTATTGAGGGGAAGATGATTACGCTTTGCATGGGAAGCAGAGCGCTAGATTCTGTCGGTTGCATCATGTGACATTAAACTATGCGGGGCTTGCGAGGAAGCTTCACATTATTTCTGAACCAGGTTCTGAGATCTGCAATTCCACGAGGCCGCCTGCAAGGTGAAGACTGCGTGTGACCTCCGTGGAGGCAACACTTGCTGTGGTTGGGCTGACAGGTGATGTGCTCTGTACCATGCAGTCACCTTTTTGACCCAGGTGCGAGCCACAGCTTTGAACATCAATCTGTCTTCTCAGGGCGGAATCAACTTGATCAGTAATCTCCCCTGCTCGCTGGCTTCGGCCTGGAAGACGTCGCATTCATCTGTGTGGCAGCCACTGCCCGGCGCTTGGCGCCAAAGTCCAGCAGCTCGTACGCCTGCCGCACTTTGGGCCGCATATGGGATACAACCGTAAGTAAGGACATAATTTCGTATATCTTTCCAGTGTAGTTGCTGCCTGATCTGCCGAACGACCTGGGCCCACTCCAAAATCCGATTGAACATGTTAGGAAACCCGATAAGAACTGTGTTAGCAGCCTCTGCAAGTCCTAGCTTACCTATGCTGAACTTCTGGGTAGTATACGCTTGATTTCAAGCCGGGTGTTCCATCGCCATGGCTATTTCTATTGTCTCTGCCATTGTATCAACAGTATCCCCCGTGCTTGCTAGTCCTGAAGGCTTTCACCCAGGTAGGGGCCTCTGATGTTTTAAATGAGAGAGCACGAAGGAAAAGAAATCGTGGTGCTGCGCGAGTTTAAAGAGTGTAAGGAACAGGGTTTGGCCACCCGACGCGGCGTGTGGCGGCGTGGATACAGTGACAAGCCTTCACGATCAGTCTCTCACGATGAACGATCACCTCAAGCCAGAAACCCTGAAACCCCCAACCCATGCTTGAGTCCAGTTGATTTGGTTCCGATCACTGAAGGGCATAAATATGCCATCCGTTCCACCAAAATGTATGATCGGTCAGAGGAACACGATGAGATCAATCGCGGACACTCTCATGCACACAAAGAACAAAACAGGTGAAAGAAGCTGAAGCCAAACGGTTTGGGGGAGAGGGGTGATGTCAAAGGTGGTGGTAGAAATCGGCTTTGCGAATCGTCGACTCTTGCCGATGGTGAAATTACAATCCCAAGACCGAAAAACTAAACCACATTACTAAAGTACTAAAGGTGCCCCTTTACACCTGTCTTTGCATGCCCTAAGCCCACCAAACCCGTACTGCTACTGACCCTTCTAAGACCCAACCTCTTCGAAGCTCTCCACTGGACACTCCGTGAGGTGAGGGACGATAGGGCCCAGCTCGGGGTGGTTTCGCCTTTCTAGCTTCAGGGTGCTCTTGAAGAAATTGGGTATGTACGCGCCCACTCGGACAAGCCAGACGAGGTGGTATTTCTGGTTAGGGATGTTTGGGGCTCAGAGTTGAGTCGAGGGGCCTTTGCACTTCCCAAGGGTTCTTTGGGCTTTCGTGCTATTCACGATTTGGGCTTGTGAAGCTTGATCAGGATGGTAACGAGTTTGGGGGTTTCAGGGCCGTTGCAGTCGAAGCGTCGTAAGAACATTCGATGTTTTCGGGTTTGGCGTGCAGTGGATCTGAGGGATGTCTATCCCAAAACCGCGACTTGGGCTGCGACAGTAACTATGAGAACATCCTCGTGCGTCCAAGGACCCTCGTGCCCCCAAAGTCAAAGCCGCCTTCAAATCGAAGCCCTAAACCCTAAAACCTTTGAAACTGGCCTGCTGCCCCGATCCTCTAAACGATGCCTTAGGCCTACCCTACACCTTGAGCTTCAAACCCTGAGGCTAAATACTAAAGCAACTTCAATCGCTGAAGCCCTCGTTATAGGATCCTTAAGGGGGGGTGGTTCAAGGGGGGAGGGTACTAGGGAGCTTTGGGGAACCTTAGGGAAGCTTAGGGAGTATTGGGGAATAATGGGGATTACTAGGTTACCTACCCCCCTTGGACCACCCCCCCTTAAGGACATCCTAACCTCGGGCCCTAAAGCCTGAACCCCAAACCCCCCAGCCCTACATCCAAGAACCATCCATCCCCCAATGAACCCAACATCGAACCCGTAAATAAAACAGTAAAGAATACATCTAAAAAACCTAGACGCTAGCCCTGAGAAAGCACTCTTATAAGCACCTTTTACACGGGCAGACTTAATCATCAATCATCAGACCTTAAAGTACTGGGTTCCCTAGCACTTGCAGTTCTCCGGGGTGACCGCCTGCGCCGAGGAATCTGCTATGAGCTAGCCGAAGTTGTCCTATTAATACTGCTCCAGTTCGCGTCATCAAGGTTACCATTGCTATTGATATCACTGTTGTCAGTAGTTGGTATTGTCACTGCCACCCGTCTTCAATATACTCCTACTTATGTAATCAGCGCCATTGTTGCTGCGGTGCTCCTGGCTGGATCAGATTGTCATGAACAACACCCTTGTGATTGCTGGTCCTGTTGTGGTTGTTACAACACTACTTCTGGCATTGCTGCGGCCATTTCACCTGCTCCTGCTGCCAATAACAGTACTACAAAATCCAAATGCCACTGCTGTTACTTGTTACTGCGACGACGACGCCGACCAAGTTTACGACTACGCTTACGTCTACCACCGCTCCTACTACTACGACGATGACTACTATTGGTACCGCCAACGCCACCACCATGAAGACTACGACTACGACTGTGATCATTTGGAAACGGCCTCTCGCACATGCCAGGCGAGGCTCCCCAACACTATCTTGCTAGAAGCAACGGCAGCTTAACGGCCTTAGGGCTAAGCATGCGATTAGCGTCTGGCGTGAGGCTGCATGCTATCAGGACTGGGGCTTCGCCAGAGAGCGTCTTGAGAGCACAGATGTGTCGGTGCGGAACACTCCATGGGATGTGGACCCGAAAATCGGTATGGCCTCAGCACAGAGTTTGGCCGAGCCTTGTGGAACTCCCAGCAGATCCCTAGGATACACTACCGCCTGAACTGAACTTCAATGACACTATAAACAGTGTGTTGAACAAAACGGTAAATCAACACCACCCTCAATATTTGCCTGTCAGCAAGTCGAAGATCTTCTCATTGTAGATCTCCAGATAACTTGCGAGAACTGTTGCCTGCCCGCGGAAGCGGCTACAGCCAACAACACAGGTGCATTTGTCCGTATCGAACCTATGTCTGTCTACTCTATCGAACAAGTACAAAATACCAGTTAGGAATAGAATCCCCTGGCAGTCGCTGCACAATTAGCCGATTTTATACCTCCCAAAACATAGTCTAGATCTCAAAACGTGTAGCAAAGGAAATTCCGATGGACGAGTTCCGTTTTTCCATGTAGCCCTCTGAGATTTCTTGTCTTCACCGGAGTGCCCGACCTCGAAGCCCTTCTCCTGACGACGATCTTCCTGCGAACAGTTGTAAAGCTTCGGGCTTCGGGTTGTGCAGAGGGCGTTTTGGAGTTTGGGTTTGCTGTGTGCTTCTGCTGCTTGAAAACTGGCTTTTGTAGAGCGGGTGTATGGTTCAGGGCCTACCGGGTTCTAGAGAGCTACATGTTACGTGAATTGCTACGTCCTCTAGCGGCTGTAATGATGCTAAATGTGGAGTGGGAGAGGCTTTAAACTGCCGCTGTTGCAGGGGTGGAGTTTCTCAGGAGAGTTCAGAGGGATGTAATGTATGGGCGTAATGATTAAAACAAAACTTTTGAGACCAAGTACGCAATAGCTATAGTAAGGAACCCCCAAAATAGTAAACTTGGTAATCAGGCAAGCCCCTATAGGCCCTATAGTAGTGCTGACAGTTCTGAAGCCCAAAGCTGATGCTGCGAAATGCTAGGCCATTGCTCTCTCGGCCTTCGAGATTCGGCTGTTCGAGGCGTCGGCAAGTAACGGTGAGGCAGGAATCATGGGGTGTGGGGGGGGGGGGGCGATATCGTATCATCTAAAGAGAAAGGAACTGTCATTCTTCACACATTTGCCTCTCTTTCGAGGATGGTCGAGGCTATGGGCTTCAGGGAAACTTGAAACTCCAAACCTAAACTCTTCACCCCCAAAGCACTACACTGCAAAACTCTCAGCCCAAAGCCCTAAACTCTTGACCCGCAAGCCTCAATTCTTAGAGACAATAAACCTCAAGATTGAAACCTCAACCTAAATCCTTCCTAAATCGCTCCCGGCGCCTCAGATTCACACACAGAAAGGTCGCTCTGGTTTCTGCTAACAATCCTAGCAGCCCAGGTTTCGTTGGTTTAGGGCTATTCACCTGCTGCATTTGCTTCTATTTTCACCAAACCCGGAGCCTCAGAAACCTCAAACTAAACCGCAAACTCTACGCTCCTCAGGCCTAGACTCTCAACCCCAAACCTCAAAATCTCGACTTTAAAGGGCATCACCACTTCAGGCCGCCAAACAAAAAATTCCTGAACTCTGAGCCATAGCCCGTCTTTGTCACCCTAAACCACAACTCTTAAATCCCAGGCGGCCCAGCCAGCATGGAGAACAAGCGGATGCAGGCCCGCGGAAGGATGCCCTGTTCGACCTGCACAGCTCATTTGGAGATCTCCTTGCTTGTGTGTGGGTTTTACACGGCTTTACATGGCCTTACCAGGGTTTATCAGGGTCTATGAGAGTTCTATGAGATACTACCGTACGCAGGCTTTAGGGCTAAAGTATACAGGCTAGGCGGCTAGACATAGCGATGTGTCACTCTTCGCTGTAGGGTAGGAATTTGGTGGCCTTCCGGCTTAGGGCCTAGGGTTGCTCGGAGCTGGGTGGAGGGTCTCAGGAACGACTGACGGTGTGACAAGTATCCGGGTCTCAGGGGTATAGTGCTTCGGAAAACAGCGTCTCGATTGCTATACTGTGTGCCATAAAAACATAGCAGTGATGAACGGCACCCATATGCCAACTTAAAGCCGGAGATAACAGCGACTCTCGACGGTGAATTTGGGATTCAAGATTTTGGACAAGGTTAAAGCGTTCAAGATTTGGATTTTAGCGCGAGGGTTCAGTGCGAACCCCAAAATCAACGCCAGCACACAACAAGGCCTTGCTGTCCACATCGCCCATGATGGAGTGACTCTTGCCCGAGCCCGTCTGACCATAAGCGAAGATGCACCCGTTGTACCTGGCACTCTGTGCCCTAAACCTTCAACTCCAAAGATGCGAAGCCTCAAGGTTCGAGCTCGTGTTGAGTATGGGTGCCTCAATACTGCCATTACTAAGTCTTCGGAGCCTAGCATACATTATGCTCGTATTTCTTGGCGGGTTCGACGAGCCCTGCTCGCCAGACGGCAGCATCTCACCTGTCTGGCCCTGAACCTGCGTAAACATCAAACCTCCAAGGGCTTCGAGTTGTTTGGCAGCACGATCAAGCAAAACACACGGGGATTGACAGGGCTCTGAAGAACACAACTGTGTTGGGCAAGGTTCATTCGCTACATGCTTGAGATTGTTCATCCCTGATCCCTGAAATGCCACTCGTTGCTCGCTTGGAGTAAATGACGACGACAATTTCAGCCTACATTGAGTTCTTATGACTGACCTCATCTTTCCCTATGGGGGCTGTGACAGGAGCAACAAGGAGTACTTGCTCTTGAAATTGCTTCGCATGCTTCGTGGGCACGCATTCATGGCGTTCTCCAGCAGATGCAGGCCGACTGCCTGGAACACCACCTGCAGCTTTCGGGCTAGGGCCCGGGCTGAGAGTTGTTCTGCAACCATGGAATTTCAGACTCAGGGATTGGAGCTTTCGAGCTTTAGTGCCTCAGGGTCTGGTAGTCTGGCCGTTTTTTGGTGTCGCCATGCTACAAGCATATCCCCCAAAACGAGTTCCGGATACAGCTCGACGGAGCAACGCAGTGATTCTGGCAATAGCCAGAGTAGTAGCACTAGCTGTAGCAGGACACAGAAGTTAGTTGGTAGAAACAGGAGTTGTAGTGGTACTATCGTCGTAGGTGACTGCAAAGGACGGGGTCAGACGGGAAGGAGGAGGGGCACATCGTAACAAGTTCAGCCGTGCGTGTTGTAGCACACCGCAGCGAAAGTGGTGAGCAGTCGTTGTCGAAATAGCAACAGCAGCAGCAGCATTCTAAGCAGCAGCCGCAGCAGGAATGGCAATGTCGATCGCCATCGCAAGTTGGGCAGTAGATGGAGAAAGTCGAGGAGCCGGAGCAGGAGCAGCAAAGGGGCGACAGCGGGGAACAGTGGAATATTAAGCCGACAAACACGAAGCAATGACTCTCGCAGGAAAGTACTGAGCCTCCTGAGTATCTGCACATCCAAAGACATGGTCGTAGTTGAACTCCTTCGGCAGCCGCGTGCACTCCATCACCTGCAGCAGACAAGACCCTCGACGCTCTGGCAACCTAAACCTTGCCTAGATCCTCAAACTCCAAACTCTAAACCTTAAGCCGTATTATGCTTTAGGCTTTGAAGGTCAGGGCTGAAAGGGTTCGGGTTGAGTTAAGGGTTTATTATGAGTATAAGAACCATAGAAAAACTCAAACCCTTACAAAGAATCTGCAGCCAGGTTTGCTGTAGTGCTGCTGGGTGAGTGTGCCAAACAGCACTGACAAGCGAAATGCAGAAACCCCTTTTTCAGCATGGGCTTGGATTGTGTGAACAGCAGGGCCTTCTCGTTTGACGAGGGATGCAAACGCGGGAGTGAGAGAAACACGAGAAGTGAAGAAGCGTCGAAGATCCCCTGAACTGTCTTCCGAAGTACTATCTGAACTAGCTTCTGAATTAAACATCCGGCATGGGGCAACGTAGAGACTATGCAGGCCCTAAATCCTTCCTATAGAAGCACTATAAAGCCCCCAAAACTCGCCAGACCAAGTAGACAACACAAAAGCAAGACCAAGTTGTTTCGAGCCCTCTTGTGACTCTTGTGGCCTGGATCGAAGTCTCATCACAGGCCAGGGCATTCTTGACGGCCCCCTGGGTCTTAGGGTTTTCCAGGCAAAGGTTTAGGGGTTTAAGGCTCTTCATGGCGATACAGTATCGCCCAAATATACCTCAAAGCCGTATTCTATCTAAGGCTTCAGGGTTCACAGTGCCAGGGCAGGGTTTGGAAATTTAAGAGATTTTAGAGCCTAAGCTATTCGGTTTCAATCTTCTGGTTTAGGTCCCGGATCTGTGTTGTAGTGCTGGCGGCCTTGGCTGCTATAGGCTTACTGCCCCCCCGCATTCAAGTATCGAGCAAGAAGCACATCAGCAAAACCCTTGGAACTTCGGCTGCTGAGCAAGAAAGCCAATCTCCAGCAGCTCACCTAAACCTAAATCGCTAAGTGGCCAAAGAAGCCCAATGCGCTGGACTGGACCCTAAACCCTAAACCACTCTGCCTCAAGAGCCCTAACATCCGAGCCTTAAGTGACCAGCAAAACCTAGTGCCCCAAGCCTCTGCCCGCTCTCGAGCATTGAAGGGCCGACAGCGAACAGCCACCCGAATGTTGCTGGCCTGAGAAAAAACAGTAAGGCTGTAAATTCAGAATTTAGTCTCTTACTTGGCCAAGGATAAGCGCGCATGGCGGGGTGGCCCAGGCTTCAGGATTTACAGTGCAACAAGAGCTTAAGAGCATAGGGGGTTGGTTTGGAGATTCATAGTTGAAAAAAGGCTTCCGCTTTATGCGTGCAAGCACTGAGCCAGAGCGTGGCTGCCAGCATGAGGCTTATCGAGGACTGCGCGTCTACCCCAAAGCCTGGACCCTCCAGAACTCAGAGTCTGAGTTTGGAGTTATATAAACAGCAAGCAGAGCAGGTCTAGAGACAGCGGCAAAGACGAGACGACTCTTGAAGTGTGAGAAGTTCTGGAGGCTTTGGGATCGATCAAATTCTACTTGCAGCTAGTTGTGCGCGATTTTTCTTTCACACCTGGCCCTAGGCCTGACCCCGGGTGACACAGCCGTCTAGGATTCTGCTTTCCGAGCTCTGAAAGCAGCCAAGCCCAAGATGCTAAATCTCTGAATAGCAGCGATCATGCCATCGGGTTTCGGGGGTAACTTTTGGAGCATTGCTAGTTACACCAAGCACAGCATTGCGGAAATTCGAGTCTACCTTTTGCGGTGGTCCGGCCTCTGTGTTTATAGGTCAAATACTTTTTTACTTTCTACCCCCTTCTTGCACTGGGGCTTGGGAAGTGAGCCGCGCGCATATTGGATAGCTGCCCTCTACGCCCTAAACCCAAGACCCTATACAGGCCCCAAGCAGTCACAAGGGCCCGGGAGGCCTCGACGTCTCCAGCCATCTCAGGGCGCTCTCCGCTTGGCTGCTGCGGCCATCGCCCCAAAAGAAGTCCCGACACACGGGTTGCGGGGCTTCGGGCTGTATGATAAGGCCCCAATCTTAAACCCGAATTCTCTCGTGGGTCTTTATTACAGAGCCCCTGGTAGTCTGTTGGGGCTCTTACAGCTCTCATGTTCCAGGCGCACAGGAGTATAGTGTTGAGGAGCCTAGGTGGCAGGTGTACGACACGTGGCTGCATTCTTGGCGCCAACACTGTGCAACTCATGTCTCATGGGGAAACAAGACCATCTTAAAACACTCAAATTACATGGGTGCTCCATGGAGTCCGCTCGCGCATATACCTCTGAGCCGCAGCAGCTGCTTCGAGCGGGAAATGTCAGAGTTTGACGCGTCCCAAGCCTAGCAGTGACTATCGGAGCTCATGTCTTGGCTGCAATTGGGAAGCGTGGTTTGCAGGCAGTGCTTGAGTTTGTGTTTCCCTCCGAACACCAACCCCCACATGCTGGGATGCAACCACTCAGTCAGTTTTCTGCAACCCAGCACACTGGGTAGAGAAACTACGCCTAACAGAGGATCCTGAGTTGAAGGCTGTTGATTGGATGGCGCCAGGAAAACATCCTTACTATGATGCTTTGGGAATCAATCAAGCCGTGCAGAAGTCCCGGCAGATCGCAGCTCACTTTATCGCTATTTGAACTCGTCTCGGCCACTTTGCCATCCGCGATTGAAGCAAAGGCAGCTCCGAGGAGACTCCAGAGCGTTGCCCTAGCACCTCAATGATCCAGGATGGCTGCCTCGCTTGACTTTGTGCACGTGGCGCGGGCTACTCCTTCCCCGATCCCCGGCTGACGTAGCAGTGTATCAGCGCTTTTCTATTCGGGCCGGGGAAGTCGGCTGAGCACACCACGAACACGACAAAAAAATTGGTATATCAGGCAGGGCCTTAAAAGGACATCGTGCTTGATCCAGAGGGCCTGGAACAGCATTTACTTCCTGCACTTTGTGAGCGCCGCTCTGCTCTCCGGACCCTCCAGAGCATCGGAGACACGGAGGAAATCAGTTCAACGTTGGCAAATAGCCCCACACTTTGAGGCGCACAGTTGCGGTGGATGTACATTCATTAATACCGGTGCTGAGTGCTGAGGGCTTTGGTTCACAGATCTTCTGCCAACCTTGTAAGAATGCTGGCCGGCCGATTTGTGGCGAGCTGCAGAGCTTTAGTGTCTTTGAAGGACAAAACGTGGGGTCGTTGGATTTTTTTTGGCCTGCCCCGCTGCACGACGGCTCATGTAACGCAACGATGGAGTGCAGCACAGGAGCCGCGCGACCGGCGAAGTGCACGTGTCTGGCCTGCGTACAGAAACCAAGCAGAATCAAGCAAGTACAATCAGTAGTACTAGGTTTGATGCCGACTTGCTTTACAGGATCGTGCTCGTGGTCGTCACCTAAGCGTAGATGGTCGATGCCAATAGCTCGGCCGACGCCGACAAACGGCTTCAGCAGATTTTGTCTCAGACGTCAGGTGTTGCGAGTCGAGGCAACTCGGACACTCTAGTGACTCACAAGAAGCCGCCGTAGGCCTCTGTGGCATGGACCTTTAAGGTCTATTTGGCAATCCTGCTGGGCTTTGTATTTAAACTGCAACAACACCACGGCGACAAGGACGACGACGACTGGGTTTAGCACGACGACGACCGGGTTCAGTACGACGACGACGACGACAAGGTCTGGCATGACGGTTACATCGGGAGGCCGAAGCGTGTACAGTGTAAAGGACTCGAGAGGAGTCTGAGGGTCTAAGGTTTTAGCCTTAGCTCCTAACTATGGTCTACCGGGGTCGGTACACTATGGAAGAGCTAAGGTTTGGAGCTTTTCAGGATTTAGATGGTTTTACGCTCTCACAACGCGGACATGCCAGGCGAGGTTCTCGGTGCTGGTTTTAGGGTCTATCACAATGACCATCAAGAATATTTCTTGTGTGTATCTCTCGTCCTGTTTCTTTCTCTCATTCCCTTTCCTCTTCCTGCCTATCCACACTGCCGTTTGTCAAGAAGACACAGAAATTGAAGTCATGACAGAGGAATAGGCATGAAGATGGACGAAGTGAACTCTTCATTCTCTCGTCTCTCCCTTCTCTCCTTCCTTTGATTGATCCTTCTTCTCTTTCTTTTCTTCGCGCCTTCTGCTTTCAATGACAGGGGTAACACGAAGGAGGCGCAAAGGGACGACGTCAGTTCCTCTCGATGTGGTTCCTTTTTTTCATTCCCTCTCACGTTGTCACTCTCTCTCTCTCTCCCTCTCTCTCTCTCTCTCTCTCTCTCTCCCTCTCTCTCTCTCTCTCTTTTTCTCGCTCTCGCTGTCTTCCTCTCTGCCATGTCTCGCTCTCTCATGTCTTCCGTCCCCTCTTTCCTTGCTCCCTTGCTGGAAGGAAAAGAAAACAGAAGCGAAGACATAAGATGGAGGAAGATGGCTGCGAGAAGAACGGTGGATTCCTCCCTCACTCGGCTCTTTGACTTTCTTCGCCCTTGACTTCTCTTCTTGGCTCCTATTCTTCTTCAGAATTAGAAGGAGAAGCGACAACAACGGACAGCTGGAGGAGAACGTGACACTGTTCCTCATCATCTCCTCCTTCCTCGTGTTCATTGTGTTGTCCATCTCCCGCTCGCTCTCTCTCTCTCTCTCTCCCTCCCTCCCTCCCTCCTTTCCTCTCTACTTCTGCACATTCACTTTTCCGCTTCTCTCGACTACTACATTATGCTTGCTTTCATATTTATCTTTAACTTTCTCCCACTCTCTGTGTCCCATCGCTTGCCCTATTCCTTCTCCTCCTCCCTTTCCTGCCTCCCGTCCTTCTCCCCTTATCGCTCAGAAGGAAGAAGTTCACTCACCTTGTGCCCTTCCTCTCCCACCGCTCGCCCGCTCTCCATTTTTTTGATTTTCTTGTCTGGCGGAAAAGTGGGAACCAGGAAGGAAAGTGGAGAAGGGAAAGGACGAGATTGAGAAATGACAGAAAGAAGAGAGATACAGGAGGGAGAGCTTCAAGCCCAGCAGAGGAAGAAGAGACAGGCAGATAAGAGAAGGGGGCAAGGGGTGGCCAGAAGAAACGTAAGCCAAAGCTAAGTATTGAAAGGGCGGAAGCCCCTTTCTCCTCTGTTCTTCGTCTTTGCTCTCTTATTTTTCTCTTAGCGCGGGGCATGCATGGAGCTAGGATAGGGAAGGGTCAAAGCTCATGAGAGAAAGTAACGGAGAGAACTGTTCTTCGTCCCTCTCACCTCCTCCTCTCATTCTTCTGATGCTTACTCATGTCAGAAGGGTCTGGAAGGAGTGAAGGGTAATGCATGGACTGAAGCGAGGGAATAGGTGAAAGTGGATAAGAGAAAGTCATAGACAGAGAGTGGGGGAAGTCGAGTGCGAAAGAAAGAGAAACGAGGAAGACTAGGAAGAAGGACGCAGAAGAGGAAGGGAGAGAGTACCAGTGTTGCCGTATCTCGAAGGACTCCGGGCCTCGCGAGGGCTTTTAGAAGGCTTGTAGGCGCCTTCAGGCACTTCCGCTACTTTCTGGAGGCCACCAACCTTCCTCCCTAAGGGAGCCTCCCGAGGACATGAACACCAAAACGAGTATAAAGAAAGCAGGGGGATGTAGAGAAGCAGGGTGTGGTAAGAAGGAGGAGAATCAGGCCGCGTCTCCTCCTCGTTTCCTTTTTGAATGACCAAAGGAAAGAAAAGGATAAGATTGAGGAATGGCCCTGCGAAGAAACAAGGAAAGAAGAGCAGACAACAGAAAGGAAGCGGTAAGATGCGGGAAGACGGTTCGGAGAAGAAAGGAGAATTCCTCCTTCGCTCGCCTCTCTTACTTCCTTGCCCTTCGCCTTCTTCCTCTTCTCTTACCCTCATTCATCTTCAGAAGGAAGGAGAAATGAAAGGGAGGGAGAATTCGGGGCATGCAAAGGCCACTCTTTTTTCATCACCTCATCCATCCTCCTTTTCATTGTTCTCTCCAGATCCCTCTTTCTCTCTCCCTCCCTTCCCGTCTACTTCTGCACATTCCCTTTTCCGCTTCTCTCCGCCTATTATGTTCGCTTTGATATAGTCGCTTGCCCTATTCCTTCTCCTCCTGCCTTTCCTGCCTCCCGTCCTTCTCCCTCCATCACTCAGAAGGAAGAAGGACGATTCACAAGGAAGAAACGTAAGCCAAAGCTACGTAATGAAAGGGCGAAAGCCCCTTTCTCCTCTGTTCTTCCTCTTTTCTCTCTTATTTTTGTCTTAGCGCAGGGCCCGCGCGGAGCTAGGAAAAAGAAAGGGTCAGAGCGGATGAGAGAAAGTAACGGAGAGAGCTGTTCTTCGTCCCTCTCACGTCCTCCTCTCATTCTTCTGATGCTTACTCATGTCAGAAGGGTCTGGAAGGAGTGAAGGGTAATGCATGGACTGAAGCGAGGGAATAGGTGAAAGTGGATAAGAGAAAGTCATAGACAGAGAGTGGGGGAAGGCGAGTGCGAAAGAAAGAGAAACGAGGAAGACTACGAAGAAGGACACAAAGAGGAAGCGAGAGAGTACCAGTGTTGCCGTATCTCAAAGGACTCCGGGCCTCGCGAGGGCTTTGAGAAGGCTTGTAGGCGCCTTCAGGCACTTCCGCTACTTTCTGGAGGCCACCAACCTTCCTCCCTAAGGGAGCCTCCCGAGGACATGAACACCAAAGCGAGTATAAAGAAAGCAGGGGGATGTAGAGAAGCAGGGTGTGGTAAGAAGGAGGAGAATCAGGCCGCGTCTCCTCCTCGTTTCCTGTTTGAATGACCAAAGGAAAGAGAAGGATAAGAAGGAGGAATGGCTCTGCGAAGAAGCAAGGAAAGAAGAGCAGACAACAGGAAGGAAGCGGTAAGATGCGGGAAGACGGTTCGGAGAAGAAAGGAGAATTCCTCCTTCGCTCGCCTCTCTTATTTCCCTGCCCTTCGCCTTCTTCCTCTTCTCTTATCCTACTCATCTTCATAAGGAAGGAGAAATGAAAGGGACGGAGAGTACAGGGCATGCAAAGGCCACTCTTTCTCATCACCTCATCCATCCTCCTTTTCATTGTTCTCTGCAGATCCTTTCCCCTGGCTTGAGGGCAAGCCCCCGCTGCCCGTTCTGTTGGTTCTACGCACGGTTTTACGTGCAGTAGGTGTCGGGCTCTCCACGGGCAGAGCTTCGGGCTTACACAACAAAGGTTACAGGCTACACGACATACTAGTGACTAGTGGTCCCTAGTTATTGCTCTCGCCCCGCTGCCTGAGCTGACACTCTGTGGTTGTTCCACTCGGGTCAACGCCCCGCTGTTGCATGGAGGCTCTGTGCTACTGGGGTGGTTTTGGCAAGCAGCAGGCCCCGGAAAGATGACAACATACTTCGCAGTACCCTACAAACTGTTTTGAAACGTCCCCGCCCCGCTTGAAGCAGCAACACAAGATGAATAGCCAAGTACGGTACTCCAGAGCCCTCTTTCGTTCTCCCTCCCTTCCTTCTCGTCTACTTCGGCATATTCCCTTTTCCGCTTCTCTCCGCCTATTATGTTCGCTTTGATATAGTCGCTTGCCTAGTCCTTCTCGTCCTGCCTTTCCTGCCTGCCGTCCTTCTCCCTCTATCACTCAGAAGGAAGAAGGACGATTCACAAGGAAGAAGACAAGGGAGTAAGAGAAAAGACAACAGAAGCGAAGAGAGAATCCGAGAAGGGCAGAAGAAGAACGAGAGCCATAAGGAAACAACTACAGAAACCAAGAGAGAAAGTACGAGGGAAAGACCATCAAAAAGAGAGGCAGAGAGAAAGAGAGCGGAGGGGAAGGGAAGCGATGCAGAAAACAGTCGAAAGTGCCTTGCTTGTCCTATCTCACTGTCTCATTGGTGATAAACCTGGAAGAGGTTGTGAAGGAAAACTAGGAAGAAATGTTCTCCTCTTCACTCACCTTGTGCCCTTCCTCTCCCACCGCTCGTCCGCTCGCCAGAAAGAAGAGAGATGCAGAGAGGGCGAGAGAGAGCCTCAAGCCCAGCAGAGGAAGAAGAGAGAGGAAGATACGAGAAGTGGGGGAAGGGGTGGCCAAAAGAAATGCTACGTAATGAAAGAGAGGAAGCCAGTTTCCCCTCTGCTCTTCCTCCTTTCTCTCTTATTCTTCTCTTCGCGCAGGGCATGCATGGAGCTAGGAAAGGGAAGGGGTCACAGCAGATGAGAGAAAGTAATGGAGAGAGCTGTTCTTCGTCCCTCTGACTTCCTCCTCTCATTTTACTCATATCAGAAGGGTCTGGAAAGGAGTGAAGGGTAGGGCATGGACTGAAGCGAGGGAATAGGTGAAAGTGGATAAGAAAAAGCGATAGACAGCTTGTTGACGGCGGCCAGCTCGTAGGCTTGCCTGTGGCCTGGTTTGCTGAGCCTGGTGGGCTCTCGAGGGTGGGCAGGGGCCTGCTGGAGCCTGGGTTTTGAGATTGGCCATCTCGCCGCGGCCAGCACACCAGGCTTGTTGAGGCAGGGCCAGCTGGGGAGCCTGGCCGGGCTGCGTGGGTTGGGTGAGTGAATGGCAAGATGGGTGGAGAGGTCTAGGGAGTAGAGGGTGGGTGGAGAGAGGAGGTAGAGGGAGCGCAAGGAAAAGGTGCGGAGAGGGGTGGGAAGAGGGAGGTAAAGGCTGGTAGGGGCAGGAGGGCAAGGGGAGCAAAGAGGAGTGAGATGGCAATGGGGAAAGGTTACGGGTTAATGAAGAAGCGCGGAGGAGGGGAGGGTGGGTGGACAAAGGGAGGGGAAGAGGAGGGAGTGGGGAGATGGGTGGAGAGGTAGAGGGAGTGGAGGGTGGGTGTGTTCTTTGGATTCTATAGTTTAAGGGCTTTCTACAAAGGGCTCCATATGAGGGATCTATAGAGGGCTTCTATGTGGTTTGTATACAGAGGATCTACAGATTTCTATAAGGAGTATATAAAGACTGTTTTTGAGGGCTCCATATCATGGATCTTTTAAACATGTTTATAAAGGGCCCCATTTGTGGGATCCTACAAATTCTTTGTTTTGAGGATTTGTATATAAGGTTTATATATCTATGAAGCTTTTCTATATGGGATCTATAGACCCTATAAGACATTAGAGAAAAGTGATGAAGGTGATAAGAAGATGATAAGAAGATGAGTGGATGGGAGAAAAAGTGATTGGAAGTGAGGAGAAATGAGATGGGAAGGGAAGGAATGAGTTAGGAGTGGGGGAGGTAGGAGGCAAGTGAGAGGGAGAGGGTGGATGATTTACAAACACTTTTAGGGGGACGCTCCTTGCGATGTGTGATTCTTGGATCGGAGTTCGTACAAACCTTAGAGGGACACCCCTTGCGATCCGTGATTTCTGGATCTGAGTTCTTACAAAACCTGAGGGGGACACCCCGTGCGACTTGTGATTTTGGATCTTCCAAAATATTAACACCTGCCTTCTGCCAGAACGCGATCTTGGGTATACCAGGTGAAGAGCCTGCGAACACCCCAGCCACTTAGCCTATACAGCTTGAGCTCCATGGCTTTAGGCTTTGAGCTTTGGGTCTTCCCTGGCCCTAAACTCTTCGGTATTGAAGGAGTGTGGGATCCTAAAGCTTGAACCGGAAATCTCGTGGGCACGAACTTTAGTGGGCTAAGAACTTTTAGGATTTAGGGTTCCAGGCAGTTTGAAACTTTATTTTCAGGGCACTGGATTCCAGATGTGTTCGGAAGCTCTACCATAACGGAGAGGGTTTTGGGGAATCATAAGGGGAAGGGCCTTCGGCTGCCAAGCCTTTCCGGAGGGGTCTGATGCTCACACCTTGCTGTTTCAGTGTCCACAGACAGTCAAACCTACCGCACACCACACCTCTTTTTGTCTTTCCTGCGAGATTCCACGATATTAGACTACTTGGCCGCAGCGGGCCAGCGAGGCGAGGAGCCGGCGCCTCCCTGTCGTCCAAGCTGCCCCGGAACCTTGAGCCCAAGACCTCCCTTACTCGACGAAGGAAACCTTGGATTACAATATATAAACTCCCCCCCTCTTTAGTTGAGGCATAATCCGGAAGTACGGAGTCGAGAAAATGAGCCAGTCGGATGTGCAGCTTGGAACAGCCCCTGTTGGGAAAATGGGTCGATGACGGAGTAGCACGTGCATGCCTTGAGCACGCATTGTAGTGAAACTCTCTCTTCGCATGACTCAGAAGGCCAAAGTGGCGGCCATGCATAAAACATACCTAACTAACAACCCCCTATATATGCCCGTCACGGTGAAATCGCAGCGCAATGGTTCAGAAGCTGAAGAGCAGAGGGACGGTGACTCGAGGATCTGGCTGTGCCTTACAGCTGGGTTTAGGGTTTAGGGGTTTAGGGTTTATAGGGCCTTACATCCTAACTTCCGACGGACAAACTAAACTTTGGATTGCAACTTCTTTAAAGGAAACTTCATCGGTCTGACTAGGATCGCGGCACACCAAACAGTTGAAGGCGACCTTCTTTAAAGGAAACTCAATCGGTCTGACTAGGATTTCGGCACATCAAACAGTTGAAGGCGACTGATCCAAAGCTACCAAGATGCAGAGTTCAAACATCCTGCGAACCTCATGAGGTAGCTCTGGAGGTAATTCAAGGCAGCCCCCCGATCCCACAAAGGCGATGATTTGCGGTGCCAGCATCCCTGCATAAGGCAGCTTTCCCAAAACTACCTGGCAGGGCTCCCCAAAAACGCACATAAGCAAACGCGAGGATAGGGATATCACATATAAACCCCCTCATAATGAAGGTCAGTAATAAGGTAGGGATATCCCTTTAGAAGGCTTATGCTTACGTCCTTTTTTGGGCCCCTGACCTGGTAGAGCAGGATACCCATGGCATAGACGTCTGCTTTCATGCTCAGGCGCCCGTCATCGAAGTCCAGGAGTTCGGGTGGCATGTGCGAAACGGTCCCCAGCTGTGCAGTCATCAGTGAGGTGACACCCTGCTCCAAGACCCGTGCCAAACCAAAGTCGCAAAGCTTGCAAACAAACTCTATCTCCCCTGCGTGGTCCGGCGCACGTGTCTGCAGGAGAACATTTTGCGATGTGAGATCGCCATGGATGACGCCAATTGAGTGCAAATAGCAGCAGGCTTTCGCCACATCTGACATAATGCACCTGACGTATCTCAGGCCACTCGAATCCCGCCGAGGGATGGTGCAGAAACTGCTAAGAGTGCCTTTGTCGCACCATTCTTGGAGTATCCAGACTTGCACGCTGCAGCCTGGATCCGCGGTGTCTGCCGAGTGCTCAAAGAATTCGTAGGTCTGGACGAGGTTGTCGTGGGAGAGCTTCTGGGAAAGAGTAGCCTCTCCTGGGCTTTCCAGTAACCAGGGAGATAAAAGGTAAAACAAGTGTAAACTTGTATTTATGAAATAGTTCCTTTGAGAAAAAAGTTGTAAAGTATGGTACTCCAAAAAGCCCAGTCTCTGAGCGGATCGACTCGGTGCCCTGGCTGCAAGGCCATTACCTTGGCAGCTACGCGCTGGCCGCCCCAATTGCAGCAGTAGACTCTGCCAAAGGAACCTTCACTGACATAATGTAGAAGCTCCAAATTCGGCGGACCACCGTCAGGCAGATCAAACTTGCTGACTTTTATTGGCGAGCCTGCCGTGCGTGGGCGTGAGCCAGAAGATATTCGGGTGCTTGCGCCGCTTGATAGCGCCGATGCGCGTTGCTCAAGCTTATCGAGCGGAATCCGCAACGCGGCCACATGATCTTCCAGTGTTTTCAATGCAACCTCTCCGGCAAGGTCTCTGGCCATTAGCCAGATCACGGAAACGCACAACACCCCCACTGACACCATGATCGCCGCCCATTGACGGCCTTCCATCAGTGAGTTAGAAGCTTCGACCCGAAACATGTAGCAAGCAACGGTTCCGACGGTGTGCAACACAACGTGCTCTCGCACGTGAGTCTTAACAAGCACAATCCCGCTGAGAGTCTGGTACAGAATCGAAATGACCGTACCGATAGCCCATGAGTCGAAGTCTGAGCACCAGTGCAGTGACACTGTGAACATGCCGAAGGAATTCAGCAACAGAAAAACTCGAAGCAAGCCTTCTGTCTTGTTGCTGGGAGCGAGCAGAGGGATTGTCAGGCCCAGGACGGTGTTCATCAAGGAGTTGCCGCGAAAACACACATCCCAGTTGAAAGTTGCACAGGGGAAGCCGATCAAAACGAAGAGAAAAGATGAGCCACCTGCAAGCCGAAGTAGCCATACTGCATAGCGTCCATGGCTCTCCATACCGGCTTTTTAATTGTCGAGCCAAAGGCTCAGCAACGCATGGGGCGTGTTATACAACACTACGATGGACTGATCCTTATGATACGACATAGCAGTGTTTCGAGTATTTTGTCCGACAGTGCTTTGTTAACATCCCCTTCCTTGAACTTGGGCGGCTTTCGCGGCCGGCGGCGTCCACTGTCCGCGTTGCAGGAAAAGCTTTGATGCGCAAGGACCCCTAACCCCCTAAACCCTTCAACCCATGCATCTTAATCCCCAAAAACCCCAAACTCAAAAACTCAAAGCCCCTACATCCACAGATTGACGGGGCTAAAAGTCCTTTGCGTTTTCCAATCACATATTAGAGTTCTGGACACAGGTCCATGCAATGCTTGATCCCGCCACTCCGAAGTCTACGAAAACCCTGCCCATCGTCTCCAATGCAGGTCAACTACAACGACCGACGGCCCGTCATACTATCATTACTTACACTGTATCATTACAAACAGGAACCACCACAATAGTATAGGTAATTATTTAGGCCCCTGTAGTAAACCCTTCAACTCAAAACCCTAGAGCATCGCAGATCGAGAAGCCTCGACGTCTCCAGCCATCTCAGGGCACTCTCCTCTTAGCTGCTGCGGCCATACCCCCAAAGTCCCGGCACGCGGGTTGAGGCCCCTTCAGGGCTTTGTATTCGACCCGACAAGCCCTAATTCCATCGCAGTTCTTATGGACCCTGGGGCTCTTTTGGGCTGTTACAGCTCTTATGCTCTGGGTGCATCGGGTTTATGGCTCGGGTGGTGCACACCAAGTAGCTGCTGCATTTTTGGGCTCGTTAAACTAGCAGTCCGGGAAATAGCGGCATGGGATCATCCCAGCACGAAACAAATCGACATGGATACACGATGGAGCCTACACGTGCATATGCTTAAATATCCCTCTGGGCCGCAGCAGCTGCCATATGCTGCCGCGTGTGAGAAATTTCTTGCTTCGATGCGTCCCAGAACGTATGTCTCAACACTACTGAATTTCGGAGCTCAAGAAGAGTAGATGCAAGTTTGGCTGTAATTGGAAGCGTGGCTTGCAGTAAGTGCTTGAGTTTTCGCTTCCCTCCAAACACCCATCCCAACATGTGGCCATCTATCTATCTATCTTTAGGGTTTAAGGTTTGGGGCTTAGGGTTTAAGGGTTTAGGATGTTCGAGTAAAGTGCGGACTGTGGCTTCGGGTCGAAGGGAATTGCGATAGCTGGTCGAAGCTTTGAAGCGATTCAATTACCGCAAGTGCTAATGGTGGGATCTACAGTATAAGGGTGTAGGGTTTAGGGGTACCTCAAGTCATAGCCATGGGATCTACGGAATAAGGGTTTCGAGCCTTGTTCGGTAGATCCCGCCAGCATTGCTTGAGGTACCATTAGTGTCTAGGGTTTGAGGTGTTGCAGTATGGGGGATCCAGTGTGGAACAGCACATGCGAGGCTCCCGCAAAAACATATTGAGTTTCGACTTTCGCAACTCGCACAAGGCGGGCAGAGATCCACACAGGTCTTCGGGTTTAGATTCTGCTTATACAGAGAATACAAACACATGACGTGTAAATTAAAATGTATACATATACAGTCATATACGTATACATGTACAGAGACATGTACGTTTGCATATGCATATGCATGTATGTACGCGTATGTGCACGCAAACATGTGCGTGTATACCACACATATGAACAAGTACACACATACATACAAGCGTACATGCATACAAGCATACATACAAATATATGCAAAGTAATTTGAACTATACCAAATGTCTGACAGAGTACAGCAATACATACATACATACATACATACATATATATATATATATATATATATATAGTGTATGTATATGTATATATATATATATATATACATACACATACGTATATATATATATATATATATATATAAAATAAGTGTGTGTGCATATGTCTGTATATGTATATGTACATATATAGATACCACTCTAGGGAAACGGCTCTGTTTTCGCCCTCTTGCGCCGACAGGCGCGCGGCCGCACATCAAACTTCTGCAGCCGAGCCTTCCCTCGCACGCTTGTCCCCAAGACGCGGAAGGCACTGCCCTAAGCACTAAATTCCCTACACCTTAATGCTTCAGCCGCGAAACCGCGAGCTTCTGTTGACAGCAACCCGTTTACAATCGCCGATGTATAAACATATGCATATAAGAAATGTATATATAATACATACCTACATAAATATACATCTATATATATATATATATATATATATTGAACCTTAAACTCCAAAAAAATATCGGCTATATAGGGGTCGGAACACTAATTAGAACAGGGTTTATTGGTGGTGTTTTTTATCCTGCATTTGTAGAAGGGCTACAGCGGGCTTTAGAGTAGTAGTTGACTATTGAGACGCCCGTAACCTAAGCCTCCCTGGATTTTGATTTGAGCTCGGGAACTCCGCTCGAAGCTCTGCTCAGAGGGGTTCCATGTAGGATTTTTCCTGGGGGTACATGGAAGTCATGGAAGGACTGCTACGATTTAAACGGTCGGGAGAAAGCAAATCTCCAACTTGAGCTCTCCTGGCATTTACAACTGGACTCTAATGCCGGTCCCTCGACCGGAAACCTAAACTCTGAACGTAAGTGGCTTAACTTAAGGTCGGGTTAGCGTTCTTTGATGCTCACACTCGGCAAAGCCAGGCGAGGTTTAGGGTGTAGGGTTTTGCACTTAGGGTGTAGAGGTATATAGTGAACCCAAACCACAGACTCTCTCGATGGCAAGGCTTGGATCAAAGCTCCTGCCCAGTTCGGCAGGATGTCCTGAATCGTGTTCTTCCACACCTCCACAACCCCGCAGGGTTAAGGATTTCGGGGCGAACTGTTAGGACATAGATAGAGGACCGGATAAAGGTTTGGGGCTGTGCTTCAGAACATACTGACTGGCAATTCAGGTTTCGGGTTTAGATCCAGCATTTGCGTGCCAAGTTGAAATCCCTCGTACCATATCAGGGTGGAAGTGCCCAGTGGGAGTGAAACGCAAGTTGCTCAGCAATGAAAGAGCCGAAATACGCAATCTACGTTTTTTTTTAGCTCCTGCAAGCCGGGAAATCGCCAGCGGCTTTTCCAAGTCTGTGCGGCTTCTCAAGCTAGGGTTGGTCCTTATGTTCAGGATTCTATTCCATGCGTGCCTTTGCTCGAAAGTCTCCCTAGTTGCTGCAAAGACAATTTTATGCACGAAATGCCGAGAGCGAGGGTCTGCAATTTCCTGCGGATCCATTTTTCTGTTCGGCAACTCCTAACATTTTCCTAATCAGGTCTTGCTCTTGTACTACCGTGCCCTAAAACCTTTTAGCTCTTAAAAACCCTAAAGGCCGACAGCTGCTCTAAGCGAGTTCGGCTCTTGTGCTACCTTCCGAAAACCCCCAACCCTAACATCCTAAAGCCCTGCACCATTTCGGCTCTTCTACTACCGTGCTCATCTTAAGCACGGTGCTGAAGGGTTTGGTACACGAGGGGATCTGCTTCCTTCCACCGCGCGGGACCTCGGTCAGGACAAGGGAAGCACTGCGAAGGGTGCAGATATATGCGTACGTATATGCCTTCGGAGTGACACACATAGATATGCATGTGTATGGTCTAGAGTCTCAAGTGAAACTTTGAGGCAAAACAGTGTCTCTAGAGAGTGCTGGGCGCTCGCACGTGAGGGGCGCGGTCGTTACGTCGGCCAACCTCGCACTGAGCGCTTTGGGTCTTGTCTGGGACTTTTTCATAGGTGTGTAGTAAAGGGCTTTGTGGAGCTTTGTGCCTGTTTTACAGTTCTCGTGGGTGAACGCGGTGCGGTTTGCTTGGACAGCGTCCTGAGGACCGTAAACCTTAAGGGATTCCAGTATCTCTCGGTTTGGGTTCCACAGCTCGAAGTTTTTAGGATGTCGGGTTAGGGGTAAATGTTGATAAGGCTTTCTTCCAACCCCTATAAACCCTAAACCTTGTAATCCTTGTAATCCCTTTTGCAGAGGCTCGTGTGAATCCCGCCTGGGGCCTGGATGTGTCGCACCTGTTCTCTGAACAAGGCCACACACAGAACGAAATCACTGACTTAGAACTGTCCTCGAGCTGACTTTGCCGCCATGTTTGCGAATCTCGTCACGAAGTATCATGTAATCCCTACACGGCCCTACACCCTAAAAATCCCAAAACCCCAACCCGTGAACCCTAAACCCTGAAACCCTAAACTCTGGACCGTTCTTTGGACCTTGAGGGTTCGGATTTCGGCTCGGCTTGTTTCAGAGTTTCAGGGTTGCCGGCTTGATTTTGCAGGGCGACAGACTACATGTCCAGAAGGTTCAGGGTTTATAGGGTTTACAGGGCTGATAAGGCCTATAGGGTCTTACAGTTTTACAGGACCTAGGATTCGGCTGAATCTTGGCATGCCCTAGCCAACATGCTCGCAGTATCCCAAGCACTAAGCCCTAAACTAACCACAATCTCATGCCGCTCCTCGCAGAATCCTGCAAGAATCTGACAACTAAAATCCACAAAAAGTATCCTACATTTATGCGCGTCAAGCTGCATTATGGGCTAAAGTCTACCTTTTTCAACTGTTCCCGCGTTTTGTATCCTCGAAGGAGCCCTTGATGATAAAGGCACCCTTTTTCCTGTGGTGCTGGTGGACCCACTTATTCAGACCTCTGCATTACTTACTAGGGCGAATTCAGACCTCTGCATTACTTGCTAACGCCAAGGGACAGCAGATACCCCAAGCCATGAAAAGCCCCGAGCCCTGAACGGCCCTAGTTACCCGAGAGTTGTCAACCGAGCGTCTCGTACATTTTCCCGTGGAGTGTGCCCAAGAGCTTCCTTCAGAGGAGCTGCAGAACAAGCTCAGCCATGGTTGGGGATTTTGGTTGGAGTTCCCTTGAACGCTTGGAGTCCAGAGTGTTGGGGTTTGCGGGTCAGGGTTGTTTGGGGCTTGGTGAGCAGACAGACGATGAAGGCTTAGAGCTTCGAGCCTAGGTGTAGACCTTGACACTTGGCGTGGGGCCCCTAACGGGCAGAACGAACAGAACAGGAATGACACGTTGTTGTCGAAGCGATGTTCTGCAGCCCGGGCCAAGTCAGCATGAGATACGCGACCTCACAACCTGGAACCCTCTATTGTCCAAGCGATGGAGGAGTGAAGGGCAGGCTCATACAAAAACCTCTCAATTTCCTAAACCCTGAGAAAGATACTAAGCTCTTGTGAAGCCAGACTCTGCCGATCAAGATGCTTCAACTCTAAACCCTAAACCCTGCAAAAGCACTCTATGCTACACTCCCAAGCCCTGAACCCTACAAGCCCTAAATCCTCAGAAAGATCCGCGCAGATCTCGCGGCGATCGGAGGTCCTCTGGGCCGCTTGCAGCTCACCGCGCCGCGCCTCCGCCGAATCGAGAAGCTTCGAGCACCTCCGAGGCGCTGCTTATGTCTTCTACATGGTATAATAAATATAGTATCTATATAATAAATATAGTGTCATGTGCAAACAAAGCATGAATATCGTATAGCTACGAAGAAGAAGCAGCAGGGGCAGAAGAAGATCGATAGTACATTGGCTGTGGTATGCTTTTGTTACTTGTCATGGCTAGTGCCTTATCACCATCCGTACGTATTGCGATCATAAACAAACAAGCATCTGGGGCGCCATTCGAAGTCGAGGTCGAGGTGCGCCAGCTCCAACTTCTGCTGCGACACATGTGCCTGCCCCGGATCTTGGGTTCGGCTTAGGGTTTTGAGCTTAGGGCTCTTCGAAGTTTTATGAACGGTTCTATGGGAGTTCCGTAAGGAGCTCTTTCGATAGCCGGCTTGGGATAGGGGTTAGGGTTCAGGGCCTTGGGCGGAATCCTTGCTGAGCTTTGGGGTCGGGGGTCTCGGGCTCAGAGTTCAAGGTTGCACGCTTTCCCAGGCTCTGGTCCCAGGTTGTGGCCTGCTTATGAGAAGAATCGCAAACCCTCATGACTCAAACGTCCTGCGAGCCTCAAGCTCTCGCAACTGCATCCCGGCAGGAGGGATCCCCACTGCACCATCCGGACCCGGAATGCTCAACCAGAGCCTGCCTAAGAAAGATTTGGATCCTCGAGCATAAGCTTTTGAGCGCCTAACCATGCGCATGCAGAAAAGTTAATGCAAATATACTCATAATATTTATAGAAATAGATATAGAATAATGAATAAAGACAACCCACGACCCACAAACCACAAGACAGAGCAGGCTTGCGCTTGGCCTGCAACTGCTGACATCGCTGCTCTCGCTGCTTGATCTGTGCTTCGGCCTCCGAGACTCAGAATCTTGGCTGCAGGACTTCCTACCCATTTCGGCCTAGGGTTTAGGGTTCACTGCCTTGTTCAGGACTCGCACCTTGAGGCGGTTCCCTGTGGAGCTTTGAGATTTCTCAGCTCTCCGAACTCGCAGTTTTTCACACCCGGAGGTTTCAGGTGAGGGTTCAGTGTGTGGGGGGGGGGTTAGGGTTTAGGCTCGATTTTCACCGGCCAGGGGGCGCCGAGATACGCAAGCTTTCGCTGTAGGATCTTCGGGTGCGCGGATGTGAAGCTTCGCTAAACCTCCTACTTAGAGTCCGAAGCCCTCCTTTAAACCACATTTTTGAGGAAGATCCTTGCAAGGCCCCTCAGTAAGAACCTTCCATCCAGAGCACTGCGATGCACCTGAGAGCACCTAAAGTTTAAAGCCTGCAAACCCGAACTCCCCCTATCAAATACAGAGCAAGCCTTAACCGCAACACCCCAACAACCCTGAACCTTAACGACTGCCGGAATCTCGAAATCCCGCACTGGGCTCTGGCACCTCCGCGATGCTCCGCATCCTGGGACTGGTGGTTCGCAAGGTATGTTGTTTTCTATTGAAAGGCTCTATTGAGCGCGTGAAAGATGTGGTGGTTCCTCGTCCACAGGCTTTTTAAGATTGACATGTTGACAGATGTGCTGTTTTCTAATTGGGCGGTCTCTGCTTCTTTCTTGGCGGGCGTTTTTTGAATGCTAGGATTCGTTGGGGTTTGTTAAGCTGCTGCTGGGCAAAACTAAGCTAAACCCTAAACACTAAAACAGGGCTTAAAGTTTAGACTCGATAGTTTAGACGAAACAGCAAATCCCGTGGCGTTCTCTGTTTAGGGTCTTCGGGTTTGTCTCTTCTGAAGGTACACGAGGCCCCCGGTGCCACGTCGCTCGGGCAATTAAACCTGAACATACACAGCTGGATAGCCCCAAACCATGACGCCTACCGCTAAACCCTTTTGAGTCACGGGCTGGGGTCGGACGTCTGAACAAGCAATTGATGCAGGAGGACCCCTAGACCCTAAGCCCTGAAGCCTGAACCCGTGCTAATATCGGAGGCAACGGGGTTCTTCGGCGGAAGATCTCTACGGGTCCACTGTAACGAGCTCATTACATTCAGCAAGACTGGTCATGACAAAGTCAGGACAAACAAACCAAGAACCATGGGACTTTCTCCCAATCTTAAAAGAAGTAAGTGGATTTTAGCCCCGTGTTTGGACTGCTGGACAGCAACCCTCATGGAACCCGAAATGCTGAACTCGTTTCGTTTCTCTCTGCTAGGGCCCGTGCAGCGTGTCCAAACGCCGGCCCTTCTCGGAGAAGGCCTTTTTAGCAGATTCTAAGCCCTAAAGCCCAGATTTCACGGTTCAGGGCTTCAGGTTTAGAAACAAAAACTTGCAGAGCGCATCGTGGCATCAGGCTCTATGAAAGTCGCCGCAGCTGCAGCAGCCACGGTCCCCGTTATTCTGAGCTGTCGTACCCTACCGTGACGACGCATGGTATACTTCTGGACCATGTGGTTCACTTAAGTGCAAACCTGCCCAATCCGGCACACGCCCCTACCCCTAGCAGAACAGCCGAACCTTCGGAGCAGAAACTAAAATCTCCCCTGGGTTTAGGGCATTCGTCTCTCACTCTCGCACAAGGTTTCGGTGTCGGGCTTAAGGCTTTCGGCGCTCACACTCGGACAATCCAGACTCAAGGCTTTAGGGCCTTTAGGGTCTAGGGCTTCCGAGCTTCAGGGTCTTAGGACTGGCTGTCCAAGTTGTGTCCTTTGCTCTGGTGCGGAGTACTGAGTATTCCTAGCTTAATGCATGGCCCATACAGGACCGCCAGAACAAGCCAGAACAACCAAAACCTGTTGTTGGACACCATTTCTGTGTAAGTCGTAGTCATGGCCACGTCTTCCCTAAACTGTAAAGCCCTGTAAACCGTTACAGAAGAAGGCATTGGACAGTTGCTTAGGGCATGCTCCGGGACCTCCAGGAACATCTTCGCGGAGAATTCCTCCACAGTCTTCGGGTCCGCCTGGGGAGCTGCACAAACTGAAATGGCGATGATGCAGCGAAGACGAGGATAGCCATGATGCTGGTGGTGCTGTTGCTGCAGAGGTCGACGAATTCCCGGACAAGGCGGTGCGCGGTGCGTGAAGTGTGGGGGGGGGGGGGGTTGGGGGCGGGGGGCGAGGGAATAGGTGGTGGGTGGCGGGTGATGGGCGGCGCGGTGGAACGTGGTTATGTCTGGTGGTACGTGCTGGTGGGCATGATGGTGGTGACAACAGTAGTTCCAATTATCATTAAAGATAACCATGGAGCCGCTACAGTCACAAGCATAATCAGAACATGTGAGAGCACAGAATCATATGTGTATCCCACCTTATGAACATACTATTTCGCTGTCGCTCTTTTTTCTTCGTCTTCATCACCAAGGAGCTTCCTCCTCACACGCATACGCATACAGGTCAACATGGTCACTGGCCACCATCGCCGCCAACGTCGCCGTCACCACCATCCTAAGCCTAAACCCTGAACCCCAATCCGATTTTGCAACAGGGCGCTGAGTGTCAAACCTCTAGAGAAGCGCTGTGGCACCCCTGGCTCACTGAATTCTTACTCTTACAGAACCATCGCTCTGAACCGAACCCCTTCAAGACCTCTTGCAGAGCCCTGACCTGAAAACCCTAGACTCTACACACTTACAAAACCCTACCACATGCCGCAGCGGAGGCCCCACCCGAGGTGACGAAGCCACCGGAGCTACCGGTGCAGGCGGAGGTGCAGAAGGTGCCAAAGAGGTCTGGATAGCCTGTTTCGGATTCCAGGATTGGGGTTTGGTCTAGGCTTGATTTTGACTCGAACACTCGGGGATTGGGGGCTTTAAGGTGTCCATTCTTCAGTGCTTTATTGTCTGGTCTGGGGCTTCAGGATTTGAGGCCTTCGGGTTTCAGGGAAGCCATTCACACGGTAGTTCAACCTGCATTCGCAGCTCTAAGACCGAAGGCGACTGTAGCTTGCACGGCTTAGGGTGTGGCATGGGCTGGGCTTAGCGAAGTCCTCGGGACTTTGCATGCCGAATCCGCGAAACGTCGATCCCAAACATGAACCTCTCTCTGCAAGGGAATCGAAGGTCATGTAGCGACCAGATGTAACACAAGGACGGGTTCTGACACCCCGGAAAGCGGGTGATCCGTAGAAGAGGAGGATCCGTAGAATGGATAGGAACTCAAGAACCAACACATGTACTCAAAGGTTCCTACTGTAGAGAACGTAAACAATTGAATGCAATCCTTATAACAGAATCTCAAGGAACCCTATTGCTAATCATTCGGGCCTCTAAGTTTTAAATGACAGCTGCTGTAAGGCTTTCCCGAGCCAGAAATTGACGCCTTTGGCTTTCGTGCTCGTGCGATCGGTGCCTCCTCGAGGGATCCGTCCTCCAAAGCTGCGATGAGCTGCTTTTCGATTCTCTGGCGCACATCATCCGCGGCCTCACCTGCGGAGCTGCTGAGGCTGCCACAGCAACATGCCGGCACTCCCAACCACAACCATCTTCAATGTCATGAACAGAGCTAGAGTACAGCTTCATCATGACCATGATGCAGATGGGGAATATCGGTATCATTGCATCATCACCGCCAGCATCAGTCTCTCCACCATCGGCGACATCACCAATATCCTCATCCGAACGAGCTACAAAAATCACCGTCGCAACTGTCCCCTCCGTCGCCATGGCCTGATACGAACCCACGGCCAAACAAACCACCAGAGCAACTCTCTCGGCATCATCACCAGCACCTGCACCGCCACCAACGTCATCGCCTCCACAACTGAAGGAACATGCCCACACCCCCACCCAACAGTATTCTGCCCGTGTGCCAGGCTTGGCAAGCCTGTGCCAGCCTAGCCTTCGCGCACCCTCCTTCCAAATGCCTTCTAACTCCCTTTAGCAGGGAGTGAAAAGGGGAGCTGTTGTATCAGTCTTTGAACTCAGAGGACACCAATATTTCACTAGTGGAACCCCTTCAGAAAGTTCAGAAATCTGGAAGCACCCTCACGAAACCCTCATCAAGATCTAAAACCCTGATGGACCCTATAAGCCCTAAGCTCCAAATCCTGTAAACTTTACAAGCCGTATAAACCATAAACCCTATTAGCCCTAAGACTCGCCAAGGGAAAATCTGCCTTGGCCAGCACCGACGCCGATCAGCGCCTAGCGGAAGGCTGGGGGTTGGGTGGTTGGGTTTCAGTGCCTTTGGGGGGGGGGGGGGGTAGGGTGTAACATAGGGAATAAGGGAATTAAAGGCTTAGGGTTTAGAGGGTTCGGATACAAGGTTTAGGGGCTTAGGGGGTTTGGGAGTATGGGGTTTTGTAGGGTTTCAGCACTCACAACTAGGGTTTAGGAATTTCGGGTGGTAGGGCTTAGGCGTTCAGCTTAGGAGTTTGAGCTTTAGGCTTTCGGGTTTAGTTTAGGGATAGGGTTTGGGACATGTCAAGGAAGGCAACAGTTTAGGGTGTTGGGTCTGAGGTGGTTTCACGGATTTGAGCTTTCAGGGTGGTGGGCTTGATGGGGTTCACGGGCTTCGTGTTTCGGGTTAGAGGACTTCTTGGCTCCGTCAGCATGGCGGTGCCGAGTGTTTGCAGAGGGTTTCGGCTCGTACACTCGCTCTCGCAGGCACGGCTTCAAGAGTCAGAGTTGAGGGGTTGGGCTCCGGAAAGTTGTTGTGCGGACTTGGGGGTTGCAGGTTTGTCTTACTCGTTTTGCCAAACCTTGAACCTCACAACCCACCCCTTCAGAACCTCAGAACACTTCTGCATTCTGAAGTTCCTCTGGTAACTCTAGAACAAAGCCGACTAGATCGCACAGAAAGTTCAGCGACCCCAACTCCACAGCCGGATCCTGAACCATACACACGCCCTTTACCCTTTTGCCGCCAGGCCTCCTGAAGTATACCCTTTTTGCATCCGGGTTCGGGATGTCGGCCGGGGAAGTCAGATTTTTCATATTTCTCCCAAGATGTTTCATGAGAGGCAAAAAAGGCTTGACAAATTCATTATTCCGCTGTTGGCGCTCTCGCCGTCTTTGCTCCTTGACTGCTCTTCGCTCCAAGCGGTGGGGCTGAACTGTACCCTAAACCCCAGAACCTAAACCCCAAGAGACTGCACCCTAAACCCGAGAAGCCCGGCCTCTTCCAGGGAGCCGTCGTTGAGAGCGGCGAGGATCTGACTTCGGATCCTGGCGGGGGAGGCTCGATCTTCAGATTTGAGACTCCTACTTCATGAAGCCCCGCTGCTTCTAAAAGCCCCCATCGGTTGAAACGTAGAACTTCCATGTTCGTGCTTGAAATTTCGCACTGAGAGCTCTGGTCTGTGGCCTTGGCATTTTAACTAGGTTTCGGGGTTGGGAACCCTAAAACCTCAAGCCGCTTAAGCCCTGAACTCTACACCCTCTGAACCCTCAACCCTGGCTGCGGCAGAGCCACTGTGAAGGGCCTTCCACTCGGTTGTCTTGACGAGTTTAGAGCTTGGGGTTTCGAGATTTTGGACGCGGACACTCGGACAATGCCAAGCAAGGTCTTCAGACTGGACGACGCTTCGAGTCTATGGCTGAAGTTTATGGTTCAAGGATCTCTAATCGGCTTTTGCTTCTGGCATACGGCTTCGGGTTCAAAGCCCCCTGTTGCGCAGGATAAGTGATGCAAAAGATCCAAAAGGTGCTGTACGACTGTACGACTAGGACTGGCTAGGAGGGCGACACGACGGAGTTGCCAGAATAACTTCAGATGTACATCCCAAAGCAAGATCCTGACCGTACGGCTCCCCAGTTGTGGAGTACCCATACTTTTATGAAGCCCCAGTTGGCTTGACCAGGGGCTGACATCTATTGAAGCACTCTCCTACATTGAACCCTGAACCCGAAAATGTAAACTTCTACACCCCACGACCGGGAACCGTAAACCCCTGACCTTAAATCCCTGAGCTAGTGGCCCTCACAAGAGACTGCGGAGGGCTACTGGCCCTGTCCGAACTCTTCAAGCCCCTCTGTATATTAGACACCCTACGCACACACAGAGAGAGCTGCTGGCGGCACCTCAGCTGTAGCGCCCGCTCGCCTTTCGCTCAAAACTCAGACAGGCGAAAGGGCTTGGGGCTGCGGGTCTCAAGTTTTAGACTTAGGGTTTGTGCTTTTCTATAACCTGATAATCTGTTCGGGCTTCAGGGAACAGGGCGTAAAGTTTGGGGTATGCAGACCCTAAGGATTCAATATGAAAGTAGAGCTGTATACACAGTGTCCATGCAAAAGCCCGACCGGTCCCATAAACAGGTCTGAACTATTGGTGGCGATGTTCTCCTACATACATGACATAGATACATTTCAATTCAAGTTGCCCCCAACAAATCAATGAGGCTCTCTTATACTAAGCTTTGAGAACCCTTGAAACAGCGACAGCAACCCCCTATAGAAACCTTTCTCTAATCGAAGCATTCAAGCCCCTATATTGCGGTCTCAGAGCTTCGAAATCGAGCCTTCAGGCCTCAAAAAAAAATCTCCAAGCTACCCCTCCCTGAACCCGGCCTAACAGGGATTAGAACTCAGGGTCCAGGATCCTGAAACGAGCCTTGCCTGAATCCTAAATAGGCTGTAGGGTTTAAGGTTTCAAAACCGAAGTCCCGAAGTCCTCCAAGGAACCCCGAAGGAACCCTGCCCTCCGCACCTTCAGAGCCGGCCGCCGGCACAGCCGGTTCCTGCGTCGGCGTGGCTTTCGGGACTTGGAGCTGCAAGGGGTCACGGTCAGGGGTTTAAGGTTCAGAGCTGTCGGCTCGGGGTTTTTTCCCTCCTACCTAGCAAGGACGAGGCCCTCATTGAGGGAATCTTGGTTGAACAGCTGGACAAAGCTAAGGCTTCATAGCTAATTGAGTTTGAGGTTCAGCGTTTAAGTTTAACCATCTAGTGCTTTTGGTGCATGGCTTTGCTTTGAGATGCCCCAACTTTTAAGCCTTAGGCCTCAGGGTTGGGGTTTACGGGTTTTGTTTGGTTCAGGGGCTTTGGCAACTCCCAGTTGTCCGGAGGGCCAGGTCAAAAAGTGTTGGGATTTAGGGTGTGGATGAGGATGTGGAGGTATGAGGGTTCAGGGGTCGGAGTCGAGCTTTTGGGAAGAGTCGTGATGCGAAAATCCCAGGTCTGGCACTCTGCATCAACCTTTTGTCAGATCATGAACTGTCGTCAGCTTCTCCTGACTTTCAGAAGCCTTGCTACACGCTTGGTGTGCAAGGCTTTCTTATGTAAGTAGTTCTCCTCATGGATTCCTTGGACGCACGAAATTACATGACCATGTCGTTCTTCTGCGGAACTTGAACTCAACTGGTGCTCGCCAACCTCTGGAAACCACCATAAACACCCATGAAGCCCTTAGAAAACCCCATGTAAAACCCTTCCTGGACATCCCTTGTACAAGCACTTATCCAACCCTTTAACGCCTTAACAGATCCCTTATACAACGCCTTATCGTAAAAGCCCTTCTGAAACCCTGAATAAATCCTCTCTTTCTAGCAAAAACACTCCCTAACAAACGATTCTTCGCTTTCGCCAGCTCGCCTTCGGCTTCGACAGGAACTCCTCGAAGTCCGAATCGTAGCTGTAGGCCTGTTAAGGGCATTTTGGGGTTTGAGAATCTTGTTTAGGATCTAGGGCTTAGGGCATTTAGGGCTTGGGGGTTTAGGGTTTAGGTTTGGGCATCTTCTGGGATTTAGCCTGCGGGCTCTTCGGGTTTAGAGTGTGGGGCTTCGTTTTTTTTTTTTAACGCTCCTTTTTCTGCCATGGTATGACGAAAAGCGGATGCTTCGGGGGGTTTGGGGTTTGGGGTTCAGTGCGCTTGGGGGGGTTTTCGACTTGGTGCACTTCTCGGCTTGTGCGTGTCATCTCCGCGCAGGGGCCATGCTACTCTTCTCTGTATCGTTTCAATTTGAGGGGTTTGGGGTGTGGACATTAGGGGCTTTCCGGGTCTAGGGTTTAGGGCGTTGGGGTTGAAGGTTTAGCGAATCGTTTAGGGCGTTTGGGTTCAAGGGCGGGAGTCGAGGGAGAAGAGGGTTTCGGGGTTTCAGTCAGAATACCTCTGGGAAAGGCCAGTTTAAGGCTTAAAGCTTGTTTTATTGTTTAATGGTTCGTGGTACTGATTGGCTTAATGTTGAAGGATCCGGAATTGTCAAGAAAAGTTCAAAACCTTGCGGCTTCCTCTGTCTACTCTACACACCCACCGCAAAACGCTCATAAAGCCCCTATACGCCTAGTGAAACCCTTCTGGAACCGTAGCTGGATTACAGAAACAATACCAAAGAACCCTCAGAGAACACCTAAAACTTCCGAAATCCGAAACGCCCAAGCCCACCCTAAAACCCCAAACTCCTGAACCACCAAAACCGCGCCGCTGAAGGAGCCAGAACCCCTTTAAAGGAGCCCTCATACTGCCTTATATAGAACTTCAATAGAACCCTTCTAAGCCGTCGACCCTAAACACTTAACCATCTTAACCAAAACCCTGACCCTAAACTCTAAACCGCGTACCCTATATGCTGATTAAAACCAAAACCTCTTCAAAAGCTAATCACAAAGCTGGCCTGTGGGGCCGCGGGCGCCGCTTCTTCGGCCTTCGACTTCGACAGAAACTCCAAGTGGTTTTATGCGCACCAAAAAACACTTGCAGTTGCAAACATCACAGTGCACAGCATTCGAAGGTGCATGTGCATGGTGATCGCAGCTCTTTTCTGAATCTCGAAGCCTGGCTTGAAAAGCCTCCCGTAGGCGAAACGCGTAGCCACGCAGCCCGCGATCAGTGAGAAGGCTGAGTGCTTGCAGGCTTGAGGGTGCCATCCCTTCGTGATTCACAAAGCTGGCCTGTGGGGCCGCGGGCGCCGCTTCTTCGGCCTTCGGCTTCGACAGAAACTCCTCGAAATCCGAGTCGTAGTTGTAGGCCTGTTTGGGGCATTCAGGGTTTGAGGCTTTGGGGTCTAGTGATTGGGGTTTCGGGGGTTTAGGGGGTCTAGTTATAGCCCTGTTGAAGGCTTTTCGGAAATTGGGCGTTCAGGGCTTTGGTGGTATTTAGGGCGTTGGTGGTTTAGGGTTTTGTTTACTTCGGAGCTTTGGGGCTTAGGGCTTCGGTTCTGGGGCTTAAGGCTTGGGGGTTGGGACGAGGGCTTGGGGTTTAGGGGGGTTGGGCTGCAAGGATTTGTGGCCTCCCGCCTTGCAAGGACGAATCTACGGGTTCAAGGGCTAGGGTTTTAAGCCTCTGGGATTTGGCTTTGGGCGTTGAAAGTTTAGGGTTGAGGCACTTGTCGCTGTCTTGAGATTTTGTTTTTTGACAGCGACATTTCCTCTCAGGGTCACGGGCTAGCTGCTGGTACTTGTACACCTTCTGGTCTGTCTGTTCATCGGCCTTCTTCGCGTGATGATTGACAACGACTACAATGACCACGGCTTTTTGATGCTGTGACTGTCATGGTCTCTGCCAGTAGACTTATATACTGCTCGTCACATTCGTGGCTTGACGTCTGGTGGTGTGCTTATTGCAATTCCTTCTTCTCATCCTTCTTGATCTTCGTCTTAGTCTTCTTCTTCCTCCTCTGATTACCTCCGTTGATAGGGCGGGCACTGACTTCTCCTGCTGGGTTTGGATTTCGGATCGACAGCAATGCTCAAGCTTTGGCCGGGAGTCAACAACAAGTCGAGGTTGGCGCAATGTAGTCTAATGGGCTTAGCGTTTAGGGTTCGATGTTGTAGTCTAGTGTTAATAATCGGGACCGCCCTCGAAGGCAGCGGTTAATTTTACCGGGGGTCCAACTTACTCTCATTCCATATGAATGACTCCATTTTAACCAAGCCATCCAGCAAACCCTAAACCCCAGACCCCTAAGAGCTCAAGGACATGGCACCTCTGCCGCTGCAGCAGTTTTGCCGGCCTGCGGCACAGGTCACATTAACCCGAAAGCCTGCAGCCAAAACCTGAAACCCGAAACTCTACCAGTGAATGGGGCGGGGCGTATGCTTGCTTGGCTAGACGGCGATGTTTTTTTTTATTTTGGGTTTAGCATAATGGGAATCTGCTTTGCTTGAATTTGTCGCTGTAGACTTGAACCGCTGGAGATATACCAGCTTTTTTTATACACCTCGGCACCCTCGGAATGACTTTATCAAACCTACCCCATGAAATACACACTCTCAAGCAGAACCTCAGCCTAGTTCAACCCAGAATCGTAAACCCCCAAAGCCTACACCCAAAACGCTGAAAGTCCCAAACCCCAGACGCTGAACCCTAAAAGCCCAAACCCATAAACAAAACAAGATACGCAGAATAGGGTTTGGGTTTCGACTCGCCCGCTCGCACAAGGCGGGCACGGCTTCATGAGGTCTCGTTGCTACCGTTTGGGTTTTGGGGCCTTCAGGATTTAGGTTTTCGGTGTGTTTTGCGTTTTTGCTTAGGCTTAGGCTCTGGGACTTGGGATTTCGGTGGTCGTGCTGGGACAAGCCAGGCGAGGTTATTAGGGTCTTCGAGTTATGGGAACCCTCATAGGAAATCCTCCAAGGCACTCTCACGAGAAGCCTTTTTGCAGGTATGCCAACTTCCAAAAACTTGGAGTCTGAGAACATGAAAGCTCCGCCTCCTTGCCCACAGCCTCGGAGTGAGATTTGTTGGATCTAAATACGGGACGTCAGGGGTTCGAACTTGTAGCGGCTTACACGGACTTCGCGGGGAAGGCTCATGAGCTGACCAGCAGCTCTAATTGCCTACTATGCTCAGGCGATGCTCAAGGCTTATGCCCTTAGGTGGTCAGAGTACAAAGCGTGGATTTAGAACCGTGCTCTGACACTCGGATTAAAGCCAGAACCCAAAAACCAAAACCCCCAATTGCTGGATTTAAGGACTCAAGTCTAGGGTCGAGGACTTGACGAACCAGGCCAGAGGGCCACTTGCGAGTTGTACATCTTGGCTACTTACTACTGCGTACAGCTGCCTACTACTGCTTACTGAGGATGAAGGGACTTATGGTTCACGCGACCAAGCTTTTTCGGAAGGGACTTTCGAGCCTGGACTTTGGGGTTTAAGGCCATGAAGGCTTGGAGCTTCCAGTTTGGAGGACATCGAGTCACCCTACCGGCCCGGCCCTACCACAGGATAGTAGCGGAACAAGGCTTCCTAACTTTCAAACCCCTCGCAAACGAGCAGCGAAGCCGGACACAAACCCCCACGAAGCACACCGAACAACAAGTCTCCCCCCAGCCCAACTGGCACAATGCCGAGCCGACCGCCCAAGAACCCGTACTGACTGCTCAGCCCCAGCAAGCTGTAAAGAATACAGTCCTCTACACACACACACACACACACACACCAGCCCCAAACCGTACACCCGCAAACAATTGACCCCAAACCCCTCGGTCCTGAACCCTCAACCTCACATAAAACCTGTGTAGAGTCCTTTCAACCCTTGCCGAACACAGAAACCTGAACCCCAAACCCTGAGCCCGCAATGAGCACCGAAACCCATGAAGCCATAAAACCCCAAAACAAGAAGACAAACAGTCCCTAACACCCTACAAACCCTCATCAAACCCCTTCAGGAATCTGATGATTAACCCCCCCCCCCCCCTAACATCCAGAACCCTTTTCGCTGAAACCCTAAAACTGAACCCTAACCCCTAAACCACCCGAATGTCCCCAAACCCAGGGCTCAAAAAAAGCTGAGGGCGCGGACCCCAAGGGCCTTCTCCAGCCGACCGTCCGCTGCCGCCTTGGGAGGCTCTCCCCAGAGGCTCCAGGAACATAGGGGTTTAGGACTCAGGGTTGAAATTGTGTTGGTTTGGGGTTTAGGGCTTGCAATTTGGGGTTTAGGGTTTAGAGGCTTCTGTAACAGTTCCTTTTAGAAGAATTTCTTGAAAGGGCTAGGTTTATTTGGGCTTTAGTAATGGAAGGGTTTGCAGTATCGGTTCCTTCTAAACGGTTTGAGGTGGAGACCTTAGTCGAGTTGCAGCGTTTAGAGTTTAGTCAGGTTTTAGGGTCTAGGGTTTGGGATTTTGATAATCGGAATAGGGCTTTCTACAACGGTTCCTTCAAGGCGTTCCGTGAAAGGGTGACTATAAGTGCTGCCATAAGTGTTTAGTAAGGTTTAACATGAACCCTACAGAGCAAGAAAAGTACAAGAATATTGGTACTAGTTTGGGGTTTCGACTCACACACTCGCGCAAGGCAGGCATGGCTTCAGATACTAAGTCCGGGGTTTAGGGTTTCACGCTTGGGGTTTAGAGTTTGAGGTCTTGTGGCAGTGGGCTTTGGGTGTTCTTGTGTGGGTTATCTGCTTGGGGTGGTATAGTTTTAGGATTCCGGGACCTTCATATTGTAAAGTTCATGCATTTCGGGGGATCTGGAAGTCTGTAGCCCTATGCAGGCCACAGACTCGGGTTCAAGGTGTATGAAGAAGGTTCGGCCGTGTATATACTGGTGCCGAGGATCTTACATGTGTGCTTGCGTGCTATCCGGGTGTTGCATGGAACTGTAGCGGAAACCTAACTATCAAGCCAGCTATCCAACCTCGCGGAACAACTATCCAACCTTGCAGAACAGAGCAGTGGATACAGAAAGACACGGGTAGACGGACGGGCAGGCCGACACAGGTGCAGCACACTGGAATCACTGGAAGACGGGAATGGCATGCGGAAAGCACGCAACGAAGTCATGCACAAAAGCGACCAACGGCAGCCCGACGGATATTGAGCAACAAGTTTGCCAAAGACCTAATTCTGACGAGGCTCTGGTGCAAAACGCTGCCGAACCCCGAACCACACCCCAGAGCCCGAATCGCCTTACGGTGTCCACCCCAAGAGACATCAACAGCCCAAGTGCATTACCCCTGACTCCCCTGACCCTTCCTTGCCTCCTGCAACTGCGATCGCACCTGGAAGGGCCGTCCGATGATACTGATACTGTTTTCGCAAGACTTCGGCGATCCCCAAGCCCTGACCCTAAACTCGAAGACGACCTGAACAACAGCACCTTTTCGGAATCCCTTTATGGCGCCTCTTTGGGCCCCTTAGAGCTTCGAAACCTGAAACCCCTTGAAACTCGAAACCCTGTGTACCCCCCCCCCCCCCCCCCCCTCCCCCTACCCTCGCTAAGGGTTCCTCTCATTTGACCCATGGGAGTTAGGATTAAGGGGAACCCTCGAAGATATAGACCCTCTCAATAAGGTTCCTTTTAAGACTCAAATTAATACTACCTGACCCCTCAACCCTAAACCCATGGCCTTGGCTCGAGTGGCGGCCAGGCGGTCCTGGACCACACGAGCTCAGAGGCCTTTTCTTGGCACCCCCGGAGACTCCAGGCCCCTGAAAACCCCCAGATCTAATGACTTAGAAGGGGCCCACACCCTGCAATAGTGACTATAAGGATGATATTAGGGCCCTATTATATTCCGATTATGGTGGGGGCCCCTTCTGTCATATACCGTAATATACTCATGTACTCTACTGTACAATACAATACCTAAAAACCGGGGCCTATAAACATACGTGAACACTTTGGCCTCAGGGTTTGGGAACTCAGCCGGGGAAGTGCAAAAGCTGCCCTGAAAATTCGTGTTTCGTTTGATGAAGACATGTTGCACGCTCCTGCGGGATCTGGTCTCTCGATGCAGGGCCTTTTTGGTTGACGCGTTTGGAAAGTGATGATCTGTCAGAGCTTGCTGTGCCGGCATTGGTACAATACTTCGTGGAAGATCGCGAACATCGGTGCTTTTGTCACAGGTCCGTGAGATGCGATGAGGCGAACATACCAAGCCAAGATCGCGAATGTCAACAAGCTCACGCTGCAGATGCAGATGACACACCGTAAACATCCGCAAACTAAAGACCCTTACCCTGCTCTTCTGAGCCATGGCTGTAGGTTTAGGCTGCTGTTTCAAAGGATCAAGGGTTGTGGATTTTGAGTTTCTGCCCTATCTTGGTTTGGAGCTGGGTTGTGGGGACGGACCTGCGTGTCGGCACGAAGGGTGCTTACAGGTTTGCAAGGCTGAAATACTAATACTACTATTACTACTATTACAATTATTAGTACTATTACTACTAGTACTACTATTACTACTAATACTACTATTACTACTAATAGGGCTCTTAAGGGCTGTGGTAGAATTCAGGGCTTCGTTGGCATGTTCCAAGACGCAAACCCGGAGGCCCGAAGCTTTGCATCCCCAGCAAGCCCTCGCGCGAATCATATAGGGGCCTGCATAATTAAAGGAGGCTGTGGGGGATATTATAGTATAACTATAACAAGGAACCCCAAAATAGAGTGGGTAATTATGAAGGCCCGTAGATTACTGCAACAACAACAACAACAATCACAGCAGTCCTCAGCCGTTGGCAATTCAGGTTGCCCATCCTGGCGTCTGCAAACACCATGCCAATGCAAGTGCATGGCTTCTTGTGCTTGTCTCTCTGATAGCAACTCTGATGCTGTGCCTTCTTCTTCGCAATACGATTGTCTATCTGTTTTATGCGACGAAGTCTGGCAGACCCAGCCCAAAGCCCTGTTGGCTTTGGGTACGTGGGGCAAGCGAGCAGTGCTCTTGCTGCGGTGTGTCGGGGGCGCCGTCCCCTCCGGGCCCTCGGGGCCTAAAGCCCCACAGCGAAATGTTCTATGAAGTCTGGGCCCCATGTCTCCTAGATGACCCAAACATGACCCCATGAAACCCTATACTATCCTTATCACCACAAGTGCTTCGGGCAATAAGGCACGTCTATGGCATATTTGGGCATTAGTGTCTTGTCTGGCTTTTGAACTCTTCTGACTTCTTAGGGCTTCCGGCGCTAGGATTTTCTGGCTTCTTGGGGATTTAGGGGTTTTTATGGGTTTAAGGTGTAGGGATTTTAGTGTTTTAGGTTTGAGGGGTTGAGGGATCAGCTGTTGCTGTTGCTCACCTCTGTTCAGCAAGGTCTGCAGACAACCGGCGAATCCTCCTAGACAGGGCCTTTACCTATCCGGGACACAATCATACTGGTCAGGATGTTCGGCTTTTTTGGCTTTTGGGTTGATGATGACGTCGATCTATGAGCTCTACAAACCACCCTACATAGGCTAGGGTTTAGGGCTTAGGCGAAAACAGGGTTTACAGAGAGAAACTCCAAACAAGAAATCGGACAGTCAGCTCAATGCCAAGGTGCCTATTCCAACCGAAAAGGACATTAGTGTTGCAAGGCCCTTGAGACGGGTGTCAGGAATGCACCCACCCCAAGAACCCAAAACCCAAAACCTGTTCAGCCCGTTTGATCTTCATCAGTCCTTGGCGTGGATGTCTTTGAGGACCTTCTCGAGCTTGCCATCGGCGGCAGCCTCGAAACTGCAGGCTTTAGGGTTTAGGGTTTAGGTCTATGAGGTTTAGGGTTTATGGGGTTTAGGGCCTCCATCTCTGACTTGCCATTGCCAGGGAAGGTTCTTGGTGCTTCGCCGGTCGGACCAGAAACCTCATATAGGAACCTGATTCAGCAGCCCTGGGTCTTTATCAGGGTTCTTTACATGGATCCGGACATGTTTGTGTCAGTCAGTTTTCAGAAAGTGGCATTCTAAATCAATCAAGCTCAAACCACGACCTACGAGGAGCTTCATGCATCAGGAGTTTAGGAGTTTAGAGGTTTAGGGTTGGGGTTTCTTCGGGTAAAGGCTGGAGGGTGTACGGCCTTTGCTGCGGCTTGGCTGGGCTTTTTGGCGTGCCTTGGCACGGCTTGTATCTTTTTCTTTCCGCTCGGCTTGGGCTTGGCTTGGTGGAGACATCACAGAAACCGAAACATGGACATTGACATAGACGTGACATGTAAGATAGCAGCGGATAAATGTACGTATGTCTACGCCGCACGAAGACCCAAGCACACCCGCAGCAAAGGCCAGGCTGCGCCGACGAAAGCATAGTCGGTGCTGCGGCACAGGCATACGTACATTTATATATATATATATATATATATTCATTTACTCTGTATATATATATATATAGCGCGGTTTAATTACTATGTAAAGATATGTATATACCCCCAACCCTTGAAGATTCCAGAAACTCCAAACCCAGAAACAAACCCATAAGATCTAAACGCTGAGGCCCTGAACAAATCTAAGCCTAAACCCGAAACCCTCAAGCCCTTTTTAAAAACCGGAAACCTAACCCCCTGAACCCTAAACCCATAACCGCCGCAAGCCTCAGAGAGCAACATGGCCGCCCTCTGCCGCACCTCTAAGAGGCTGGCCTCAGCAAGTTGGAATGGACTGCAGGCTTTTGTCTTCGACTTGTTGACAAGAAACTGACTGAGACAAGGAAAACAGAGTCAGGGAGAGAGAAAGAGAGGACTAGTGGCACTACTGCGAATTCATTGATCATGGTCCCATGCTGCATGCGAAGCAAACACCGAACCTCAAGCCCTCCTAAGCCCTAAGCCCTAAGCCATAGGCGTTGAGCCCGAACTCTCCATCAGACTGGACATACCACTGTTAATACTTGATACCCTCTTCATAAGACTGCCTTCAAGAACCTTTCTGTAAACCTCACAGTAGCCTCCCAGCAACCCTTACCCTAAACTGTATCAGTATTGAGGGTTTCTACATCCTTGTAACATACTATGTAGCTCTTGTACAACCCAAATACTGGGATGTCTATGAATACTTCCGATCTCTGCATGAAATACAAAGCCCTGAAACCTGAAACCGTTACAGTCGCCCTGAAAGCACGCATTTTTTGATCACCAACACTAACCCCAAGAATATACTCGAAACCGTAAACCATTCGCTAGCAACCATGGCTGTACACAATGGCGGTAGGCCTGCACTGTACTAGCTGCTCTTGCTAGCATCCCTTACTTGTCCGGTATTCTAGGGAACTAAAGGTCAGCCTTTGGGATTGTACAGGTGTTGTAATACCCCCAAAAGCTAAGGGTTACCAACCCTACTTGTACTACTAAGACCCTTGACGTACCGAAACTCTATCGACATAATCATGCCCCAACGACCCAACGGTTAAAAGTTATTACCTACCCTGCTAAGATCCTTTTTGCAGCAGGCCTCGTTGTCCAGCAGCCCGGTTACAGCAAAGAGCCCCTCTGTCCCCCGCTTCTTCAAAGCAAGGACTAAGACCCTAAACCCTAAACCTACCCTACTAAGATCCTTGAAGTACCCAAAGCCGCAAAAAGTCTCCGGGTCCGCCTCATCGGCCTTGGCCCTCCTCTGCTGGACCTCCCCGAGCACCTCTGCATGATTGTAATGTTCTTTTTTTTTTTTCCCTCTCGCATTGCTGTGGGGTCTATGCCTGGCCGCGAGGTCTGACTTTGGAGATTGAGGAATGTGCAATATAGAGTTTAGGGTTTAGGACCCCCCCCCCAGCAACTCTGCAAGTTGGTCAGACGAGAAGAAACACACTTCAGCGGTTTCCTGTCCTACGTCGAAAGGACAAAGGCCGCATTGCAGGCTAGTTCGGTTGGACTTCAACGATTCAGGGCTTTGGGTTTGGGGCTTTTTGCGTCTCTACTTTGGGGTTCAGGGCTTACGGTTTCCCAGGCTCGATTAAAATGAATTCAGGGTTAAGAGTTCAGAGTTTAGGGCTTGACTAGCTTCTTTGAGCGATCCGATAAATCAAAGCCCCCAAAAGTGCCCCACCGTACCCCATATGAATTGTGGGACGCCCCTGTGCGACGATTCTCTGTAATTTTACGGCTTTTTCTTACGTTGCCGGGTGAATGGCCATCAACCAGACTTTGTTTTGCAAGTTGTCCTTGCCACTCTTCGGTGGACGGCCGGAGTGTGCCGCGGGTGCCACTTTGCGGCATTTTGACTATCCATCACGCCTTGGTGTCGGGCTTGTTCATGTGATGCCTTTGCCGCCGCTGTGAATATTCCTCCAACTATCCATGAGCCAAGGGATGGCTTATGTCGACAGAAGCGAGTTTGCCGCGGGGCGTCTGACGACCACATCTTGCTACATTCATGCAAACACACGAGGATGCAGCGAATTCTCGTTACTACAGTGCACGTTCGTTCGCAGCTCCTCGCAGGATGTTGTTTTGTGCCCAGGCGATGGCCGTGAAGTTTGAGACACGTCGGATTTGGAGGGCGCTGTGGTAGTCGATGCTCGGGTGAGGCGGCGCTTCTTGACGGCGTAACCCGCTGGGTCATCCTAAAACTGTTGTGACGGTGGCGCATGCGACACGACGCTGGACTCCCTGAAGGAGTCTGGCTTCTGCCGGCCCGTCCTTGTAAAGTGTAAAACAAAGCCTTTCACCATTCGTGTGAGCTGTCGAAAGGATGGCCTCTGGCTTTGGCCCGCTGCCTGCGAAGAAGCACTCCTTTGCCGTGGCTGCGACGTTGGACGCGGGCTTTGTCACGAAGCGGAAGAAAGCACAATTGGCTGTGCCTTCGACTAAGTGGCGGAAGCACAGAAAAGAAGACCACGCTTGCTTGGATCTGACCCAAGCATTCGCCAAGGTCACGGAGGCGCCGTAAAACAGTGGGATCACGATAGGCTCGCAGTTTCGAGGCTCAGAGGTGTTTTGGGACTGTTTCGGATGTCGGGTGGGCTTGGAAGAAAGGGATGTCAGAGCAACAACAAGGATTACAACACAACGAAAACAGCTTGCGAACTACAAGAGCCGCGAAGATGCTCAAAGCCACCAGGGTCGACCCTCCCTTTACTGCTGAAGGGTGTTTGGCATAAGCTCTCACAACTCCGTCTCGCGCAGGGTTTGGAGCTCGAGAAGGTTCGGTGTAACTACAAGGGTTCTACGATATGACAAGGCCGGGCAGCTTCCAAGAATCCGAGAAGCACTTCGTCTTTAACGCGGTATGAGCGGATTTTTCGGCACTCACCATTGTGAAGTGCATTAGCTGTACACCAAAATGCCAGGCAGCACAAGGCAACCCTTCACTCACGGGCTCGATCTGCTGCTGCACGTGCATTATGGGTGCTGCCTGGTCTCGGAACATGTTTCTACATTGCCTGACTAGGACTTTCGCACGGTCCGTGCAGCCAGGTGCTAGAACTGCTTCTCGAGGTCGTCTCTCTCCACTACCCGAAACTCTGTCCTGAACCTGCGGAATTTGCCTTCGGCCTCAAGCCGCCAATAAGTCTGCAAGAGACGCTCCCAAGGGGTTCAAGGGCACGCGAACGCAAGCGCCACACACCTGAAAAGCTCTACCCGGAAGCAATGAAATCTCACGTGAGGCGACGCCAAGTGTCTATATAAACCTATGAACCATCTCGCACAACATGCACGGTAAGGTTTTTGTCCCCAAAATAAGCTTTCACATAAACATGTATGCACACCAAAACCCCACGTTGCGTATCATTGAGAAACAATACCGTGTTGCCAGGGACAGACTCGGATGTCAAGAAGTCGGTGACCACTGAAGCCCTAAAGGCTAAACCTCCATGCGGGAGTTTCCGAACATAGAGGACCCTAATATAGCACCCTAATAGCAGGGCCCTCATTATAAGGACGCCAAGACAAGGTACCCCTAATTTTCGGAAACTCTCATATTAAGAACCTTGAACTCTGGCTACCACTCTTTGGGTTGGAGGCCTTCGCTGGCTCACGTGCGCCCATCAAAAAAGCCTACTGATGTACGCCCAGCTGCAGAGGGTTTAGGGTTGAGGTGTTAGTTCTGCTGCAGATTATCTTCGGTTGATTGTAGGGTGTAGGATTCAGAACGCTGAGGGCCTTATCTTGCCAGGCGCTAACTTGCGGGCCTTCTAAGCGGTCACTGCAAATTCAGGCAGTGCCACACAAGAAGAGGTTCTTAGATTCTTCAGATTTTCAGAACGACTCGAAGTAACCAGCTTCAAGAGTGGTTTTCGCATCATGAAGCAGACAGGCGATGGCGGACACATTGAAGTTTGCGTAGCTTCAATATTCAGCCTGGTTTAATGGCTGCTTAATACAAATAGTGCGACGAGACTAGACTGCATTGCATCATACCTCCCTACCATGCGATACTACACCTCACTATACTGCATTATACTAGAATAGTATGCTACACTACTACCCTGACTATACTTTTTTGGACTAGAAGATACAGGGCCTTCTTGCAGAAAGCTACAACGCAGCTGGGGGCTGCTCTCCGACCTTCACTACTGAGCAGACCAGTCGGAGAGCCTCCGTGGTGTCTGTGAAAACATGCTGACCATGGCATCATCTTCACTGGGGTGAGAGCAGCTGCCACGGTTTCGGGATGTTTAGCAGGGGCTGCTCAGGAAACTCGATACTGCTGGAGCAGCCGCACTCATCTCTTCCTTTAAAAGCTGCCAGGCGGCAATTCATCGATGTCCAGGTTGGCGATGCCTCTTAGGCTTCTGCCAACCCCGTCCTGAGGTTTAAACCTTCAAGTCTCAAAAGCTCGGCTCTCCATGGAGCCATCACAGTACCGGCATGCGGATGATCAGCAGGCTCATTGCTAACATCAAGCTATGCAGCTACAGCTGAGGACCAAAGGGGCTCGGGAGGGGAAAGAGACGAGTGCAACCATATATCCCCACAAAAAAGGAATCACAGGCGACCTCAAGCTGCAGTAGACCACGACAGCAATACAAGGGGCAATTACACTACAGGCCATACTGCTCAGCACAGTGGAAGCGAGGAACACTACACAACTAAAGGACCAGGCTTTCGAACTAGTCTAATAACGGCATACAACAAGGATACTTTACGGGTGCAACTCACGCCATAGCGACAACGGTCGAACAATGTAGAAACAACGACACCTGACATGACACTGCGACAGGACCGCAAGAATGGCAAAGATGTCACCATAAACACACAGTGCCTGCACGAGCATTGGCACAACGCCAAGCAACAAAAGAACCGCTGCTCAGGCATAGGTGTCTCCATGTGTCTCCGTAATAAACAGGATGAGCAAGCCAGCTTAACCCTAGTCCTCTATAGAATCCCTCACGGCAACCCCGTAACGAACCCTTTATTTGGGTACTGCTCAGGCGTGCTTGAATTGCGACATCTCAGAGATCCAGCGGTCCCGGTTTGCCTCGGCAGGGCTTGGGGTTTAGGGATCCTCGGGTTGTGGGTTTTAAGGGCTTTAGTACTTTAGGGGAACCTTGTAAGCCTCAGGGCTTTACGGCTTGGGGCTGTAGGGTTTAGGGCTTTAGGATTTGGTTTAGGGTTCAAGGTTTAGGGTCCCGGCTAGCCTCGGACTCCGCTGCAAACTCGCCGGGTGCAAACTCGATGCCACCCGAAGGGGGCAGCTGCACCTCTCACAATCGCGCACGGGGGTTTGTAGGGTTTTTGGGGTTTGGGGGTTTAGGGCTCAGTCTAGGGTTGGAGGTTTGGGGTTGAGTCACTGAGGGGTCCCAAGGTTTCGGCTTTCTAAAGTTCAAGGTTTTTCGAGGACCCAAGCTTCGGGATTTGTAGGTATAGGTTGGGTACGGCCCCCTTACAGTAAGAGTCTATAATAGGGCTACTATTAAGGTCCTAATATATCTGTATTATGAACATTATTCAAATATTCCTGAGTGGGGGCCGTACCAAAGGTATAGGTGTTGGGTTTTCGGACTTGCGAGGACTAAGGCGTTTTGGGGGTACATAAGGATGCAGGGTTTCAGGGTTCGGAATAAAGGGTTTAGGCTTAGCTGCGGTCAGGCTGACTCGCGCCACTGGTGGTAACAAAAACACCTTAACTCCAAAATCAAAAAACCGAAATCGACAGCCCCAAACACTCCGAACCCTAACCCCAAACCCTAAGCCCACACAAAAACCCCTAACACAAGGCCCTAAACCCGAAACCCCAAACCCGCACCAAAACCCTGCAAACCCGAAGACCAAATCCATCCAAATCCCAAACCTGAACCCATGCAAAAGAACCCTGGCAGCTCTGACTTGGAGACCCCACGGCCGTTTTACTCTTGAAGGATCTCATTTAGGGTTCCCTTACACAGGGCTCCTTTGAGGGCTCCGCTGCAGGGTTCCTTTAGAAGGATCTCCCCTAGGATCTCCTCTGAACCCTGCAGGAACTCCTTTGAAGGAGCCCTGAAAACCTTGAGAAAGGAGCCCTTGAGAACGGAACCCTCATATAGGGGCCTTAATAATCATTTTGGTGGCATACTGTTCTACTGTGATTCCAAGGAAACCCCGTTTTAATATTGGTAATTAGGCCCTACGGTATGTAGTAAAGGAGCTTAAAGGAGACCCCCCAAAGAGGCCTGAAAGGCCCAGGGCTGCGAGGTGTCCTCGTTGTCGATGAGAACGAACTTGGCCTTGGCGATGTCGTTCGCCGTGTAGTACCTTGGGGCTCGTGGCTGGGGATTTTAAGGTTTTTGATGCGCAAACTCGGCGAAACCAGGCGAGGTCTGGAGGGATTTTTCAGCGTTTAGGGTTTAAGGCTTAAGATTTAGGAGTTTCTGGCTTCTGGTGTTTTGGCTTTGGGTGTAAGTTTCTCGATTTACGAGGCTCATGGTTTGGGAAGGAGTTCAACAAGCAGTGATTTTGGGAGTTCGATACGGGCTCTGAGATGCGGTCTTGCCTAGTATTTTTTGGGATTGCCGGGCTAGGATTCTGTGGGTTCTATCAGGGCTCTGCAAAGAGTTCTAGATTCCAGAAAACATCTACAAAGGTTCGCAAAGGGGCTTTGGTCTTGGCTCTGAGTTTCTACAAGGCCCAACAGTGTTTCATTGGGGTTCCTTCCAGGGTGCGTGTGGACTTAAGTTTTTTGGTGTAGGATACAAATTTCTATGAGGAGTTCTTTGGGGCTTCGATAATCACAGGACAGGGTTTAGGGATCTGTGGCGTAAGCTGTTGGGGTTTTGGACTTTTCGGTGCGGATGTAAGGCTTCAGGGCTCGACTGGACTCTGGCTCGGAATCTCAGAAAAGGACGACAGCGATCCCCTAACTCCCTCCCCGCCCCCCCGGCGGTCCGCCACCGAATAAACGCCAAAACCTACATTACCTCAGAGAAACGTCTCAAAAAGGCTCCTATCCTAACACCTGAAACTATCAAACAATCCGCATTGTCGAAGCCCAACATCCCAAACCTTCATTTGAGGAAACAGAAACGCAATAATCCCAATCTTGGAGCCTCCATCATCTGGCCCTAAATCCAAATATGCGTGCACGTACATGTATGTAGGTATGTCTGCATGTATTTTTGTATGTGTGTAGATGCATGTATGTGTGTACACAGTGTACGTAGGTATGTATGTGTGTGTGTGTGTGCATGTATGTGTCAAATGCAAAACTGTGTATGTGGACATAAGCTACAAGAGTAGTGGTAAAACATGACATGGCATCTGTGCGTATAAAAACATCAAACACCAAAAGGAAAGGCTAAATACAAACTCGTGTGTATACACACACGTATATATATATATATATGTAATCTCTACATTGACAGATACGTCGCAACACGATAATGGCCAACCCAACCCCCCTTCGACTTCAAAACCCTAAACCGTGAACCACTAAACTGAAGAACCCCTAAACCCTAAGCCCTCAACCCTAAACCCTCAACCCTAAACCCTCAACCCCAAACCCTAAAGCCCTAAGCCCCTAAACCCTGAGCCCGGAACCCTCAACCCTCAGACAAGGCCCGAGTTGCACGAGCTCCCGGTCTTCCTTCTTGCTCCAGTAGACCAGGCTGCCGTTCTTGGCGATCCACATCTCCCGCTCAAACCTCGGAGCTTCTCCGAATTCGGGGTGCCTGGTTTAGGGTTTAGGGCTTAAGGGCGTCCAGCACTCACTCTCGCGCGAACCATGGCGAGGATCCCAATGCTTAAGGGGGTTTGGGGTTTAGGGCTTTGGGGAGAATGGGCGTCTTTTCAGGCCTTTGACCGGAGTTTAGTTAGCCGGACTTCACAGGGATGCAAACCAAAAGGGTTCTGTAGGGTCTTACTGGGCTTGGTCGGGTGTCTCTGCGTGTGGGGTTTAGGTTTTCACGGCCCTAGAGATCCAAGCTGGCCAACCCATAAACCCTAACAACCTAAACTCAAAACCCTTAAATCCACGAGAAAACCCGAAAGCCTTTGTACCACCCCAAGAAAACCCTAACCCCCCCCCAAAAAAAAATAAAAATAAAATAAAATAACAATAATAGCATACGCTAAAACACTAGACCATCAATGCTTGCCGAGTCGCCAGTCCTCTCCCTTCTTGCGGTCGCCTTCGGCCTTCACCTTCCAAAGCTTTGCCTTGAAGATGGGGGCAAACTGGTCCTCAAGGGATTTAGAGTATGGGTGGGATTTAATTCAATGCTTGTTCTCAGGGTTCAGGGTGTGGGGATGTTCGGGGTTTCGGCGCTCACACTCGGGCAGCTTGCGATTTAGGGCTAAGGTGTACGAGGAAAAGACACAAAAAACCTACGGTTGGCGGCAAACTGGTCCTGAGGGATTTGGGTTGTGGGGATGTTTGGGGCTTAGGGTGGGTTGGGTTTGGGTCAAGTCTAGGTCCAGGTTCTGGAAGGGAAATTCGAAGAGAAGAACAAAGAACTACAGTAGGGTTTATGGGCTAGGGCTTAGGGCATTTGGGTGTAGGGTATCCAAGGTTAAGGAGAAAAAGCAGAAACATAAACGAGCTTCTATGTTTTAGTGTTTTTAACTAGGGTTAAGGGTCAAGGGCTTGGGTAGTGCGGGGTTTAGACTTTAGGCTTCATCGTGCTTCATGGGGGCGTATTTAAGGTCTGTGCCAGAGGCTTGTGCGCTGTTTCATGAAGCTCTCATAACTCATATTGAACCTGAACTCTCGACCATAACTCAGAAGGTGTAGAGTCTTGCCGTATAATGTTGCTCAAGTTACTGATCCGTGGTCGAGTTTCTGAGCTTCGGGGCTGACGGACTAACGGAGTCAACGGACAAAGGGTTTACGTTGGAGCGTAGGGTCCCCGAAACCCTTTAGCCTCTGCGAACCTCAGCTGAACTCCTTTAACCTCAACCCCTTTAGCCTCCCTACCACCCGAGCCTTTTTTTGAGCCCGTAAATGCTCAGGCCCGACTGGGGCAAAGTCCGTCCTTGGTGTCCTCGCCAACCTTCATTCGGCGATTCTTCACTGCGAGCCTGAACCAGGGAAGGATTCTACAAGGCTCTGCAAAGGTTGGGAGGTTCCATACTTTGTGTTAAGGGCTTTGGGGCTTACTGCCCTTAAGGCTTTAGGTTTGGTATCAATCCTCGGGCTTTTGGATTCACGGAGGCGAAAGACCTAACTCGCCAACCCTCCTAGAACCCTTGTATAATTACCCAAGATAGATACCTTATCTGGGATCTTGTTAAGGAATTTAGTTTAAGTTACCACAGCAAGGATCTATGGTAAGTAAAATGCTTTCTTATGGTAACTGACATTAAATCCCCTCCCAAGAACCCAGGACTGATCGACCCGACCCGGTGCCTGAATTGTTTCAACTCGTCCGCCACGGCTCCACCCAGACGCATCGTCTGCATCGCGCCGTCCAAGTTGCTGGTCTGCGAAGAGCGCAGGGCATAGGGCCTACGTCCTAGGGTTCAGGGTTTAGGGCTCTGGGGGGCGTTCGGATGTGTAGACGGTTCAGTGGCTCTGGGTCTTGGGATTTAAGACATCTGGGGTTGACAGCTGCAGTTTGGGGTTATCATGCTTAAGTCGTGGGTGTCTTTCAGAAGTCAGTTTGCAGAATCCAAAGCCTGCGACAACAAGGAACGCCACTTCTGATGCTCCTGATCGGTCTCTGCGGAGAAGCACCTCAATTGCTGGGCTCCCTCAGTAAGAAATATCGAGTGTTCCAGGGGCATTAGTAACCAACTCAGCATATGGCTGATGCTACTAGATTGCTAACATTCACAATGCCGTAGGCACATAACCCTAAAACGCACAGGCACATGGTGATGTCCTTCTCATGGTCGTCGCTGTTGATGCAGTCCAAACGGAAAGCAAAGTCGCGTGCCGAGCTGGGTAGCGAGGTGACCTTGGCACCTGACAACGGCTCAGGGCTGCTGGTTCAGGGATGGTTCAGGACTTAGGGCCCAGGGCATTCGGGATCCAACGCTTCAACAACTCGTCGGTTTTATGTGAAGGCGATTAGTAGATTAGTAGATTCTTCGGCTTCTTTGCAAAAAAACCCTGAACCCCTCAACCCCTAAACCGCTAAACCCTTTGGAAACCGGACTTGATGACTGCCAGCACTGCCTCAACCCCTAAACCCTTCTTAATAAACCCTACACCCCTAAACCCCTAAACCCCTAAACCCCTAAACCCATAAACCCCCTAACCCCTAAACCCTAAACCCCCTAACCCCCCCCCCCCCCCTAACCCCCAAACCCTACAGGCCCTCCAGTCTCCGGCCTGCCATCTTGATACCATCCAGGAGCACCAGGCGCTTGTTCTCTTTGATGCTGAAGTAACAGAGGGAGCCATCGCAGGCGACCCACATGTCTCGCTTGAGCCAGTGCGTGGCGTCCTGCGCTCCATGGCTTTTGGGGAGGGTATATAGCCTATAACGATCCTTAACCCTATACCCCGAAAACCTTACAGTTGGCCATGTGGTTTCCTGTTGCTTAAAGTGTTACTCCTTTCTTGCGTTCGTAACAAAAGGAAGGAAGGTACAAAGAAGAACCCTGTCTATCGTCCTCCGGCTTGCCATCGGCATTGAGCTTCCACAAGGTGCCCTTGTAGAGGGGAGCCTTGCTTGAGGTGTCCTCAAAGCGTTGGCGAGCCTGTCGCGTCTGGGGCTCAGGATTCACCTTCCGTACCACCTTCTTTGAACGGTATCTGAGGCCCCCCCCATCCTAGCCTAAACCCTAAACTTTTTTGCATCCAGCCTCTTGCGACTGCCGGGTACCCTAAACTTAAACTCTGAAACCTGAAACCCCAAACCCTCAACCCAAACTTGAACCGAACTATTTGTACAAACCTTGCTCGCGGCCTGTCGCACCACCTTCTCGCCGCCTTCCAGTCCCGTGGACTCCTTGTCCGTCTCCACTACCTGCAGTCTCTTGGGGCTTAGGGTTCAGGGCCGAGGGCTTAGGGCTTCGGGCTTAAAGGGTTAGGGTGGTTTAGGGTATTTTAGGGTTTAGGTGCTCTTAGGGTTAGGGGAAGGGCTCGGGGTTCAGGGTTGAGGGAACGACACCTGAAGTCCGACATAACAAACAACACGCTAAAAAACGACACAGAAACAAGAATACCGTCTCAGAAACCCTTACCCTTGTTGAAAAAGGCAAAAAGTGCTTGCCATGTACTGAACAGGAAATATTACTTAGCCGAAACCCGATAATAAGGCCCCAAACCTTTACAGAAACCCTTGCAGCACCACTAAAGCCTAAAACCCCTAGACCAACCCAAACCCTAAAGCCCCAAACCGCTTTGACCACGTCAGATCCCAGCTGCGTACGGGTCGGAAAGGCATTGTGCCAAGGACTTCCTCTTCGTAAAGTCGCAAACCAAGAGGGACTCAACGATGAGCTTCTGGAAGTCCTCGCCGGTTTGGGGGCTTGGGGACTTTTTGGTTTAGGGTTTAGGCTTTGGGGTTTCATTTTTTGGGGGGGCGGGGTGGGGTGGGGGTTCAGGTTTAGGGTTTCGGGTCGGGGTTGCGGCGCTCACACTCGGACAATGCAGGCGAGGCATGTGGACGAGTGAGACTGAACTAACTGAGGCTTGGAAAGGGGTTTAGACTGTAGGGTTTATAGGGTTTGGGGTTCAGGGTATAAAAGGTTTAGATAATCAACAAGAAATATGTCCTACGCATAGCGTGACTGTACCTGCGCTGACCTCATCCCTCCCAAGGTCTTACAGACATGAAGCAGGTGTTTGACCAGTAAGACCTTGGGAACCACAGTAGCTGCACATCGCTTTTGGTATAGGGTCGGGGTTTAGGGTTTCGGGTTTTTAGGTTTTAGGATTTGGGGTTTAGGGTGGACTCCACCCACTGCACCCTCAAAAAACAGAAAGCCCTGCAACCTCGACACCTCAAGAACCCTCAACCTGTAAAGAATCTGGATCTCTGAACCTCCACCCACCCACCCATGCACCCCGTTCAAACCAAAAAACGCTAAACCCCAACACATGTTGAAACACCGAAGCGCTTTCCCTGGAGAAACTAAACCCCGAAGCGAGCAAACAGTCTGACATAAGAAAACCCTCGAATAGGCAGCCATCAAAACGGGACAAGTGTTTTGAAAAATGAACTTTCCCGGATCCTTGTCGAAGCGTTCGATGCTCTTGGGCACTGGCGCCCGCGTGATGTGGCCCAGCCAGTCCATGAACCTGGGCTTTCCAATGCAGGATGGTTTAGGGTTTAAGGGTTTAGGGTTTAAAGTTTAGCCAGCTTGTATAATGGTTTGCCAGGGTTATTTTTAGGCAGTCATGGTTTTGGGAGCTAGGCGTTTGTGCTTGGTGGTTGTGCGCAGGGTTTTAGGGTTGGTTTATAAAGGTTTCGCGACAGGTTCTATTATAAGGGTCTCTTGTAGGTTTAGTTTGCTTTCACAAAGAGGTCGAGGTGTTGTCTCATCGTTTGAAGGATCTTGGGTCTCAAAGTAAAGCAGTCAGAGAGTACAAAGTGTTATTTTAATGGCGTATGGACTTCATTCAGTTGCTGCTGTATGGATGCACAATAAACCAAAAGTTTCCTTGCTATCGCAACCCTAAGTTGAGCCGCATAAAAACCATAGATGCAAACCCTAACCCGGTGCCGTAGCCTCCCCCAAAAAGCGTAGCGGCATAGTCCCGAAGCCCTTCAAGCCTAAACCCCAATCGCTTTGAAGGCCTCAAAGGCCCTAAATGCCCTAATTCGGGGGTCTAAAAGCCCTAAACCCTAAACCCCCTAAAATGCCGAAGGTCCTGGCCCTAAACCCTGTAGGCCACTAAACCCGAAGCCTAACAAGGGCCCAGCAGCAGGAAGCCGGCTTCCCGGTGGGAGTGTCCGTTGCGAAGGAAGTTGCCATACATGGGCTTCAAGATTGCATCCAACCTTTCTGCTTGCGCTGTAGAGTGCGGAAGGAAGGTTTTATAGTTGCGTGCATGCTTTGAAGGGCTCTGTAGAGTTCGCTCGGGCTGGCGTACGGTCGGTTCTGGGTTAAGGTGCATGTCCATCCTTGAATTCTTCAAGGCTTCAGCAGTTTCGGCTCTCACAATGCACACAACTTCGGAGTTAGGGTTCAGTAAGGGGTTTCGGTTTTCTGATGCAGGGTTTCGGGCTTTTGGGTGGCTTTGGGTTTAGAGAGTAGCATGCAACTCAATTTGGGAAAGCTGGCATCACAGGAGGGCTACTCTGAAGGTAAGAGACGTCACGAGCTCGCACAGAGTGATCCCGATGCTCCACACATCGAGCTTGTCGTTCGCGATGATCTTGGACTCCGACTCATCGGTCAAGAACCTGGCCCACTCGGGTGCGCAGTAGCATGGGGAGAAGGAGATGGAGGAGTCGTTGATGGAGACTTCGCTGCCGATGGGCACACAGCCGTCCACGTCGATCAGCTTCAGGCGACCGTTGAACATCATCAGGTTCTCAGGCTTGAGGTCGAGGTGAACAAGGCCCTTCGCATGCAACCCGGCCACGACGAGGAGGATGGCGCGTGCGCAAGCTTTGATGGACTCACGTGACAGGGGCTTGTTCTTCTCCCTCTTCAGCGCGAAGTAGTCCTTCAGGCTGTACTGCGCAACCTCCGTGATGACGTACATCACCTGAAGTGCTGAGGTTAAGCTTCAGTCTCCTATGCAGACTGGGGGGACCTGGGTTTCTGAATTCCCGTGCATGTTGCAAGGCCTGCACATCCTACAGATGATGTCGGTTGATATGGGGGCTCCTTGTTTCTGAGCACTCTGTGCAGTTGCATGGTTCAATAAGAGATCGCAAACCCAAACCCCAAGCCCGAATCCCTGGTTTAACTAGGGGAGCCTTGCAGCAAGGTCAAAAAGCCTGAAACTCTAACTTCAAACCCTCAACCCGAAACTCAGAACCTACTAGCAAAATTGTTGAACCCTTGCGAAATCCTGACTATACAACTAGAACCCCTAATTCTACTACATCACTCTTGAAGGCCCTGGCCCGTTACACCCTAAGACAGCTAGAATCGCGCTAGACCCCCTGGGTGAACCTTTCAATAGATCAACGTGCAACACCCAAGTCACGCCGTCCGTGGGATCAGGGGCCGGCTCGCCCTTCCTAGGGCCACAAAAGCAGCTCAAAACGAGAAGAAGCATCTTTAGTTCAGACCAACCCTTTTCTGCGCAGCCTGGCTTTCGGGCTTTGGGTCGGCTGCGAGGTTTTTTTTGGGGGGGCGGACTTTAGGCATTTAGGCCTTGAGTTAAGTTGAGATTGCTTGGGGTTTGGAGTTTGGGGTTTGGGCCGCGGCGATAGGGCTCTGGGGTTTCGTTTTTTGGACGGTTGCAGAGCTAGGCTTGCACGTTCGCTACCCAAAGCTTGGAGATACCACAAAGGAAGCACTGAAGCAAACTGTTCCAACCCTTCAAGCCCCTCGGCCCTGAAACCCTAAGACCTGTTCCTGTTGAGACAACTGCCACCAAACCCAACGACCCCAGAACCCCCAAAGCCCTGAGCCCTAAACCGCCCCTCAACCCTGAGACCCTAAACCCACATAGATTCCTTATAGAGCCCTATGTCCACCTACATCACCCCTACTCCTACTGCAATGGGATTTGAGATTCTCATTCTTGGAATAGTCCACCAACATCATGAAGAGCTTGGAGGGCGTGGCTTTGGCGAGATCCGGGTGCCACAGCGACTGGTCCGCCGGGGGCACGAATGCCTCCTGGAGCATCTTCAAGACCTGGGTTTAGGGTCGAGCCAAAAACCCTACACCTTAGAAGCGGCCCCCACAGTGTAATAGTGACTATAAGGACTATATTAGGGCCCTATTATATTCCTATTATACCACTATTACAGGGTGGGGGCAGCTTCTAACCTACACCCTAAACGTTGAACCCTTAAGCCTTTTCTGAGCAGCGGCTTTGGGTGTGCGCCGGCACGCTGGAACCCTCAACCCTAAACCAACTTCAAAAACCCAGAGCCCTAAACCCTAAACCAAAAGCCTCAGAGGCCTAAACCAAAAACCCGAAGATCAAGACCCCTAAACTTTAAACCCTAAACCCAAAAACAAAAAAAAACTAAACCCTAAACCCAAAACGCTCTAAACCAAAAGCCCCCTAAACCGCCCTTTCACTTTGGGAGCTTCCGAAAATAGGGGACCCTAATATGATACCCTAAATAGTAAGGTCCTTATTATAAGGACCCCAAAATAAGGTACCCCGTATCCCCTATTTTCGGAAACTCTAAACCCTAAACCCTTTATAGAATCCTTATAGATCCCTTTAAGGAACCCTTTAAAGCACCCTAGGGTAACCCCTATTTTCGGAAAACCCCATTTTCCAGGGACCTGGATCTGACGCCGGAACTTCTGGAGCCTCACCTCCTCGGAGCTGTTCACCTGCAGGGTTTCAAGGGTTTAGGAATTTGGGGTTTTGGGGGGGGGGGGGTTTAGGGAGTTTAGGGGTTTACGCTCTCGCAACTCGGATGCATCCAGACCAAGAGAGTTTAGGGGTTTAGGGGTTGAGAAGTTTAGAGGTTTGGGCTTAAGGGTTTTTGGGTTTAGGGGATTAGGGTTTAAGGGTTCGGGGTCTTAGGGATACTTTAAGGCTTCTACAAGGTATCCTTAAGGGTTGAAGGCTTTCGGCGCTCACACTCGGACAACCCAGGCGAGGCGTATGGTTCCAGGTCTTCTGAGTGAAGCGCTGGGTGTGGAAGCAGCTACAACATGGAGCCCCTTTACCAGATGGTTTAAGATCTATTCATTTCGGGTTTTTAGGGTTGCTATAAGGCTTGGAAAGGAGATCTACAAGTAAGGGTTGAGGGCTTTGGACTCTCAACAATCTTCGCCTGCATCGTCCGAGTCAAGGGCTTAAGGGAGGGTTCAAGGCTTTCCGGTTTAGGATTTGGGGCTTTTCGGGTTAAGGATTTAGGGCCCAGGGTCTTAGGGTGGTGGTATGGGCGCAGGGTCTTAGGGTGGTGGTATGGGCGCTAAGTCCGCTAGGTTCAAAGGGTGCTGAGGGTTTGCAGAGGAAGGGACGACCGCCCTCACATGGATCGAAAAGCTGCGCACATCTGCGCAGCCAGGCATTCAACCTCCTTTGTGCATCCGGACCTCGCTCGTAGGAGTGAATCGCCTAAACTCCTCAAGCCGACGAAAGCCCCACCTGCTTCGTGGCAAGCTTGTAGACCTTGATCGCCACTTCAGCGCCGGTCTCCAAGTCGACACCTGAGTTGCCCACAGGGCCCTGTCGTTAGGATCTCTGTCACACTCCTTACTTCCCTTGAAGTTGCTATAAATCAGAGTCTATGCAAGCAGTGGGGAATAATGTTTGTCAAGAGAAGTACAGATCGTGGAAGTAACGAACCTCTGGGATTACACCCCGAAACGGCTGAGCCTGAGGGCTCATGCGGGTTCTCCAAGACAAGTATGTACTTGTAGCACTATCCGCGAAGCAACCTGAAACTCCAAAAACATATCGGCTTCCAAGACACCCTTCCGGCAAATGCTGGAAGATCCCTCGCCCAACAAATCCTGCTTGGTCCTCGGTTGCCCGACGTCTTTTTTCATGACAATGGGCTTACGGTTCAGGGTACCCTCTTGTCCTAATATTCAATTAATTCTGTTCTCATCGGGAACCCCAAAAGCAGGGTAATCCACCATACACGTTCACATCTAGCTTTAAATAAGAAACCCCAAACCCTAACCCTAAACCCTAAACCCCAATGCCTAAATAGGAAGCCCCAAATTTAAAGCAGAAAAGGGCACTGCTGGGCGACCCAGGCTCATGCTCATCTTGTACTTTCCCATCACGACGGGCTGGCTGGGATCGGCATCGCGGCCGCCGTACCTTGCTTGACATAATTTTTGGGTCCTTAACAATTAGAGCAGGGCTTCGGGGCCCATTATACTATACTTACAATAAGGAACCCCCCAAAATAGCATAGGTAACCATGTTTTGACCCTCACAGTCACCGATTAAGGTCCCTATACTAAGTAGCTCTTGTCCCTTGAAGGAATAGTTCGTAGAACTGTCGACCCTGGCTTAAGACTCCTGCAACAACCCCGTTATAGTAACCCCAAAGAGGCCAAAAAATTGCGTAATATACTACCTGACCCTTTTTCCTAAACCCTAAACCCCTCAATGCCCAGAATGCTTGGGAGGGCCCTCGGGCATGGCGGAGCGGGGGGTCTTCTCCACTTGCCCAGAGGACGGCACGCAACCCATGCCAGCTTGCACAAGGAGTTTGGAAGGAGTCGGCATGCAAGCGTCTTCGAGCCGACGAGAGCTGCCAAATTTGGAGGATCTGATAAAAAAATACTGGCATAGAATATGACGCGACATACAAGAAGATTATATGATATGTTCTATTTTGGTACTAGCAAGGAATCCGAAGGATTATGGGAGTTCTGAGGATGAGAGTCTCAGAAGCTTATCGAATCCCTAAGCGCTCTGAGCTCTCAAACCCAAGTACCGCCGAACCCTGCCTTTGCCCGAGACATTGTGAAAATATTTCAGGCATGGGGAGCATGCAAGGGTTCAGGGCTTACGGCACAGCGTTTTTCTTTGGGGGGGGTCTGGGTTTGGGGCTTCGGTGCGTTTTGGCCCCAAGTCCCAAGTCCCCTAAAGCTTTCGGGCAAAAACCCGAAACTTGTCCCCTAGAGCCCTAAACCCCCGTAAACCCCCAAAGCTTAAAGCCTCGAGGCTGCCAACCCCCTGAACGAATCCAAAACGAAACGGCCGAGAAGCCTGACCCTAAGCTTGTTCTGGCTCGGACAATAGGATGCAAAATCGAAGCTTTACGGCTTGCTTTAAACCTCGCCTGATGCCCCGCAAAACGGCACAAAAAAAACTATAAAGTGATGATGTGCCCGAATGACGCGAGCAAACGCACACCCCAACACCTGCAACCACACGATTTTAGTTTTGGGCTTCCAGACAATCACACACTACAAACCCAGTTCTTCGTGTTTTCGAAACCCCATAACCCTTCAAAACCCCGCCAAGACCCCACAAAACCCTTCTGAGACAAGCAGGCATATGAAACCCTAAAACACCCTAAAACACCCTTTCTTTTCAGACCCTACATAAACCCCCAGAAGGCCGGCGAAAGGCATAAGTACCATAACCCCAAGTAGGGTTCTCTTTTAGGGTACTTATAAGTCTACTAACTACCTACTTACCAAGTCCCCCGACCCTCCAAGCATGAACCTCCAAGTACACACCGAAATCTTGGCCTGTTGCAAGCGCCCTGTCTCGGCGGCCTGCGCCACGCAATCCGTTTAGGGTTTAGGGGTGTAGGGTTTAGGGTTTAAGGTGCTACACTACACCAGGCTAGACGAGACACTGCACTATGCCATGCTGCACGAGGCTCAGCACGAATACTCACGAGGTCTTGGGCTTCGGGTTCCCCCGTCTCTCAGATAGGTATATATATATATACACACACATATAGAGAGAATATATACACATATAGAGAGAGACAGAGGGTCAGGGTTTCGTCGTTGTAAGCATATACCGGCCTGGATAGTTATCAGTACCATTCCGTAGGGTTCCTGATTTTTCCCCAAACCACCGTTGAAATGGTGCCCCTTTATTAACTCTAACCCCCTTTGCCACCCCTACTACAAGCGGAGCTCTGCGTCCAACGGGAAGTATCTTCATGTGTCGGAGTGGCCTCTTGGGGTGTTTTTGCCTCCCACCTAGCTCGGACAAGCCCGCATTGCAGGGTTTAGGGCCTATTAAGGGTTAAGGCTAAGGGCTTCTTTGTTCAACTCGTTGGGCCAATCCGCTTTACAGTCCTACAGCAACCCTACCTTTGTAATGAACTGCTAGCCCCCAACATATGCACACACTTTCGTGGCAAACGCTGCCACAAGGTGGAAAATACCTAATGAAGAACTCTCAGAACCTGCAAAATCCCAGAGCCTCCGGACCTTTCGCAAGCCGTCAAACCGAAGCAATGGGAGATGCGTGGACCTAACAAATCCCGAGCAACACGATACCACAAACACAGGCAAAGACAGAAGTCCTTGGGGACGAGCCATTCAGAAGTTCAACATCCAACTCCAAACAACCGCAAGAATGTATGCATCAGGAACTCCCTCATCTTTATCTGCCTTTTCGGGCTCCCACAAGGAAGGGTGCTCTATCATTAGGTAAGCAACCAAAACAGTTAGCCGTTAGCCTCGGCCAGGAGCTCGGCAGCCGCAGCCCGAACATTCGCAAGATGGCCCGCCTTTTTGGGGGTGCAGGGGCTTAGGGCTTAGGTTTGGGGTTGGGGTGTAGGGCTCAAGCACTCAGGGTTTAGGTCTTAGGGCTTTGGCTTTGGGGCTCAGGGAAGGGGATTTGGGGCTTTGGCGTGTCTCACGTTGAAGCTTTAAGCTTTTCGGCTGTTTTAGGAATGCGGCTTCTGCTTGGTCGCGGGCATAGTGCTTGTATTTATACTTTCACCGATCTCAAGGCTTAGGGCTTCATGTGGTCTTGCCCAGTTCTTGTGATTGTGGCTACCCGCGACGGCCGCTGAAGGGTCCACCATCGCAAACAGATTCTGCGTGGGTCCAAGAAGACCTGTTTGAAGAACAGCCCGGGATCTCTAGCACCCGGGACCGGAAGTTCCGTGCCGATGGCAGCTTAATGCGTGACAAACATACAGTTGGTGCATGTAAATAAAGAATGCAAAGGGGATGCTACTGCTAAGTACTGCAGACCTCTATATTGCACTTCCGATGGGTATCCTTGAATAAAGCCGGAAGAGCGTGAAAGGATCTTTGACCTTGAAGGCCTGGGCCGCCTTACGTAGACCTTGTGATACCCCGGCTGCAACGATCGAATCAAGTGCCCGCCAGAAAAGCCTAAGTTCAAACAGGCTCGACATGCATACCTGAAGTCCCTTTGCGGGCCCCCAAGCTCTTGCAGAGCGCTTGGTCTCGACATCTTCGGTGCTTAGACGAGGGCTTGAATTTTAGGCTCCAAAGCTCTAACCCCAGACTCTCAACCCCCAACCGAATGCCTAAAGCTCTAGACCTGGGCCCTGTATCCCAAAACACACCTAGGCATAAGGGCAACTTGAAGCCCAAGCCGAAGCACTCTCTAAATAATGGGCTGCAGGGCTGGGGCTTAGAGCTTGTGTTTGACCGGGCTTCTAGTTCTCGGCCACGGGTTAGGGTTGACAGGTCGAGGGCTTAGCGGCTTAGCGTTTAGCACTCTGTGGTCTTTTCCAGCCTTCTCCATCTGGAGATCCGAAACGATGCGCTCCAGGGCGCCATTCTCGGCGGCCTCTGTTGGCTTGCCGATTCAGGGATGCGCATGGGGTTTGGTGTATACTATCCTATAGCTATCTCTCGACTATTCTAGGAGATATACCACGAACTTTCAAGCCTGTCCGTTTGGCTCCCCACGGTATCATAAGTTTTTCACGTGGTGCCATATTTGAACCCAGGTTCGGATCCTGCATCCCATGGCATAGACGGGGCAACCCCACCAAAACTCGGGGTTTAGGGTTTCGGGGAAAAGCTCGGAAATCATAGAACCTTGCACAGCGTCCGCAGAACTCTGGCAAGTACCTAAATATAGGGGTCTTAATAATTAGAATAAGGTTTTCGTGCCCATTTATAATAAGGAACCCCCAAAAAATGGTATTGGTTCTAATTTAAGCCGTTATAGTAACCCACAGTGAAAGCCGCAGTCTTCCGGCCTCCAACAACGAGGCCTTGGCAGCGGCGCGGATTTCCGAGAGTTCATCCTCGCGGCGAGGGGTTTTGACTTTGGGCTTTCCATGGTTTTGTGGTTTCGGCTAATGGTTTAGGGTTTGGGGCGTAGAAGGGCTTTCCAAAAATTGCTTTCAAGGGCTTCAAGGTTTCATGGTTGAGGATTTTAAGCTTCATAAGCTAGGGCCGTGTTTGCAGCGGGCAGCCAGGAGTTTTTGTGGTTTTTTGCTCTTTGAGGGGCGTGCCTTTTGCGGTTGGAGCTTTGAAGTTTGATTTGAGGCGAAAGTTTGAGGGACAGTGCCTGTTGGGGTGTGGTTTTCAGGGTAGACCGGGAAGGGTTATTGACAGAGATATTTCGTTTTTTCCATATGGAGGTTCGTCCAAGAGTGACGGCGAAAGGAACCGAAACTTAAAAACACCCTTCACTCGGAACAGGCGCCATGCAGGTTGCGTTTCTTTGGAGAGGGTTCAAAGGTTTGGACAATGTGCATTGTAGGGGCAATGCTCCAAAGCTTACGGGGAAGGCTGAAAACACAATCAGGGCCGGTGAAACCAAAATCCTATCCCGAACCTAAACCCTCTCAAGTCTCTAACCCCCACAATCCCATCAAACCCTAAGGCAACCCATGAAACATGGTCCAGCCGCCGCCTCCATTCAAGGAGCCCAGTAAGGAACCCCAAACCCCGAAAGACCCTCAAGCACATTCCCGCCTCAGGCGACGATGTGGGATTCGGCCCCAGCTTCGCCAACGCCTCTGAACATGGAAGTTACGTAAGGATTCATAAAGAAATGTTATTAGGGCTTGAAAAGGCTCTTGGCGCGGCCTTACAGCTTTGAAAAGGTGCCGAAACGGTGTTATCAGGAGAGCTTTTTTTGGGGCTTCGAGATCTGGGCTTCTGGAGACACTCGGGCTCTCGCTCAATATACGGAAAACTCCCATCTCAAAGCCGGCATAGGAGCCTTAAAAAGAACCCATACAACCCTTTTTGCAACAGGCTTTCCACTTCGCCGGAAACCCTAAGCCCGAAATAACCCATAGGTGACTATCCCCGAACGACTGTAGAACCTTCATGGTGTGGAATTCTTAAAGAACCCTTAATAGAACAAATGCAACCACTTTTCAATCCATTACAGGACCCGTATAGGGAATGCAGAAAGAACTAGAAACGCTTGCACAAGCCTTCCAGGATCCGGGCAACCTGCTTCCCTTGTAGGACCCATGTCTGATCGAACACCCTATGGAACCTCATAAAACCCTACAAGCCGTGGAAAAGTGTTCAAGCCCTTCACAGAACCTTGATAGAACCCCTTATGGCACCATAACACCCTTGTCATTCCGTGCGCAACCCATCGAACTCTTGTAAAATATGTACATCCCATGACATAATGACATAGAACTTTCGTAGAAGCTCTATGAAAGGGTTCCACCACGAAACCCACATTGGGTCTCCGATAGAACCCCCAAACTAAAATAAATTGTTCAAGAACCTCTTCAAGTCTTGGGCTTAAGGTTTAAAGCTCAAGGCTTCGGGTTTAGGGTTTGAAGGTCATAGGGTTCAGGGCGTCGGGTGTAGACTTGGAACGCAAGCAAACAATAATCCAAAACGAGCATTCAGTCTTGCATGGCCTTCTCGAGCTCCCCATTCTCGGCAGCCTGGCGCGGAGCCCACTAAAACCCCCAGGGGCAAGACAAGCTTGGGCATTTAGAAGGGTCGATAGTTGGGGTGTGAGGTAAGGCCGTCTTTTTGTTGCTTTGGCATCTACTCTTTGCTGGAGATCTTGTTACTCGTGTAAGGTATAAGAGACACAAAGCGCCCAACGAGGTCCAGCGATTTGAATTGACTTATATAGACCCTAGACCCGAAGCCCTAAACCTTAACTTACATCCTTTTTTGCTAAGCTCTATGCTCAAGGAAAAAGGGAATCTGCGCCCCTCCTCGGAGAGGAGCTGCGCAGCTCGCTCCCTGACGCTGGCGCCGCCAGCCTAGTGTCGGAGCTGAGGGCTTTAAACCCCGTGTTTAAGGCTCAGGGCTTAGGGGGTTTTGGGGTTTAAGGTTTATAGGTTTTTTTTGTGGGCCCTTGTCCGTCTGCTTTCGCTTCTGAAACCCCAAAAGTTGAGGGAGCCGGTGGTCCCGGGGTTCAGGGTTCAGGGTTTAGGCTTGAGGGCTCCAGCTTCAGGGTTTAGGGTTCAGGCAGGTCAGGTTGTTGAGGTCTCAAAGTAAGCTGATGCCTTGTTGGCTCCCGCATAGCTGTTCAAGGCTTTGGGTTACGAGTGCTGTAGGGCTTTAAAAAATGCTTGTATGAGGGTATACGGCAGTTGTTGGGGCTTGAACGGGGTATGTGAAGCAGAAGCAGTTTCATGGGCTTTTCATGCGGACCCTCTTTGCAGTATTTGATGTTTTACAGTACTTCCACCTACAAGGTCCCTGCACCGCTTGAAGAAGCGGAAGCTCCGAAACCCAAGCCGGCCTTCTTGGGGGAGTCGTCTCCCTTCTCCTGGCAGAGGAGAGCCCGAAACTCTCCGAGAAGCTCGGAAGTTCGATTCGGCTCTCGCAATACGCGACACAACAAGGGTTGAAATTTTTTCCCTCCTAGCAAGGACGGAGCCCGCATTCGGGTTTGGGCTTAGGGATTAAGGTTTGGTGTGCTTGGCGTGTTTAGGTCCGCACAAGCATGGGTCTTCGCCGAGACTCTTTTCAATAAAGATCCTCCGTTTTCAAGTTGTTGTCTGCGGGGATGAAACTCTTAGAGTGGCGAAACTGAAATCTTCCGGCGGAACTCCACAAAGCTGTCTGAAACCCCACCCCCCACCTTCTATCTCTACATTGCGAGAACACCTCAGCATTCTTTTCTCGTCCCTATACCTCTAAGTAGAATATGTTCAAGGCCCTGTTGACAATATTGAAGACCCAACCAACCCGACAAAACCCTCATACAAACCTAGAAACCCCAATTTACGTTTGATGAAGCCCCATAAACTCCCACGCAACCATCGCAACACCCTACCATTACCCTTTAGCGGGGAGCGTATGGTCCGAGCTCTCGCAAGCCAGTCGCCTCGCCTTGTTGACCTTCGACGCCTCCAGGCCGTAAGAGCTTGATTGAGGGGTTGACGGTCCAGGGTTTAAAAGTTTAAAAGTTCATTAAGGTATCTTTTCTCAGAGAACAATTTTTCCCCAACCCTTTTTTGCAGCAGGCCTCGTTGTCCAGCAGCCCGGTTACAGCAAAGAGCCCTAAATCCTAAACCTTAGGGTTCTCTTGGCTTTTGCCTCCCGCCTTGCTGGGAGGAGCCTGCCATGCGCAAAGGGGGATTGGAGGTTTAAGGTTTTGAGGTTCCCTTTGAAGGGCTTCAAAGGGGAAGCATGAGCTTCTATAATCCAAGGGTAGAAGGGGTGACCCTTAATAAGGACCCCTAGGTATATACCCTTAATATAGCTATTCTATACCCATTTTATAGCCCACTCTAGGGTAGGGGTCCCCATTGAGGGTCCCTCCTTTTCCCCTTTGATATAAGGATTACTGAGGGCATCGGTTCGTGATGGTGAACGTTGATCCAAGCGTCAATCCCTAAATGCTGGGACACAGCTCGGCAAGCCGTCGAATAAGCAATTTGCAAAGACTCGTTAACTGAACCTAAAACCCGTGAAAATCCTCAACATCCGTAACCCTCCTGAAACCATGCAGAAGAGAATGACTCAGCGATGAAACCTAAACCCAAACGAAACTCGAAGAGAACCCTTGTAAAAATCAACAAAAGACCCTAAAAAGACCTGAAATGCCCAAGCCCGGCCGAAAAAGCCATTGGTAAAGAAGTATACAAAACCCATCAGGATTCCCATACAACCCCAACCAAATCCCTGATTGAACAACAACAATAAAGGTGGAGTCCTGTTCTCCGAGAACCCTCTCGAGACGTCCCGTGTCCGCCGCCTACAGGGCGAGTTCAGGGTGCTTGGGGTTTCTAGGACGTTCTGGAAGGTTTCAGGTCTCTAGCCTGTTTAAGGGTTTGGGCTTTTGGATTTTTGCCTCCTACTTGGCAAGGACGGAGCTGCATCATTGCAAAGTCAAGTACGTAGTTCAGGTCGGAATAGCTGCATCGTTTGACGAAGTAAGGGGACGAGGAATGAGGCTTTATGCTTACTAATTTTTTTCGTCGAAGCCAGAAAAGAACCTTTCAGAGTTTCACGCTCTCACAACTCGGACAAGCCAGGCGAGGTGGGTTTAGGGCTATTCACAACTCGGACTGCGCCGGACGGACGAGGTCTCTCGGTTCAGAAATGCCTTGACTGGTCAGGCTACAAGCTGACAATCAGTTAGACATCACACGGAGAAGTTAATTGAAAAAACCCATTGTCAGCTGTATGCTGCTTTGACCATGTTGCGGATTTAAGGCTTAGCGTTTGCGGAGTCTTCGGATTTAGGGCTTCATTGACTTGTGACGACATTTCTTCTCGAACCCCTAAAAGCTCCCTTCCTCTCCGTGACGCTTCTGAGAGCCCCTGCCTCAGTCAGAAGCTTCGCCGCCTTCTGACGGACCGCCTCCTGAGACGCGGCCTTCTTGGAACGCTCCTTGCGGTTGAAGTTCAGAAAGTTGCGGTTCAACGTGCTGTGTACATTTCTGTTAAGGTGTCGGCTGTTTTCCTCCTGCTGGCTGACGTTTTGAGATCGTACACCCACATTTGGACCAGGGCTGCTACATCCAAAGATTGCCGATGCCAAGGGCTGCTACTGCCAAGGGCTGCTTCTGTTGCTGCTGCTCCTTCTAAACTCAAAGTATCAGGAAAAACGAAGCCTATCACACGAGTAGCTGCATTTACGGTGGCCTCCAGGCTGTGTTGTCCGCGGGAGCATTCTCGCGTGCGGCTAACTAACTCTCTCTCTCTCTCTCTCTCGCTCTCCCCCCCGCCCCGGACTCATCCACCAGTCACGATGCAGAAGATATGGAACACCCTTATACGTCAACAGAAAACTTTGAACAAAAACTCTTAAAAGCCCAACCCCGGCCCCACCTCCTCGAAACCCATTTGTTCATAGAACCCTGCAAGAGCTCTTCATCACAAACCTACAACACCCAAGAAGAATCCTATGAACCGTTGAGACAAACAAAACACGGTCGAAGTCCTGATCTTCGAGAACCTTCTCGAGACGTCCCGTGTCCGCGGCCTACAGGGCACGTTCGGGTGCTTGGGGTTGCTACGGTCTTCTAGGGGATTTCAGGTTTGGGCTTTGACGCTACACTTCCCGATTTTTGCTTCTGGAGGCTTCGTCTCTCAATCTCGCACACGGCAGGCAAAGGAGGGTTTTTGGTTTCGTGATTTTTTGGTTATTCTACATTTTGGTCTCCTACATAGCAAGGAGGGAGCCGCATCATTGCACAGTAGCTCAAGTCGGAATAGCTGCATCGTTTGACGAAGTAAGGAGACGAGGAATGAGCCTTGACGCTTGTCGAAACTGGAAAAGGTTTAGGGTTGACAGCGTTTTAGGGTTTAGGGCTCAATTGCTACGACAGCCCTTCTCGAACCCCTAAAAGCGCCCTTCCTCTCCGCAACGCTTCTGAGAGACCCTGCCTCAGTCAGAAGCTTCGCCGCTTTCTGACGGACCGCCTCCTGAGACGCGGCCTTCTTGGAACGCTCCTTGCCGGTTGAAGTTCAGAAAGTTGCGGTTCAACGTGCTGTGTACATTTCTGTTCAGGTGTCGGCTGTTTTCCTCCTGCTGGCTGACGTTTTGAGATCGTACACCCGCATTATCTGGAACAAGGTTTCAAGCACAGAGAGCCTTTGAGCAGCTTGCGAAGCAGTCGAGGCCATGGGCAGCGCTGCCAGACATACCCCAAATTCGATTACCACACTTCGACGACGAAGGCAACGACTACTCCCTGAACCCCAGACCCTAAACCCTAAACTACTCGTGGTTAGTTCGCTAAATTAAGACCCCTGTTTAGGTCCCAAAAATGGCACGGCGCCCTTGTAACAAGGATTCCCCAAAATCAAAAGGGCCCAACGTTTAGAGAACTACCCACGTGTACCGTTGCTGTACGAGGATGGCTCTCGGTTATGATTAGAGAACTACCCATGTGTATCGTTGCCATTCGGAGTACGAGGATGGCTCTCGGTTATGATTGACACAGGGGCCTGGTCTCCAAGCACCTTCTCCAGCAGCCCGGTGTCGGCGGCCTGAAACACTGTTGCCCAGGTTTCTGAAGCTTAAGCCCTACACCATGAACCCAAACGGGTTTAGGGTTGAGGGTATGAACAGTTTAGGGTATAGGGTTTATAAACAGTTTTGGGTTTTGGGTTTACCCCTAAACCCAAAAGCCCTCAACCCTCAACCCTTCGCCTTAACCCTGCTTCGCGAGCTGCCTAGCAGGAAAGCCGATACCTCCGAGCCCGAAGTCCCAACCCCCAAACCCTTAATATAGGGGGCCTTAATAATTAAAATAGGGCTTTGGCGCCCATTATACTCTCCCCTCTCTCTCTCTCTCTCTCTCTCTCTCTCTCTCTCTCTCTCTCTCTCTCGCGGACTCAGAGGTCTGTCATAACTATAATAAGGAACCCTCAAAATAGTATAGGAAATTATTTAGGCCCCTATATTACCCGTGAGGCTTGCAAGCTTCGGGCTTAATGCAATCAGCCCAGGGCTCGGGCGGAGTTGAGGAATACGGATGCCAAAGCAACTGCCGAGAGAGAGTTTTTTTAAAGTGAGAGAGAGAGAGAGTTGGGGGCCCCAGGGTTTTGCACTTTTTTTCCCTCCTACCTAGCAAGGACGAAGCCCGCATTGCAGGGTGTTGCGCAGGGGCCATGCTAATCTTCTCTGTATCGTTCCAATTTTATCGGATGATCCCCGAAGGAGGATTTAGGGTTTAGGGTCTTTTGTTGTTTATCGCTCCGTTTTACGGCTCAGGGGTTCAGCAAAAACTGTTCTTCTCTCTCTCCCTCTCTCCCTCTCTCCCTCTCTCCCTCTCTCTCTCTCTCTCTCTCTCTCTCTCTCTCTCTCTCTCTCTCTCTCTCTCTCTCTCTTGCCATCATCAAGTGTCTCGCAATGCAAGGGCACGAAAAATGCAGGCCAGAATATCAGGAAGCGTAGCACGAACGCTGAACCTCCTTCATCCTTCGGGCCTTTTTGCTGTTTTTGCATCCAGGACTCTGTTACAGACTGGAACATCTCCGTGCAATTTGCCGGCTGCCCGGTGCCCACAGCCCCAACTCCAGAAAGAGTACCTCACACACACACACACACACCCTTAGAAGCGTAGGCTGCATGAGTCCTGGACCCGAACCTAAAGCTAATGCAGCATCTGGACCCGCAACCCCCAACTTCCAAACCCCGAAACCCCTAAAGCCCTAAAGCCGAGGAGCCGCAGACTTCTGAGAGCCCCGCCTCAGAAAGAAGCTTCGCCGCCTTCTGACGAATCGACTCCTGCGATGCCTTCTTGGAACGCTCCTCACCCGACTCTTGGTATAGGATTTGAGAGTTTAGGCTCCTGGTTTACTAGTTGCTGTAGTGTGAGAGAGAGCTTTCCTCCTGCTGCTGGGCGAGGCTCGAAGCTTGGATTGGAAGGTTGGAAAGCCAACTAAAACCCCTAAACCTTTCATTAAAGCCTGAACACTAACCGCTCAGGCTTGAGGGTCCACTGCGTGTGCGACAGAGCTTAGCTGAAGGGGCCTATCGAAGCCGTCGAAGCCTGTGACGTCATCAAGTAATTGAGGCGTCTGGTATTACAGTACCTAACTCCTTTGTAGCCCCTTTACTTCTTTGTGATTAATGCCATTCTCATTTCTTCAAGCCCTGGGCCGTATGGGGCCGGCTTGAAGTGCTCCCCTGCGAGACATGTCCTGGTCTCCCAACACCTTCTCCAGCAGCCCGCTGTCGGCGGCCTCTTTTTCATTTTCACTAAAATCTAGCGCCAGACCGCCTGAACTCCGAACCCAGAGCTCAAAAGCCCCAAAAACCTACAAGAACTGAGGCCTGGCGCCTGATAAAAAGGATAGAAACCACCTAACAGCCCCCGATAACGACATGAAGCCCCACAACCCTGAAAAGCCTACACCGTTGTCGAAACCGGAGCAGAACCTGAAAGATAAAAATTCTCACACCCTGTGAATCCCTTGAACCCTATACGCCCATAACCCTTGGCCCCGAAGCCTCAAACTCCGCTGCAGAACCCTTCCAAGAACCCTCTGTTGAGCAACTTTGGGGTTTCGACTTTGCCAGCGCACCGGAGTGTCTGACCGGTGTTTGCAGCCACATGTCCAGAAAAAGGCAGCTGAAGCCCGGAAAACCCCGAAGACTTGGGAGTAGAAAAATTGACAATTTTTCTATTGTAGGAGTAGCAGTACATTCAAGACGGAAAGACCCGCAGAACCCTAAACGCTGAGAACAACAGTACAACGCAGACAACTGACTCCTCAAACCCAAATTTCTGAACCTTGTTTTGCATCCGGGTTCATTGCTGCTGGAAAGCGTGCAAATCGGCAGGATTGCACCATGACCAACACGCCACAGACTCAGAAAACCTGTCGACGTATCTTGTTGACCAAAGTTTCTCCCTGATAATCTTCACGAGAGATGATACCACCGTACTTCGACATGCGTTATTCACGCCTTCGTCTTTCCTGTCTTCCACACCCTGAAACCCTAAACCCGAACACCCTAACATCCTAAACCCCTCGCTGAGCCAATCTTTTTTCAACCCTCGAACCCCTAGCACCAATACCCTGAACCCTCAACCCTAGCACCATAAACCCTGAGCCCTTATACCCTACAGGCATTCTGCGATCCCCCGCCTCAGACAGAAGCTTCGCTGCCTTCTGTCGGAGCTCGTCCGGCAGCGCGGCCTTGTTTGGCCGCTCCTCACCGAGGTTGCAAAGAATAGTCTGGAACTCAGGTCTTAAGATTTTCGTCAGAGATTTTAGGGTTGCTTTTTGGCTGGAGTTGTGGGTTTGGGAGGTTTGGGAATTTAAGTTGCATTGGCTTTGCAAGGGCTTGCTGAAACGAACTTGGGGACTTCGCATGCATGGGGCTTGATTTGGCCGTAGGGAATTTCAGGAAATGCCTAAATCCAAAACCCGAACCCTCAATGCCAGACCTAGCCGACCAGGTCACACTGACGCGGACAGGGCCTGCAGCTTGGCCCAGAGGCAAGTCCCCATAGTAGGCATCGGTTAGCCAAGGCGCGGGGTCTTGCACAAGTCCGGTCGGCCCTTTCTTGTAACAGACAGTACTCCAATGTCTAGAGAGAGCTGCAGCTCTGCGTGCCGCAATACAGACGCACAAAACAATACAAAATGTGAAACGATCCGACTACGCTCCAAGCCCCACTGTTATATTAAATATTCCTACACCTACTATCTCTTGCTACGGTTTTTGACAGCAGGGCATTTAGGCATATTCAAGCATATTCACTCTTAGTGTAGGCTCCTTGTCATTCAGGATCTTCTCCAAGAGCCCGGTATCAGCAGCCTGGTACAACTGATGCAAAGCAGCGGCGATGCTTTACAAAGCTCCTTCACGGGTTCCTTCAACGATTCCTACTGGTTTGGTTAAATGTCGGCTTGATGCGTCAGTGCCCTACGAGTCCGCCAGCACGCCTAGACCTTCAACAATCAAGTGGCAGGTTAGGAACAGATGTATAGTACAGGACTGGCGCCAGCCTCAAGCCATCGCCACTTCAAGCGCAAAGATGCAACAAGAATCTGAAGATGTTCTGCACTAACGCGAAAGAGCTCCTCAACCCTAGACCCTTCTGCATCCAAGCCTATTTCGACTGGCGGATGCCCTGAAGAAAAGTAAATGGAGGCCAGGCAAATCTGCAGCACTACCGGCTGCAACACTCAGCCAAACACAGGACGTAGTGACAGAATGCCTTGCATGCGACCACTCTCAAAAGTATCATACATAAGAACTATTCGAAAGTCTGAAAGGACACGTGTTTGCAGAGCATGCCAATCCGTGAGATCGTCCTCAGCTAGCAGACTCTCATATAGTTCCCAGGTGAGTACTCCATGCTCCTCATCAATCCATGATAAAGCAGATGTGCTGTCAGCAGTCCCACACAGAGCACCGGCAAAGAGCCAGGGCATATCATTTGCTGCAACGAACTATGAGCTATCATTCCAGCGAAACCCTGAGCCCTAACACCCTAAACCCCTCGCTGAGCCAATCTTTTTTCAACCCTCGAACCCCTAGCACCAATACCCTGAACCCTCAACCCTAGCACCATAAACCCTGAGCCCTTATACCCTACAGGCATTCTGCGATCCCCCGCCTCAGACAGAAGCTTTGCTGCCTTCTGTCGGAGCTCGTCCGGCAGCGCGGCCTTGTTTGGCCGCTCCTCACCGAGGTTGCAAAGAATAGTCTGGAACTCAGGTCTTAAGATTTTCGTCAGAGATTTTAGGGTTGCTTTTTGGCTGGAGTTGTGGGTTTGGGAGGTTTGGGAATTTAAGTTGCATTGGCTTTGCAAGGGCTTGCTGAAACGAATTTGGGGACTTCGCATGCATCGAGCTTGATTTGGCCGTAGGGAATTTCAGGAAATGCCTAAATCCAAAACCCGAACCCTCAATGCCAGACCTAGCCGACCAGGTCACACTGACGCGGACAGGGCCTACAGCTTGGCCCAGAGGCAAGTCCCCATAGTAGGCATCGGTTAGCCAAGGCGCGGGGTCTTGCACAAGTCCGGTCGGCCCTTTCTTGTAACAGACAGTACTCCAATGTCTAGAGAGAGCTGCAGCTCTGCGTGCCGCAATACAGACGCACAAAACAATACAAAATGTGAAACGATCCGACTACGCTCCAAGCCCCACTGTTATATTAAATATTCCTACACCTACTATCTCTTGCTACGGTTTTTGACAGCAGGGCATTTAGGCATATTCAAGCATATTCACTCTTAGTGTAGGCTCCTTGTCATTCAGGATCTTCTCCAAGAGCCCGGTATCAGCAGCCTGGTACAACTGATGCAAAGCAGCGGCGATGCTTTACAAAGCTCCTTCACGGGTTCCTTCAACGATTCCTACTGGTTTGGTTAAATGTCGGCTTGATGCGTCAGTGCCCTACGAGTCCGCCAGCGAGCCCAGACCTTCAACAATCAAGTGGCAGGGTAGGAAAAGATGTATAGTACAGGACTGGTGCCATCCTCAAGCTATCACCACTTCAAGCGCAAAGATGCAACAAGAAACTGAAGATGCTGTGCACTAACGCGAAAGAGCTCCTGAACCCTTGACCCTTTTACATCCAAGCCTGTTTCGACTGGCGGATACCCCTGAAGAAAAGTAAACGGGGGCCATGCAAATCTGCAGTACTACCGGCTGCAACACTCAGCCAAACACAAGACGTTAGTGACATAATGCCTTGCATGCGACCACTCTCAAAAGTATCGTACATAAGAACTATTCGAAAGTCTGAAATGAAAGGACACGTGTTTGCAGAGCATGCCAATCCGTGAGATCGTCCTCAGCTAGCAGACTCTCATGTCGTTCCCAGGTGAGTACTCCATGCTCCTCATCAACCCATGATAAAGCAGACGTGCTGTCAGCAGTCACACACAGAGCACCGGCAAAGAGCCAGGGCAGTTGCTGCCACGAGCTATGAGCTATCATTCCAGTGAGGCCATGTGTGACGGTGAGCTATCGGATCAGATTCAGACTCAGCCATACAGCTAAAGAGCTGTTCTCCCTTGGCCCTCCACACATCACGACGGGCAGCACAAGCAATACGCGACTCCTCGCTCATATCAGTCTGAGCGTAAGCGGCACAAGCTGTCTGCCGTAACCATTTTAAGTGTTCGGATAGCCCCCTTGAGGACGAGTCTTACGACCGAAAAGCAAAAGGATACGACGTGTTGCATGTTCATGGGGCTTCGGTAAAAGATGCCCTGCACATCCCCAACAACGAAGTCGCCATATGGTAGCCCAAGATGCATGTTCTTTGGATGACAAGAATATGGACACTGCTCGTCGACGCAGACGCTGAAGACTGAGTGCTGCATCGTGATTGGAAGAATCAGGAATGAACAGCTGCATGATCGTGACGAGGATGGTGACTTGCAAAACACCCTGAAACCCCGAACCGAAATATGCAACCCCAATGTAGACTTCTAGAGCCAGTTATAGCATCCCTTTTTGCCAAACCCTAACCCTAGGAAACAGTAAACCCTTGCAGTAGCCCAACCTCGGAAAGCAGCTTCGCTGCCTTCTGACGGAGCTCCCACTTCGGGTCCTCAACAAGGGATGGGTTTCGTGTTTAAGGCCTGGTTAGGGCTAAGGCCTTCGGCTTGCCAAAGCGACTTCATGCCTCCCGTCGCAAGTCGGGGCACTTGCCTTACTCAGTCGTTTTCCGCACGGACAGGGCACGAGAAGCCCTATCTCACGAAAATGCGGGGGGGGGGGGGGGGGGGCAGCAGGGTAAGCCATGCTTTGCAGCTAAACCCTGAACCCGCTCTGCTCCTGGACATCATTGGTCTTCACGTCCTGAAGGATCTTCTCGAGAGCGCCATTGTCTGCGGCCTGCGGGCGAGGGACCGCAAGCTTAGTCGTGGGAGTTTCGGGCAAGGCGGCTTATGGTTGAGGGCTGAGGGTTCAAGGCTATGGGGATGCGGTTCCAAGTTCATGATTCAGCGTTGGGTGCTTGGGTCTTGGTTACGCTCTCACAACTCGGACTGGCCAGGCGAGGGGGTCTCTGTGTGTAGGTCGGGGTGAAGTTGATCTCTCGTGTCACCGCTTGATTAGGTCTTGGTCAACGGTTTGGGTTTGGGTTTGCGGCTTCAGGTTGCAGCTGGCCCCGAAATCTCCTAAGACCCTTCTATTGCTTTGTTATAATTTATAAAAGCAACAACAATAACAATCAGAACAAAATAACAATAAGAATGACGACAACAATAGCAATAACAATAACAATATTAGTGCTACAATCGCCGGGGGCACCTCGGTAAGAAGGCCAGCGACCTTGTTCCTCACTTCGTCAAACATCTCCTGCTGCGCTGCAAGGTGGCATTGAGAGGTTTACGGTTTTAGGGTATCAAGGTCAGAGTTTACGAACTGGGCTGTAGGGCTTGATGCTTGAGGGCTCGGTGTACAGAGTCGTGAGCTTCAGGCCTTGGCTTTACTGCACAGGTTTCGATGGGAACGCTTCCAAAGGAGCTCTCCTTCTTCACCTCCGTCAGAATCTGCTCTAGCCCACCAGAATCGGCGGCCTCCATCGGATTTGGATGCAGGGGGTTTATGGCTACTAACCGGCAATATACGTGCCTCAGCAATTGCTAGAATTAGTTCCTAGGGTCCTAGAGTTCCTGATTATCACGATAGTACAAAATATCCCCTGTTCTCCCTTTTGATCCTAGACCTTGAACCCTGAACCGTGAAGGCCTTAACCCTTCTTACAAACCCTAAACCGCGATCCCTATACCGTTGTATGCCCCCGAACCGCACATCCGGTACTTCTAGGCCTTCATCCCGAAGAAACCCTGATGCTTTGAACCCAAACGGAACCGCTACAAGTTGTGCACGCGGCTGCTTTCCCGAAAGCCGAAACAAGTCAGCGTGGCTGAGCAGAGCTAAAAACAGGCCTCTGCTCCAAATCAACGACAGCCCTCAAAGTTTAGTTCGTAAGCCCTAACCCCCGAAAACCCTAAACGGGATAAGCCCCTATGAACCCCAAATGCCACAAAACCCTAAAACCCTTTTGCATCCAGGAAACCCTAAACACCAAAACCGTACAAAGCAAAAGAAAAAATTGTCGTCTGACCTGAGCCAGGAGCTCCGCCGTGCGCCGCCGCAGGGCTGCCAACTCCTGGATCGGTTTAACGGGGCTTCAACAAGGGAGTCTTTAAAGGTTTCGGGGGCTAGGTTTTAAGGCTTTGTGGTGGCAGGGTTTAAGACTTAAGAGTTCTGAGTTTACGAGTTTAGGGCTGAAGGTTTAGGGGTTTTGAGTTTGGGGTCCTCTAGCGTTCGAGAGGAAGCTTGCAAGGGGCTTCTACTGGGTTTCTACAAGGCTATCAAGGCTCTTTAAGGATTCCGTTCCTTGCCCACTACATGGGTTCTACAAAGAATTCCACAGTACAAGTGCGAAGGCGTTGTAGGCTCCTTCTAACTTATACCGATACAAAAACCATTGGAAAGCCCTTTTGAGGTGCGAAAGCCATGAACAGTTACAGCATGATTGAGGATGTTCGTGCAGACTCGCCACACGGACACCGTAAGCCTCAACTCTAAATGCCCCACTCCTAACTCCACAAACCCCTAAACCCAACAAAGCTCAATTCCCAGTTGGGGGTTTCGGCGCTCACACTTGGACAAGCCAGGCGAGGTTATTGAGTCGGTTGGGGTGAGACTTAGGTTTGGAAAATCTTGACTCCTTCGGCTCAAGTTGGTTTCAGGCACGTCTTTCTAATTTCGACACTCGCAGATCGCGCACAAGGCAGGCAAGCCTTCACAGGTTCAGGTTTCAGGGGTTGCGGCCCCAAAACTCAACTCCTCAGGAAAGAAGCCCAACTCCCCAGCCCTGGGGCTGAAAGCTCCTTGAAGGTTTGGGGGTAAGGAAACGACAGGCGAAGACTTCAGGCTTGTGCATCTCTCGAAGTCTCTGGGACCGTATACCCAAAAAAGCGAGCAAGCTAAAGCTAATCCCAAAATCCCGGCACCTTAAATACTCTGAAACTCAGGGCCCGCTTTGCTAAACCTCCGAAATCTTCCAGACAAGGAAGGAGAGCAGGGTCTCTCACAATACGATGGCGGACAGAGCCGCAAGGCAGACCCGAATCTAATACCAGGGTTACTAATTGCGAGGGTCTTTTCATAGGCCTTACTTTAAGGATGTCCATGCAGATTGATCGGAAAAGTTACTAGGAAGTAAGTGTTTGCGTGCTGGGACACTTAGCCGAAATTTTCGTTCTCTTTGAAACAAATTTTGCCCCCATAGCGAAGCACCCTCCAAATACTCTTGCAAGATCATGTCCCAAGATGCTACGAAAAGACATCCACACCAAGAGCGCGAACACAAGTTGCAGCAGCATGTTGTTGTTGCTTATTGCTGGTGTGACTCGTATTAACACGAATACTACTACTACTACTACTACCACTACTACCACTACTACCACTACTACTACTACTACTACTACTACTACTACTACTACTACTAGTACTAGTACTAGTACTAGTACTAGTACTAGTACTAGTACTAGTACTAGTACTAGTACTAGTACTAGTACTAGTACTAGTACTAGTTCTAGTACAACTACAACTACAACTACTACAACTATTACTACTACTACTACTACTACTACTACTACTACTACTACTACTACTACTACTACTACTACTACTACTACTACTACTATTCTACTGCTACTACTACTACCCTATCCCCCCCTGGTGCGACGCCGGTCGCAGAGTTCGTGGATGCACAACATGTTTCCAAGTGCATGTGTATATTCAATATTATATACATATCTATGTATTGTTTGTAGTTATACACGTAGAAAACCATATATATATATATATATATATATATATATATGTATATATATGTATATATGTATATATATATACGGATATCAAACATATCAACATGTACACGCACATACATACATACATACATACGTACATATATATATATATATATATATGCTACACCCCCCCCCCCCAGGACCTACCTCGAAGCCTTCTGTGACCTTACCCTGAACACATCAAAACTCCAATATACATGTTAAGTATTGCCTAGCACTCCTTTATCTACAACAGCTTACAAAGACATAAACCCGTTAAAACCAGAATAATCATGTTAAGTATTGCCTAACACCCCTTGTCTACAACGATCTATAGCGATATAAACCCATTAAAACCAAAATAATCATGTTAAGTATTGTCCAACACCTCTTCACTACAACTACATAAACCCCACAACACCAGTTAAAACCAGAATAATCATGTTAAGTATTGCCTAACACCCCTTGTCTACAACGATCTATAGCGATATGAACCCATTAAAACCAAAATAATCATGTTAAGTATTGTCCAACACCTTTTCACTACAACTACATAAACCCCACAACACCAGTTAAAACCAAAATAATCATGTTAAGTATTGTCCAACACCTCTTCACTACAACTACATAAACCCCACAACACCAGTTAAAACCAGAATAATCATGTTAAGTATTGCCTAACACCCCTTCTCTACAACGACATAAGCCCTACAACATTAGAATAATCATGCTAAGTATTGCCTAAGCCTTCTTGGCTACAAAGAAATAGAACCCGTAACTCCGGATAGTCGTACTAAGTATCTCCAAACGTCTAGACTTAAAACGAAAAGAAAACTGAAATATGTCTGTGTTGCGACCAGCCAAGGCACCTGGAATGAGAGGGAGCTTGTGTTATACATACTACATACTGCAAGGATGACACGCACAAATCAATTAGGAAAACACCTGTGCATACCGCTTTTCCTCCTAACAACATCGTCACGTGTGAAACATCCTTCAGTGCTTTGTCAGCACTAGACGTACTTCGTCATGCTCTGCATGATACGGACACATCTTCCATATCTCGTTGAGGCTATAAACATCCAAAGTAGCAGGACTGCCACTTTGGCACTCATTGCATTCGCCTTTACACGTCCGATTCCACCCAGTCTTGCTTTCCAAGTGTTCCACCTGGATAACTGCTTTGGGATCTAGATATGTATGGAAAAGCATGGCAAGTATTGTGGTTGCCGCGACGCTCCGGTGCTTGCCTGCTCTACATTTACAAAGCACGTCGATTTCACGTCGTGACCAGGCCAAGGTAATGACCCGTGCCATCAGGCACCGAAGTTTACTTAGCGACAGTAAACGATTCACTATTCGTGGGTTCCAGCCTATGTGAGACAACGTAGTCGGGTCCTTTCCTGGATCGGCAAATTTTTTCAGATCCAGGATGACTACAGCTGCCGAAGCAGAAAGATTTCTACCCTCATTCCCGCTATACAGTTGAACTACCATCAAAGGCGGAAAGGCTGGTTCCTTCACGCTGTGACTTCCTGAGGTAGAAGGCGGAAAGGCTGGTTCCTCCACTCTGGGACTTCTTGAAGTAGAAGGCGGAAAGGCTGGTTCCTTCACTCTGGGACTTCTTGTGCGCTCACGTTCTGAGGTAGAAGGCGGAAAAGCTGGTTCCTTCACTTTGGGACTTATAGCTGAGGTAGTACAAGCAGGAGAGGTCAATGGATGATCTTGCTTCCCAGGATCATCTTCAGCCCGACATACTGGAAGTGCTTTAGCGGGTACTGCGGCTTTGTGTTGTAGGTAAAGATCCGGCGGTAGAACATGCTTCCCAGGATCATCTTCAGCCCGACGTACTGGAAGTGCTTTAGCGGGTACTGCGGCTTTGTGTTGTAGGTTAAGATCCGGCGGTAGAACTGCAGCAGTACTTGGAACACTCCCTCTTCGTGGTGGTGGTGCTACAACTCCGTGTCTTCGAGCAACTTTCTCTGGCGGTGGTACTATGACACCTCGTAAAGGTGTCGCCGTTCTCTGCAAGCCTTGTGCTTTTGCTGGTGGTGGTGGTACTGGTAGCGGGGGCGTGGGTCGTGGTGGTGGCTGTAGTGTCGCTGGCGTGGGTGGTAGTGGTGGTGGTGGTGGTGGTGGTGGTGGTGGTGGTGGTGGTGGTGGTGGTGGTGGTGGTGGTGGTGGTGGTGGTGGTGGTGGTGGTGTTGGTGGTGGTAGCGGGGGCGTGGGTGGTGGTGTCGGCTCTCCTAAAGGTTGAGGACCAAGTAGCTGTAATAGAGTTTCACTCCGAAGGCGTCCCACAAGAAGAGGTTTCACACGAGGAGGGTGGCGCAGTGTTGACAACGCCATTGCGGACACAACTTACAAAACTTCAGGCTCCTACATACCGGCTGTTGAAACAGGAAGAGTTCTCAAAACTATAAGCTCCTCCTACAAACTGCAAAGTGTGTAGTTTAGGGTTTAGGGTTTAGGGACGGTATGCGCAGGTGTTTGAGCCGAACTTGCAGGCAAGTGGAAGTCTGCCGCTCATGATGCCGATGACGATGCGGGAGCACACCCTTTGCACCTGCGCGGTACTCGTGGCGTTTATGGTTTCGGATTTGAGTATCATCTCTATGCGATTATGTACCCCCCCCGTGGGCTATGTGTATACATGCCTTTCTGTGCATATGCATGTTGCTGTATCATATAACAATGTGGAATACAACTTAACAGTGTGATGTATGTTCATATTGCATGTATGTATATGCTGATTGTATTATCATAAGGTAGACGGAAACTGAATATGACGATATGATCACTATTTCATATATACGATATGTACAAGATCACTTGATTTTGATTAGCTGCAGGCCCAGCCCGTTCCATTTATGTTAGCATACCCATATGATTTATGTTAGCAATATATTTATCTGCATCTTTATCTTTCGTATGTTTCAGTTTTCGCGCATACTGTCATAAAATGACAATATAAGAAAATCAAACACGATGATTTATTCTCGGTAGCATACGAATATACGATATGTTTAGCTATATCATCTTATTTAGTTTCTCTCACATTATCACAATATGATAATGTAAGATGAAACTAAACACGATGTTTACAATATGTTTAGCTATATCATCTTATTTAGTTTCTCTCACATTATCACAACATGATAATGTGAGAGGAAATAAACACGATGTGATATGGGTTGATGTAGTGACTGCCTCCATAGCGTGCAGACGTAGGAACTCTTTTCCATCGCATCCTCGTGTCCGTACACACATTCGTCAGAGCGAATGTGCCGCGCAGATGTCGCTAAGATATCTGCCCCCGACATGCTCGCAAGGACAGGACAGGAGCTGGAAGTACAAGATCACTTGATTTTGATTAGCTGCAGCTTGGGTCATTACACATCTGTTGCCATCCGATCAAACTGTCAAGCACAGCAATCCGCTCGCAAATCTTCACTGCAGGACTGGCCATGTGGCACATAAAAGAGCAAGCCGATATATTTAGTGAATATTTATATGGTTTCCCGCGACCTGGCTGCATTAAAATTTGCATTAAAAATTTAAATTTTAATGCACCCAGGCCCGTGGAACCAAGAACCAAGAACCAAGATTCCCAGGAGTCTTGAATCCTGAATCTTGGTTCCACGGGCATCGGCCGGGTTGCATTAAAATTTGCATTAAAAAATTAAATTTTAATGCACCCAGGCCCGTGGAACCAAGAACCAAGAACCAACATTCCCAGGAGTCTTGAATCCTGAATCTTGGTTCCACGGGCCTGGGTGCATTAAAATTAAATTTTTTAATGCAGATTTAATGCAGCCCGACCAGTGCCCACGGAACCAAGATCCAAGAATCAAGACTCCTGGACATCTTGGTTCTTGGTTCCACGGGCCAGGGTGCATTAAAATTTAATTTTTTAATGCAGGTTTTAATGCAGCCCGGCCGGTGCCCGTGGAACCAAGATTCAGGATTCAAGACTCCTGGGAATCTTGGTTCTTGGTTCTTGGTTCCACGGGCCGGGTTGCATTAAAATTAAATTTTTTAATGCAGGTTTTAATGCAGCCCGGCCGGTGCCCGTGGAACCAAGATTCAGGATTCAAGACTCCTGGGAATCTTGGTTCTTGGTTCCACGGGCCGGGTTGCATTAAAATTTAATTTTTTAATGCAGGTTTTAATGCAGCCGGGCCTCTGGTATAGTCATGTTCGTATGCACGATTATTCAGAGACCTATTCCATGTTGCATGTGTCTGCGTGTGTGTGTGTGTGTGTGTATGTATGTGTGTGTGCATGGGTAAAGAAGTGTGGTATCATATATGTAGACAGACGGGTTTGGAGGTAGGTCCTGGGGGGGGGGGGGTACCATATATATATATATATATATATATACGTATATACACACACGTGTATATAGACATGCACCTATACATTCACATGCACAAACACGTACACTTACCTAAATCGTAAATGCATTGCAGGCATGCCCGTACGTATGTACGTATCTATATTTGTATGTATGCGTGGATAGATGGATGGATGTAATGCAATGCAATGTATTTTACTGTCTCAGAACTGTCGCGGAATGCGCTAGACCATGGACGTCATTAGGTTTTGGACATGGATGCTCTCCAACCCAAAATGTGCCAGACCATGGACGTCATTAGGTTTTGGACATGGATGCTCTCCAGACCTCAATGCGCTAGGCCATGGACGTCATTAGGTTCTTTTTGGACATGGATGCTGTTTGTCCAACGATTTGGATGAACATCATTATCAAAATTAGGCCACAAAACCTTCATTCTGATCGCTAGGTTTTGGGCAGGAAAATCGAGACTTCAAAAAACAGCCAAAAATCATGAAATTCGCAAAGACAAGTGCTGCAAATACCAGCATTTTGAGGTGCGAGATTGATGAACAATCTTTGAAAACATGATAAAAATACACACGAAACCAGGAACAGTTGCCACTTTCGATAACTGCGGAAAAGAAGTGCTGTAAACACACAGCATTTCCGACCACAACAAGTCCCAAAAATAAGAGGTCTGGGCGTCGCACCGGGGGCGGGGATGCGGTACTACTACTACGACTACTACTACTATTGTTTTCAATTGAACGCTGTGCGAGCGGGCTCTGCACATAGCGGGCGATTGCCGCGGTGCACTCACTTTGGTGTGAAACTGACTCAGACCCTATAGCTGATCCGCCCAGGTCAAAAGACCTTTGAGTGGTTGCGGCCTACAGGCTTTGAGCTAACTGGCAGTGATCAGCCAAAGCGAGTTTGCAGGCTGCAGGGTATCAAGCTCCAGATTGTTGTATGTACCTGAACATTGAAACGGAATTCGCGTTGTGTATGCTGTCAGCAGAGCAGCAGTAGCGCGACCGGCAGCAGGCTAGGGCATGATTTCCGACTGACAGCGGCGGCATCCGGCAGAAGGGCCATCAGTCTGTCTCGGACGAGACGCAAGTGAGAACAGGCATGGCCTCCGCGACTTACTGCTTAGTCTGCCAGTGGCACCATTGGTTGCAGCGTTGGAGAGGGCATGCAGGGCGCTGCCTTGCCGCTGCTTGCCGCCTCCGGATGTCTGGCGTCGAGTGTCGACCCCAAGCGGCTCAGATGGCTCTCCCATTAGTGAATCTGGAGCCAGGGGAGAGGCGGTTCGACCACTTTTGTGGTCCGGGCTGTGGATCGTGTCAGCCATGCTGGGTCAGCCTGAAAAGCTGCGGGTAAGCCTGCGCATGCCTAAAGCATGCTTGGCCTTGACGTGGGGGGGGCCATGCCCACCTATTGTGGGGTCCGGCCTTCCCACGCACAGGCACCCTATTGGTGCACGCATTCCTAGGTTTGGAGGGCCAGCACTCACCCCTTGAGGGTGAGTCAGAGTCACTCCTGTCTTCTCAAGAAAAGGAGGTAGCAGTCTTCCATAACATGTTTGCGATCTGAGGCCGAGGCTGGGTATGGGCGGGTGGCATCATCCCCCACATACAGCGCGCCTCCATTTGGGTGAATCCAGAAGGACCGGTAGTGGCCGGAGTGTATGTCAGCACCTATGTGAAAAACTCCCGAAATGACTGCATATTGATGCCATTGCCGGCCCTGACCCTCAATCCAAGACGGCATTGAGAGGTGCCTGCGCAGGTCCAGCGGGGTGCGTCGTTTTGTGCCGTCCATCCATCGAGCGATTGTGACTGGCAGGATGTCAGGGGCCCATGCCAGGGCGCGCTGGAACGTGTGGTCATACCATGCCGTGCAGGCCTGCTGCAGTGTACGACAGGCTGAGGAAAGGGGCAGCAGCAACGGCGTGAGGCCGTCATCCTCACTTTCCGGCACTCCATTAGTGCGTCCTTCCCAGCGAGCGGGTTGCAGAGTCCCCGTGTTGTGCTCTAGCATGTATGTGACAAATTCGGAGGCGTCTTGTTGACGGCCATCGAATCGCCATCTAGGCACTAAGGACCGGAGAGCGAATAGGCTTGGAGGGTTTATGTGCCTCGTATCCATTGGATCCGCTTCCGGGTTGATGCAGTGTTGGACCAGTGGTCCCAGTTCCGCTACATTGGACGCAGAGTCTAGCGCGGCTAGTAGGGCCTGAATGGTCGCATTGACATAGCAGGTGTTACCCGAGTTCACCATGTGTCGCATACGAGAATACAGGCCTGGCGGGAGAGTGCTGCCGACGGCGCCCGTCGTTGCCATGGCAACAGTGGGTGATGCAGCCGCGGTAGCTGGCTTGTCTGCAGCCCCAAAAAAGCCACTAAGTGACATTGTCACCGCGGTCTTGGGATGAGGCTTGGAACATTGTTCCCGCATCTTGTCCGTGCCTTGCACCTTGTGCCACCCAAGCAGAACCTGAAACAGGACAATGCATTGCTCAGGGTGTTTGCGTTTGTCATAGACCGGCAGCCTGCAAAAGGGGCAGGGGTGCCCCTTTATCATCTGCACAGAATAGGCCTTGCAAAGCTGAAGTGCTGCCGGACCATCTCGCTGCCATGCTTGTGCATGGGCCTGTCGTTGATGATTCTTCATCTTGGTATGGTCCGGGGTCCAAAAACCGCACAAAATGCACCGATGCTTAAGCTCCTGAGCCTCTGGCCGGGTGGCAATGGCACTGAGTTTGTTGCTGGGCGAACTCTGCACCTTGGCGCGAAAGGCCGCCAGGCCCTGGAGGGCCTGACCCTGCATCTGTTCCTCAGTGGTGAGAGAGATCTGACGCAGTCGTTCCGGCTGCGTGCAGGCCCCCGATAAGAGATGGTCACGTAGGCCTTTCCATTGATGGAAAGCCTTGTCGCATGCAGAACATACAGGTAGACCATCCTTTGAGTGCCGACTGCGATCAAAGGAGGGGGGAATGTACCTTTGCACGTGCTCGCGATGCATTCGCGTGACGTGCATGTGTAAGCCATGTGCAGAGACAAAACCCGACTCGCAGTGAGGGCAGGCGTGTAGCCGCTGCTGTGAGGCCTCGGTGCTCGCCGGGAGGTTTTCCACCTCTCTCAGCATGTCCTGTAGGTCCTGTACGACGTGGCTCAGTTGCGTGACGTCACCGTATGTATGTGGTTCAGACGGCTGCTGGTGTGTTGCTAGGCCCGTCGCTGGTGGACTCAGCCTGGCCCATGGGCCCCGCGTCGCTGAGGGTTCACTGGGAGTGTGTGCAGGCAGGGCTGTAGTGGTGGCTTCGGAGGGGGCTGTTCTCTTGCACAACCGCTTGAGTCTAGAAGCCATCCTTGTTTGGATTTTGGCTACCGGGTCTTGGATTGAATATAGTCGGTACAGGTCAGCTGTAGGTGTGTGGCCGACGTGTGCAGGCTGATTGAGGACCGAGCGTATCTTGTGTGCATACCAGCCTCTAAGATGCCTGGCCGTCTCCTCCGTGAGGCCGACTTCGGGGAGTCCCGTGACCAAGGTGGCCCAAACGGTGGTGAACCAGACCTTTAGCCTGTCCATTGGCCCCGCGGTGCGGCGCTTGACCTGCTGGAGCTTTTTGGCAGCCTCCGCTATGCGGAATCGCAGCGTCTGCATTTCAAAGTTCCCATAGGAAATTTGGATGCCCAGATACTTGATTTGCGCCTCAAGTTTGTATGCAGGGAAGGATCTGTGCTTGCCCAGTCGCCAATGCCGCTGTAGTGTGCCCGTCGAGTCGGGCAGCCAGCAGGTGTGCTTCTGAAGCACGGCTTCCGCCTCTCTGCCGTTAAGCTTGACTAGCATGGCACATTTGGCCGGGTTGACGCGTAATCCCAGTTTCGTCACCTCCGACAGAAGCTGTAGGATCATCTTGTGAGCAGCGTCCACGTCTGCTTGGCTGCGGATGGTGCGATGCATGGTGAAGTCGTCCGCGTAACCTGTAAAGTATCTGCGGACATTGTCCCAGCCAAATGCGTCTATCAGTCTATGAAGGAGGCGGCCTGTGAGCACGGAAAACAGCGTGGGGGCCAACTTGCAGCCTTGTTTGATGCCAGTGGTAGTTTCCACGTCCTTGTAGGCCCCCTGAGAATGAAGTCTGTATTTAGATCGATGATGAAGGCCGTGTATGAGTTTCTTAAGCGGGGGATCCGCGCCCAGCTCATCTAGCAGGGACAAGATCTCACTTCGGGACACAGTGTCGAATGCCTGTGACAGGTCTAGTGCGAAAGTGATGCCGCCGACGAGACCTACAGGACATTGTCCCCGCTGCTGATCCGCTCGGGTGAGATTCGCATTGCGACAGAGCTGCCTTGCTTCCCTTAAATGCTGAACCACTCTGCTCTGTGCATCCGAAAGACCTCTCCCAGGGAGGTATGCAAACTGGGGTAGAGGCTTCATGTATGGCAGCGTGAAAGGCTCCAGGAGCTCCTTGGCCGTGCCCGCCAGTCCTTTAGCATCCGGGCGAAGAATGCCCAGCGGCCTGAGTTGTGAAGGCTTGTCAGCCGGCTTGCCCGGTTTTGGGATTAAGCAGAGATCTGCGCGAGTCAGATCGTCGTCCAGTGACTGGTCCTGCGTCAGGCTTGAACAGTATTGTGAAAGCGCCGCAGAGATCGGCTGAGCACAGAGCTTCCAGGCTGCGGCCGGTGCCGCTCCTTTCGGAACTGCCTTGCTAGGCTTGATCGAGGCAATATGTTTTGCTAACTTGGTCTGTGGCAATAGGGGCAGGAGTCCCGAATCAGACGGGAGCTGTGGGTGCGCCGCAAAGACCTTAGTTGCATACTTCCCCAGTTCATCCAGTTCGTTTGCAGGACTGAGCAGGAAGCCGTGCGCGTCCTTAAGCTGAGCTTTCAAAGCCGGTTTCCACGGCCGGAGGTGCTTAAGAGTCTGATATGCCAGGTGCTGATCGCCCTGGCTCAGAGCCTGATCAACCTCAGCAAGAAACCGTTTGGTCTGGTCCTTGCGAGCCTGCTTAACCGCCTGTTTATGCTGATCACACAGCCTCTGCCGGGCTTCATCCTCCGGCGATGGCTCCGCACTGGGGTGAGCATTGCTCCCACGTGCCGAGCGCCACATGCGTCTGGCAAGGCTCGTCTCCGGACTATCTGGCATTGCCACTGGGGTCTTAGGGAAAAACCTGGATGCGGCTTCGCCAAGGAGGCGATCCCATGACGCCGGCTGCATGTCCGGAGTGAGTCGTGCTGTAACCCACTCGAGCATGTGCTGAGCTGGCAGCGTGTTGTCCCTGACAGCCGCTTGCAGAGCAGCGGTGTCATAATGATGCTGCTGTATCTGAGGGGCTGGCAGGTTCCAGTGCCGAACTGGTTTGACAGCTGCACTGATGGGTAAGTGCCCGCCTTTCTTCCAGCTTCCAAGCGGGAAAGCTGCCAGCGGCGTAGAGTTTTTGGCAGCTCCTCCAGCAGAGACCTCCCTCGTAAGCACAAAGTCAATTTGAGTGCGCGTATCCCCTTGCTGAAACGTATGTGGCGGCTGAGGCCTCCACGTGTTGAGGGCAACCAAGCGATGATTAAGCAGAAAGTTGGTAAGCTCTGGCTCATCAGATCTCGGTTCCTGTGGGCTAATGATCTCTGGACCAACCAGCCTAGGCTGCTTTTGCAAGGAACTATTGAAATCTCCTGCCAGGATAAGCGTGTCCCTGTGCGGCACGCGTTGCACGCATCTGCTAAGAGCCTTCAGGACATGTGCTCTGTCCTGACGATTGGTCTGTACCTGCTTGGCCGGTGACCAGACGTGTTGATACACAGCAACCAGGTTGATGCGGGCCCCGTGCCAGTCAAACCTGACCTCCAGGGCTCTGCCTATGACATGTTCCTGCCAGCGCACACTTTTGGGCAGTATGTGTGGGGACAGGAAAACCATAACCCCGTCCGCGCGAGTTGTTGAGGGCTCCTTGCGGGGTGGGGTCATCTTATCGTCATTAGGCATTGCCTCTGCAGGTGACTGTTTATGGGCCTTGCCCCCGCGTTGCTTTCGTCTAGAGGCCTTCGGATCTGCAGCAGAAGCAGACGAGATGCAGTACCAGCCTGCAACACTAAATTCGGCCGTAGCCTGCCAGTGGGTCTCCTGCAGGACGAACACATCACAGGTGTGGTGTGCCTCAGTGGAGAGCCATGATTTGACTTCCGACCATTGTTGCTGGCCAAGATGGCCTGCATTCCAGGACAGTACTCGGAGAGGCCTGGTGGCCTGTCCTGCCCGAGATCGTGGTGCAAAAGACTGCTTGGAGCCCGGCTGCGGTGGGCAGTTGCCCATGCGCCTGAGAAGAGCTGGGGTCAGAACCTGACCTCGGTAAGAAACAGGCTGCTGGCTTGCAGCCACCTGTCGGCAAACATGCTTGAAAGAATTCTTCCTGATCTGAGAATAATTTTGTGAGTGCACTGGGAGCAGCGCCATCCGCTATTTCGTCACAAGGCAAGCCGAGTGACTCCCTCCACCACGCGGCTAGTGGAAACCCTACCGCCTGCCCAGTGGGCCCGTGTTGAGACAGGGTACTGGGTCCAGGAATTGGGACCTGGCGGCTCAGACGCAAACTGTTGGCACATGGCACATGGCTCAGCGTGAGGAACCAACCCTTAGTCGTTCGGAGAGAGGCCTGTTTGAGACCTCTAGCAACGCAAGGTTGGAATCCAGAGCCTGTTCGAAAGCCAGCGCGAAACTTCCAAAACGTCTGAGCCGTGGCGGCTACTACTACTACTACGACGACGACGACGACTACTACTACTACTTTTACTTTGAACCGTAGTAGGATTGGTACACTTGCCACCATCGTTCTCGCTACGGTTTCGGTGGCTACCCCTTCTTTCATCAGCTTGCCCTTACTGTTATTCAGTTCTCGCTGAAACAATGATACTCAAGCAAATAACCGAACCCATCAACCCAAAACCCCAGACATAAAACATTGCAGCGCCCGTGTATGTTAGCGCAAGGGCCCGAAAATAATCCGCACCAGCAAACCCCAAAACCTACCCAAATCCCTTAGACCCTAAAGACGCATTGAGACGTTGGACCCTAAACCCTAAACCAACCCAAAATACCCAAATCACCGCCACCAGACTGGAAACTGCGTCGTCCTGCGGAGTCGGCTGCCGCTGCACCTGTGCCATTGACTTTGGGGCTTTCGGCGCTCACACTCGGACAAACCAGGCGAGGCATATGGTTCGGAGTCTGACGATGTGAGACATGCTAAAGGGCCAGTCATGATGCTTTAGGGTTTTAGGGTTTAGGGTTTAGGATTTAAGGTTTAAGGCTTTCTCTCCTACCCAAGAAGGATCAAGCCCGCATTGCAGGGTAATTCCGAAGCAACATTCGACAAGGCTGTATCATGACAGCTAATTTGGAGGCTCTATGGTCAGGCGACTTGTTGGCCAGATCATAAAGTCGATATTCCGCTCTTCTCGAAAATGCCGGCGTTAGTGCACACACAGCTTTGTAGGCTATGCAAAAATCAGAACTTGCATCAAAATATCTCGCACGCAAGAAATGTCTATCACACCTTCAAGCAGAGCGCGTGCTTGTTCACAGGAGGTAGCGAGGAGGATGTTATCATCCGCATTAAGCAAATCAAAAACCGTAGTTAAGCGCCCTTCGGGGTCCTTTGATCTAATCCAAGTGTCTTGGGAAACAGACCATCGAGTGTGCAAAAAACCAAGGTAATCGTCCAGTGTGCGACCAAAGAGCTCCGCGCTATAGCTCGAACCCTGAAGCAAACCGCGAAAAAGTTTCTGCTGCCAGTAGACCCCAGAAACGGCAGAGCAACCCGGGAAAGTGTGATGATTTTGAGGAGTAGTAGAAATTCAAGTCTAGCCGCGCTAAGAGAAAGAAAGCTAGCGATTTCATCGTGAGAAGTGGTCAAAGGCGGAAGAAACATCCAATTTTATTGCAAGAGGGCAGCGATACCCTTGGGAGAGGTTAAATGTATGTTGAAGACAAACGGAGCCATCGAGTGTCTGTGAACCCGGAAAGGGCGGAAAGTGTGGACGAAGGCGCATGAGAAGAACGTTCGTGCAAACCTCGGCTGGTGTGGAAGAGAGAACAGTGGGACGAAGATGTTTTGGCAGGGAGGGGGTTTTGATCTTAGGGAGAAAAGTGAGGCGTGCTAGGTGCCAGGAGCTGGGGATCTCAGTTGTCTGGAAAAGACCAGACTTGAAAAGATCGACGAAGTGGGTGGACAAATCGATATGCATTAGAAGTGCGAGAAGCTCTTAGCAAACTCCATCTTCCCCGCATGATTTGCCAGCTTTAGTGGTGGCAAGTGGTGGCAAGAGACGAGGTCACCTCAGAATCAGAAATGAGGGGAGCGGGGGGGAAAGTCCGATGCGTCGGAGGTAAAGAGAGACGGCGAAATCCGAGGCTGGGGAGGAGTTACGGGGCGCATATTTGAGACGGTAGTAAAGTTCAAGGTTTTGCGTGGCCTTGGCAAGCCCCCCGCGCGCGCACGACATAATTAGTTGTTGTGTATAGTCAGAACGTTTTGCCTACGTTTGATAAAGGCAATAGCGCTGAAGTCCCCCTGAGAACCTCTTGTCTAAAACTTCAGTGAGCCAGGTTGTCTTAGCGGCAGCGCGAAGCCGGAGAATGTCCTTGCCAAGATTTCCAGCTTCCCGGCCTTTAGGAGATCTGCATTGCTTGATGAGCTTCAAGATATGGGGAGCATCTTTATATCTGTGGCCCGTAAGACGGTAGGGTACTCTATGTGCCAGTTGTTCCAAGTCAGAAACTTTGAAATCTTGGTTTCGAGGTTCAATCTGCTCGGCGAGGGCGTTGCAAGCTGGTATGGCTGTCCCACCAGCCCTCCATTGTCCGCATCTATTGCGGGATCTTTGAGTGCGTTGATGTTTGGGCTGTCGGGGGCCAGGTTGTTTGAAGGCTGCGGAGACAGCTCTATGGTCGCGACCCAAAAGAACGTCCGAGTCAACAAGGGCTACATCAGATACTAGGTCGATTGTGGGCGTGGAGACAAGTACGACGTCCATCGTGGATCTAGACCCGCTGCTGTTGCTCCAGGTGTGCTCAGAAGGTTTAGTGCATACTAGACCATAGTTCTGCATGATTCCTCTTGCAATGAAGCCGCTTTCGTCGGATTGCATGTCTGGCAGATAATAAAGGACCCTTGCCATTAACAGGTGAAGTGATTGCTCTTGCTCATCAGGCATAGGGATGGGCAGGGGAGAATCCAACACCCGAGCTTCCATTGCTTCGCCATCTGGCGGTTGTTCGTCGCATACTGAAAACTTCTCATACGTCCACTTGTACGACGATACCTGTTTGTCATCACACGCACACACACATGCAGCTTCTTGGCCACATATGTGTCGGCTTCATCATGCACCATCATGCACCACATAACCTCCGAAGTCAGGGTCATATTTCGCGAATTGCTATTCGCCATTGAATGGAACAGCAATGACCGCAGCACTGTAAGGCATCTCAACCTCTTCAACATCGGGTTGGGGATCGAGGAGTTCGCCTAACTCTGCTCGAAGCTGCTTCGCGTAAAACCGCCTGTCTCGGAAATCTTTGATCAAGCCCGTAGCATGCATCAAGGATCGGAACATCTTTCTCCCACCGTATGGTAGGGCAGTGGCAACGGAAATGGCGGTCAAGCTCAAGGTGATCACCAGCATGGCTTTGGTTTGCCTTCGTGTCAACGTGTCAACAGCAAAGTTGATGCCGTCATCCACGCGCCCAATGCAATCAATCATCTGTGATATGGTCGTCGTGATTCCTCCTTGAATGTCAGAGAAGTTGCCGACAAGGAACAAAGGTTTCCAGGTAAAACCTGGGTCAAGAAGCGTCCTCAGAAGAGGACTCCATGCGCCGGTTCTAGACTTGAAGCCCCTCCAGTCGAAACTGAAGGGGCTCCAAGTAGGGATTCGGGTTAGGGCTTTGTGTTCTGGGGAGTTGGGTTGAAGACGAGCGGTGCGACTCTCATGCTGGGATAGGGCTTCAGGACTTGGGGTCAAAGGCTTGCTGTGTTCAAGGCAGGGTTCTACAAGGTTCCCAAAGGGATGAGGGCTCATTACTTATCGAAAAGTTTGGGGTGTTGTGGTTTACGACTTTCGGGCACGATCTGCTATTGAGGTTTGAGAAAATAGTAATCATGTCCCTAAATACCTGCCCTATAACACCAGAAAACAATAGAAAATCCTATGAGAATCCTGACGGTTTAATGTGCAGGGGCGCTGAGAATTAGGACAAGGTTTCGGGGTATGTTATGCGATACTTTTGTCTTGGAACCCTGAATTTTAGGACTCTGGGTATTACGAAATTTCCCAACGTCTTTCCGGAGTTCGTCATCTGAGACTCATTGTCCAAGTTTTTTATCCCGAAGCATGCAATTTAGGCCTCATCAGCGACAAATCATCCCCTTGCCTTTAAGGGCTGTGCTCGGGTTTAAGGGCCTTCGGCAGCTTGACTTTTGCTTTGCACCTTCAATGGTGCTGCCCCGATCCTCCCGAGCTTCTTGCGAGGGATCATGCCCACAATGCCTGTGTTGAACAGGATCGGGCAAGGGCATGCTGCACTGGACGTACATAGCTTGCCGGCTCTCTGCGCTTGCGCGCTGATGCCAGGCAGGCACATGGTGTCCTTAAGGACCAGATGACCCTACAAAATTTTATTCTACAACTCGATACCACAAACCAAACTGGGATGTGAACCATATACACTACCGTATCACATGCCCGTTTAGAGTTCAGCTGGTCCTCAAGGGTAGGGGGTGAGGTACTTTTGGGCAAGTAGCGAGGGTTAGGGTTGAGAAAAGATTGGAACTGACAGGTCCCGCAGCTTCGGCGATTCTGTCAAGGAACTTCTGACAGCTCAGCAGCTTTGGGTTTAAATGTCTGGGGTCTAGGGTTTTGGCTTAGGGTTTAAAGTTTAGGGTTTGGAGTTTAGGGCTTCGACTCTGGGGCCTAGGGTTCAGGCCTTAGGGCCCCCAGGGCCGGCATGTCGCGGTCAGATCTTCAAAATGCTGAAAGAGTGGGCAACTATACTAATAATATGGAAATAATAATAGTAATAATTATAGTAATAATTATAGTAATAATTATAGTAATAATTATAGTAATAATAAGAGTGGGCAACTATTCAATAATACCCTCGAGGTTCAGCAAATAGGTACCCATGATCACCACCAGCACTGCTGTCAGCGGCGCAACCATGGGGCACCCGTACTGTCTGAATTTACAAAGCCTCATTACACGCGCAAGGCGGGCGAAGCGCTCCAAGATGAAGAGCCTCAGGACCGGCTGATGCAACAGATGGTCGAGATAGATCTCCATCACGGCTATGGCGTCCAGGATGTTCAAAGGTTGTGAGAAAAAATCAGCCAGCGTTCTCCATCCTGGCCGCAATGCACACCGCGCGACTATCCTGAGAAGTATCTCGATCGTAAAGATGCCGGCGAAGAACATGTCGCAACCCAGCCAGAAGAGGCGATCGTTCTCCGACTGGTCCTCGTCAAGTCCAGAAACCATCGGTTCTACGATGATGGCAATCACGGACAGCACGGTCCAGGCAAGCATAGTATAGACCACGATTCCAGCTGCTATGGATGTCTCTGGCCTTTCAAGAAGGTCAATGATGGTCTGTGCCCAGGCAGGACTATCACCAAAGGTGGAATGTGGCTGATCGACCAGCATCTTCTTCGAGAAGTCGATGTTGCTTACGAGCGATTGGGCCCCCAAAGTGCCCTTCTTCTTCATGGCCAAATGGCAGAGTCGGTCCCAAGCACGCTTCGGACGCACTTCCTCTTCAGACATCGCAGACTTGGGAGGGAGGCGGCCTTTACCTCGCTGCAAATTCGTGAGGAACACGGTGAGGAGGCTACAGGTGTCCAAGTGCAGGCCTTTTCCTTCGCCGCGTCGGATCCAGTCTGCAGCCCAAAGCATCTCCTCGTGGGGCGTCGTGTCTCCGTCAGTGTCCTCCGAACGCCGCGCCCTGCACTCCTCAAGCAGATCCTTACTCGTCCACTTTCCTAGGGGGGACTCAGGCTCAAGCTGTAGGGATATGTACGATATACATATGGGTGGTTGTCAAAATTATGGTCCCTTTTGGGGTACCCTAAATAAAAATAGGTGCCGTATTATATGAAGGACCCGAAAAGGGACCCTAATTTTGACAACCACCCATGTATGGACCATGGTTTTTTAAAGAGGGTAAAGGTTACTTACTCCACCAAGGATCTTTGTCTAGGCTGCCCGATAAGGTCTCCGTCCCCATGAGGTCGAAAACCTGGGTTCTTGTTAACGGACGTTATTCAAGTTACCCTAATAAGGAAGCCATATTAATCTACCATAATTAGATCCCTATCATGATAACTATAAGGAAGCCATATTATTTACTATAGATCCCTATCATGGTAACTGAAGCTAAGCTCCTCAACAAGAACCCAGAAACTCCCTGGAGCAACTTCCAGTCTCGCTCACGTCGCTTCACGTAAAACGAGACGATGCCAGCAAACTGCTTGTGGGTCACATGGGTGTCAGGGGCCGTCTCCTGGGAGATTCTAAAGCTTGGGGCCCTTGGCTCTCAAAAAACGAGTCCTCAGAGTTTAGGGTTTAGGGGGCCACTGTTATCGGCAGATATGTGGTTTGGGGGTTTCGGGTTTATGGTTTCAGGATCGAACTACTCATTAGGGTCCCATGGTTCGGAAACTCCCTCCTGACCCCATGCGGCCGAAACCGCATCATTGATCGCAAAGTCCAGGTAGATGCCTAAGAGCATCTTGAGCATATGGGACACGTCGGCCACCAGCAGCTGCATCTGCCCATGAACCTCGTGCCCAGGCAATCGAAACTCTCAAATCCCACATAACTAATCACTAATTTTCAAATCAAGAAACAGGGACGAGAAAACCTCGTAGAGACGTTCTCGGACCTCTAGAGAAGCCCCGTTGAAGCCCGGCGGCCTCATGCTCGTGTGACCGACAGAGCTCCTCGATCTTCGCCATCTGCTCCGGGCGCAACCGCGCCAGATGGCACTCCCGACCCAGCTGCAGGAACTCCTTCGCAAGTGAAGTTTAGGGATTATTTAGGGGTTCGGGGGTTGAAACGGCTTTGAGGCACCCCCTTATTGAACTCAGATAGAACTCCCGCAGCCCCCAATTGGAGCCCCAAAGCGCTGAAGCCAACAGTTGCCCCAAAGCCCAAGCCCCCCCCCCCCCGAAGGGCTTCAGGGTTCAGTGTGGGGGGGCTCCTCCAACGCGAGGTCCTTCTCGTTAACCTCCTCAGCCAAGATATGGAAAATGCCGACATAGAGCAAAGCATCAATCACGCGACTTGCCGGTAAAACAATCTTTCCCTGAACGTCTCCCGACTGATCTCCCTTTTCCGCAAAGGTGTAGTAAGCCAGGCGCAGGTCGTCGATGAGCATTTTTGGAAGCTCGGGGAGGTAGTCGTCCGAGGTCACCAGGGCGTTCCGGAAGAAGCCCTGCTCGCCGAGGGCCTTGGCGAAGTGCATCTCCATGATCCTCGTCTGCAGCTGCGGGAGCTTCTGCAACTCCTCACGCTCAAAGGTCTCACCCAAGTTGATGGGACTGCAGAGCGTTAGGGTGTTCTCGTCCGGCGACTCGGACGGGAAGGCTACCTTCACAAGTTCCTCGTCGTCCGAGTTCTCATCGTCACCCCCGGACGTCTCGACCTCCGATGGGGAGACCTCGCGTCTCATGAGCCTGTCTGTGTCGATGTCTTCCAAGCTCAACTCTGATCCTCGCCTCGTCCAGAAATACTTAGTGACTGGGTTATAAACCGGTAACTATACTCCTTACCCGAAAAGAATTCTGCTGATGTCAGTACCAGGTGCTGGCTTGGCATCTGCTATTCTTATTCTCACTTGTCCCATCATGGCAGCTGGTACTATGACTCCTAGCTTCCTCATCAAACCTGTTCCACTTGCGGCAGTGATTGCTCTTGTTGCATCCTTTGACAATACCATCACGACCATCTGGCTACTGGTATCATTCTCTTCTGACGACGACAGTACCCTGTTTTTACATCCGGGCAGAGATGTCCTGAACCCTAAATCCCTCAAGCCTGCACCCCTAAAACCCTCAGCCCCAAACCGTCCCACCTCCTCTTCTCAGGGTCCCGGTGGAAATGATGCTCACCCTGCTGACGCATGACCGCCTTCGAGATCTCCTCTTCAGGCGTCTGAAAAGGTGTTCCAGAAGGGGTCGCATGGAGCCTAGGGTTTTAAGGGTTTAGGGTTTAGGGGGTTCGGGGTTTAAGGTTTTGAGGGTTAAAGGCGTTACTGAGACAGGCGATGGAAAGCCCTAAACCCTAAACCCCTATACCACTGAACCTTAAACCCAGGTGTCCTGCATCATCAGAGGATGCTCATTAGTCATCTTCCACCACTGCTCCTCCGTCCAGAACAGGACCTCTCCGTCTTCCACGGCCAAGGCCTTTGTACCCAAACTGCGGTTTACAGCTTTTCACACTTATGGTTTAGGGGTTAAATCTTTTTCGCTTTAGGGCTGCTCTCTGGCCTTACGCTCCCGTTCTGTTTCGCGTCTGGGAACAAAAAGAATAGCTTTACACCCTTGTACCACTACGGCTACAGCCTCACGAAGAAAACAAATTTACGAACTCCTGTAAACCCTAATCAACCTCTCCTTTACAACGCAAGCGCTGATCCTCTCAGATTCTATACCCTGAACCCCTGAACCCTTTTTTGCATTAGAACTTGTGCAATCGCCTGAATGTCTCATCCCCAAAGCCCTAAATCCCTGACCTTTTTCGGACTTCTTGCACTTGTGCTCTTAGTGTCAGCCAGCGGGTCCGAGAGTGAGTCGCCTAAACCCCTTCTACGCAAACGTGTATATGCCCGCCTGGATCTCAGAGCCAACTGCACTCGTGGCAGGAACCCTAAACCCTCAAACCCTCAATGCCGAAAGCCTTAAACCCCAAACCCCACACCGCAAAACCTAAACTCCGAAACATTCCGAAACCCCCACATCCCCAAACCCCTTTTCCAATAAAAAACCTGGGGCCGAGGCGTAGGATGCGGAAGGCTGGCCGAAGAGGGACTTCTCGTTCACGAACCAACCCTGCCTCTTAGGAGTTTGGGCTGAAAGGTTGAGTGCCGCGTTTTGGAGTTTCGGTGCTCACACTCGGAGAATCCATTCGGGGTTGGGGTTGTTGCATTTCGGCGCTCACACTCGGACAATCCAGGCGAGGCATGTGGTTTGAAGCGTTTAGGGTTTTGGGTGTTTGTGCATTTCAGGGGTTCTAGGGTTCAGGGTTTTGGGTTTTGGGGTTTTATGGTTTTTGGATGTTTTCGACTCGCACACTCCCTCGACGCAGGCATTTTGGATGTTTTAGGGTTCGGCGCTCGCACTCGGACAATCCAGGCGAGGAATATGTTTTAGGGTTTAGGGTTGATGGCTTTTGAGCGTGGCATTTTCGAATCGCAAACTTGCTCAAGCAGGCGCGGATTCAGGCGAAGGTCGTGGGCTCAGTTTTTCACTAAACCTAAACCCTCCCCTCTTAGCCTCTTAACCCTGACAACCCTAAACTCCGAAACCCTACCTCCATCCCCTCCTCTAGAAGCCCCCGAGTCCCTGCCTCAAAATGACGCGGGGCTTCTTCCAGGGGGCATCCTTGGAGCTACCAAGCTCCTCCGAGCTGGGCACTTGATCCAGGAGGGCGATCCTGAGTCGGGTTCAGGGATTTCAGCACTCACACAGGGTTTAGGGTTTAGGGGTTCAGGGTTGTTGCTTCAAGGGTTCATGAGCTTGTTGAACGGGTTTAGGGCTGCTTTTTGGGCTTAAGGTTTTGTCTGGTTTTTAGGGTCTAGGATTTTTCCCCTCCTACCTAGCAAGGGCGAGCCCGCATGGCAGGGTAATTTCTTAGGTAAGGCTTGGGAGTTGGGGGTTTAGGATGTAGGGCTTTGGGCACTTGATCGAAGCCTCCGAAATACGGAAATAAAACAAAAACCCACGGCCCCAATGCCAAAACCCAAGGAACCAGGTCCCAAGCAACACTTATCACTTACAGCAACGTCATTCTTTGAGGAATCTTTAAGGATTCACGGCTGATTCCGGCAAGGTCATCCGATTTGCCTAGCAGGATCACTGCAAAGCCCCTTTACAAGCCGATAGAGCGCGATAATACCCCTAAAAACTAAATAACCTATAAACCCCCAACTCCAAGCCGCTATCCCCATTGCACCTAGGATCGCACCAGAGTGGATAAGGTAGAGCGGTCTGTGCAGATCCCCGGGGACGCAGAGCATGGTCCTGAAAGCTTTGAGAGGCAGGCGGCTGCAGTACCTCCAGGGCTTGTATGGCTTAGTGTACTTTGGTGCTGCAACAAACCCACAACGCAAGGATCCTAGATTCCTAGATGTCGAGATAAATCCTAGATGTGGAAACTAATAACCACGGCCTCTCTAAGTAGGGTTGCGTATGTCCTCACGCCCCTAAAACCCGGACACAAAACAATCCCTACAAAAATCTCAGAACCTCTAGGAATCCCTGAAGCCACCTCCAGGGACAGCCCATGCGCGCGCCGTCCGACAAGAAGACCTCGCGGAATGGCTCGAAGTTCACCCGTTGCAGCATCAACTCATGGTCTCGCCGGAAGGCCGGATGGAGGTTCATCCACTCTTCCTGAGCTAAAAGCAAAGGACCTGAAGTTAAGTGAACTCCAAATGGAAAGCATGTGAGTTGGTATGTGTTTATACATATAGATGTGCGTATTGCAGTTTACAAACACACACACACAGAGTGTACAGATGTGTATATATATATATATACGGAGTCTTGCAAAATCTGGCCTATAGTGCGAAAACAGAAAGCTTCAAGACCCGGGCCTGCGGTGCGACGCTTTCAAGACCCGGGCCTGCGGTGCGACGCTTTCTGTATGTGTGTGTATATATATCTATGCATACATACATACACACAACTTCCGTCTTTGGTCATTTCTGCGTATCCCTCTCTTTCCCCACTTCGCAAGTCAAAATGACCACATCCATCACACGAGCCCAGCATCTTGCTGCTTGATCTTGTACTTTAAGATCCTTTTCTCCAAGTGGGTCATTGCCTCGGCGCTCTTTTCGGGATACATAAGCCAAGAAAAAACTCTCGACGCAAAGCCCCTTGGAAAATGGCGAACCCCATCAAAATCTAGAAACCCCAATACACACCTAACAAAAACCTGAACGAACCCGTAAAAACGGAGCACTCTAAATCCTAAACCTTTTTGAATCGACCCGCAACCCTAAATTCTGAATCCCAAACCGTCCTAAATGCTAAACCCTAAACCCTCAACCTCGAAACCAAAAGAGCGCTCAGGTCATGGCCATGTCCAAGTCTTCGAAGAGATCCTCTTCGGAGGCGAGGATGCTTCGCACGCGAAGCTCCTCCGCCAGGTCCCCCTTGATGTTGCCTTTCTTCTAGCGTCTTTTCTGTTTCAATGTGCCTTGGGTTTGGCGTCTAGGTTTTGGGGCTTGGTGTGATTTCTGGAGTTATGTAACCATGTTTTTGGGTCAGGGCTTGTGTGGCTTGCCGTTTTGAAGTTTCGTGCTGTTGAGGCTTATCCCGAAAGAAATTAAGCTAAATATTTAAGTGCATATTAAACTTTTGGGGGGTCAAGAGTTACTTAGGGTGGACGAATGGGATGAGCAGGACGAGGATGTTGCCCGGATCTACGAAATAGTTGCTTTTTTTGAGCCCTTGATATTACGGAACAGAGAGGCTTCTGGGGTTTTGGGGGTCTTCAGAGTTTTAGTGCATTGGATTTGGGTATCCGCAAGGGGTTCTGTAGGGGAGTTCTCGAAAGCTTCCGTAAGGATTCTGCCTGCGGGCAGAGTTGCATTCTCCTATTCAATACTTGGAGTTTGGGGCTTGGCTTTCAAGTTTCGTATCTTCTGAGACGCATACCTAGATGACACTGGAACTCAGAGCTTTTGGTGTTCAAGAACCGCCGAGCTGCACCAAATCACTCGCATGCCGCGCTGCTTGGCTTTCCGGGAGAGCTTCGCCATGCACATGGCACCTGCTGGAAGCCCGGTTCCACAGCTAGGGTTGAGCGGTTTCTATGCTCCCCTAAGACTCCCTAGCAAAAATATCCAGCCTGAGGCATCCATCCCGTCAAGCGCAGAGCCGTCGAAGACAAGGAACTTGAGCCTTCGGTACCCTGGCACCTTCTTGGCATCCTCTTTTTGAAAATGCTCCTCCACGGAACGCATCACTTGAACGCAGGAGCTGAAGAAGACGTAGCCCTTCAAGCTCACGATCAGTATCCAAGCCGAGGCGATATGCATAAAGCTCTGATGGCCCACCTCCCCAACCGGCCGCTCGCGTGTGACTACCTGGTCGCCCCGCTTTGGCAAGCCATCCATCGAGGGCACACGGGCATACTTGGCGATGAAGGCGATGGCAGAAAGAACCAACCCAGCGACCACAGCCCAAATCATGCTCTGACCCACGGCGATGAAGACGATCAGGATCACCACGATCTCCATCCACTCACTAAAATGCAAGAACTTCCGGGATCCCCACATGTTGTCAGTGACAAACCCCGCACCCGCAAAGAAAAGCAGAGCACTGAGGAAGAGCTTAGGCAAGTAGTTGAAGTGCTCCACGGTACTGAAGTACGCCGCACCGCAGAGCATGGCAAAGATCATCCCGGCTCGTCGGTCGTGCGCATTGCGCATGACTCCATAGCTGATCACATTAAACTTCAGCTGCATGTAGCCTGTTGCTGCACCACAGCATGCGAGAAGGTAATTGAAGAGGCCGAAGGTCAGCGCCTCGTCATCTGTAGAAACCTTCAATGGGAGCTTGCTCTCAGTGGCGTGAAGTTTCAGAATGCAGTCCATGGTCGACACTATCAACATCACGCCAAGATCAGGGAGTGTGGCAGCCCATGCGTCGAAGTTGATGTCTTGGGTGGACCCAAGGCTGTCCTAGGTCTTGCTGTGGTGGATCAATTTCGCTCAAGCACCTGGAAAATTCTCTCCTCGTTTACAGCCGGAACCCTCCTTTCCCCCACAAAAAAAGGCTTCGAACGTTGGTGGAGCCCAGGGTCCAACCACACACGGTAGAAGGGCTCGTTCTGCACTTCAGGGAAGAGCCAGCCTCACTTGGGGTCGAGATTCTCAATGTGCTACCATAATACATAAACACACGTGCACACAAACATATGTATGGTCAGGAAGAATATGCGTGTTAGTACTTACCCTAGATGAATTACCCGTATTCGCACTCATAATGACATTCTCACATTAGTGGTCGGACTTATATGAGCAACAGCACAATCATTAGCAGTAGTGTTTGTGTTTGTGACAGTGCTGGGGTTAGCATCTTAGTAGCCTTAGTATTCGTTTTCGCCGTGTTCGGAATTTGTATTCGCATTAGCGCTTGCATTCAAAATGATATTCGTCTGTTAGCATTCGTATTGGTTTGGTGGTATTCGGCAAGATGCTAGGCACCAGGTGCTCGCTATTTAGCCTGTAAGTAACAGGAATTCAGGCATTAGGGACTAACGATTACTTTCAGCATTAACATTAGCATCCGCATTCGCTTTCCCTTACATTGATGATACTATGGCATAGGCATCATATTTTCATAGGGCTCAGTAGCAGTTAACGACTAGCAGGAACAGAAGTAGTTGCAGGAACAGTCGTAGTCGTAGTCGCAGTCATAACCGTAGTAGTCGTAGTGCCGTCGTCGTGGTAGTAGTAGCCGTAGTAGCCGTAGTAGTAGCAGTAGCAGTAGCAGTAGCAGTAGCAGTAGCAGTAGCAGTAGCAGTAGCAGTAGCAGTAGCAGTAGGAGTAGGAGTAGGAGTAGGAGTAGGAGTAGTAGTAGTAGTAGTAGTAGTAGTAGTAGTAGTGGCAGCAGCAGTAGGAGGAGGAGAAGTCGCAGCAACAGCAGCAGCAACAATAACACTGTGATTACCAATGGTATTACTGATTACTGATACAACAGTTGAACTGAATCTGGGGCCAACCTGAATCTCGCATCGTCTCGGGCGTCTGCTGCATCCCCAGTGCGACGCTCCAGAAGATGGCCAAGGGCAGTAGCAAGCCCAAGGGCATCCTTGAAGTCTGTTCAGGGTATGTATATATATATATATATACACATGTATGGATTATACTAAATACATAATAAATCTATATGCATATATATGTATATATATACATGTATATTATATAGATATATACATATATATATATGTATATATATATATATATATACATCACTCAAATATGCATATTTTATATGTATAGTAAGTATGTATATTATGTATGCATAATATCCATATGTATATTATATGTGTGCCCTAAATATGTGTAATTATTCTATATGTACATAAGTCAACATGTAAGGGCTCTATAAGTCATCCCTTGTGTCTGTTTGAAGACTATAAGCGCTCTACGACGGTTCTAAGAGGGTTTCGCGTTGAGAAACTATTGAGAAGCTATGCTTTGTGAGGTCGCCTCAGGAAGCGCAAAGACATGCTTGGTCGTTCTTTCGAGCTCAGGGTGTTCAGCTTTAGGGCAGAGGTCTCCTATGGCTTTGGATCAAAAGTTCTGCGTGGTAGCAAGTGTAGAGGTCTTACGGGGTTTCAATAAAGTCAAGGTGTGCTGAATGCGGCTTCAAGAGGCTTGCAAAGGCTTTCGGGCGTGATGTTCTGTTCAGTTTCAGCTACCAGATGAGGGAGCCGGAGCAAACAAGAGCGAATATGCCGAGATTGTTCTGTTAACGTAATAAGCGCCCAGCATCATGATGGTAGGGTTCCCGATGTGAAGGGCCTTGATGAAGTAAAGCGCAATGCCGATGAAAGCGGCCGTGAAGAATTGCCTCGGGTCAAAGTCGCAGAACTTGATGGCATAGTAGAAGACCTTATAGCCGACACATGCAAGAAAGGCCTCGGAGATGCTGTAGGGCATATAGCTGACATATCTCGTGAGCTTCAGCTTCCCAAGGAGGCTCCAAATGATGGCCAGCAGCAAGGTGGAGAAGGCTACTGCGAAGATGGTGGTGGCTCGAAGCTGTGCATGATAGGACTCACACTCCTGAGGAAAAGCCATGAGATGGTCACCCTTGCAGAAGTACTTCGTGGGGTCATCCTTCTTGAGTAGTCTCCCACCCGCGTTGGAATAGCTCTCCGAACCTTCAAGGGCTAGGCTTCTGGCCAGCTCGTTTGAAATGGTGATGACCCAGTCCCCATAGAAAACTGCCGGGTTGAGATCCGTCCCGCCAATGGCCACCGGAATGCCAGAGAAGACCGACCTGGCCATTCCGGCTTATATGACAATCACCAGTGTCATTGCGATTCTGGGTCTGGCTACGACTCTACCCATATTATGTGTATGTGTAGATGCGTATGTATGTATGTATGTATGTATGAATGTATGTACATACGTACGTATGCATGCATGTATTTGTACGTCAAGTTTTTGAGTTTGTTTATGTTCACATGCATATGTATATTCACAAATATGTCAACATATACATTCTTCAAATATGAACACATTTGTGTATATATACATGTATACATATATATATATATATGTGGCTTATATACCTTCATGCGAACTTACTTTTTGCTTGAAATGAATTATGTACACATAGAAACAGATATGTGTTTCATGTGGGGTGGGTGGGCATGTATACATATGTATACACACATGTATATGGACGGATGGATATATAGCTAGATGTCGCTTATCACTATTCTTGAGGATCTAGGCTCCGGTTTGCCGGTCCCTTACTACTTGATTTTCGGAAACTCCCACATCAATCCACCACCGATGAAGGATGCCGCCAAGCACATCTTCACGCCCAGGGCGCGATGCGCTGCATTCCGCTCCTCGCTGAAGATGATCATTCCATAGGAGCAGCACATGCCGAACATGAGCATGTGGTTGATTAACCTGTGCACTTGTTGAGGAACTTAGCGTACGTTACCTGAATACGCTGAGGGAGTCCTGCAAGCCCACTATCGAGCCTCTACTTCTTTATTGTTTGCAGAACTGTTACTGTGAGTAGTCTTACTATTCTTACATATTTTCTGATTCTTCATACTCCTTGTCTTTAATATTTAGCAGATCTAGACTGAAGAAAAGAGCCCAGCAGCGCAGAGGCCAAGGCCGCGGCGAAGGAGCCGAGCTTGGACTGGTTCTTTTGCTCCGTTTGCTGGTGCTCCTGGCCAGCTCCCACGGGCTCCATCAGGGAGAGCCTGCGGTTTTAGGGCTGAAGGTTCAGAGGCTTTAGGGTTTAGGGGTTTAAGGCTCAGGGGTTTGGGGTTTAGGGCTCCATGAGAGAGAGCCTGGGTTTAGGGCTGAAGGTTTAAGGTTTGGGGTTCTAGGGCTTCTTCGGGTTTACGGATTTAGGGCTTTTTTCATCGGTTTAGGGCTCGGGCTCTAAAGCTTGCGCTTTCGGGTTCCAGGTTTGCAGGGTTTAGGGGCTTTAGGTTTAGGGGATAGGAGACTCTCCTTCAAAACATGAGGAAACTCAGGTCACACGTCCAAATCAGGAAGGATCCCTGATATTGACCAAGAGTCGGTGATATCATTCGCTTCAAAGCTCCAGTGGGGTGGGAGATGTGCTCCAGGGACTGCGCCAAGTTGTGCGTGTCTTGGCCGTGGATCATCGTGTTCAGGCGCGTGCTATCTGCCCGCACATTCTGATCGATCTCATCGCCTGAATGCACAGCAGGCATCGTCGTCGACATGATTCTACAACGTTGCTTGCAGCGAGCTCTTGGCCACTTAACATCCGCATTCACATGCCTGGCATGTACTTGTTAAGCGGTCCCCTTGTGAGTGTGCAATAGCTCTCTACCACTCTTGACATTTTTGGTTGGGTATATAGATCGAAGACACCGCATGCTCGTACATATGCACAGGGTGCTTGCTTCCGAGACTGAGGAACAACTTGAGCCAGAAAGCATTGGGCGGTCTGTGGTTGTGGAGTCTCGGAAGCAGGGCTTTTCACCTTGGCCATTAGGATGCAGGGTTTGGGCTTGCGGTTTAGGGCGTAGGGCTTTTGACGAAGCCTGTTGGAAGTTAAGTGGTTCAGTCGACAATAGTACCCAAGCTCTTGCAGTTAGGCTGGGTTAGTTTTGAACAGCATGCCGGTAAGTTGGAAATCCGCTGAGCCTTAGCCCTAGCCCCTAATCCCTAAACCCCAAAGCCCTAGACCCTAACCTAAACCTTAGTCCTAGCCCCTAAACCCCGCAAGCCCAATGTCACACGTCTATGAAGACCCCAAATCATTGAGGCTGAGGCACCCTGACATCCCAAAAAAAACTAGACCCTATGGCCTAAACCCTGCAAGTGGGACATTTGTACTAATTGTTCAAACCCTCAAACTCTTCTGGAACCCTTAATTACACGACCCGTATAGAACCCTGTGTAGTAAAAAAGGGCGCCCGATGATAAGCTTGTATAAGCCCTCGGCCTAAGCCCCAAATGCTGAACCCTAGACCTCTGGATGAACCCGCTTCCATGGCCTGCGCCGCCTGCCGTGCAGCCTCTTCTGCAGCTGGCATTGGCTCGGTCTGGGTGGCAGTAGGAGTTTTAGGGGATTCCATATTTTTTTTGGCAAGGGCTTCATCCTTCGAGCTTACAACCACAGGCTTGATTCCTTACCTTTAGGCAGGAGGGAATGGAGGAATGGTAATAGTAGTGGTTGTAATTGCACCCCATTCCTCCATTCCCTACTAACCAAAGGTAAGCTATAGGATTATTAAGGCCCTTTATCATAGTACCCCTATAAATCCCTTATACTAACCCTTGTAGACCCCTTGATGCTTCGGTCGGTAACTGAAACAACTTGCCCACAGCCACGGCCTGGGCAGGGCGCCAGCAACTGCCACGCAAAAAAAACACTGCATATCGGAGTCAACACATGTGGGTGGTTGTCAAAATTAGGGTCCCCTTTTGGGGTCCTTATTCTAACACGGCACCCAATATTTAGGGTACCCAGAACGGGACCCTAATTTTGACAACCACCCATGCATCTGTCAGTTTCTAGCACAGCCGGAGCGGGTTGAGGATCAGGTGGTCGGAATTGGCTCATCAAACATGACAAGCACAGGCCGGAGAAACCGAGCGGTAGATTGCAGGCCACCAGTTGACGGATTCAAGCCGATACAGCTTGCAGCTCGAGTGAGGAGTGCCTCCGCATCGTGATCAGGAGCGGCGCATTCACGCTCTTGACATTGATCGCTGAAGTTGCCCATAGATCAGCATCCCCCGCCTGTGAGGGATGGTAGCACACAGTGCCAAGATGTCTCTTGCAGAGGACATTGAGATGCCAAGGCGTGCAAGGCACTGCCGTCCATGCCGAGGCAACTCTGCCTATACTGATTAGAAGCACAGGCCTGATGGATCTTGAATCTTGATGGTCTGCTTTAGCACCATCCGCACGGAAACCGGCACGGCTCGACTGATAAACTGCTTGGCCATCACACCCTGCAGGGGCCAGCGACCCAAAAGCGCAAGGTCAACACACGCGGCCTGCACGAAGACGGCTTCTACCGTTGCTCCGGGGCCGTGGCCAAGAACTCAAGCTGCTCCGGCATGATTCAAGATCTCACCAGTCCCAGCATCGTTTTGCGCAATCAGCTGGAGAGCTCTATGGCTACTGCCTGGTGGAGATTTACCTCAGACAGTCCCTCCTTGCGATACAAATCAGCAAGATCCGACGTCGACCTCAAGAAGAACCATGGTGCAGCAACCACCCGAAACTTCCAGGGCTTGTCCTGAAAGAAGTCGTAGAGGGCCCGAAGTTCCTGACTCTCGAAATCCGGGAAATTCACCAGCTCGTCAAAAATTAGGATGCTTTGCGGCCTCAGGTAGGGAGCAAGTGCGCGTAGAACCTCCAAAGCGGAGCTGTAGAGATCGCAGTCCACATGCAGCAGCCGCACCCAGGGGTCGCCGTCGCCGCTGCCCGCGGCCAAGCCCGCAAGAAAGGCGGGCAGTGTCTCGTTGAACCAGCCACGCACCAGCCTCACGTTACCTTCAACTTCGGGTTCCCTCTCCAAAGCAAAACTGCCAGTAGCAAAGGTCAGACCACCAGGAACATCCGAGTTACTTCGCCAAGCCGCTGGGAGGCCACGGAAAGAGTCGAAGCCGAAGACCAGCGCGCCTGGATCCACGCTGCGCAACTCGCGGGCTATGAAGTTGATGCTGGCCCCCTCGAAGACTCCGAATTCCAAATACATGGGCCGCCCTCGAATTCCCTGTTGTTGCCGTAGCTGCCACAGCACCTTGGCCAGGACGTAGGGAGCCCCTCCATTGCCCCAAGGCATTTGGAGCGTCGGTGTCATCAACAATTCATCTGCCAGCATCCGCCAAAAGTCTGGGAAGGAGTGGCCAACGGATGAAAGGAGAGGTCGCTGTGGAACATCCTTGCCTTCAGCCTGCCAGCAGCCCAACAAGGACGAAAAGCTCGTGGAAGCATTTGCCAAGATGTCCAGATATTTCCATCTTTCCAGCAAAGAGCAGCTCTCAAGCTTCCTGCTCTGAAGCTCCTCATCCTGGGCTCTTGTCAGGGAATCGAACTTAAGTGATACCCTAATACGGATCTCAATGGTAAGTAACAAGTAATACGGTTTCATTAATAGGGTAACTTAAATTAACTTGAACCCCTTAAGAAGAGCCCAGCATCCTCGCTCCAGTCGCTCCAGAGGCGCCAAGAAGCTGCCAACTCCCTCGCCCGGGCCAGGTGCACCTGGCGCAAGAAGGTTCCCTGCTTTTGGAGGCCATGGGCCACTTCCGCCGCGATGAAAGGCAGTGGACATCTCCTGGGCTCTTGTTATAAGCGGATTTAATTTAAGCTACCATAGTAATGAAACCATCTTACTTACCATAGACCCGCATTATGGTAACTTAAATTATATAAATCCCCTTAACAAGAGCCCAGTCTCTGGAAGGGCTCGAAAAGATGCGCCCAGCCAATCGCCCCTGCGCCCACACGCCGGCCAAATCCTTCGAGGTAGGCGTCCAGGACCAGGCTCAGCAAGTGAGGGCCTTTCTCTTCTCCCCGCGATGCCCAAACGTCTAGGGCCTCTGGGAGTACCAAGCTCTTGCTGCAGAAATCATCTGCAACAGCGCTTGCGAGACAAGCTACAGCAGTGAGGCGAAGCACACACATGCCATGAGCTCCAGGAATGGCAAGGTCAATAGGCGTATGTTCTAGATACACTTTAAGCCTTTAAGCTTTACATGGGCCCCACATGCCTGGCAGTGCAAGAGAGACAGTGACGCATTGCTAGACCCCTCGAGGCCATGCCAACGTCGAATCCGACGACATTGCTTCTATGTCCCGACATATACTACCCACCTGCATACCTACCTACCTACTTACCTACCTACCTAGCTGGCTAAGAGTACAATACTCCGACAAAAGACCCCGTCCCCTCCTCCAGAAATACTAATTAGTAATAATACCCCTACCTCACTCTCACGACCCCCAGCAACAATAACACTAACAGACCATTAAAAACGTTGCAAAGCCCCAGGGCTCTGAACCATGAAGCCCTTTTGCCGGAATTCCTTAAACCCCACGAAGACCAACCTTGCCAGTAAGAATCGCCGATCTTACAAAACCCAAACCGAGGTTTAACCCTACACATAAGCTTAGGAGTTTCAGACGAAGGACCCGGAAGCAGGGACGTTTTAGTTTCTGAGACCCATCCTGGTCTTCCTTAAGATCCCTTTAGGACCCTGCTAAACCCCTTCTTGAACCCCCCTCCACAACAACTACCGAACACATGACATCTCTGAAGCCTCGTTCTTCTTGACCCTCTCCTAAAGCCTGAGCTTGCCATAAACCATGAGAAACCTTTAACCCCAACTAAACCCTACTCCCTACACCCGCCTAAAAGGTACCCTAACGCCCAAACGAGCTGGCCCTAATAATTAGAATAGGGTTTGGGTGTTATACTCTAGGAAACCCCCACAACCCTACTCTAATGATTAAGGCCCCTACAACCACGGTGCTGGCCTCGGGCTCCTTCTCCAAGCTTTGCAGCTCCTTCCGGGGCGCCGCTGCGTGGGCGGGTCTTTGGCTCACGGCATCGGCCTCCTGGAACGGGCTCCGGGGGGTTTGGGGATTCTAGGGGTGTGGGGTTTACAGGCTTCGGGGGTTTGGGGGGTTTAGGGGCTTCAGGGGTTTGGGGGGTTTAGGGGTTTGGGATTTGGGGTTTTGGGTTCAGGGGCTTTGGGGGTTTCGACGCTCACACTCGCACGCGGCAGGCAAGGCTCCACGGGGGTTTAGGGTTTAGGGGTTTGGGGGTTGAGTTCTTGGGGGGCTTTAGGCGTTCTTTGTTTTGACGGCCTGAGGGCTCTGGAGTCTAGGGGTATGGGGGTTCGGGTTCAGCTTGAGGTTTTGGATTCATATAGGGGTAAGGCAAGTTCGGAAAGAGAACCGGACCACGGGTCCAGTTACTATTGAAGGCGGGGTTTCGGCGCTCACACTCGGACAAAAGGCGGGGTTTAGGGTTTGGGGTTTAGGGCTTAGGGCCTACACTAAGTACGATGGAACCCTGGGGTTCTAATGCCAGGTGAGGTTTAAGCTTTAGGGTACTTTGTCATGCTTCCTGGTACTGCCGCTACCCATCTCAATGCACAAGGCATGGACTCTCAGGCGTTCGGATCAACAACTTAATGTAGAGGCCGTAGTTTTTTTGTCATGGTTGGAAATGGATTTCGGGAGGCTGCATTGGCAACTGTCTAGGCTTCTATGTCAGGTTGTTGTCCTTAAGGTTCGGGATTACAAATCCTAGACCTGAATACGAGGTACCGGGTCTCTGTAGACCATCATGTAGAGCAATCCCCTCCCGTGTGACTTCCAGATTTCCATTTGAAAGCTGCCCCGGTCAATCCGAAAACCCGAAACCGCACTTCGGCACTGGGGTGCTTGCAATATCCCCGTCGTCACAGGCATCCTCGGACATGAAGAAACGTGGGCTTCGGGTGGCATGGGGCTGCACGGTACGGCTGGCGGGTATTTAATACTTGTTTTCCAGCATTGTAGAGTTTCAGGGTCATGAGGTTTCGTGGTTTGCTGAAGCCTGTGGAAAGTCCTACAACCCCCAAATTCCCCAGCCTGCAATCCTTAATCTTTGCTGCGCTGGAAAAGCGCTTCCTGAGCCCTGTAACCCTGTAAACCTCTGCCCAAACCAAACCCCCTACAAACTGCAAACACACGATGTAAAACACCTTCAAGACATGTGCGGACATGTTCTCCTACAGCGAGCCCACCTGAAATCTGCACACTGATTCCAAGGCTCACCCCTGGTAGAACTTTAACAACAAAAAATAACCTCCAAATTCACGAGCCCGCAAGCCCCAACAAAAAAACCTAAACCCTCAACCCTTAATCCCAAAACCCTACACCCAAATCTGTTGCCAACCTCCAAAGAATCTTCTGCTGCTGCCGAGGCTCGAGAGGGGGTGGAGGCGGGGGCAGGTCGGAGAAATGCTGCGCACCTCGCTCATACAGAAAGGCCTGAATAATTAGAACAAGGTTTGGGGGCATACGATACTATATTTATGATAAGGAACCCCGAAAACTAGTGGTGGTAATCATTTTGGCCCATATCTTCGGGCTTTCGGGTTTCCTTAGTGGCTTTGGGCTTTCGGGTTTAGGCCTTTCGAGGCTCACACTCGCTCGCAGCAGGCATGGCTCCATGCGATCCGCAACGCGATACGACGGCAACCAAAGGCATCCAAATACAGGCGCATCTAAAACCACTTACCTCCCTCTTGCCCTCGATCGCCGCCACGACTACTGTTCACAGGGACTCTGCCGCGAGTTACTTCAAAACAGAACATCTCCAACATCTCGCCGCATTCCCAGTAGCGGTATATTCAAACAGAACAGAAGTGCAAGTCTACACAAAAAGACCTACACATAGTGTAGCAGCCCATAGTAAGAGCAGGAAGACATCAAAGAGAGCCCAGCACGCCAACATGACTCAGAGCTTTGGAGCTGAGGCTTTAGAGCTCAGGGTTGCGACTGTAGGCTGCAATCAGCCGTTGGGTAGGGCGTAATACAACTCTTGGAAAGCTATGCTAAGCCTATGCCTGAGCATGGCCTTTGAAGGCTTCGGAGTATTTGCCGCTTGCACTGCTTTGATCGGGTCTGTCAGGGTCAGGATGATGCCGGGGAAGGAGTACGCACCAGTCTGAGGAAACCTCAAACTGATGACTCGTCGCCAACAGAAAAACGGCTCTCCCGCTAATACCAGTGTTTAGGGCTTGGGGTTAGGATTTGGGAGCACCGTCAGCCGCAGGGTCACAACCCCTTGATATGAGAAGCTAGTGACCCCCAGAAGCCTAGTCGTGACGAACCTCCCTTCAGGTAATTGTTCGTTGCTGCGGGGAGCGTTTAACATGCGTGTTTGGGGGCAAGCACCACGTGCGAGAAGCCTCAAATCAACTGAGGATTCCTCTTTTGAGGTGAGATTGTATTGTTCGTTCTTTGGGTTGTGGGTTCAGTCTGGCGGTTGCAATCTCTCTTCATTAGGTCGCGCCTCGATCATGCATTGCATCAGGGCACTTCCTTTGTTATGCTTCCAAAACGAGGCACAGCAGCCCCAAACTGAACTGAAGCCTTGAATCCCAGTCCCGAATCCCTAATATGGGTAGTTGTCAAACTTATGGCCCCTTTTTGGGTACCCTAAATATTAAGTGCCGTATTCTAACAGGGACCCAAAAAGGGACCGGAATTTTGACAACCACCCATATGTTAAGCCTTAACCCAAAACACGATGCCCGGTGAAACCTTACGGAGGATGTTTTTGCGCATGAAGCAGGAAGCTGTTGATGCACTCCCGCAAAAAAACATGAGACCCAGAGCCCAGCGCAGAACCCTAACCCCGAAGCCTGAAGCCATAAAATACCCTAACCCAAATCCGAACTGCCCCTAAGCCCTAGAACCCTACACCCTTCAAACAAACACAGGAAGCCTGTCAGACAAGGAACGGCAGAAACAGCCAGCGCCCTCAACTGTAATCCCTTAGCCCGGAACCCTTCGAGATCCTTCATCGAACCCTTACCGGAACCCTTGCGTGTAGTACCATCAAAGGAAACACTCAATTACCCCATTACAAAAAGAGGCTCGCCCCCCCCTGCCCTCCTAAACCCTAAACTCCGATTGTGCAACTGGGCTTGAGGGACTAGCCAGATCCTTGCATCGAACTCCCAAAGCCCTAAACCCTACAGCCTTTTTTTGCAGCAGGCGCTCTCTAAACCCTCAACCCTGAACCCCAAACTCCTAAACACCTAACCCCTCAATATGCTAAACCCCCCGACTCCCAGATCCGGCCTGAGGTGTCCGCAGCGTCCTGCAAGGCCTGCTGGGAAAGAGCATGCTTGTTTTCTTTTCTCTGCAGAAGGAACTGTTTTCTGGGTTTCTGGCACAGGGTGTTCCACAAGAGTTTTGTAGGCTTGATATGATTTTGCTATATAAAGTTTAAGAAAATTCTGATCGGGGTTTAGAAAGGTTTTATCAAGGATTCGAAAGGTTTGATAGCGGCTCGACAAGGGCGTTAAAGGTTTTGGCGGAATCATACAAGGGTTCGGAAGGGTTTGGTTCGTTAAAAGTTTGGGTGTGTAAGGGTCCGGATCTAGGGAACGCAGGCTTCAGAGGGAAGGGTGCCTTCCTTCGCTTTCTGACGGTTGATCTTACAAAACTAAAGACTGGGTTTGGCCTTTACTGTTTAGGTTTGGGGCATTAAGGCTTCAAACCCTTCTGAAGTTGAAGGGTGCAACCGCGGCTTGGCTTTTGGGGTCCTAATCGTTCTGTGAGAGGTTTGGGGTTCAGGGTCTCGGGTGCAGCTGATTTCTGCAACCTTACAAGACAGGCTTTCTGGTCCCCCTCTTAAACGCCAACCACTCATCCGAGCAAAAGTATCACTGTAGTTGATCCCATGTTTGCGCAAAGCCCAAAACGGAAGACTGGCCCAGGCAAGGAGAATATCGAGGCATTTGCAATCAGAATAGGATTTTGGAGTATGTTATACGATCATGTCAAGGAGCCCTGAGGTATTAGATCAGCAAGCATTCAGATTTAGAATTCAGACCCCGATATTACAGAAGATGACTCGAAGAAGCAGCAGGGCGATGCAAAGAGTGGTGATGGTCGTGGTCGTGACGGTGATATCTGGTGATGAAGATGAGAAGAGTGCTCGCAACGGTCCTAATTGTGGTCCGAGTGTCAGGATCGCCTAGAACTGCGAAAGATATAGGAGAATGCCGATAGCACTGGTTATGCTGATGATGGCTGCTCTGGTCGCCACTATGCTTGCGACTGTCTTCGCTGAAGACTTGGTCTTGTCGTATCTGGTTCCTGACTTCTTGAATTTGACCACTCCTCAACCCCCAACCCCCGGCCATAGAACCCCATCGGAGGTTTCTGGGAAGCTCTCATCAACACACTATAGAGTTTCGGGGCTCACACTCGGACAAATAGAGTTTAGGGTTTACGGTTGTGCTGCCACCCAACTCCACCGCACCTGATCAAGCGAGCCGTCTTCGAGCTTGGAATACATGGCCAACCGCACCCTGGCCACCAAAGTTGGTGTCTCAAGTTTAGGGTTTAGGTCTGGGGCGTGGGGTTTGGGTCTTGTCAAATTTAGATTTTCACGGGGATTAAAGCTTGAGGACATCTCGTCTAAGTGATAGCCGTTCGCATAGAATGGACGTTCGATGTTCTAACAGCAAAAACACGACTCAAAAATCAAAGCGGAACTCAATGGCCAAACTAGCAACAGTGGCAATCAACACCAAATCCAAAACAGCTGTGACGACGGGTATTGACTGCAGTAAGCAATGACAAACGGCTGGTCATACTGCGGAGATCATACAACAAGTTTGAGAGCAGCACACCACCACCTTCACAGGAAGACCACTCGTCAGGCTCGTGGTGATAAAGTGGCGATATGCTCGGTCTTCCTCAAACACAACCGCACGACCCTAACACCTTTTGGTAAGGGAGCACTAGGGTTCAGGGCTTCGGGTTCCACGCTTTTGGCGGCGAGTCTCGGTAAGGCAGTCGGGGTTCGGTCTCGAAACCTGGAAAGGTGAAATTTGGTCTGACTGGCCAGGCTTACCCTCTTCCCCAATGCCTGTGTCAGTCTGATTAGTAGCTTTATCCGGCGAAGCTACAAGTAGGAGTATTCCTGGGAATTCAAAACTCCGAAAGGGTGTGGAGGCTGGGCCTTGGGATTTTAGACTTTAGCGATCAAGGGTTCTACAAACCCTCTTTGCAGCGGGCGTGCCCCAAACCTAGAAGGCCCAAACCCTTTTGCACAGACTTGTATACGCCCAAACCCAAACCCTAAACCCTACAACCGAAACCCCGAAACCCTAAAGCCGCTTTGAGGCCCGCACCTGTCTTTCAGCGATCCCAACTCTTCTTCCTGGGACACGGGCACTATGGCATCAGGAAGAACCATGTACAGGGTTTGAGGCTTTTCTCCCTCGTACTTAAGGCTTAGGGCTTAGGATTTCGGGTTTCTGCGCTCACACTCGGACAATCCAGGCGAGGCATATGGTTCGACTCAAGTGGGAATGTCAAAGCATCATCTGAAGGCCAGCATATCAACACATGCATTCCCCTCCTAGAATCCAACGGTACTATAAGGGAAGTTCGGCTAGTATGCCAATTCCAAAATTGGATTCTAGGGACTCCTCTCGGCAGATCACACAGGGGTAAAGGTTCAGGATTGAAAAGTGAAAGGTGTCAAGGTCTAGGGCTTGCAGCTTAAAGGTTTACCTGCAAGGTTGGGGTTTTGGGCTCATTTGCTCGTAACTGCAGTGGGTGTAGATGCAATAGAAACCTGTCCGGATGACAACCATCCTAACCCTGCAGTCAAATACAATAGTGTAATGATACAAAATCAGCGCACAGAACACTAGAAGCAAAGCCTGTGGCAGCCAGAACGGACCGCGTCGTCAGAAAGACTAAACCAGAAAAACGACTAAATCCTAAGCAAGCATCCCGCACCTGAAACTGGATAGGAGGTCGCACACCCTAAACCCCCCAGGACCCAGCTCACACCTGCATGCCCCTTCTTAGTTCAATCCGAAACAATCCAAAGCTATTAGGGTCCATCCCGAAGCCCCGAGGCTACGCAGGGTCCCGACGCCTCGGCGTGCCCCGGGCGGGAAGCATCCTGCGGCGTAGCCTCGCGCATCATCGCGGCCAGCATTTCCTGGAGGCTGGGGTGCTTTTAGGGTTTAGGGGTCGTGCGGCTTAGAACTTGGGGGAGGTGTTGACCGTAGGAGCTTCAGCCTCCAGGCAGAGGGAAGCCAATGGCGGGTTGGGCTATTCCTCACTGATTCAACAAACACCCTAAGCCTCCTCGGTGCTACTTGGAGGATCAGGACACTCAGTGAATATGGTTGAAAGCACTTTGAGTACTGCTATAAGTGCTGATAAGTATAGCCTGTATAGCTAGTCCGTATAGCTAGCCTCCTTTAGCCCGAGACGTAAATCCTGAGCCTAAACTGCATCCGAATCTTCGTGTGCAGCGGACTCGACACCTGTTTTGGAACCCAGAACTCCTTTGCGGAGGGGCCGGGCTTCTGGCCCTAAACCGGAATCCCTCAAGCCCACAAGCCAACAAAAGCGGGGATTTGGCATTTGGGTCCGGGCGTTCGGGCCTACCCGCGCCGTCAGCTCCACAACTTTTGAAGAGCCACATGAATGTGACAGGCGTTGAAGTTGGTACAAGCTCAAACCCAGACGCTGCCTGTGTCAACTCCTCACCATCCGTCCCAGATGCTGTCATCACACCCGAAAACACCTTGGACGGAGGCGGGCGTCTTTGGAGGCAATTTTGGCCGTCACCGGGCAGGCCTCGTCCTGAATAGCCCCGTCTATGCTGTGCAAGCTACAGCAGCCCTATCAGCCCGCAACCCCCGAAATCAAACATGCATAGATGGGCAGACAATCAAAACAACTTTAGACAGACAGGTAGGCAGCCATCAGCAATTACCTTGATGGATGAAGGGGTAAACAAAATCACAAGACAATACTTGACAATACCATAGGCTTCCAGCGTGCTTGCAGGTGTGTATGCATGCATGTATCTAATGTATGTATTGATGGGTGGTTGCGCCTGTACCCGTACACTCTATACTTTCTAGCACAGTGCACAGCTTAGGTTGGAACGCTCAACAGCGACGTGCGGCTTTCGCCACGGGCCTGGCGCACCAAGCTCAGGTTCAAGCAAAGGCTTGTTTCTGTCAATTCGGTGGCGCTCACCTTCTGGCAACGCCAGGCAAGGTCTGAAGCCACAACAAGACAGAGAAAGACACATGAGCTAAGCTGCCGATCCGATTCACTCATGTAGCCCCTGCTGTCAACTGAGGTTAAGCGACAAGCACAACAACTAACAACTGCTAGCATGTAAACCCCCCGTGATAGCATCTTTACCCACCCGCGGACAGCACCAGGACCCTCATGAATTGCATGCAGTGTTCAGAAACTGTGGTTGGAGAATGTTGGAGACATACGACACAGATCGAAGAATCCACACAGGGAGTAAACAACAGAAGCCGTATGGGAGTTTCCCAAAACAGGGGATCCTAATACAGTACCCTAAATTAATAGTAGGATCCTTATTATAGGGACCCCAAAATAAGGTACCCCTAACTTTCGGAAACTCCCGTATCGCTCCAGCATTGGGCTGCCGCATCGTACTTCACAGTAGAATCTCAAGGTACTGAGTTCGGGAATCCACGCCTCTTACTCAGCACCCCCACATTACCGCAAGGATGGGGCCCGAGTAACTAGAAGAGGTGTTGCGGAGTACAGTACCGTAGAACAGTAACGGTATGATAGACAGAGACTATAAAGGAACCCTTATGGATCCCTCAAAGGTACCCTCAAAAGAAACCTCCAAGGGCGGAGGATTACGAAGTATTCGGACACCCGCAGTAGACCCCGAACCTTGATCCTTCGAATAAGAGGCTCCATGTGAAAGCCTACACCCAGAAGAAAAGGGCTTAGGGTTTAGGGCCTTACACAAAATAGGCAAAACACTCAGAGCCCAGTCCCCGCAGACCATCTTACACTCTGCAAAGAACACGTATGGAACAGTTATGGAACCCTTCTAGCGTCCCCCTCTGGGAAGCCCATAAGACGAAAAGCCTCTGCCGCGGAGAGGACTGAAGTGAGGATGGGGAACAGCTGGTCCTCGTGCGCAGTCGAGGCTTTGGTTTTGGGCTGAAGGGGCTAGGGTTGAGGGTTTAGGGTTCAGGGTAAGTGGTTAACAATCAAGCTAGGCCTTGTGGGGTATGTTATCGTATATCAACATAGGGACTGTCAGGTCATTTTCCAAACTCCACATGCAAAAAATCCGGCAAGCAACTCGGAATCACCAGAGGCTTCCATACATCTAGTTGCCGAGAGAAGCCCAGCTTTTTGACACACTGGCCGAAAAGATTTGAAGAAGGCTTCGCAGTAGATCGTGGAAAGATTCACCGAATGAAAAAGAAACCTCTATTGTGTATAATTAGGCTTGTATAGGGTTCACGGTTTAGGGTTTAAGGATGTTTAAGGTGCAGACCTCTGGACCCAATCCGATCTGCCACGATACAAACCCCCCCGCCCCGCAACTCAGGCGCGTGCGGAGTCAGCTGTGAGCCTTGGCCCAAGAGCTCAAGACGGCTTCGACTCGCACTCTCGCTTAACGCAGGCACGGCTTCATGAGGTCTGACTCAGGACGGTTTAGGGTTGAGGGTTTAGGGTGTAGATCAGGCTTCCCGGTGCAAACATTTAAGGCTTGGGGTCTGAGTTTTGGAGTCTGTTCGCCCACCTTTGCCACTTCCGCTTGAGGTCCTAAAACCCTCACCCCACACCTCAAACTGAAGCCCCGCCTCTTCCGCTTGAAGTCCTAAAACCGCAACCCCACACCTCAAAACTGAAGCCCCAACCTCGAACCTGGTTGTCTTCTCACCAAGTGCAAAACGTTGTGATCTGTTGCTCGGCGACAACCAGACGAAAGGCCACCTCAGAGCAGGGCTGAAATACTAAATCCCAAACATTAGTACTGTTCTTAGTCCAGGGATTTCGGATTTAGGTTTGGGCTGTGGGGTTTAGTAAAGACAACAACTAAGGTTTGCACAGTGGCTTGAATAACCAGAATAGGGTTCTGGGGTATATTGTGCTGCAACTAGGGGCTTCCTTTGACATAACTTCGGTATACGGATTCTGTATGCAACAGAACGACTGAACACTCAAATTTGGACGAACTGGACACTTGATGTCCGGCCGCTGAACGTGTAAATCTGGACGACTGCCAGATCTGGACAAACTGAACACTGAATTTTGGACGACTGCACATGTAAACCCGGAAGACAAAACACCTAAAATCTGGACGAAATGAACAACTATTTCTGGACGACTGCACAGTGTTCGGTCCATAACTGAACATGCACTCACTCGGGCCGGATAAGCGTTCAGATGTCCTTGTTTTGGTCCAAAACTGGACGCTTATGCTGGGCCGGATAAACGTTCAGTTCCAAATTTTCTGCTTAAAACCTAAAATCACACAGACGATCGTGTTCACCAGAACAATAAATGTTCAACCCTGCAGATGGCATGAGTGTACAACCCACCGACTCATGACCCGGCTGGGCCGGGATAAGATGCCTGTGTTCAAGATGGCATTCCCGGGAACCCTCAAAGGGACCCCGAAACCCAGATGCCTCTTCGAGAGACGATAGGATCTCCTCGTCGGTCGCGTTGAAGACGTCCATGTTGGAGATGCGGAAGTAGCCCTCCACCTTTGAATGTAATGTAGCGGCTTGAGTAACTAGACTAGGGTGCCTGTGTGTATTGCAGCATAGTCACCTCAAGGAACACTGAAGAAACGTGCTGGTAAATACGCCGGTCCCCTACCTTTAAGTTGCAAGGGCTTCGGGTTTATCGGGTTTAGGGTTCAGGACTCAGAACTCGCGGTGTTTCAGGGCTTCCGTGTTGCATCTAGGGGTTTCGAGGGTTGAGGGTTACGGGCTTTGTCTAATCACGACCCTTTTTCGGCTTCGCAGAATCCGAGAAGCGGTATTTCCGCTGGGCGTCTGAAAACAACAGCATACACTGACACTTCCCGCGGGTTTCGAAGGGCCTCGGCCTTAAGGCTTTTGGAAAGCTTTTGCGGGTCTTTATCAGGTTCTGCAGGGCTTCTTGAGGGTCTTAAAAGCTGCAGGGTGTTCCGGATGCGGCGTGTAGGGTCGTACGCTCTGTTCAGCACTCACCACTGGGACAAGAGGGTTTACGTTTCTTGAAGTGCAATGGACTTCAGCCAGCCTCAAGCCCATCATCTTCGAATGTGTGCTGACAAAGGAAAGCAGACAAAGCGCTCCAATGGTCTCACTCTCATTGTCGTCAGGCTCAATCAGTCCCCTTCATCAGCATCATCAATCTCGAATTCATCTCCCAGGTCATCATCATACGAACGGCTGGAAGTCGTGATTGGGGCTTACGGTTTTGGGCCCAGGGCTCCTTTGCAAATCTTGTGCCGTAGGCTTCATGAGGAGCACTTCTGCGAAAAAAGCATGGCTTTCGGAAAATATCATGCTGTTACAAAGCGTGGATGGCCCGGAAGCTTGCTTCTAGGGGCTCCTATTCTACCGGGCTTACATAGCCCGTCAACCTCGAACCCTAAATCCTAAACGTGTTTCGATAGACAACTTGTGGTATGCCTTGCAAGTGGTCATCGTGCGAGACGTTTCAGATACCGGCTCAATCTCAGGGGTTTCGGCGCTCACACTCGGACACAATCCAGGCGAGGCAAGGGCTTAGGGCGTACGGGCTTGAAGGATCTTGGGTTTAGGGTCCTAATGATATTCCAAGGGGCATCTTGAAGTTTTCCCCCTCGACACCGACCCAGAACACTAAGATCCCTAACATCTCCCATGGTAAAGCCTTATCGAGTCAAGGGCTCCGTATATTCCAAACCCATATACCCTACGGGTGGTGCACCTAGCCTGGGCTCCTGACTAGATGAGATTTCCACAGTGTAATCATACGGTACTTAGCCCCAAGACACTTTTCTAACTATTCAGCCCTCTGCACCCTTTTACACCTGGACTATGGCACCCTGGACCCTAAACCCCTCTACACTACCTCCCACACTGGATCTGGGTTTTCGGCACTCTCAACGTTTTTTCTGGACCTTACGGAGCCCTTGCAAGCCACGTTGTCATTTTGTTTGGCTCTTGTGGCGGGTCATTCATCGTCAACAAGACTCGGGCGAAAAACATAATCGCAACTCCCAGTGATGATGATCATAATCGCAATGGTGGTGGCGATAATAGCAGGAATGGCAAACTTTCCCGTTGAAGGGAAAGCATGATAGAACAACAGTCCATCAATGGAACGGCTACTGTAGGAACCTGATTAAGAAACCCTGGGGCCTACAACCCCAAATGAAGGCCCAAGCCCGTCGAGCCAGACTCGTCACGAAGCCCTATGACCTGTTTGAAGCCCTGAATTCCCGAAGAAACTAATGTAGGAACCTTGTTAAGAAACCCTGGCTCGTTCTTTATTGGGGGTATTCTATGAATCCTACTGTTCGGGTGCTTTGGGGCCAGGGTGCCTTAATCAGGTTCCTGCATTACATCCAAAATCCACAAGCCCTAAAACCCCACCGTCGAGGGCCTAGGACAGATCACTCAAAAAATCTTTTACAACCCAAACAGTATACAGCCAAACTGGCCTCCTTACCGGAGGCCAAAGTGGAGACTGCCTCCACCTGGACTCAGGGCTTAAAATTGGGGTGTTCCTTACCTCTCGCACTGCTAGGAGCTATGTCCGCTGGTGAGGTGTGATTGGGCCTTTGAAGAAGTGGTTTCGAAAACGTACAAAATGGCAGTTTACACACGACACAAGCTAAAAAAGGCAATGCTCAGGCATATGGCCAGAGAGTTACATTGTCATCAAGACGAGGAGGAAGCCGAACAGTCCCTTGTGTGTGCCTCCGTTCCGTCTCATTGAGTGTCTCAACAGGTGCGTTCAGGGCTTAGGGTTCCTGGTTGAAGGGCTTGGTATGCATAGTTTCGGGCTTAGGGTTTAGAGTCTGCTCGCGGTGCAGGCTCCAGAAAAAGCAACGCTTTCGACTATCTCTCGGACATAGGCGAGGTTTAGGGTTTATGGTGTAGGGTTTAGGGTGAAGCACAAGTTCTTATTCTTTGCCCACATTCCACATCGGTAGCCGCGATGGACCATAGAGCAAGATATGTCAAGAGGACCCCAGTGTGCAGGATTCGCACCACGATCATACAGTGAGCCGGATCGCTCAGGGAGGACTTGCACGACATGACAGTGTATATAATTTAATAGAAGTAGAAGTAGTAGTAGTAGTAGTAGTAGTAGTAGTAGTAGTAGTAGTAGTAGTAGTAGTAGTAGTAGGTAGTGGTAGTGGTAGTAGTGGTGGTGGTAGTAGTAGTAGTAGTAACTGTACTGGTCATACCAGCAACAGGAATAGGACTGAGCTCCAACAAAGGGACCTACAGTTTGTGATGAGCCGACTGTGGGGAGACTAAACAAAGCCGAGTAGCGATCGAGCAGTACAAACGACCCCTTGACCATAAACTGCAAACCATAGGCCGCCAACCCTACCCTACCTCCATGCAACCAGGGATCAACTCTTGACAACTAAAGGACCTTAAAATGTGTTCTTAGAGACGTCAAAAGCTTTTGCAATTTACAACTTTACACGTTAAACACAAAAACCTTGCAGACCTGAAAAAAGGCCCCAACCGCCAAACCGGAACTCCCTTCAACCCTCGCCGGCCCGGGGCCCACCTTCACGCGCCTCAAGCCGGCCCAAGACCTCTTTTCGCGCTGAGAGTTTGGGGGTTCAGGATTTAATCCCTAAACCCCATGGATCCCCATGGGCTTCGGTGAGCTTCAGAGCTTCAGAGCTTCAGGGCCCTGGGCCTCCTAGGTTGGGTCTTGCTTTGCGCTTGTTCCCTCCGAGCAAGGACGAGGCCACAGTGCAGGGCACGAGAACAGGGTTTAGAGCTCAAGGTATCGGGCAGGGTTTAGGGTTTCGGGTTGGGCGGGGGTTCTGTAGGGATTTACCGGGTGGTTTATGGGTCTCTAGCTTACCGGGTTTTGTGCTTGGGGTTGAACCGATAAAGTGTGTAAGGTTCTTTGGGGTTCTGAGGGTTTGCTGCTTGGGGTTCAGAGCTTCCGTTGGAGTAGGGGCTGCAGCACCTTATGGTCTGAGTTGTGGCTAACCCAGCCTGAACCCTGAACCAGCCATTAAAAAAGCTATGCAGGCATACTCGGTGCATGCCATTACTAAGCATTCAGACCCCGCCATCCCTTATCAACACAACCCTTCTGCCAATAGTTCAGAACAGATCTCTATCCTAAACCCGAGAAGAAAGTGATCCCGAGGTTCCTCCCTGAGCCCCGTGAAAAGTGCCTCCAGCTGCCTGCGGCGCTGCTTGGATGGGAGGCCTCGGACGTTACTGAAGCACATCTACACCGAAGCAAACAAACTTGCTCAGAGGAGCCCCGAATGGTCCAGCAGAAGTCTAAACGGGCAGCCAGGGCTGTTGCCTGAGGTTTTAAAGGTGTCCAGAGGGGTCTAAGAGTCGCCTAGAAGGGAGGGTTCAGGGCATCAGGGTTTGTTATGCAGCTTGCTATAAGGATCCACGGGGTTCTAAGGTTTCCATACTGGTTTTCGGTTAGCAGCGTTCTCGGTGTTGTCCTTACCTTTTGCCGGCTGCTCGTCCGCGACTCGGTGTCGAATCCGACGGCCCGTCCACGCGAAAAACGTGCTGGACTTTCTCATAACATTACCCACCACTAGGCCCTGAATGTTTACGGTAACATAGTGATCGGGATGCAGGCTGAGGGCTTCAAGTCGTTCGGATCTAGCGGATTCTTGGTTTTGGCCGGAAGGTGCGGAATTATTGTGAGGACGCTTCTCGCCACTTGTGCTACACAGCCAAGAAGTCAGAACTCGACGTTCTTCCCGCTGTAGGGCTTAGGGCCTTAGGGGTTTTTAGGCCCGAGGGTTTAGGGTTTAGCGCCACCTCTGACCGCTCCTCCACTCCTGCGACCTCTCCTCGGCCCAGCTTGTTCCGGGCCAAGGCAACTCTCGTGTGGAGTATCGCAGCTGTTGCCGCAACACCTACGCAAGCATAGCCCAAAAGAAAAACAAGCCGGGCGTGTTTCTGAATTTCTTTGTGTTTTCCACGATGTGGTTGTCCGCATGGAGCGATTCGAAGCTTTCAGGACTTGAAGCTTGGTCGCATGATTCAAGACTAAGCCCGCAGTTCAAAGCCAGATAGAACGGCACTAGGAACGAATCACCATAAGCACGCTGACCGTCAATAGCGTCGCGACCATCATCAACATATGCACCAGCATCGAACAACATCCGCGCAAAAACCATCGTCAAGAGCACCATAGCCATGCTATTGCAGGCACACTGTTGGCCCTACAGGGCTAGAGACATTTCGAAGAATACACAGATTAGGTTTCCGGAAAAGCTAAACCACACTGATACATCATCTAAATTTCGAAACCGTAAATAAACGCCAGTAGATAATAAACACTGCTTTAAGGATCTATAGCAACCTTCGAACGCTTATCGCAAGCCTCGAAACGTATCCCTTATAGTATATGACCCTGTGGTGGTAAGCCTCATAGCGAGCCCAATGAAGCCCTTACCGTAACCGTTTTGGCACACACTCTCGTGCAGTGACACGTCCGAGCTCTGCTGCTTCCATGGCTGCCAGCCGCGGGAGCTTTAGCAGCACGCTGGCCTCCGGCCGACTGTTCCAGGTTTCACACAGTTTTTCTGGCTACAGAGGCAAATATATGCGGTACATGCATACATACTTGTATATGTGTGGGTGGAAGGGGGAAGGGAAGCAGGGGAGGGAGAGGGAGGAAAGCAGGGAGGGAGGGGAGGGAGGGGAGGGAGGGGAGGGAGGGTGAGGGGGTGATTGGGGAGGCAGAAAGAGCCAGCGAGACAGACAGAGAGCGCGAGGGAGAGAGAGAGAGATCCAGAAAGAAGAGAAGCGATCGACACGAAGACATGCACCCTGACGCAGATACACATATGCTGCAATCAACAATAGCGACAGCGCACACGCACACGCATACATACATTTCGACGAGATAGTTTGCAAACACCGGCATGCCTCCCAAAGCAATTACCCAAGACAGGCCTATAGAACCCCAGGAATGTAACCAAAATGGTTTGAAAACATTGAGAAACATGCGAGCTCCAACCTTCTGCCTTCTCGAGCGCGAGTACGCACCTCTTCTGGAATCCCTCAACCCTACACCCTTTCAATCAGCTCAGTGAAGCAGACTAAGTGCCGAAGTTTCCCCGGAGCTCTGGCCTGGAGAGCGGCACCCAGGCCTCATCACAGGAGGCTTGGAGTTCTGCAAAGCTGAAGCTGTTTTGATTTTGTTTGAGAGATCTCTTCTCCGTCTGCCAGTTTCCCTCGAGTCGGAAGGCTTAAGCGGTTCGGGGTTTAAGGTTTAGGGTTTGGGAAGCTAACATCCCGGCTTTCCAGAGCATGAGAAATGCCGAAGAGTTGAGATTTTGGGGCCTGACTGCTTAAACTCAGGTCTTGGTGGCTTATTACATACGTAGAGCTGGTTATTTATGTGTATATATGTATAAATATATATATATATATATACATATATATATATGTGTATATATATATATACATATATATATATATATATATATATGTACATACCTACCTACCTACCTGCCTGCCTACGTACCTATGTATTGGTTTATGCATGTAGTGGCCCATCTTACGCTCGTGTTTATCTTTACGTTTGTGTATGCGTGTAAATGTGTGTATGTATTGTGTAGGGAATCCCAATCACGAATAGTTCTGGCCCTTACAAAAACCCCACCATGCCCCAAACTAGCCCTCGACCATCCCATGTAAACCTACAAAAAGCACGGTTCTTGCTGGGACTTTAGGTGCTCCGTCGAGGCAGTCTCGGGAACCTGTCACCTGCAACTGCGTTCAGGACGGTTTAGGGTTTAGGGGTTCAGGGGTTTAGGGGTTTAGGGGTTTAGGGGTTAGGGGTTTAGGGCTTAGGGTTTAGGGTATAGATAGATAAATAGATCCCCTTTCTGTCCTGCGGACGTCTCTTCTCCGTCGCTGGTACCCTCAGGATCTGGAGTCTCGTAAGCCTAAACCCTGAGGCCTAAACGGCCCTGAAACCTTAAAACCCGAGAGCGCTGAACCCTAAAGCTCAAAACCCATTTTCGTTGAGGGTGAGACCCAAACCCTAAAACCCCCTTTGACAACAAAAACAAAACAAACAACTCCTTTGTTAACAGTAAAACTCTAAACCCTTCCTAGCCGTAGATCGATCGGTCGAGGCCAAGCGCGGTGTAAGTCCGAGGTCAGGAAGCCCAGGCGCTCCGATGTTGCAAAGGCCTCTCGAGTTTGGGTATCAGATTTTGTGACTTCGGGTTTCGGCGCTCACACTCGGACAATCCAGGCGAGGCAAATGGGTCGGAGTCTGACAAAGTGAAACGAACTAACGGATCAGTCATAGTACATAAACAACAAATGTCCAAACACTTTAAAATGACTGTATCTGCTTTGACTGCATCCCTCCCAAGATCCTACAGAATGAAGCAGATAGATGACAGGCAGGACCTTGGGAACCAGGTAGCTACACAGATCAGTCATTAGGGTTGGGAAGTAACGGTGGTGCCAAGATATAACAACAGAGGAATAGGGGTTTTGGGTTTAGGCTTGGGGTTTGGGGTTTGTGGGTCTTGGTCGAGGGCTTGGGGTTTGGGTATCAGACTCTTGGGTTTCGGGTTTCGGCACTCACACTTTCGGTGTTTAGGGCATTGTTAGAGCTGGGGATCAGGGTTTAGGTCTTGTCTGCACGGTTTGGGTGAAAGGTGCCGTTTCGGCAGGCTGGATTGAGGGTCGAGGATGGTGCAGGACGTCGGGATCTCTGCGCTTGATGCGCTGATGTGGCGGTTTCCTGGTCCGGCTCTCATTACTGGGCTGGGTGCCAGCACCCTGCGAAGCGCGGATTAGTTTGCTTCAATTATTCAATGCACATCGACGGTGCTGATGACTGCCGACACACATGCTTGATGCGCTCTAGGCTAACTTCAATGAACATCAGATGTTGGGAATCCTTGAGAGACTACCATGCCGCGCCATCAGTTCACTGTGAGAAGCTTCAACGACCCAGGACTCGAAACGAAGGGCGAAGAGCAAAACAGCGACTGCGGCAGCAAAAAAAAAGCCAACTGTCGATGAGATCTCACACAGGAACGCAGGTTTGGAGACTCCTGCATTCCGTGAGCTTCCGGCCCCTCGACCCTCCCATTGTGTTCTCTGCTCCACAGCAAGGAATCCGAACCGAGCAGTCCTCCGCTGAACGTCCGAGCGACTCCAGGCCCTCGGCCCTGGGCCGTCCCTGAACCCCTCCCCTCCAAGCCTCAAATCCTGAACCTTGTCGCACGAATTTGTTTCTCGCCGTGCACTTACATGGGCCCGGCGTCTCGGAACCCTAAACTCTAAAGTCCTAACCCGCGGTCCCGAAGTTGAAGAAGCCGTGCTCCGGGCCTCTTCTGCACCCGGTTTTCCCCGCTGGATGATCTGCCCAAGGCCATCGAGGGCTCTGACCAGCTTCCTGTCTGGGGCTTTCTTGAAAGGTTAAGAGGTGCTTCTTTAAGGGCTGCTAAGAAGGAATCTTGGAAGTCGTTGATGAAGTCAAATCTGCGTTAAAGTCTTGTAACGGATCTTACAGGATTTTCTGGTTCTGGGGGTCCTAGAACACCAGGCTTAGGTAGTTTGGGTTTTGGGCTAGCTTCCAATCGTCTGAATGTCGTCACGACGGTTTTGCGAGAGGTTGTGTAAGGCACTGCGGGATCTGAAATAGCTTACCGGATCCGCGTCCAGAGGTTTAGGGGTTTCGGGGTTTGGAATTCAGGATTGTGTGGGGTTCCATGGCTGCGGGTTCAGGGTTTAGGGCGGTTTGGACAAACTGCGTCCGCACAGCTGTCTGCGAGGGTCGGGTAGCGAACCAAAGCACTACATCTAATCCAAGACTCTGTCAAAGCCAACTGAGGCAGGAGCCGAGCAATGTAGATAAAGCGTTGACAAAACATTTTACACATGGTCTGCGGCCAAGCCACAATGGCGCTAGTCATTAGAACTGGGAACAGTTCGCTACAAACCGAGACCAAGCCCCGGGCGCACAGCGGTGATGCAAATGTGCGCATGCATATCTACATACAGAGTACCAACTGCATCAACACATGTACACATGCATGCCGCACCAGCCTTCCACAAGGGCCGACGACCAGAACACAGTGTTTGAGCTTGCCGGTGCCGCGAAACATGTCTTCAAACAATGAAGGTGCTTCCTCAACATGCCTCTGATTGCAATAAAGGCTTTTTCCTCTCGCAATGAAGGCTTTGGACCGAGGGCTTACAGTTTGGGGCCTTGGGGCCTTAACGAAACCCCAGACCAAGCAAACCCGAAAACTCCCAAACCCGAAAACTCCCGAACCCGAAAACTCCCGAACCCCGAAAACCCCCAAACCCTGAGTGCCTGTAGACTTTCCCCAAGCCATCGCCCATGGCAACAGAGACAATCGTCAGGTGCTCCTGGCACGGAGCATAATCTCTCTCCTTTCGGGGCTCCTATCCGTCGGGGTTCCTTTATGGATTCCTTTAAGGGATTCTTCTCCCTAATTTCCTCAACAAGAACTCGGAGCATGGAGGTCCCGGCATGACTAGCAATAGCATCCCCCTACAATCCTTGATTTTGTACAGCAATCACATACCCCGAAGCCTCAGCTCCCCATGTCACCTTACCGAAACCGCTCGGAGTGAAGCCCTTAACTTTCCGAGCTTTCGATGTCAACTTGACCCGACAAGACGCCACGAACTGTAAACCCGGAAACCATCCATCCCTTCCGGGGACGGCAGCGTAACAACGGTAAACCCAATTGGTTCAACCGTGAACCGTCAACACCCAATCCTGAATCCTAAAGCTCTGACAAAACATCCCTGAGAGCACTACGTAGGCCCTTATCCAACTTCTGAACCTCCAATTCTGAACACCCTTCTTTGCATCCAGGCCTGAACACCCTTTTTGCATCCTAAAACCCACAAACCGCGAGTCCTAAACCCACTACAGTAGCCCCGCAACCCTTAACCCCAAACCCCAACCATAGGAGTCTTAGCCAGAATTTCTTAGTACCAAAGCCAATATCTGGCATACAAGAACATGCAATTTATCTGGTTATTAACGCCCCAACACTTACCTTTGGTTAGTAGGGAATGGAGGAATGTGGTACAAGTAAAACTACTGTTACTACCATTTTTCTACCTGGGTGGTTGTCAAAATTAGGGTCCCTTTTTGGGTACCCTAGATATTAGGTGCCGTATTACACTAGGTACCCAAAAAGGGACCCTAATTTTGACAACCACCCACATGAAACTCCTGAGGCTCTGGGCGACCCCGACCTGCCGGTTCGTCCACACGGCCAAGTCGCGATCGGCAGAGGCAAAGACCTTCGCCGGCCCAACGCAGTTTTTTGAGGGCTCAAATGTAGAAGCCTCAATTAGCTGGACCAGGAAATATCTTTGGTGTGCATTATAGTGAGTCTCTGTGACGTTTCTGTGCTTCTATACAAGGATTCTGTAGGTTGGGGTCTACGGTTTGGGCCTTGGCGGTTTGGGGCTTATGTATAAGGGCTTGCGGCTTCGCTTGCCACGTGCTGTCTACCTTGGGCCCGTGTGCTTTGTGTTTCATCGGCTAGGCAGCGCTTGGGCAAAAGGCCTCTCCTTCATCTGCCGTGCTGAAAGTCGGAGATCCTACCTTACGCTTATATCCCACTTCCTATGGATGTTTCCACCATCAGAGAAACGAAATACCCTTGCTTGTCTTCCAGTGGCTTTCTTATATAACTCAATCACGAGTCACGTCGTTGGTTTCCAGGTACATCCTACGCCTTAAACCCTGAACCCTGACCTCATGAAGCCGTGCCTGCGCTGAGCGAGTGTGCGCGTCGAAACCCTGAACCCAAAGTGCCGAAGCCCTAAACCCTAAGCGATAAGCTGATAAACCCAAAACGGAAAACCCTGAACCGCAAGCCATGAGTCGGGGTGCCTTCTCTGGAAAAGTCCAGTCTTTGGAGGGTTCGGGCTTCAGGGTGTAGGGTCTGGGTGTGTGTGTGTGTGTGCCTGACACCGCAAATGACCAACCTTGTGAAGGAGTTAAAGAAGGAACTCATCTCAAAGCGCTGAGGGGTTTGGAGATTCGTTGGAAGGAGGCACTTTCGAGCCTTGGCTCGAGACCCTTCATGTGGTTGGATACTCGTCTTGCTTGCGTGCTCGTGTTGGGTTTCTCGTGTTTCGGTCTGCTTGCAGGCACGGGTGCAGAAGGTACTTGACTCAAAACCTCCTGACCGCGAAACCCGAGATCCCAGTCACGTTGTGTTGCAAATAAGGTAGCTGCGCTAATAAATGAGTCTAAGTTCTGATTGGGGCGTTCAAAACCCTACTGACTAACTCACGCAATCCTACGTACAAGTACTTATATCCCCAATCAAAGTTACTTTTAAGATACTACTTAGGAACCCTCCAAGTGGGGTTCGCGCCCCTCGACCATGAGGCCAGTTATCGTAGCTTCCACTGGCCTGGGACAAACATTCGCTTGGCCTTGATCATCACAACAGAGTTGCAGAGTTTCGGTAAGGTTTGCAAAAGAGACAAAGGATCCGTTAAAGCCTTCCAACACGTAAGGGCTTTATAGTGTTTTGTAGGGGATCCATGGAGGCGTGGTGGTGTGTAGAACACTCTCCGAGGATCCCGCCGGCTTACAGATTTGGGGTAGAGACTAAGGTATAGGGTTTAGGGTTTACGGTTTAAGGTATAGGAGGTTTAAAGTATTTCGTTTTTTGCCAAGCTTTAAGGTTTAAATTTAGGGCTTGAGGAAGAAGCATCCAACCCTACAGCCAAATCAAGAAACCAGAGCTCTACAGGGCCCAAAGATACGGTGCTCACATCTCTGCCCACCGTCAACTACCCGCACTGCTGTGATTCAGATCATGCCTTTTTTCAGCATGGGCTTGGATTGCGTGCCAGCGAACACTCCTCAACAGCAGGGCCTTCTCGTTTGATGCCTTGAAACCTCAACCCTATGCCCAGCCCGAAATCCTATACATCCGCATGATTCAGACCTACAGCTCGAACCCTCAACTTTCAGTCCTCAACCTTGCGGCTCACAAGGCCCGAAACTCTGAACCCCAACAGCCCCAGAAATCCCCCAAACCCTAAACCCCATACCCCCTGAACCTTTTTTTGCAGCAGGCCTCGTTGCCCAGCAGCCCGGTTAGAGCAAGAGCCCCACCCCCTATTGCGTTGAAACCCTTTACACCTGGACTACGCATTTTCAACGCTGACCCCTAAACCTCAAACCCCTAACCCCCGCCCAAAAAAAAAACGGGAAGGAGCGCAGACTTCTGGGCACCGGTGCCAGCGCTGCCGCATCCTCGGGAAGGCCGAAGTGAAGCCCGGCGGCCTGGCAGAAAAGCAAACCTCTGAGGGTCCATATAAGGGAAAGGTCCATATAAGGTTAGGGTTTATGGGTTAAGGTTTTCCCTCCTACTTAGCAAGGACGAAGCCCGCAGTGCAGGGAAGTTCCGGTAACAATTGAGGTTGAGGGCTTATGCTCTCGCAACTCGAACAATCCTGACGAGGTCTCTGGCGAAGTACTTTGACTGGTCGGGTGAAGGCTGCTGACGTTCAGTTCTACACAACAGGGAGCACTGAACAATACGGAGAGCTGAATGAGTTAGTATGGCATGAACTATCGTCAGCAACACTAGTTCTGCCGAAAGCTACTTGGCCAAGCAAATTCATGAGCCATTAGGGTTAACGGTTCTTGTTTTGGACGTCCCTTTTCCATCTGCTGCGATCCTACAAGTGGGTTTCGGCGCTCACACTCGGACAATCCAGGCGAGGCATGTGGTTCGGAGTCTGTTGTATGTCATGTCAACATCCAGAAGAAGCTAACGCAGAGAATGACTGTACTTCTCAGGATTAGTCTCCCCTCTCCAGATCCTGCTCTTCAAACCAGAGCAAGCGGTGGTTTTTGTTTAGGGTTTAGGGGAAGGGCCTCGGGGTGCTGGGGCAACGGTATACTAACTTTGGGGCCTCAGGGACAACCCCAAGGAATAACACACTAAATATTAAGGGACCCTGTGTTACCAATAAGCATTCCTGCAATGATCCTTCCAAGACAGGCAATCCTAGTAAGGGTTTACAAGATCGTATAAGGGTTTAGAAAGGTATTTAGACTGGTTTGAAGGGATTCTTCATCGAGTGTTTTCAAGTGGCTGTACTGGGCGTGTGCACGAGGCTTATGCTGGACGATTGTGTGCATAGCTCTGCAAAGCTTGATGACTATGTATATAAGACTTGTTTAGCAGTTGAGGTTGTCAGGTTGTCAGGTTTTTTTTCCCCTCTCGCATGGCTGGAGATCAAAGTCCGCTCGCGAGGTCTGACACTTGTCAGGTTTAGGGTTTGGGGTTTAGGAAACTGGGGGTTGTCAGATTCAGTGATTTATGGTTGCAAGGCAATTATGTAGCAAAAGGCTTGGAAGGTTAAGGGCTGGGCCCAGGCATAGGATTCAGAGCTAAAAAATGTTGGAGCCGTGGGGGGCTGTGGGGCTGTGGGGTTTCTGGGTTTAGGGCCTGACCGGCCGAGCTTTGGTGTAGGATTGCGGGGGGTTTGTCCCATTCGTTGATGTTGGGCTTATGGCAGGGACGGTTGGTGATACACCGGGGGTTCTAGCACTCTGCTTTCGTCCTGCAGTCTTGCTCTTGCTTAGGGCTTTTGGACTTGGAGTCTAGCGTGGGATTGCGCCACTCATCGCTGCAGCTCGGTGCAAGCTGGAATGCGAGGACACTGACCCCAGACCCCTTAAGATTAGGAGCATCGGGCGGCAGAGGTGCCTGGAGTCGTGCTTCCTCGAACTCGTCCATGCCACCTGCAAGCAAGTGCGGGCTTTAGGACATTAGGATATAGGGTTTGGACGGGCTGGAAGTTGTAGCCCCAAACCCTAAACCCTAAACCGTCGGCCGGAGCTGCGTGACACTTCTGTATACCGGGCTTGAGGTTCAAGGTTCAGCGATTACGGTTTAAAGTTTTCTGTTTTCAGGGTTTCGGCGCTCACACTCGAACAGTCCTGGCGAGGCCTATGGTTCAGGGTTTAGGGGTTGCCGACCCTGACCCACAGGCACCAACAATCCAGGGCGCAGCAGCGGAGTTCGGGCTTGCAGGTTGGACTTTTGTGATTTTGTGGCTCTACCTAAACCCAAACCCTGCGAGTTTCTTTGGACCAGTCTCCTTCCTGCATACGACACGTCTTTTGTCTTCTGGGCGCCCTAAACCTCTAGCACTTTGGGGTTTTCCGCGGCCGCGCCTAGTCTTGGCATGTAGCTGGTCGACTGCCGGAGCGGAAAATACACACCTGGGGTTTTCAGGGTTCGAGTTTAAGGTAGCTTGTGTACAGGGGTTCTTCGAACTCAGGTTTAGGGTAGGGTGGGGCTTACGGTAGCTTGCTTTGGGGCTCTTGTGAAAGGTAGGGCTTGTTTCCCGGAGCTCTTAGCTCACGAGTTGACAATGTGCTCAGTGAAGCTGCGGCGCATTATGATCCACATCTTCGGTGGAGGGCCCCCGTTTCACGAGCTTGAGAGAAAATTACGGAGATACTGCTAGCACATGTGCTGTGTAGGTGTCATACTACGAAGCAGCACGATGATGTGGCAGAGTGCCGGCTGCTGCAGCAGGGGTAAGAGTGTTTTTATTTTTGCTGTCGCTGCTTTTTTGCTGTCGTGGCGGGGCGCGTTTTTTTTTTGCTGTCGTGGCGGGGGCGCGTTTTTTTTTTGCTGTCGTGCGGGGTGCGTTTTTTTTTTGCTGTCGTCCCTGCGGGGCGCGTTTTTTCTTTGCTGTCGTCCCTGCGGGGCGCGTTTTTATTTTGCTGTCGTCCCTGCGGGGCGCGTTTTTATTTTGCTGTCGTCCCTGCGGGGCGCGTTTTTTTTGTTGGCTGTCGTCCCTGCGGGGCGCGTTTTTTTTTTGGCTGTCGTGCCTGCGGGGCGCGGTTTTTTTTCGCTGTCGTTGTGCTCCCCGGGCGCTTGTTTATTATCATCATATATATTACTACTACTATACTACTACTACTACTACTACTACTACTACTACTACTACTACTACTACTACTACTACTACTACTACAACTACAACTACTACTACTACTACGACGACTACTACTACTACTACTACTAGCACTACTACCACTACTACGACTACTACTGCTGCTACTACTGCTACGACAACAACAACAACTACTACTACTACTACTACTACTACTACTACTACTACTACTACTACTACTACTACTACTACTACTTGTTTGGCTCCTGCATGGCGCTTCGACTGACTGCATAGCAGGTGACAGTTGAGTATCGTAAGCTCCGACCTCACAGCGATGCGAAGCAAAACTACCTGCTTTTGTTTCGCCGTTGTGTTGTTGCGCGTGCCGGGGTTTCTTGCTTCGCACGTGCATGCCCGGCGCAGGTTCCCAATTGCAAGCACCCTTGTCACAAGGTGAATGGTGTTTTGTCTCTAAACGACTCATCGCAGGCATCGCGGGTTTCAAGAACGACTCCCAGGCTGTCATGCAACCTTGCGCAAGGCTTAAAACAGCGGGGGGGTTGGGGGGGGCGCAGCCCCCCCCATTTTCAATCACGATGGCTGGTTTAAACAGCGGGGGCGTTGGAGGGGGGCGCAGCCCCCCACATTTGCGATTCTATGATGGTCGCGTGGGCGGCTGAAACAAAAAACGCATATGTGCTGTCAACCAAGTGCCACTCTCGCATGCCCGGCGCAGGCTCCCCGATTGCAAACACCCTTGTCACAAGGTAAAAAATGGTATTGGTTTCTAAAAGACACATCTCAGGGATCGCGGGTTTCAAGAACGACTTCTACGCCGTCATGTAACCGTGCACACGGCTGAAAACAGCGGGGGGGTTGGGGGGGGCGCAGCCCCCCCCATTCGCAATCACGATGCTCGCATGGCTGGTTTACAACAAAATCATAGGGGCGGCGGGGGGGAGTCAGGATGCTCGCATGGTTGGTTTTAAATACAACGCATATATATATATATATATATATATATGCTGTCAAGCAAGCTTGGCACTCTCGCACGTGCGGGACAGGCTTCCCATTTGTAAACAAGTTTTTCGCTGGGTGAATGGCGTTGTTTCCAAAACGCACATATCATATTATGCAGGGTGGGTTCCCCGAAACGACCTCTATGCTGTCACGCAAGATCACGCAAGCTTGCAGACGGCTTAAAACAGCCGCCCTCCCTACTACTAGTACTATAGTACTACTAGTACTACTAGTACTACTAGTACTACTAGTACTACTAGTACTACTAGTACTACTACTACTACTACTACTACTACTACTACTACTACTACTACTACTACTACTACTACTACTACCACTTGATAGAAACCTTAAATGAGCAACTTAAACACCCAGATATTGTGTCGTTCCCGATACTGTTGTTTGCGGGGGCGGTCGTCCCCGGGGGCGCGATTTCTTTTTTGCTGTCGTTGCGGGGGCGCGTTTTTTTTTTGCTGTCGTTGCGGGGGCGCGTTTTTTTTTTTGCTGTCGTTGCGGGGGCGCGTTTTTTTTTTGCTGTCGGTGCGGGGGCGCGTTCTTTTTTGCTGTCGGTGCGGGGGCGCGTTTTTTTTTTGCTGTCGTTGCGGGGGCGCGTTTTTTTTTTTGCTGTCGGTGCGGGGGCGCGTTTTTTTTTTTGGCTGTCGGTGCGGGCACCGGGGTTCACTCACTCACCGGCTTCCTGGGTCCGCGCAACGAGAACAAAAAAAACATAAAGGCAACGACAGCAAAAAAAAAACACGGGTTCCCTGCAGCAGGTAACGAACTGGAGCACAGATTGCAACATACTGGCTTCGGGCGGCTTCGGGACCGCTATGAAGGAACGACACAGGGGCTTGGTCTGTGGAGTCTCTGTCGTGGGAAACAAGGCCAAAAGCAAGCAAGACTTGAATCCAAACTCCTGGAACTCGTACGATGTAAAATCCGAACCCGACATAAACAGACAAACCATCTGCACAACAAAGCATTCTAAGAACAGAAGTTTGCCGGGTCAAGCAAACGATTGCACCTAGCAAAGTAGATGCATCCCAAATGCCCTACAGCAGAAAAGTGGTTAAGCAAAAAGCAAAGCCAACATGATTCTAGACGCCGGTCAGGACGCTGCAAAAATGAAACCTGAAGCACGAATGCTTTATAAGCAGCCGCTTGTGAAATCCCCTTTTGCGGGAATAAACGAAAGTCCCGTTGCGACTGGTAAACTCTAAACCTCCTCCGCCAAACCCAAACTACCGGTCCCCGACCTGTCACAGCCGGGGCTAACCCCCGGATCGCTTTGGCGACGAGCATCTCCACCTGGCGGAGGGGCGTTCGTAGTACAGCGGCCTTAACACTTAGAATAGGGTTCCTTTAAAGGGGTCCTTAAGGGCTGCTAGAAGGGCTACTGTGAGGATTTCGTATAGGGGCCTTAACAACCAGAGTAGGGTTTTGGCTTTCGGGGCCCATTTTTCTATATTTACAATAAGGAACCCCCAGAATAGTATTGGTAGTTATTTAGGCCCATGTATTAGAGGCTCTTAAGGTGTTAAGGTCCTGGCTTTCATAGAGGCTCTTAGGGCTTTAGGGCCTGACCTGCCTCACCTGTGTAGTGGCCTTTTGTACGGTTTTTTGTGGAGTTAGTCTGGTATCTGAGAAAGGCTCTTATAATCAAGAGCTTGAAGAATGTATTGTAGTCTCTACGACGTATGATGTGGTGGATTGAAGGCTTGCTGCCTTGTCAAGGCTCTTGCCTTCACATACTTTTTGAAGCAACAATTCCGGATGCTTTGGGTTCCCTTCTAAGCTTCGGATTTCTATAGGGATTGTGGGAGCGGCTAAGTTAGAGTACATGTAGGGTCGGGTAGGGCATAGGAGCTAGGAGCGGCTCAGAGATCAGATGTTCGGAGCATCACGCTTCGGATTGGGATCCTTGTAATACGGATCCTACTACTTCTAACAGCAAAGCAATCTGAAGGATCAAAGAGAAGCCATGCGCGCACAGACTTTTTCACACGGAAAGCTAAAGGCTCAGCGGCCGTCTCGAGAGGGAAGCCGCGGAAGGTTCAAGGCTCACCGCTCGGAAGCTGAATCTTCACACTGGTGTTATTTTCTTTTGAGCCTTGATCCGTTAGCTGCAGTTTAGGATTCTGCAAGAATGCTGAGAACTGACAGCTAAGCTTCCAGTCAAGCTTGGTTAGGGCGTCCGCTAGCATCAGAGCTGTTGGCACCCACCTGAAGTCCTGTGGCTTTACAGACTGCTGAACACTCCTGATGTTCACAAGGGATCTCTTATCGGACGTGCTGGGATTCTCAGCGATCACTGTATCATACAATGATTTCGCGTCCGTAACTTGGAGGTTCACGAGCTGCGGGTGCACTTTGTTCGCCGGAGTACCGGTGAACAGCTCACTGAGGCACAGGTTGGCGAAAGCTGCTCTGTCACAGCCCTCGTCGGCTGCACTTGCTTCTGCCGCTAGTGTCGAGCGACAAACTCTTCCGCTTCGAGCTGACTTCCAGTCCACTAGCGTCCCTTTTTCCACTCGGTCCACCACTGAAGGCGAAGTGAGGAAAACGCAAACTCCGTACTGGCTCTTGACGCCGGCGTTGGCGAAGCTTGAGTCGGTGTACGTGACGAAGACGGAGTTCTTGTTGAGCGGGACGTCCTGGTAGGTGAGGCCGTGGTCGGAGGTCTCCTTCGCGAAGTCGGCAGCTGCGTAGAGTCGCTGGAGGTCTTTGTAACTCGTCTCCTTTCCTTGGTTCGAAAGAGAAACCAGAGGACCAAGCTCCGGCCTGGTCTGGCCTGCCAACCACTGAAGTGAGCCGCTGACGCTGCGAAACTCGCTCCACTCGGAGGCGGTGAGAGTCTCCGGTTGTTGAGCACGCCCACGAGGGATGCGGCCGCTCTCCATGCTGTCGGTGAAGGCTTTCTGGGTCACGACGTACTTGTACCGGCCGTTCGTCTCGATCATCTTGATCTCCTTGCCACGGTAGGTCGCCGACTGCTCCGTCGTCACCTTGGTGATGCTTCCCCAGATGAACATGCTCTCGAGGATCTTCACGGGAAACTTCTCGCTGTAGGTCGCGAGAAAGTCGTCGACGTGGATGATGACGACTGCAAGAAGGTTCTTCTGGTTGTCAAAGAAGTAATACAAGCAGCGATCGAAGGAGTGGCGTGTGAAGCCGCTCTCGGTCATTTTGCCATGGACACGGAGATACCAAACACGAGGTGTGTTCGGGAGTCCGTAGCAATTCCCCGTGATGAGGTACAAGTCGGCCGGAAAGCTTTGGGTTTCCTCCATCAGAGGATCTCGAGGGGGCATCATAAACAGAGGCCCTGCTCTCTCAGAAGTGTCCTGGGTACCCTGGAGAAAAGCACTCTTGGCGTCACTTGCCCACAAAGACCAACGATCGCCAGAGAGGTTGAACTCGCCGTTGGCGCCAGCAGTAGCAATCGTCATCAACAGTGCTTCTGACAATCTTGTCGGAGTCGGACTGTCTCTTGAGATTGAGAATATGTCCGGGTCGGCGCAGCCTATGATGACGACTCTGCATTTAGGGCGTAATGGTCCGACGCCTTTGGCCTTGTCCCTGTAAGCCGCTCGGGCTTTCAGCACCCTTCTGGCGAGGGCTGGATCGCCCATGATCCTTTTAGCCTCCTTCTTGGAAACAGGCTGAATGCCGCCCCACGACATCCAAGTGTCGCATTCCAATCTGGTGGCTTCCAAGTACTCCTCGTACTGCGCTCGTGGTAATTCCACAAGCTGTCTCCAGGGTATCTCCCTGTCGAGCTGCTTAAGCTCCTTGCGACTGTGACTCCTGTTGTTGGACTCGTTGTAAGTCTCGTCGTCGGAACTGGCGTCTTCACGTTGGGGATCTTCGTCGACGCCCGCAGCCTTCATCTCCTTCTTCCGGATGGCGCTGTTGAGGTAACACTTGTAGTAGTAGTTCCTCCGGAAGGGTACGTTGTCCCGGTCGTTGCCGTCCTTCAGCTGGGCCTCGCCGTTGTCGAAGAAGTCGAAGTTCAGCGGAAAGCTGCTGACCAGAACCGCTGCCGTGCGCTTCTGAGGAAGCTGTGGCAGCTCTTCATTGTCATCGACGAGTGTCTCTGAGACACCTGCCGAGGTAGCGGCGGTTCCGCCCATCGGGGCGGCGGTCTCCTGGGTCGTCTCGTCCAGGTTCGTGACGGCTGTTGCCGATTCGTTGTGCTCCTCGAAGTCGAGGTCGTTGTGCGTGTCGTGTTGTAGCGAACCCTGTGCAGAGGAAGCCGCGGGAGTTGCACTAGGAGGTGGTTGTTGCGTTGGTAACCCCGTCCAGTCTGGTGTTCCAGGTGCTGGGCTCAGCTGTGGAGTAGCAGGAACACCGGGGCTAAAAGCAGGCGAAGCGTAAGCTGAGCTGTCTGGCACTTCTTGTTGTCCGTCTCTTGTTGTTCTCCTTCCCGTCGGTGTCCTCGAACGTGCCCTGCGCGAACTTCTTGGGGTTGGTGGTACTGGTGACCCTGGCACGTTGAACTGGATCTGCCGGTTGTCCTGCTGGTTCGTCACGATGGTATTCTGGATGAAAGGGCCCACCTGAGTCTGTTGTTGTTGTTGTTGAACGTAAGTCCGTGGCTGTTGTTGCTGCACGTCTAACTGTCCTTCTTGGCCCATTTGAGTCTGTTGTTGTTGTTGTTGAAGGTGAGTCCGTTGCTGTTTCCGACCGCTGCCCGTCATGGGTAGTGGCTCGATCGGCAAAACAGGTAGTGGACGTGGTAGTTCACGTGCTGGTTGCGGTTGGTCTCCAGGCGGTAGCTTCCAAAAGAACGTAGTAGTTCCGGTCCACGGCTCATCAAAGATCTTGTGGTTCCGGGGATCTCGCCACTGGTCTTCAGGTAGCTGCTCCGTCGCCTCGTTCTGGTAGGTCCTCCTCGTGTCGCTCAGGTCGTCCAAGGGAAAATTGCATTGAGAAGCTTGTGGTACGTAAAGTTCCCGCCGAGGATCTACATGAACACGGACCGCACCGGTGTCAGTGTACCTCCAGTAATCAACGTTGCGCTGAAGCTCTTGTGGTATTTGATGTGGCGCCGCCAGAGCTCCTGGTTCAAGGCTCGGCTCGTTGGTCTCATCAGGAGGTTCTTCGGTGTGGTCTTCCCAAAGGGCATCTCGAAGATTGTGTTCAGCATCCTTCAGGATCTTGAGGTCCTCGGCTGAAGGTGTCCATTCTTCCCATCCGCATGCAGCTCTCACTTGGTTTGATGCGACCTTCACGGTGGTCGTGCCGACCTGCAACCAAAGGCTCTTTCGGTCTGGATCGGCAGAGAGGAAACGACCCAAATTCCAAGCACCTTTTTTATGCTGGCGTGATCTGCCGCTCCATCGCCAATATGCGAGTGGTTGTCCGGCCTGGTAATCGGCGATGTCCTGGTGCCTGGTCTTGCGTAGCAAAGCTCTCTTAACTGCGCTTGAAGCGTTAAATTCAGCGAGTGCTTTCAATGCTTCTGCGCGTAAAAGTTCTGGAGCCAAACGCTTTTCCGAAGGCTGGGGCGAAATCACCAATGACCTTGGGTCTGAAGAGAGGTCTCCCAGGGGCCGTGGTACTCGTCCGAACACTGCTTGATAAGGTGATCTTCCGTACGAGTAGGTGCTGGAGTTCATGCTGTAGGTGACCGCAGGGAGGATCATGTTGAGCTCCTCGAGGTTGTGTGCCCCTCGCTCGTCCACGATGCGCTCAGTGAGGCTGCGCATCAGACTGTTTCGTCTCTCTATCTTGCCCAGTCGATGGTGGGCTTCGGCAGGGATCACCTCGTAAAGAATGCCCGATTGGCCATGCCATGCAGCGACTTCAGCACCAAACTCTCCCCCGGCATCGCACTTAAAGTGAAGAGGTAGTCCAAGGGGCCGGTACCATATATCCAGGAGGACTTGCAGCACCTCGGGCGGAGATCTTGATGATAATGCCTTGCTGCAGTGATAGTTGGTGGCCTCGCAGCACATGCCAAGCACCGGCACCGCTGTTCCCGTAATCAGCCTGATGTAGACCAGGTCGGCCTGCAAGACTTCTCCGAAGTAGCCTGTGAAAGCCGGTGCCACGGATGATGTTGGCGGTGGCCGTGGCTTCTGAAGTCTTATGCATGAGCCGCACCTGAGGCAATCGAGTCCCATCAAGACCTTTCGGCTGAGGTTGCCGGAAGCTGCCAGCATGCGTATAAGTTCGGCCTTGGGTGCATGACCCATGTTTACATGCAACCTTGCCAAACTGTACTGTAGCTGCTTGTCGACCTCCCGAGGGGCATCTTCGAACCAAATCTCGGTCTGGAATCCATGTAGCGGTCGCGTGCTCGATTTCCCGGTGTCTTCCTCGGCTGGCACTGGCTCAGAGCCCTTCTCGCTCTCGTGAGGGAAGCCAAAGAAGAAGAGTGCAACGCGTACCGGTTTAGAGTACCTCTGTTTGGGGTAAGTGATTTGCGCCATGTCCTCGGATTCAAGTGCAAAGTCCCCGTTGATCAACCTCAGCGCCGCACCCCTATGTGTGAAGGCGATGTCCTGAGGGAAGCGGCGACACTGAGGAGTCCAAGCAGCTTGCACCTTTTCCAATTTCCAAGGCACGAGGTTTGCCAGCGTGTTCCGCAAAGGGTCGGTGCTCGTCAGGGTGAAGGGCTTCTTGTGCGTGTTTGCGAAGCGCTTCTCCAGCTCATCCAGCACTTGGCCCCATGCCTCAGGATCGTTGAGGGGCCGGGCTGCAAATACATCATGGGCCTTCCGCTGGAATCTCGCTGGGTTTCGCCTCCTGGCCTCGTTTTGTATGCCCTGAAGGAGCGCATGCACCAGACCATCACAAAGTTCTCCGGGAGCCGATGGAAAAATGTTGGCGCGCAAATCGTGGTGGCTGTGGTCGGCTACCGCGGGACGATAGTGAAGCTGGTCGTCGGTGAGGCGTCGTTCCAAAAGAGGTGGAAGAACCGTGCTGTTCGTCACCCACTTGATCTCACTCGTGGCCGGGTAGCCCTCGTGGTCCTCCAGACCGTAGGCGCCGGCGTGGCAAGTCGTTGTAGTGACGTTCTTGTGGTGGAGGAGGTCCTTCATAGCGCCGGTCCGCCAAAGGTGTGCATTGGCATCCGTGTGCCCCGCGAAGTAACGACCGGCCCTTTCCTGTTCAATGCAAGCCCATATGCCCAACTCGTTGAGGTAGGCACACTCCTTGCTCATAGAATCGTTGTTGTCGGCATCGGGCAGCCAATTCACGCAAACAAACAGCGGCTGGAGGTCGGTGATAGCCTTTTTCAAAAGTGCTTGCTGCTCTGCATGCCGAAGGTCGTGGCCGAACTTCACATCGAAGGGCTCCAAGGCCGCCAGCCCGTAGTAATTCGCCTCGTTGGTGATCCGAGCCATTCCGCCCAACAGCTCGAGAACGTCGATCTTCGGGCGCTTGTAGATGTCCTTGTACACGGGAAGCGCGTCGTGGTGCGCGATCTCAATCTCATAGTCCCTCTGGGCTCGCCGGAGCTCGCCCACCAGCCATGTTGTATGCCCCGACTTCAGGGATCCTCCACCAGATCCCACGCGTAGTCGCTGGCCCGGTCCAGATCGATAATCTGGGGCTCCTCGGTCTCCTCGTGTGCCCGTCGTGCCGCGACCCCCCTTTGGTAGTGCGCCTCGTATTCCTCCATGGTCCTGGGGTCCAAAGTCGCCCGCATCGTAGCTGAAGGGGCCCCACGATGAAGATTCATCGAGCGCACCTCCGCCTCGGTGAAGTCGAGCTCTCCCCGCCGACGTGGCGCCGGTTTCAGCTTCGGCTTCAAACCTGTGATCGGGCGATCTCCCGAAGATCTGGCCGTAGAGGAAGTCGCCGTCGGGACCAGCTTGGTCGCCAAGATTGGCCGGGCTCCATACGGATCCGAGCGAGGCAACGGCCGTGGCGATGGTGAGGAGGGCAGCTCTTCCCACGCTCCGAGCACCCACTTCCACCTTGTGGCGCATTGCATGCACTTCTGGAAGCTCCCGTGCTTGTTTCCCGATCTCGCCAGCATGTGCGACGGATGCTCGCACGCCTTGTTGAAGTTTTCGATGAGCTCGTCGGTGATCTTCTGGTGGCCGGGGTCCTGATGTGACAGCCAAGACCGCTGGCGAAGTCCCAGCCGTACCGTCTGGGAGAGGAACCGCAGGAGGTGCATCTCCGCCCCGATGATCGACCGGACAATGCGCCGCCATCCCTGCAACCAAAGAGGTGGAAGCGTCTGGGCCTGCATGAAGCGCCGTGGTCGCAGGAAGCTTCACGAACTCGGGGTCAGGTTCACCTTGATCCAAAATGCTGCTCAACGCTTGCCACTTCTTGAAGTGTTCTTCGGGAAACTGATGGAGAGCTATGCAGATATGGCCGTTGATCTTCACAAGTGGTACTTCTATGCCGCCAAGAAAGGCCTTGTTCCTAGGGAAGTCCAGAACGGCTTTCAACTTCTTCGAAATCATCCCCAGGCTGAGCAAGAAAGGAATGTCGCTATCCCCGTCCATCACCGAAGCACCAAACAAAGCACATGAGTCCACACTGCCGTCTAGACAAACAGGAAAGTAGGCATGCATCTTGCTGTTCTGGATGGGCCCGGTGCCGAACTGGAAGCCTTCATGCTCAGGCTTTGTCTTGGCATCCAGCTTATGTTGCCGAAGCTGCTGTCGGTGCTTTTCCAACCACTTGCTGCTACAGAGGCTTCGTTGGCAGGCTGTGTCAAGAACCGCAAAACCCGCGAAATCCCCCGGCTGACTAAGGAAAACTTCATGAAGAGGCCCGGCATGCATGGTCATGAAGGTCGTGAAATATGAGCCGAACTCCTGGGTCTCCTCGGGACTTGGGTCCTGCACGTCGGCTTGTGTCTCTACTCCGCTTGGGTGGTACACAGCGAGCACTTTCTTCGGGGCCGCGCTCTTCTTGCTGTCAGGCTTGCCGTGACCTGGCTGCTGGGAGCTGGTTGCCCGCGCGCCTTTGCCCGTCATTGGGCAGCAATCGTCACCCTGCCAGTGGCCCTGTTGGCCGCAAACCGCACAATGGGAGTTCTTCTTTCTCTGCTCGATCGATTTGCCCTTGCCGCCGCCACTGAACTTTCGCCCCAAGGTCACGCCCTGGAGCCTCCGGGCCGTCACCGTCAAGCACTCGGCCACCTCTCGCATGACACTTTCTACGTCGTCGGCGGCCGTGTCCCCTTCATCGGGAACCAACTCCTCTTCTTCTCCAGCTTCATCTTCATCACCTTCCTCGCCCTCGGGAATCTCAGGAAGCTCGCCGCCGTCGTCCTCGAAGTCGCCGTCAGGGTTCTGCTCCTCGGCAACGTAGGCGCGGTAGGGCTTCGGCTGGTGATTGCCGGCTCCTTTGCCCGGCCGTGGTGGCCTGGGATCCTTGCCGCCCTTGGCGCCCTTCTTGCCGCCCGGGTCCTTGCCGCTGTCATTGTTCCGGCCGGCGTTGTTCTCGAACTCTCTGTGGTGCACCGTCGGTGGCGTGGGCCGATGGTCGGGGAACTGCATCTGCGCCGCCTCGCGTACGGCATCAAAGTCCAGACTCTGGCCGGTGGCCACTAAGATCAGCCTCTGCTGCTCGGCCGTGAACCGCAATCGGTCCAGCAACCTTGACCCTCTTGCCTCCTTGTCGTACATGCCCGACACGTCGATGCCCGCTGCCAGCAAGCTCTTCTCGGTCCTCTGGTACCTGTTGCAGAACGCACGCACCGTCTCGTTGCTGTGCCTGCCGAGGTACTCGTAGTCGTGGAGGAACTTGCGCTTTAAGTACACGGCGCGGGTCTGCAAAGCCCGCCTCAGTGCTGCCAGAATGTTGTCGATGCCGTTGTCGGTGTCGATCTGGGCCACGTCCATGTACTCGAGCTCCTCCTCGGCTTCGCCTCGCAACGAGACGTAGAGAGACATTGCAGCTTCACGGGGAGGCATAAAGGACTTGACCTGCCGTTCCCAGACTCTCACCTTGCGCTCGAAGCGGTCGTAAGCCCTGATGTCCTCCTTGGAGTAGGTCCACTGTGGAGGGTTCGGAGCGGTGCCGCCACGATATCGGACACCTGGCTTGGGTCCTTTGGACACAGACCAATCCTCCTCCTTCTTGCCGTGGGCGCGGCCGATGTCCTTAAGCAGCTTGCCGCGCCATGTGCTCTGATCGCCATCCTGATCTTGCCGTGGAGGTTGCCCTGCGCCGTTGCCTTCCGGAGAAAGCCGAACTTGATCCGAACGACGCCCATCTCCCTGATCGCCGCGTCCTGCTCGAGGTCCTTGGCCGCCGCGGCCAGCCGCAGCCGCCGCCGCTCGCCGTTGTCTCCTCGAGGGTCTCAATGGAAGAAGGGTGTCGGGATCTATCGTCGCATCTGTCGTCGCCGTCTCTGACTCCGCCTGCTCTCTAAAGCCACGGCCTTCCCCTTCATCAAGCTCTGGGGGACTCCATGGCGAGGTCGGCGAAGCGTCGCCCAGTGTCGAAGGCACATCCCAGCACGAGGTGCTCGAAGTGGAGTCGTCTCCGCCTGGGTCTTGGTCGGGGCGAGGAACATACACCCATGTGCCGGTCGAGGTCGAGCGCCTTGTCGGTGTGTTGGCGTTGTAGAAGTCACGGCTGCCGCAAGCTGCACAGAACCAGCCATTGGCATCTCTCGAAAACTCCTCGCTCTCACAGCCAAAGCACTTCCATCGAGGCTCGGGTGCATCCTGTCGCAGTGGGGGCTCATACAAGGTCTCACCTGGTCGTCGGCTGCCCTCGCCGGAAGAAGCGGCCGGTCTTGCCAAGCCTGGTGGGAGCCTCAGAGAACCAGATCCATAGCCGGGAACTCCAGGGCTCTCTGGCGAAGCAGCACTCGCCAGGAAATCATCCAAGGTCTCTCCGGCCATCTCGCGAAGGCAGCTGGCTCCGCTGCCAACTAACAGCAAAGCAATCTGAAGGATCAAAGAGAAGCCATGCGCGCACAGACTTTTTCACACGGAAAGCTAAAGGCTCAGCGGCCGTCTCGAGAGGGAAGCCGCGGAAGGTTCAAGGCTCACCGCTCGGAAGCTGAATCTTCACACTACTTAGGGTACCGTATTAGGGTCCCCTATCATGATCCTCAGGAAAAGGTGCTCTGTGACGCGACAGCAAACCAGGCTGATCTTCGACTAGTCTCCTATGGGTTTAGGTGGTTTACGAACTGAACCATCTTGCTGATTGCCATAAACGAAGCTTTGATTCGTGAGCAAGACCCCAGCCATGCACGAAGCTTAACGAGCCTACTTACCCTAACCAGACGACACACCTCGGAAACGAAGGCCCTGGTAGGAACACTTGTCGGAACTCTGACAGGAAGCTGTTGTTCCTATTGCGCCTCCGCACGTTCGGCAGCGTCCATGGCGGCTGGAAAGCGGAAGCCGCGGAGGTTCCGCACAGCGGAGACCTTGGTAACTCTGGATTTGCTTCGGACATCTATGAAAGGTGTTATTGACACTCCCCTCAGGATTGAGTAATTCAGGGTTCAGGGCTTCGGATGGTAAGGCTTGGTGAGATTAGGGCTTGATCCTTTTACGCAGGCTTTGATCCCATTCCAGCATGCCTATGCCAATCTACCGCGGCAAACACCCAAAGAGCAAGAACTCAATGATTTTCGGTACTGTGTGTGTGAAGTGTAAGTCATGGTGTAGTTCGCGGTGTGGTTGCTCTGCGTGGGCTTGACTTCTCTCGAAACCCCGATTACAAGCGTCGATGACTCTGGCGGCCGGGGGCCCGCAATCCAATCTTTACTGGGTTCTTGTTAAGGAACTTAATTTAAGTTACCACAATAAGGAAACCCTATTATTTACCATAGATCCCTATTATGGTAACTTAAATTAAGTTCCTTAACAAGAACCCAATCTTTAGGGTTTCACGCTCGAGTGGCCGAGGCACAGGACGTGTCTTGGGCGTCAATCGGACACCAAAACGACATGGCGACGATTGTTCGATGTGATGTGAGGGATAGTGATGGCCACTGTGAACACGACAAGAATGGCCATGACATGCTACCTTCTTTTTTACAATCGTAGTTGCACTTCCTACGCAGCCGTGTGTGCGTAATGCTATTCTGTGCCAGCCTTATAACAGCATAACAGGTTGTGACAAGCAGACATATACCCCAAGAAAATTAGAACCTAAGCCCTGTAGTAACGCAGTAGTTTTCAACATCCTCCCGCGCCGCTCGGCCTCCACCGAGTGGATGGTGTGCCCTGTGGGGTCCAATCGCTTCGGGTCCACCCGCTCGGCGTCCGCACGGGACCTCCACAGAATGAATGCCCAGCTCCAGGTGTAGTTTCAGACCGTCGGATGCTCTTGGATTTGGGCCCAGGTCGTAGGGTTTGGGGTTATCCGCTTTTTGGTTGCTAGTTGCTTGTTGTTGGTTTATGCTGCCGATGGGATACTTGCATGACTTCGTGGGCTCATTTGGCTCTGGCTCCGAGCCCACTTTCTGATTCTGCGCCGCGCCATGAACTAAAAGCTTCAAGATTGAAGCCGTAACACTTCGCAGTTTCAGCACTTCTGGATTTTGCCCAACCCACCGCACTTCAACACCCGTTCCTGACCGGGTTCCGGGCGCAGACTTCGAGGTTCGACCTTTGCCAATGCAAGAACCTACCGTTCGCAACGCATCGCTATGCTTGCGGAAAGAGTTTAGTTCCTCGAATCTACTGCTACTCTTGTATCTGTTTCTGCGACTGCGCCTGGGACTACAAAGACAATTGGACAGCACGAAGTCGCATCATCGAGTGTGGCATGCTATGGGCACCATGTGCGACTATTGGTACTACTTCTGCTAGAGCGACGACTACTAGCTATGATAATAGTACTGTAGCTCCTCCCACAGCTCCTACTGCAGCTACGGCTTCGGCCATCGCGTTTGCAACTTGCTGGAAGCTTCAGGAAATAGGTGACCCTAACATAGAACCCTAACATAGAACCCGATATTGCGGGTGTCGGGAATTCGACCAATGCATTTCGGTCCGGCTCTGCTTTAAGCCTCAAACTCTAGACCCTGAAACCTAAAGCCTAATCCCTGGCTCCAAGCCCCAAACCCTAAACGTAAGTTTCTGAACCCGCCATCTCTCTTCGCCAGGGCGCGTGGAGGCGAGGGGCAGACCACATCGCCTGCCGAGAGACGCGAGGGCCCGTCTCATGACTCTGAAGAATGGCTGTTGGTTTTCGATGCTTCAGGATCAGATCCATATGTTTCAATGGCTTAGTGGTTCTTCATGTCTTCGTTTCAGTGGTGTAGTCGTTTAGGGCTTCGGATTTATTAGGTGCCAGAGGTTTAGTCGTTAGTGGTTTAGTCGTTAAGGCCGTTAAGGGTTTGGGGCTGAGGGTTTAGGGTTTAGGATTAGGTTTAGAGGGTTTGAATCACAAAGGCTCACACGTTCTACAAGTATAGAAAGGGTCCTTCTGAGGGTTCTTTACGGCTTGTGCTTGCTTTGACAGGGTTCTACGCGGGTTGTTCGCAACCATGATATCCGAATGTGGCCACGTCTCTTTATGTAGAGGCTGTCTGGCGGTAACGAATAACATGTCGGGTCGTTTGCAGAATTGAGGGGTGTCTTTCTAGAGTGGTGGGCTTGCAACATTCGGTTCAGGGTATTGAGTTCTGCACGAGCTCGCTCGCTCAGGCTGATCATGGGCAAGTTTAATGGACTGCTGGGATGCTGCTAGGATCCGACATCACCCGAGGTTTCGTACCAAAGCCAGAGCTCTAGATGTTTGTTCTCAAACATTAACGAATGCCAAGGGTGGGCAAGAGTCGAGGCACTGTCGCAACAGGAAAACCCCACTGCAACCTGCTCCTCCCCGATACAAGTCTGCATACGTCTTGCAATGCTCACAGACCACTACGTAAACATGTACATGTATGCGTCACATAATATGAACCGGGGCAAGGGCCTCGTTAAGGTCCCTATATTACAAGCCACCCACAGGAAGGATTCTGGTCTAACACGCACGGAACCCCAAAGCCATACCGATCCCCAAGATCCCCTCCAACCTGCAGGAAGTAAACCATGTAGCCGAGAGATGACCACCTGATCCACTTCAACCCACATCTCCCCCCCTCCATCCCCCTTAGGGTGTTGTAGAAAGTGGAGTTGACGGCTTTGTCCGGCTTTCTCGTCACAAGGATTTTTTTCCAGGACTTGGGGTTGATTGCTTTAGGATGCTTCTACGCCTTTTGGGCGAAGAGCCCCCTCGGTTTGCAACCCACATAGCACAAAGCCCCCAAGAAGACCGTGACTGAAAGCACGCTTTTGGTTCTAAAGCCCCACACCCCAAAAGCCGAAACCCTGAAGCCGCACGGCGACAGTCTATAAGGTTCTATCAGGGTTCTGTGTATAGGCTATAAGCTATGCTATCAGCTTGCGGGCGGACGGTAATACAAATTTAGGGGTTGCAGGGGCGGAGTCTGGGTCTCAGGGTGCCAAGGTTTGGGGCTTGGGATAGTTTGACGTGGAACACATGTCGAGTTTTGCTTGCCAAAACGGCAGGCTCTAGGGAATCTGGCGGGCATCGTCTTCCTGCTGCTGAGCTTCTAAACCTCAAAGCCTGCACCCCAAAGTTCGTAACCCCCATACCCGAAACACCTAAACCGCCGGACCCCTCAGCTCTCAAGTCTCTCAGCTGTCGTCCCTAAGGCATCTCTATCTTGCAAGAGACAATCTTGAACGCGGGCTGGGAATCGCCGAGCACGGTACATCGAAGATCTCTGAGAAAGTATCGAAGCAGTCCTGCTAATCAACGGGTCAAGGGGAGTCAGGGGTAGTTTGCCTAGAGCGTCAGGACAGAGTGGTAAGGCCCAAGCACCTGGAGCAAATAGGGCTCAGGATTTGACGCATACTATGCACTGTGACATCCGAATCCTACTGGTTTGGCGTTTTTCCGGTTTTGCCCGGTCTGAAGAGGAGCCCCAAGTAAGAGGGGAACCTCCATAACGGAACCTAAAACACCTGGCTGCCCAAAGGAAACTCTTGATTTTGAGCCTCAAAACCCGTCGAAACCCGAAACCCGCTGCCCGAAGGAAGTTTTTTAAGTGTACCACGGAAGTCCTCATCTCCTGCAAACAAGCCTCGGGAGGGTTCCGGCAACAATTTTGGCGCTTGGGGGCCCGAGGGTTTTTTTGATTAAGGCCTGGGGATCTGGACCTGCCACTCGCACATCCTTCCTCCCGGTATACTGCCTGAATAGGGAGACAACGAAAGAAAACTGCATCAGGAGCGACTCGCCAACGGGTTTAAAGTTGCCGACATCAAGAATTGACTACTTGCGTGCTGGTGATATGCAAGAACCTCCTGCGGATTCCACATCATTCCACCCGAACAATGTTGCCGCATGCAGCAATCCGGCTCAAAGGATTCGAACAGAAGATAGCATCGAAATGCAAGTCTTTGCATGATGTCAAGGTTCTGGCGAGTCCTGAAGCACTAAGAGACGGCGAGCGAATGCCGACATGGTGACACGTTGCAGAAAGGATACGAAAAGCTTGAGGCATCGGCATGCATCGCCACTGTGGGGCACGTCGACGGCAGACTGACATGCTTGGAGGCGATCCAGTTCTGGTACTTTGTTTGACTGGCTTCTGAAACTCAGGGAACTCGACTACGGCCCCAAAAGGGTGGCGGCGGCGGAGGACTTTTCTGGCGCCTTGATGCAGCGGGCCAGGCGGGTGCCGAGCTTTGTGCGCCTGTTGCCACAAGGCGCACGGAAACCGACACACTCATCCCAAACCGCACAGGCATGAGGTCGAAACCGTGCGCCATCCCAGACCTTAAGCTCTAAACCGTGAAAACCTTGATCTCCTGAGTCACGTCAACCCGACCGCCACCTCTCTTTCAATCTCCATAAGCCTTAAACCGAAAACCAGCTGATTGAACCCAAAACCACCAACTTGCAAAACCCTATCCCTACACCCCATAGAAGTCTACACCCCTGCAGAACCATAGAAGCCTTATCGAACCCTCCTAGAACTCTCAGAGATCCCGAAACCTCTCAGAGATCCCGGTCGCGCCTCTCCTTCAATCGATCGTACAGACCCGGGTCTTTCCTGAATACCTGCCGGCTTAGAGTCGAAGACTTGCAGAACAGGATCGAGAATCCACGTCAGGCGGTTAGAAGTCAAGTCTGTCTGGCCTCACTCCCTTGTCCCATCCATAAAACCCTGCCACTTCCAGATTCCATCCTTTGAGGAGGGTTCAATATGGTTCAATCCAAAAAAGCAATTCTCCATGAGCTCTGAATCTGATTCATGAGCTCAAACGCATGCCGGAAGCCCCAAATCCCTTTTCAGCATGGGCTTGGATTGTGTGCCTGGAAACACCCCTCAACAGAGGAGCCCCAAATCCCTAAATCCTTCTTGCACCAGGACTTGTGCAATCGCCTGATTGTTTGGAGCAGACGCGGAGGTTCAGCGCTCATGACTGATCTCCCAAAACCCGCAATCGTAACCCTCAACGCAACAAAAGCCTTTTTTTTCAGCACGGACTTGGAGTGTGTGCCGGCAGCGAAGCTCTCTGGCAAAGCCTTCCTCAGTCACCTTAGGAGACCTCGGGGATGCACATATGCGCAACAAAAGCCTTAAAGCCTAAACCCTTGCCCCTCAAAGCCTACACTTCCTGTCCCCTTCCACCCCCGTAATCCTTTTTTTTGGGGGGAGCCCATGCCTCTGCCACGAGGTTTGAGTGCTGCGAGAGGTCGGGCCTCGAGGGCTTCGGGTCTGTGGATTTCGGGCTTGATGTAGGAACCTGACTAAGAAACCTTGGGCCTTTATTAGGGCTCCTTATATGTATCCTACTATTTTATACTATTTTGGGTTATAGGCCCAGGTTCTCTTAATCTTCCTGCATTAAGGTTTTAGAGTTTCGACTCGCGCACTCGCTCTCGCAGGCACGGCTGTTTCGACTCGCACACTCGTTTAGAGTGAGGGAGTTTAAGATTCAACCTGTCGAGTTTAGGGAATACGCTTTGGTAACTTGGACTAGCCAGGCGAGGTCTCAGAGCGGTAGGCTCCGAGCTTCTCAATTGTTTAGGGTCCCCTATGCCAAGGATTTGAGTGCTTCGGGCTCCAGGAGGGTCTTGGCTTTAGGATGTTTTTGGCTTTTTTGTTTTTTCATATGGGCCCTTTTTCTAACTGCAGGTACAGTAAGAATTCCTTACCAGGAGGAGCCTGTTTGTTGGGGACTCCATGTGGAAACAAGTGGAACCCCTCCCTCGACCGTGAAACCCCTGAGGCCCCCAACAGAAGGCTTTAAGGTTTAGGGCCTAGGGTTCAGGAAGTGTTGGGCTTGGGGGTTCGCAGGCGGAGCTCCTGGCTTGCCAGCCACCAAAACACGAGGCACTTCTTTTGGGCCCCGGCAACTCAATCGAACCATCTGCCGGGAAGCCGGCCTTGCAGCGAAATCTGAAGGTGTCTTGCTTCGTGGTCCAGGGGGTGCATTTAACTATAAATTACATCTTCTGCTTCCCATGTGCACATTCTTGGCCCTGCCACCAAGTGCCAACACTGACACCGTGAGATTGCAAGGCCGTCCTGCATGGTCTCTTCCAGCGCCGGCTCCGCGAAACGCTTCAGATGCTCCTGGGCCACGGACACACTGGCGATTTCTGGCGCGCACAATTGTTCGCGCAACAGCTCCACGATACGTCTCACAGCTGTCTTGCGCCAGGCCTCGCAGAAGTTCCCTCCCTGCGGCCTCCAGACCTTGACGGCAGGAGCGGAAACTGCGACTCGCCCGGCAAGCTCCATGCGTCAAAACGCAGAAACTTGAGCTTTTTCAAACCGAGTAGTACGAACTGACCATGCGCACAAAGATTGAGGATGCTGATCTGGTGGTGCAGAAAGATGATGGTGACGATGGCAACAGTCGCTGACGACGACGATGCCCATCGCAACTGCGACAGTCGAGGGAGGCGGCATGGCAATGAAGATGAGAACAAAACGAAGATGATGCAGTCCCGAGCTGGCAGGAGACGCAGACAACGGTGGCAGAAATGCACAAAACACGATGATGACGATGTTGATGGTGATGATGATGATGGCGATGATGGTGCTGGTGATGATGAGGGTGGTGGCGGCGGCGGTGGTGGCGGTGGTGGTGGCGGTGGCGGCGGTGGCGGCGGCGGTGGCAATGTGGATGGCAATGGAGATGGTGACGAAGCTGGACATATGACTCCCAGAGTCAGTCTTGAAGTGAAGGCGAAGATGGTCCTGGCAAGGATGTTGGCTAGAAGAGCCCGAGTTGCCGGCTTAGGAGGCACTCAAGCCAGCGCGGACATGGCCAGCGTCTACCAACTCACCATCCAACTCTTGGCCAAATGCAACGGGGCAATGTGCCCAAACACAGGAAAGCAGGAAGATGAACCCGCTACCAACATGCACGTGCGAAAGGGAAGAGGAGGGCTTTGTATTCGGCACAAAGCACGTGAGCAAGCGCCTGTGATTTTTTCAATCTGCTCGTGAGATGCAACAGACCTTGCGAAAGCCTCCACCCTGCTCCTACTCAATCCGCTTAAAGCGGAATTGCTGATTGCAGTGGACGGTGACCACTAGTGGTTCTATTGCCACTTTCCGCTTTCAAGCTTATCGTTGCTCCTACCCAACACCTCTGTCACCAGTGGTTCTTCTCTCTCCAGCCCAGGGCTCGTCGTAGATGTTCAAGAAAACCATCGATTTGCATGTTTGGGGCCAGCGCTGCCGCGTTTTCTGCCGTAAAAAACCCTGCCAGAGAGGCTTCCCCCATCGGATTCGGGATGCAGCGAGCCGTGGGCCACTGTTACTGGTGACCGGTGCCTTGGAGTGAACTTGCAGTCACAGTCTGACAGAAGCTCATGGTCTATGGCACTCAATTTTCTGTGTTGTCTTGGACAGTCGCCATATCGCTGCATTTGTGCTGCATGACGAATTAGGCATGGCATCCCCCCTCCCTTGCAGGCCCCCCCTCGCTCCCGTGAACAGGACTTTTTCTTTGCAGCATGCGCAGCTCAGAGTGGGGCTTGGCTGCTTTGCAACTGTGCCTCATCGACCCCCGCGAAGGTCCTCATGCAAAGCTGAAGAATTTCGCATCCGGGGCGAATACCTGAATAAGAATCGCTACAGTCGTCCAGCCGCGTCCAGGCTTCCTGAGGGCAATCTTGCGTCTTACAGGAGCCGGACTTCATCCGCGCAGACTTCAATGCTCTCACCGGCTTTCAAGTCCGACATCTTCTCTTCCAGCTCCTGGCTTCCATCGGCAATCTGGAAGTAGCCTAACAGTAAAGCCTACCCACCAGGATGCAGACCCGTCCTTCTGCAAGCGCAACGCAAGGGACTCCGCCGAGTCTGGGTATGGCAGCTGCGCCGCCACAAGAAGCAGTGGGGCCAGAAGTGCCAGGCGCCTGCAACATAGTCAAAGCTTGTTTCAGCTTTTTTGGGGCACGTTCACATTCTGGACCCGGTGCTAGCTTACAGCTTCGCATTGTCAACTCACATTCGATCTTGGGGCTTGAGATGTCCAGGAGGATGGTTGCAGCCGTGGCACGTGAGGCAGACGCCGAGCAGACCCTCACACGTGAAGCCCACCGCAGCTAATGCCAAGCCTTCTGCAAGTTCGTGTCTGCGTGGCTGCGAAGAGCATGTGTACAGCACAGAAGCACGAAAATGGCCCAGCACATCCCTCCTAGCTGTCCCAAGCACCTAATCATAAGACATCAAGCTTGCAGTTCAGGAACAGCAGAAGCAAAGGCACTGCAGCATGTTGATCTGCGGCTGTGCGAACGGGCTGGCTGCAGCGACTACAGCGGCCATTGTAAGGGCAACAGCCACTGCGAGCCATCTGGAATTCATGGTAGCCACCTTAGCGAATTTTTCCAAAGGCTGCAGAAGAAGAAACGGCTTGCCGTTTACTGGCTACTTTGATATGCATTGACAACTCAGCCGAGGGGCTGCGACCATCAACGCAGAGGCTGCTTTCAGCAACACCTCCATCCAGACCTTGTCACACTGCGCCTCGGTCGCAGACAGGCCCTGCAGCACAATGGATGTTGCCTCTTGGCTCTGGCGTGATCATTGCGATTCGGAACAGTGATGACGATGACGGCGACTATGTCGTTCATAAGCCGAGAAAACATCCTTGTGTTTGAAACTGCTGTTAGTGTCACCGACTTAGAAATGAGGAGGTCCTGAAAGTGCCACAGCCCTTCTCAATGTCACTGGCATTTCCGAAATGATATTGTGGTTGTTGCTCCTATGCGCTTGGGCATCCGTCATCGACCTCCTCCTCCTCCTCCTCGTCCTCGCCGTCGTCGTCGCAGCAGCAGCAGCAGGGAGGAGCGACGTGACATAGTACAGTAGCAGCATGTATTCTGCGCAGCCATTTCCAACTGAAACGGTACTTTTGTATAGTTACTAGGTCAATGCAAGCTGAGGGCGCCGCGTACTTGCAAAGCAGATCTTTGGTGCCCATCAACGATCCTTGGGTGGAAGATGGAATATCATGACCGGAAAACTCCAAAAATCCTCAACCCTAAACTGCCCCTAAACCCTAACCGACCCACGAAGTAGATCATCGCCGGGGTTCTGTCAAAAGCGTTCTCCTCAAGGATGGTGCGCTCCGTCAGCATTTGCATAAGATCATTCCGGCTCCTTGGCTGAGCTTTGAAGCCTAAAGTCGGTTATGTTATTGTTTTGCTATGATAAGAAGAAAAAGAAAAACCACATGTTCATGACATTGCTCATGTTGAGAGAACATTTTCAGAATACTACTAACAGTAACAATATCAATTATGATAATCATGATAATACGGTTATGATAACAATAATGGCAACACAATAATGATAACGATAGTCATAAATAACTATAACAACAATAATGATAATAATGGCAATAGTGATACTGGTGATAATAAAACTCTCTCTCTCTCTCTCTCTCTCTCTCCCAGGCATTCGAAACGTCAAGCCTGACTGAAGGATATCTCTACACCCGAAAGGCCCTAACGTGCCCTAAACCCCATAAAGCTCTTGAAAACCCGTGAAGACCCCCCAGAGATCCTAAGCAGAGTAAAAGGGTGCTTCTAAACCCTAAACCCTAAATCCTAAACCCAGGCTCAGTATATCCGCCTCCTTCTGGTCACCGACACCAGCGAAGCTCAAGGCCTCGAATTGGCAATGTCTCGTAATGAACCCCTGATTAAGAAACCTTGGGCCTTTGATTGGGGTTCCTGATATGAATCCTACTGTTTTGGGGTTATAGGCCCAGGGTTTGATAATCGGGCTCCTACATTAATCTCGAATGTTTAGGGCTAAATTAAAGGTTTCGGGGGTAGACCCCTGATTCATAAACCCCATTCCGAATGGACCCCTCCCACTGTGAGGGAGAGGGGAACCTTGGGGTTAGGGGTTAGTGTTTAGGCCACATAATTTCCAATTTCGGGGCTTTGGTGTTTAGGGTTCGGGGTGTAAGTCCGGGCCACGTCAAACCCGCATGTGCTCCCCGGCAAAGCACTGACAGTCCTTGGTTGCGGCATCTACCCCTCACTGGATTCTGTGATTTTGGAAGTGCAGCTGTTAGATACTTGTGCGGGTAGACACAGGTGGCTCGGGGATTAAGGTTGCTGGAAGGACTCAAGACTCAAGACCAGTAAGACAAAGACAGCAGCTCTTACATGAACAGAAGCAACGAAGAGGAAACGAACAACTCATGAATGTACAGGCCTACCATGGTGAAAGCGCCAGAATCTACTTCCAGTCACAGACTGGCACAAGTAAGGTGAAAACCCACACGCTACAAGAAACGCAGGCCCAAGGACCCACGTCTGTTCTTTAAGCTCCCTGGAAATGGTTTGAGCGGATCTCGTGGTGACGAAGCCCGCTCATAACTTCAGGCAAAAAAGAAGAACCCTAAATCCTTTCCACACGGCTTCTTTGGGTCTGCCCTGGTGTCTGGAGGGTACCCAGGGTGCTGCAAGCCATCTGTCCAGACTTCTTCTGACTGAGTGATACTCACTGAAGAGCAATAGAATCACGAGAACTGAGGGCTTTGAACACCGATACGTGTTCGAGACCTGCAACACTAAACAAGATAACTCTACATATTCGTAACAAGGGCTCGCGACCTCTCTTTAGCAGGTTTAGAGCTCAGGCTCAGGGCAGCCAAGCGTCACTGCATCCTTGTGAAGCTCGACCAGAGCGCCTCCGCGAATATGAACGGCCACGTGTGCAGCGGCAGCTGCAACCAGCCGCTTTTTCAACACATCGTCCTATCTTGGACATTGGATGCCGGAAGCTTGACTGATGAAATATGACCCCAGGCAACTGAATCCTAAACCCTGAACCGGTCCTCCAAGGCCATCTCATCGCTGCCCATCCGTAGCTTCAAGCGCACCTTTCCCTCCACCTCCGTAGATCCAGAGATAAAGAAGGTCTTGGCCTTCCTGACGCGCCAGGAAGGCAAGGGCCACTCTCGAAGTCAGCCGAAGGGCATTCTGGCTCCATTATCACTACTAATTATTATCAGTACAAGTATCATTAGTATTGCTTTTACTATGACTACTGCTATTCTTCGCTGACACTGCATCACAGCATAACTGGCAACAGGGCCCGTGGCTCGCACGCGGAGGGAAGCTCGTTTCCGCCAAGCACTGGAACGGTGAGCTCACGGTGCTCCCTTCCCCCGAACAGGAATGAATGCTGCTTTGATCCCGGCCTCATCACCGCTCGCTGCTTCACGAAGAGGAGTGCCATGAGGCATGGAACCACGATGACATAGGCGAAGACGCTGACCCACCCGACCCAGTCAACCTCTAACAGGAACGCGGCCAAGAGACAAACCACACGGCAACGGCTGCCGAGACTGAGCTTCCGACCCAGGCCGACTCGCCGCCCGCATTGCACTTCAAGCGCGGGAAGAGCGGTCGAAAGGCCAAGTCGTCTGGAATGGCCTTTCCTGCACAGGTCGTCGGCTTCGAAGCTAGGCGGCAACATCCTAGCACCAAGGGATGTCTGCACAGCGCACGGCCGTCCTTCACCGTCCAAGCGCTGACAGTCCAGAAGTTGGGCAGCACCCGAGGCACCCCCAACGAAAAGGATCGTCAGAGCCTTCGAAGACATGCTGATTCCTGAAGTCATGTCACGTCAACATGCAGGTACCCCTCGAACGAAGTTCGGGTCTTAAAGGACCTTACACAAAAAGAAGGCTGGGGTTCCTGGTATTCTTGCAGCTTCGACTCCCAGCCCATGGCTGAAGAGCTCGAGGCACATGCAGGCGGCCACAGCTAACAGAGGCACCAGCGGAGTTGCCAACGCGAAGGCCGTTCGGACCGTTGGAGCATCAAAGATGCACTGCAAGGCGAAGGCATTTTGCACCTCCAAAGGAGGACTGGCATGTGTTCTTTGAGGCCTTCCTCCTGTGCTGCCACGGTCACGGCCTCGGCACCCGTCAACTGCAGGACCTCCATGTAAGATAGAAGACCATCACCTGAGATGCGCTTCTACCAGTCAGGCCGAGGCCGCAGCCAGCACGAAGCGTTTCTGCCGCTGCAGCGAGGCGCTGCTGTCACCTGCAACGGAGACGTCGGGCACGCGCCTCACGAGGTTCCTCAGCCACCGAGCTTGAGCAGACGAGAGAGCTCTAGACTCGAAATCCTCTAGGCAAAGCGGCTTGCCGAGGACGGCCCAAAGCTGAAAGAGCTGCAGAAGCGCCGGCGCCTGTGCGGCCAAGAGCTGGCCGAGGCTCTGAGCGCGGAGGTCCCAAAAAGGCAAAGCCGGCCTGTGAAACAAAGCCCCTCTATCTATCTATCTGTATATTTATATATATATATATATATACACACACACACATTGTTATATATGAATATATATACCAATATATTAATATACTATATATATATATATATACACATATATAAAGCCTGGGGGTTTAGGGTTTAGGGCCTTCGTTTTCGGGTTAAGGAGCAACCTGTAGCCAAGGTGGCACCTGCAGGCCCAGAAGGCAGCGCTGGAGAAAAGAGCAAGCACAAGGGCCACTAAGAAGGCGAAGCCAGAAAGCTCTTTGGACGTGGTGGACATCTTGCCACATTGGAAGCACTCGTTTCTGAAAGCTCTGAAGCCGGGTGCGCAGTCCGTGCACAGTGGGCCGCCGTAGCCTCGGTTTCCAGTAACATGGAACTTTCGGAGCCTTCCGCTCAACGTGCTCCCACGATGGCCCGTGTCACGTTCAGGCTTCCCTCCACGGTTCCGATATACGGTATACGTGTTCGAGAGTTCGCTTCGAGAGGACAGGAAACAACAAGCAGAACACAGCCCGTTTTCCATGTGTTCTTACTCGCCATCTCGAGTCAACTGTCTCGCTGTCTCGCTGTTGTGCTGTTGCGCTGTTGGGCTGTTGTGCTGTGGGTTGGGCTGCGGTGCAGTTGTGCAGTTGTGCAGTTGTGCAGTTGCGCAGTTGTGCAGTTGCGCAGTTGTGCAGTTGTGTGACTGTGCTGTTGTGCTGGTGTGCTGGTGTGCTGGCGTGCTGGTGTGCTGTTGTGGTGTTGTGCTGTTGTGCTGTTGGTTGGGCTGCGGTGCAGCTGTGCAGTTGTGCAGCTGTGCAGCAATGCAGCTGTGCAGCTGTGCAGCTGTGCTGCTGTGCAGCTGTGCTGTTGTGCTGTTGTGCTGGTGTGCTGTTGTGATGTTGTGCTGGTGTGCTGCTGTGCTGTCGTGCTGTTGTGCTGGTGTGCTGGTGTGGTCCTGTGTTGTTGTGGTGTTGTGGTATTGTGGTAGTGTTGTATTCGTGTGTTGTTGTGCTGTTGTGCTGCTGTGCTGCTGTATTGTCGTGTTGTAGCGTTGCTGTGTTGATGTTTTGTTGAGTGGTGTTGTTGCTGTGTTGCTGTGTTGCTGTGTTGCTGTGTTGCTGCGGTGCTGCGGTGCTGCGGTGCTGTGGTGCTGTGGTGCTGTGGTGCTGTGGTGCTGTGATGCTGTGATGCTGTGGTGCTGTGGTGCTGTGGTGCTGTGGTGCTGTGGTGCTGTGGTGCTGTGGTGCTGTGGTGCTGTGGTGCTGTGGTGCTGTGGTGCTGTGGTGCTGTGGTGCTGTGGTGCTGTGGTGCTGTGGTGCTGTGGTGCTGTGGTGCTGTGGTGCTGTGGTGCTGTGGTGCTGTGGTGCTGTAGTGCTGTGGTGCTGTGGTGCGGTGGTGCTGTGGTGCTGCCCTGTTGGCTTGTTGTGTTGGCGTGCTGCTGCGTTGTTACCTTGTTGGCAGTTGTGTTGATACATGCTGTTTGTCACTTGTGCGGCTACACGGTTGTTGCTGCTTGCTGTTTATTATTTCTCATTTGATCTCAGTTGGTGTTCTTTGCTTGTTACCTGTTGCTTGTTGCATCTGTGTGTGTGTGTGTGTGTGTGTGTGTGTGTGTGTGTGTGTGTGTGTGTGTGTGTGTGTGTGTGTGTGTGTGTGTGTGTGTGTGTGTGTGTGTGTGTGTGTGTGTGTGTGTGTGTGAACCTCCCTAGCACATGGGAGCAGAGGGTCACTCCTTCACGATTGCAGGGGGCCAGCGCATGGTGTTGTGACGCTGGCCAATGAAGCTAGCAACACCATGGGAAGAGGTTTGGGACGCCAAACCTTGTACCTGCACAACATTGAGCTGGGGCCCCTGTGCCAGCCAGATTAGAAGGCCCCTGTGCCAAGATTAGAAGGCCCCTGTGCCAAGATTAGAGAAACATACAACATACTCTCCTCTTCTCACTCTCTTGGCCGAATCAGTCAGTGTGACTAGCGTGGGTCGTTGAGACTCCAGAGCAACGGCTTTCCGTCATGGCGCCGTGGTGACCCTCCGGGGAGACCGGTGATGAACCGGGTGTTCAGCCTTCGTTCAGATCGTTCAGATTCTCCCGATGCTACTTTATCTCTCTCTCTCTGATGCTTGCATGTGCATCTGACATGAGTGCAGGTGCGGTAATGGACGGCTAATGCGGTAAGTGCGTCTAGTGTGCAGGTGCTACCTCCCTAGTCTGTCCCGTAGTCGACCGCTTCTTTATTTCTCAGGGAATGCAAGGGCATGTGCATCCGACATGAGTGCAGTTGCAGTAATCGACGGCTAGTGCAAGTGAAACAGCGCTCTCTTCGGAGAGTACTCGGCCTCTCGCTTTTCTCTCCCCCTAACCCCACACCCTAAGTTGAGGACCACGCAGGACGTGGTACCTCTCTTTCCATTGCTCCTGGGTGCTGTTCTGCACAGCTGGAGGATGGTCCGCCGCTCCTGGGTGTCTTTTGCTTCACAGCTGGAGGGTGGATGTTCCCTAATCCTGCTACTGGCCTTGGACCCTGCTCGGGTAGCTGGGCAGTAGTCACTCCGTTCCTGGGTCTTCGGTGACAGCTGGAAGGAGTGTCCTCAACCTAATCTCTCCCCCTAATTACAACATACAATCACATGTGCAATACATTGGTCAGAAGCTGCTAGCCCTGGACCCCTTCGAGGGTAGCTGGGTAGCATTCTTTCCGTCAACCCTCCTTACTGTTGCCTTTGGGGGCCGTCGCGCCCAGCTGAGGAACAGTCCCCGGCTGGATCTGGGCCCTTGCAAGGGCAGCTGATCAGCCTTCCTTCCCCTCTGTCGCTTCTGGGGGCTTGCGTGCCCAGCTGAAGGACAGTCCAAAACCCTAACTTTAACGCCTCACTACATCTTGGACTACCACAACATCCCGCACCGACAGCCTTATTTCACTGCACACAGCCGCCCCAAGATGGGGCTGTGTGTGTGTGTACCTCCCTAGCACATGGGAGCAGAGGGTCACTCCTTCACGATTGCAGGGGAGTGTGGCACTTGCGTCCTACCACACTCAACGAAGCTGTGGATGCAAGTGGGAAGCGGGACCTGATCAGTCCTGTGTACCTGCACAAAATTGAGCTGGGGCCCCTGTGCCAGCCAGATTAGAAGGCCCCTGTGCCAAGATTAGAAGGCCCCTGTGCCAAGATTAGAGAAACATACAACATACTCTCCTCTTCTCACTCTCTTGGCCGAATCAGTCAGTGTGTGTCAGTGTCAGTGTGTCTTTCAGTGTGTGTGTCAGTGTGTCTGTCAGTGTGTGTGTGTGTGTGTGTGTGTGTGTGTGTGTGTGTGTGTGTGTGTGTGTGTGTGTGTGTGTGTGTGTGTGTGTGTGTGTGTGTGTGTGTGTGTGTGTGTGTGTGTGTGTGGTGTGTGTGTGTGTGTGTGGGTGTGTGTGTGTGTGTGTGTGTGTGTGTGTGTGTGTGTGTGTGTGTGTGTGTGTGTGTGTGTGTGTGTGTGTGTGTGTGTGTGTGTGTGTGTGTGTGTGTGTGTGTGTGTGTGTGTGTGTGTGTGTGTGTGTGTTTGTGCGCAGGGGGCTAGCTGCTTGTTGTCCTGATTAACTACAGATTGCTCTTGCTTGTTGTGCATTGCTTGCTGATTGTCACTTATCGCTCATTGCGTGTCGACTGTTGCTTGTTGACACTTGGTTGATTGCTGTTGTTTTGGCGTCGTCGTCGTCGTCGTCGTGGTCCTTGTCGCCGTTGGCGCTGTTGCTCTTGTTGTTGGTGCAGCTTCTGTTGTCGCTGTTCCTTCCGTTGTTGCCGCACTTGCCTAATTGATAGTGCCGCTGCTGCTGCGTGCAGCAGGTCTTGTTTCTGCTCCCAGTCCCTCGTTTAGCGGCGACCAACAAGACCGCGAACTTAACACACATGTCTGAAAGCAACAGCAAAGCGGAAGGATATGAGATATACGCAACCAGGCTTGCACCCTGACATCGTCGTGCTCCCACAGTGTTGCGGGATAAGGCAGTGGTAAGCCCTGTCCGATGGCTGCCGGAGGCGCGCATATCCTGGTGTTGGAGGTGCTTCTGCTGCAAATAGTCCGTGATCTGGGCATTCCAGACGGAGCTCGCTGCAAAGCTCGCACCTTTCCTCCAAACGTGCCGTGCCTGCTCTGCACTGGCAGCTCTTATTGCCGGGTGGGCCACGCATGCTCCCGAACATGCACTCGCAAGCAGTTGCAGAACCGCTGGAGGAGCTGTCCGGCGGGCAGGGCTTGCAGCTTGCTTGGCCCTCCATCTGTGCAAAAGTGTTCGGTGGACAGGCGGTGCAGTTGACTCCATGACCCGAAAATCCGGCTTGGCACGCGCACATGTCCAAAGGCAGAAAGACCTGCGGCGTGATGCGCAAAGTGCCGGCCACCGGCAAGGCACAGGCCCAGCCCTCTGTCTTGTTGGTGACCGACCTCAGAGGGCCGGCAGTCTGCGCAAGATGTGCTGTCTAAGTCGTCGAAACTGCCTAACTGTGAATCTTACCAGCTCGCTCTCTGGCCAGCAGTCACATCTTCTCCGACAATGGCAAGCAGCACAGCAGGATTACATGTGTTTCGAGACCTTTCGGAACACGAATGTCAAAGGTCAAGGGGACAAAAGCCCCAAACCCTCCACCGTCAAGTCTCTGAAGCTGCGACTTTGCAAGGGCTCAGCGCATGCTGGCGCCCGCATCGGAGACCAGATAAAAGGAAAAGAAAAGAAGTACTAAAAATTAAGAGAAGTAGTAATAAATGTCATAGTAGTGACAACAGCAGAACCGTAGTAGTAAAAGCAATAATACAAGTAACAGTAATCTGAATATGAGAAGTAGTACAGTAATAAATGTACAACATTGCAATCGATAGTAATAATAATGGTAACAAAATTAAGCATAATCATAATAACAATGCAAACAATAAAAAAAAAATGATAACTAGCAACTAAAGCAATAGTAATCATATCAATAGTGATAACAAAAATGACAATACTTTCAATTTTACTCTTAAAACTAACAACTTTGTTACTGATGATGTTGATGATACTAACACAAATGAAAAATTAACACGAACAGTTACTACACATAATATTGTAGAAAAGCAATAACAATAGTAGAAATAATAGTAGTAATACTGATGATAACAACGAATTCTGATGGCTCACTTCGGCATGACCAACACTTAACCCCAAACCCCACCCCCAACCCTGCACCGCACAGGGCTCCGGATCTCACGCTCTTTAGGGTTTTCGGTTGCTTTCGGATCAGCAGTCCAGACAAACCACGGAAGGAGTACACGTTAGACTGAAGACGTTGATCTCCCTTGTAAAACAAACAAAATCTTCAACTCAAGTCACAAATATTAAAATTCTGCATTCCAGACAACAGAAAACTCAAAAAGACAACTTCAGATCAGCATAAAAACAAAAAAATCGAAGCCAATAAGACACAATGATCAACAACTGAACCATAGAGGAAAACGAAAACGTAGAAAGAATCAAGATACAGTAGACAAATAGGAGAACAATAAAACAGCAAAAGTTATGAACAAAAAACATGCAAAACGCAATAGAAACACACACATGCACACACACACACACACACACACACACGCACACTAAAAACAAAGAACTGGAATAAATTGAAAACATAATAAACAAAGGCATGTTCTAGCTTGACCCGCCCTGTCTTACAGTGCTGAGAAGTCACCTAGACCATCTTAGAACTCTCAACTCCAAACTTGATATTTAATTGTGGTACACAATGGATATGATACTCGAATTGCATTGCAAGGTAGCCAGTTGAACTTAGTACGGATGCGGCTTCAACCCATGCACCTGAGTTATCCACGACACCAGCGAGGCCCCGACCTGGAATCCTGCAGCTTCAGCTCCTTCTGGAGCAGCTGCTTCATGTCCTCTCAGACGAGGGTCTTTCAAACCAGAGGAGGGTTTTCAGAAACTCAAAAAAACCCTTGCTTCACGTCCTCCTTGTTTGCCAAAGCTGTGCCCGATAAGTCCAGGAATGTCTGTCGGCTGAGCGCTCTCTGCACTGCCACCGGTGCAAGGACAAGGGGCCTGCTATTCCTGGGCTCGGTTTTTGAGGGAAGTCACTTTACTACAATTACATATTTACCCATGCTCTTTACTCCTTCTGTACTAATTAACTTAAACTTATCTCCTCAAGAGGAACCCAGCTTCCGCTGCAAGCGAACTTGTGAGGCCGCCGGCAATTCCTCGAGTCGGGTGATCTTGTTCTCTGACAGGTCAATGGCCTGCAGAGTCCCGCGCACGGTGGCATCCCAACTTGGTCTCGTCTCATTCCGCCCGCTGAAGATGAACGTGGCGGGCAAAGTCTCTAGACGCGGCATTGCACCACGCAGGCCGCAGGCCCTCGCATGCACTTTGACCAATGGTGTTGGCGCAAGTGCAAGCATGAAATCGGCTACGGTCCCGCGCAGCTCGCATCCAGACACCTTAGACACTTCAGGCTGGCAAGACCTAGATCGACCCCGCCGGGGTTTGGCTTCAATCGACTCAGAAGCTCGCATCCAGTTCTTGCAGGCTCGGGAGAAACGGCTCAACCTCCGAGACTTCCAGGGGGAAGAAGACTTTTGGGAGCTCGCCGCCTGCCCTGCTGGCCTCAGTGCCAACAGCAAACAAAACCCCCGACGCCTCCACGGGTTTAGGGGTTTCGACGCTCACACTCGCACAAGGCAGGCAAGGCTCCACACAAGGGGTTTAGGGTTTAGGGGTTTACGGGTTTAGGGTTTAGGACCTCATGGCAGCACTGAGAGCCCAGCAACCAGGTTGAGGGTGCGCAGGTGCTGGCAGCAGCCTTTCCAGACTCTCGCAGAAAACCAGCCGGTGACGTTGGTGTGGCTTAGGTCGGCGGTTGTCAGATTCGTTAGGTTGACGAGCGCATCGAGCTCGCCCGCAATGGGGGAGTTGGAGACATCCAGATCCTGGAGCTCTCTCAAGCGCCTCAAAGGGCCGAGGTCGCCCGAGATTTGGGTGTGGGAAAGGTGCAACTCACTGAGCTTCGTGAGGTCCTGTAAGTTGCCCAGGTTGCCGGAGGCCTGGGTGTGGGAGAGGTGGAGCCGCTTCAGCCGGGTGAGGTGTTGCAGGGGGCCCATCTCACCCGACACCTGGGTTCGGGAGAGCAGCAGCCACCGAAGTTTTCTGAGGTTCTGCAGGGGTTCCAGGATGCCCGACACCTGGGTTTGGGACAGGTCCACTCGCATGAGATGGGTGAGGTTGCGCAGGGGACCCAAATCACCCGCAACTCGAGTTTGGGATAAATACAGCTTCTGAAGCCCCGAGGTGATGTGCTGCAAAGGCTTCAGGCTCCCCCACACTTGGGTTCGGGACAGGGACAGGGAGAAGAGTTGGGTGAGCTTCTGCAGGTTCGCCAAATCGCCGAAGACCTGCGTGTGGGAAAGGTGGAGGCGACCCAGGACGGTGAGGTGCGATAAAGCTTGCAAGTCACCCGACACACGGGTCTGCGAGAGAGAGAGCTGAGCGAGCTGGGTGAGGCCTTGCAGGCTCTGCAGGTTGCCTGACACCTCGGTTTGGGAGAGGAAAAGCCGCTCAAGGAGGCTGAGGTTCTGCAGGTGGCCAAGGTCGCCCCACACTTGGGTGTTGGAGAGGGACAGGGACCAGAGCCGGGTGAGGTGCTGCAAGGGTGCCAGATCACCGGATACCTGGGTGTTGCACAAGTCCAAATACCTGAGGCGGCGGAAGTTTTTCACCGGCACGAGGTCGCCTGCGATCTCCTTCCGTGCCAAGAGGTCCAACTTCGTGACATGGCAGCCCTCCGTGCAGTTCACGCCTTTCCATTCGCACGGATGTCCTTGCCAATGCTTGGCAAGGTTCCAAACATTGCTATTGCCCTGATTACGGTGAAAGCACGTATTGCCGCTGTTACAACTATATTGCCAGTACTGCCATTCCTATTGCTATTACTATGACTGCCAAGAACTCTACACATATGGCAACAACAATAACGAACCCTAAAAAGCACCGATGGTTTTCCCGCTCCACGCCGTCCTTGGCCACTGAGGCCAAGGGCTTGGAGCCAGGAGCGAAGCTCGGACTCGGAGGGACCTCGGGTTCTGGGCCCCGGCCCACTGGGTTTAGGTGTCGGCGCTCACACTCGGAGAATCCAGGCGAGGGCTTAGGGACCCTGAGCCTTACCTTACACCCTAAATTCCTCTCTTCACCCGAACTTCTCCTGGTAACCTTAGGCTAATGTTTCGGGTTTGGGTTTCGGGTGTCGACTCTCACTTCCGCGCGAGGCAGGCAATGTTTAGGGAAAACCCGAAAACCCAAGTCTTCTCTGCCAAAGGCACAAGGCTCGTGCCCCTCCTGCGCCAGGCTCGCAGTCGGCACCTGTGATCAAGTTCTCGCTCTGGCTGAGATTGCTTGCAAATCCCTGATTTTGAACCCTTCTTGTCTTAACGACTCTGTTGCCTCTTGGAATTAGAACCCCTTTGAAAGTAGATCTGTTTGTCACTCAGAGGCTACACGCTGGCACTCTGCTCTCTGCAGTCGGCTTCGTTTCTGTAAGGCGCACGTCCTGCCGCAGCTTGTTACGTGCTAGTTGTTTGTGCCGCTGCTTAACATTGAACGGTCCACGCGGTTAAATATGATTTTCGAAAGAAAGATCAACTCGCGTCGCGGTTCGCATGTGGAGATCCAAAGCCTTAGCAGCCTTAAAGAGTACGGAAGTCCCGGCCCGAAGCCCCGAAAACCGAGAACCCAAGCCCCGGGGAAATCCTACTACAACCCTCCTCACCCCAATGCTCTGCGGCGCTCATCAGCACTGTTCTGAGGTCCTGACATTGGTCCCTCTCGGCTCCCAAGGCCCCAGGCCAGGCTGAGACGACCCCTTGGCAGTCTGGGCTTGGCGACGAAAACTCCGATTTTTGGGGCTTGGGGCTTGGGGGTGGGGCCGGTAGGGCTGAGGGTTTTGGGGGTTCAGGGCGAGGGGAGTTCGGTCTGGAGCTTGCGGTCTGGTGCAGGGATTTCGGATTCTCATATAACTCACAAAAGTGCTTCTGCAACCAACAGCCAGGCATCTCTCTGCTGCTGACTGAGCGAGAGTTCCGGTCGCACGCCGCGGACACGGCTAAGGCAAAGCCCAGCAAGCGCAGCAAACACGAACATGTATCATGACATTGGCAACAGACGGCGGTCAGGTGGCTTGGCTACATCAGACTTTGAGCCAAGCCTGCGTCAGACTTATGCAATCTGGAAGGAGCTGACGCAAACGACTGCCACAAGCGCATGAACACCATGACTGCTCAGGATTTGATTTGAACGACCTGACACCATCCAACTGCTGGCAATTCATGGCAGGACAACTGGCAACAAAGAGTTGGGGTGTAGTCTAGTACAAGAGCTGCTATAAGGGATACTATAAGCAAAAGCTGCCATAAGACCACAATGAGGGTCGGGCCAAGTCCTGCCCACGACATCTGTTCCAGACGGCAGCGCACATGAATCGTAACCTCTGAAAGTGGAAGAAAACGTTACACCCTAGGCCCCCCGAGCCCAAACGCCGCAGGTCTACTTTCAGAGCCCCTAAAAGGCCGAAATGAAGGTGGCTTAGGGGTTGCTCTGAGAGTAGGGGTTGGTCTAGGGTTCTAGAATTGCGACTCTCAGAATGGGCTACTACGCAGGTTGCACAATAAGGTTCTATAGGGGGTGCTTTATGGAGCAGTATTGCAAGGGCTGGTTGACTGTGAAGGGGTTTACTTATGCTTTGTAGCGTTTGGGATTTCGACTCGTGAGGAGAGAAGGTGCTTTGGGTTGAGAGCTGAAGGCACATTTTGTGATTGTTGTTTGCCACCGGCTTCGACTCTGCCACCATGCAGGTGCATGCGCGATAATACTGACCATATCGTCCATGCATCTCTTTAACGTGCGATGTCTGCATGTGCAGGTAACAGTATCGACTTCCATATATAGCTATGCCGTCAGCCCCAAACCTCTCACCCCATCCTAAGCCCTTTTCAACATGGGCTTGGATTGAGTGCCCGCGAAGACTACTCAACAGCAGCCCTAAACCCTAAACCCTAAACCCCTTTTTGCAACAGCCTTTCCACTTCGCAACCCCTAAACCCTACACCCCTTTTTGCATCAGGACTTGTGCAATCGCCTGAAGCCCTACACCCCTAAACCCTTAAACCCCGCAAGTCCTGGTCAGGAATTCCTGGTGCTCCAGAGGTTCCTCTCTGCCCTGAGGCGACCCTTCGAAGGCCTCACATAGCCCTTTATAGGAATCCTAATCGAGTTTTTTCTCCTGTTGATTTCATGGTTACCATTCCTACTACGATTATTGCTAGGTATGGCACCCTTTTCAACGCTATCTGAAAGAAGCGAAGCTAAGCTATCAAAAACCCATGGTTTTCTTCCCTCCTACATAGCAAGGACGAGCCAGCATGGCAGGGTATGAGGCTTAGGATTTCAAGTTTAGCTTTCCTGGTGAAGGCTTACTCTCGCATACTCGTGCACAGTCCTGGGGGCTGCCGAGTTTGGACTACAGCAATACCGCCGCAAAACCCAGACATGTAACCGAACCACTCCCTCACTCCCCCTTTTCCCAATCTCAGCTGCTGCTTTTAAGCGCCTCGCTGTCCGCGCTTTCGGGCTGTAACCCCGGCGTGCGGACGCAACCGCGAGCCCCCTCCGCTCCCGCATCGTCTTTAGAATCCGACACATCCCCAAAAGCCCTGATTCCGGAACAGTTGAGGCTGAGGGTGTAGAGTTTGGGGTGGAGGGCCTCACGTGGGCATGTGGGGTTGAGCGTGCTGAGGCTCTGGATTTCCTGCGTGAATGGAGACTCAGAGCCCCGAACCTCAAGAACTGTAAGCTAAGGCACCGAGCCACAAGAATCTTTACAAGCCCCGTAAGTCTGCTGGCTAACAAGATCCCATGCATGCAGAGCTCGACGCGAGAGGCGGGCGACGCGGAGCCGCGCTTCTTCAGTTCTGAGTTTTGGCGAATTGCATGGGCAGCGCTCAAAAGCTAGATGCATGAGCAACTGGCGCTTACCCGAGGAGCGCATCAGGCTTCGCCTTCGTGCCAATAATTGTTCAAGGCTATGCGAGGTGGAGAAACGAACTTCGGTCTCTTGGACTCTGCATGAAGACTCGTGTTTTGAAGGTCTGGCATATCCCTCCACATGACTACTCGCTGTTCCATACTCCACGGCCTTTCTCAAGAGGAAGCTGTGTGTAGATCTGCACACAACTTCATCACTGATCAACCTGTGCAACATGCGCAAGGCGCGAGTTTTCACATGATTACCGCAGCGATTAGCAGCAAATGAGCAAAAGATGCTTGAGGAGTAGACTAGTCCAAGCACTTACCACCACTGGGGTCACCAAGAACAGCGAGCAGCAGCATCAGCAGTAGCAGGCCAACACCTTCATTCTTCGAAGCAGGAGCAAAGTGATTCTGCTTTTTTTAAGTTATATTTGTTTTTACTAAGTTGTACAATATAATCCATATTGTACAACTTAGTACGAATATAATACTATACTATGTTCTAATAATGATCAAGAAAATCCTCCACGAAGGTGCCATCCCTTAAAATTCTTGCATCGCAGGAGAAAAATCCGCGAAATCCCGAACGACCCCCGAAAGTAGACCCGAACGACCCCGCCTGGCGAGACAGTGGCTCATTTGTCCTCCTTACCTTTCGGCACCTCCACCTGATCCGGGCTTCGAATCTTCGATCTCTCCGCACTATGCTCAGGTTACAAGGGTATTGCCATGTAAAATGCCACCATAGGTGTATGCACCCCAGACATGGTGTCTTTCTTCGGCATGTGGATTCTAGCGCTTCGAGGTGGATGCTCCTGATGTTTTTGGCTTCGCCTCGCAATCTTCTGCTACCTCGACCTGGACGGTGACAAGAGCTACCACCACTACTGTAACATGGACGTACTCAAACATTGGACCAGCATTGGCAATGGTAGCAACACAGCTTAGAACAGCGAGTGCATGGATTACAGCCGGCTTGCCTGGATTATCCATAGCAGCAGAGGCTGATTGCAGTAATGACAATCGTCAATCAGTCGTCTTCACAACAGACAATGCCCCTGCGACCCATGACCAACGAAAGTGCACTCCAGTGACTTTAGTGCCATAAGCAGTGCCGAGCATCTCGATGGCAGCAGACTGTCATGAGGTTGCCATCTAAACAAATGCAACGCAGGAACGCATTTATGCAATCTAAGAGATTTGCCAACAGACCGATTATCCCAAGCCAGCACCTTCGCGCACTCTCCGTACGTCTGCTTGCCCAGCGAGAAGGGGACGTACTTGTACTTGAACATGTGCCTGACACCTGCCCGGGTGGATCTAACAAAACAAGCTGCATCAAAAGAACTACCCGCAAAAACAGCCATGCACTTCAACGGCTGTATGATCTGCAGCCGAAACTTTGCCCCGGGCGATCTTTCATTGTCAGCACCACAAGCACGATGAAGTACCTGCACAAATCTGGAAGGGCACGAGCTTGGGAGGGCAAAAAGGCACCCAAACGCATCGGAGGCAAAAACATACGGACCCGTGCGGGTTAGTCGGCCTCACCATCAGCAGCCCCATTCCTGTCGTTCTCCCCAGCTTCAGCCCGGGCACTCTTCGACGGTGTCGTAAGTTTTTGCAGAAAGAGCAGAACCCTTTTCGACACGGCAGGGCAGGATCCATTTTACAGGGACCCGCAAAATCAGGTAAAGGTACCCTCTAGCTTTCTGGAACCCCTACACATGAGAAACAACCAAAACCGAAGTGTTTCGACAATGCAGACTTCAGCGCTGCACACCAAAAACACCGACCAGGGCAGCTCCAATTATGTTGTAGTCGCGGCAATCCTGAAAATCACTGACATGCGACACGAAGCTAAACCATGTCAGCATGAGTGTGAACCTTGACTTGACAAACCCATGGAAGCCGGCAGCCCCGAAGCTCTCAGCTCCGAACCACCATGAAGCCGCAAAGCCCTAAACCCTAAACCCAAGCACCTAGTCTCCTACAATCCTTTTTGCAGCTGGGCTCTCAATCCGCCCATGCTCTGAAGGTCGAACATCCACAAAAACACAAACAAAAATGTATCTGATCTGTATCGAAACCTATGTATGTGTGTATATATATAGACATATACGCCTTTTTGGCCTATACGCATATATGGGCATATTCATGTATCTACTATTCATTTATTCATGAAGGTATCGTTTGTTTGGTATTACGTTCTTTAATTATTCGTTTCATTTATCCCATTGGCTTTCATATGTGTGTTTTATGTGTAGTTAAATATTATGTCTATTTCTTTATGGTTGATGATATGTTTCTTGGCTTGTTTGTATCTGTACTATTACGTATCTGTTTGACCGCTTCTACATAACACCGAGTTTGCTCAAATCGGGTGCTCACGCGAGGAGAATCGGCCAGAAAACTGGGAGGTCGAAGGCCGGTAGGAAGGTCAGGACTGTCGCTACCAGCACCTGGCATTCGAGGTTGGGGTTTCGGGGGTTCTACATGCGCCGAGTAAGGGTTTTGAACCGGTAGCCCTCGAGCTCCAACGTTCAAGCTTTACCCAAACTTATAGGATCTTATTGGAAAAATTTGCAAAGACATCCCAAACCCCGCCGACATCCGCCGACAGCCGCGGCGGGAGCACCGCACGGATGGCTGCGAACCAGAATTTGAACTCCGGGAGCTTGCGCCTGGAGTTTGGGGTTTGGTTAGTGTTGTTTTGAAGACAATGGTAGAACATGTCTAGAAGGGTTCTACGCCTAGACCCTAAACCCTTACAAATCCTGAATCCCAAACGGTTTCAGGCTTGGTTTAAGCTTCCAGGATATTCCAGGTTTGGGTGATGGTGTTTGTTTTGGACTGAAACCTGTAGCTCTGGATTTATGAACCGTCGGTGTTTGGCCGCCTACAAAGAAGGAGCCTAAGTCTTAGTGCTTTTTGTCGGGGCGTGAACCTTAAGGATTTCGGGTTCCCATAAACCCCAACCCAAACCGAGAGCAGCAGCGGCCAAAGCCCAGGAGCAAACATCTCAATTTCGGGCCTTGGCAACTTTGCGTTGCAGTTCGGGGCATGTCCTTTGCACTTGAAAGCTTAGGGTTTGGAAGGCAATCAAAAGATTCAGTTGAAAAAAAATCGTTTTTCAGCACGGACCCGAAACATTAAACCCCAACCCGCTATCATGCATGTTGAGGTGTGTGTGTGTGTGTGTGTATGTATATGTATATGTATATCTATATATATATACATATACATATACATATATAATACGCACATACGCACACACCCCAAGAAACCCATAAACCCTGACCCTAAAATGTGGTGTCTGCCTTTTGTCTGAGGCCCGGGGCGTAAAGGGTCGAAACTCTTGAGACTCCGTAGTGGGCAGAACCTGCCGAGGGACCGAACGCGCTAAGGTATGCTTTGAAGACTCCTCTTCGGGTACTGGTAAGGCACTGTAAATTACACTGCAAGGCGCAAGGGTGGGGAGCAGGGCGCACCAGGAGAGGTGGAGAAGCCAGAGCAAGTGCAACGGTCCCTCCCAACAAAAGCCGGGGCAGGGATTTAGGGTTTCGGCTTAATGCGACTCTGGAAGTACATTGACACATGGGCGAGGGAGGTAGCGATTTTCGATCGAGCAGCACATTCATTGAAATATGGTTGATTGCTTCGGAGACGCAATGCGCATGTGGGGCTGCACGATGTTACAAGACTTCGGTCCTTATTATATAAGGACCCAAAAATCAGGTACGCCTAATTTTCGGAAACTCTCAAACCCCTCAAGGCTGGGCCCAGAGTGCACGCTACCATTCTCCAGCCTTTCCAGCTGAACTCCGGCAGCCCAAACATGACCACAAAACACCGGAAAGCCTCCGAATCTCTTGATCCAAGACCCGTTGTCGTGAAGTGATTGAAACTGAGCCGTCGGGGGGGCAAGACCTTCAAAGGTTCAGAAAGGGCTTGGGAGTTTTTCGCTGCCTCTTCAATCTCAGGATCCACCGCAGGAGAAAGGAACCTAATACGTGGCATGTGGAGCCGGTGTTCAACGTTTCGGGTTTAAGGCTTTTTCTGCCGAACTTCATAAGTTGTCCTAGCTTTCGTGCTAGGGTTTCCTCAAGTTGGCGAATTTCAGAGTTTCACGGCACCCCAGGATCAAAAGGCAAGAACTCAACGCCAACGACCCCAGCAACATACCTACATACAAAACCCTGAAGCCTATGCCAAAACAAAATCAACCCCGGAACCCAAAAACCAGCCATAAAGCAAATTCGCGACCGCGCCGCACTCCGTATCGCGACCCGCCCGGTGGAACGGCCCGCTAGAACCCCTCCGATCCCGCCCCGTGCCGCACCCTCCCGGACCCGTTCAAACGACGAACACTCTTAACGTTTGTGCTCCCGTGCTGCACCCGTATCGCTGCCCCTGCGGTTACAACATCTAAAAAAGAGAACTCAACCCCCGAAGGGATTTGTCTGTACCGTCGTTCCATAATAAGGTTTACCTGGAAGGCAAGACGGCGTTGTCAGAGACAGTGAAAGAAAGCATACATGGAGGTTTGTAGCCTTCGGCGTGGGCTCTAAGGTTTAATATTCAGCATTTCATGTTCCCCGTTCAAGAGATTTGGCTCCGGAATTGCGTGAAGGTCTCGGGCACAGGTTGTCGGAGTGTAAGTGTCAAGTTTCAAGATTGAGCAGTATCAAAGCTTTGGGATGAAAGTGCTGACGTGCTGAGGTTTTGCTGGGAAATTGGAACGTACTTCCCTTTTTAACCAAGGCACCCGGACAAACACCTGCGAGTGTTTGCTGTTCCGTATCGCCCGAGAAAAGGGTAAGGGGTTTAGGGTGTGCACGGTTTATAGTCAGGAGGGATGTTTAGGGCTCTGGATTAATGTCGAGAAGCCCGATAAGCAAGTTCAGGAGGTAGATGCCCAGGCCATACGACACAATGTAGAAACCCTGGATCAGGAAGACCCTGGCGGTCCAAGGCGGCTCGGGATTCAGGCGGGGGGAGCCCGAAGCCGTATGTGTCAGTCGTATGCCCATGTCGGCTTTGGCTTCCTTATTTTGATGAAAAAACATCGGGCTTTCGTATCATGACTTCGAACTTTGGAAGGCTCCAACAAAAAATGCTTCGGGAACCAAAAAGTTCAAGTTTGAAGACTGAAACACTCAAGCTCGTGAATGGAACCTGGAATGTCAACAGCCGCCATCATCAGCATCAGAGGCTCACCATCGTCACCATACACGGCCACTGTAACTATCTAAAACAATCAATCTGTAACACTGCTTGTGAACCCAAGCTCTTTGACATCTGGAATTTCAATTATTATTGCAGTACGGTGCGAAGGTCTCAGGTTACCCTTCATACCCGTGGCATCCCCCGTCTCCTTCACACCCCCGACGTCACTCCCAGCGTTCGAGACCCGTGTTAGCATCACTATCGTTGTCAATACTTGCACTTGAACTTTGCAGAAAGCCGGTGGCTGTTTGCTGCTGGCCTGATGCCGTAGATCAGCAGGCAAAAAGACAAGGCGAACCACCTGTCAGCATGTTTCATTGACGGAAGCCGGTGTGATTTCGACCCATGCGTGACCATTCTTTGCTGTCTGCTGAAACATTGCTGGCCCGACTGCATGACTAACGACCAACTCGCCCCACGCCGCTACGTGCACGACCTTGCACACATGATTTCAGCTGAAGGGTTCTGGGTGATGTGGTGCTGTGTGCCTACACAATGGCAATGCTGTACAAGTCCTAAATCACGGTCAAAGCGATTAGGACAAGGGATGTCTATTGGCTTCTGATTAGAAGCTGCTGCACCGCGACAATCAACAGCTCGGCCCTGAAATCTCAACAGTTTAGCCCGTGCGATTGAGCAGCAAGAACTCCGCCCGGCAAAAAACAACAAAATGGTTACGTGCAGATGAAACCATATCCTACCATTGGTACTCGCGCGGGGGAGGGGGGGCAGCTCAACATTCTGCTACATTCTGAAAACGACCAAAGCATCCAAAAACTATGGTGACTTCTTCCATGTGTCCAAACATTCTAAAGCAATTCAGGATTTTCGGGTCGGGGCTTGATCCTTGGAGTGTGCTGGGCTGAAACCCCAGCGTAAGCCAAAGCCACCCGTCCAGGTGCAGCCTGCCTTGACTTCGTCCACACAGTGGTTTTGTCCACATAATGCTGCAACCTGCCCTGGGATGGAACTTCGAATTTCGCGTGGACTCCTGTCTATGTCGCACAATGATATGCCGCGTCAGGCATCTCCTCGCAAATCGCGGTTCTGCTACTGACGATGCCAAGTATAAGGGAGACCATATTCTGCAATTCGCACGTGTGACAGGAAGAAGCTTCAAAAGAGACCAGGGACCATCACGGACCTGTTTGCATTCAAATTTCATATACTGAACATAATGGTGTTTGGTATTCGGCAAGGCTTGTTGCAAGCGGCACCGTGAAATGTGTTGTTTCAAGAAATCTTGTTTTTAGACTAAATTGTTTTGTGAAGGAGTGATGTTGTCACTACGGGTCCTACTATTCTTGTGCGATCCTCCTACCATGCCTTGCAAGCGGTGCTGGTTGTCTGAATCGCAACATTGGTGTGAACGTTAGGTTTTTGCGAAGGTGAAACGTCGTATGACAATGGCGCCATGGTAGCCTTATTTACGGTCAAAGTACAAAAGCTCGCAACTCTGTGATTTAGGTTTTGCGCTAAGGCAACTACATCCCTGCAAGAAATTAGCACTTCGCCGTACATTTGCCGTGGCACAAAGCAGCCCACCACCGCCGGAGCTTCCTGCTTTGCCCGAGGGCATCTTCTCACGGAAAGAATCCAAGGCGGGCCAAGGGTTCATGTTTAAGTGCGGGGTCGATTGCACGAAGGTTGAGACACATCTCTGAAAAATGAAGCCTTGGAAGTTTTTTTGACACGACATTGCAACGTGTCACAGGCAAGGACTGAAGGGGTTTATCTCCCAATCTGAAGCAAAGATCTTCTGAGATACGGCAACAGTGCGGCAGCAGACTCCTACGCTTTCTGAAGAGCGTCATCACAAGAATTTGGCATTATCAAAGATCCTTGCACGAACCCAATCACTGAAACACCAAAGTCTGAAGGTCTGTCCTGCACATCTTCCATGCCGCCACACTACCTGGGCCCCTGGGGCCCAATCTTAGCTCCACAAAGCTGCAGCAACATTGTGGCGTACGTTTTGCGGCTGTCCCAACCAATAAATCTCCCTGTCGCTGCCGTGCCATCATCCAAAATCTTTCCTCTTTCTTCCAAGATTTGTACTGCGGCTTCACCAATCGAATACATTGCCTGAACGGAAACACTCCACGCTGCCCCTGCTCGCTTTTTTTGTCACGCACCTTTTCCGACGGAACCAGGTCAACAACTTACCTACCGTGTCTCACGGCGGCGCCCAAACCTGACACCAAGCCTTCATCGGGGTCCCTGGCGGCTGGCAGGCACGGGGAGCTGCCAGCGCACATCGGCGAGGACCTCGTGCAGTTCAAGCGCGTCCCCGGCGACGTTGCACTCCCCCGCGAGCGGGGGTTCCAGCAACGACGCGGCGATGGCGCGCTGCGCAGCGACTGCCAGCAGGCCAGACCGGCGAGCGACCCTCGCTGCGCGCGCAGCGGCCCGCAGGGGCACTGGCACCTCCAAGGCCCGGTGCCCAGCGAGCAGATGGAGCCAGGTGGCTGCATCAGCGCCAAAAGGGCCGACTTCAACACCGCAACAACGAGGCGGCAGCGACGGGCCTGCACTTGCGTCGTGCGGCTCCGTCGACGGCCCGGCCAAGCCGCACGTCAGGACCCGGCTGAGGGGCTGGTGACGGGAGTGACGATGGTGGCATCTACGGCTTGCTGCGAGCCATGCCACAAGGCCAAGACGTTCACGACGACTTCGATGCGGCGGTCGTCGGTGGGAAACACTTGCGCCGGCTTCTTGGCAGACCCTCGCAACAGCCCATTCAAAAGGAGGGCCTGGGAGGCGAGCACTCCGGAAGTTGCGCAGGCAGCCCTGTGATCACTGAGTGGGTCAAGGCGACCACAGCAGGCGCACGTGCGCGGGGCGACCGGCAGTGGCAAGCGAAGCCGGCGCAGCATCAGGATGCGGAAAAATGTTTACCTCACCGTCAGTTCAGTTGAGGTGGGAAAAGCGGTGAAAGCCCGTGCAGCATGCGGCCCAGCCTACAGCAGCAGCGCTCGAGATGCAGCATCAACGTGAAAATGATGCAACTCGAGAGCGCGCTTATCACTGGCAAAGGAAGCCTGATGCTGCCTCGCCGAAGTCGCGGTCTGCTTGCCCGGGTGGCGGTTGCCCCTGCTGCAGCGTGGCCCGCAGGGAAGCATCGTAGCCCTGCTCGCGAAGGCAGGCTGCTGCGTGACAGGCAGCTGCCACGGGCGCAGCGATATCGGTCGCGGACGCTTGGACCAAACGGTCGGCTGCCAGCGGCGCCCGTGCCCGAATCGTCGGCAAACAATCAGCCCACGCGGCCCCATAGGCGGAGGGTGCTGCGTCGACTGCCGAACACAACCCTTAAGGCCACCAAAGCGCAAAGGCAGATGCGCGAGGCGCTGCGCAAGCTCGGGCAGCGGATGTCGGGTGCTCTGAAACAGCAGGGCCGCTAGGCATGCACGGACGGCGTTGTCATGCTCGCGTGCGAAGGCCTCGGTCGCGCAAGCGACAGCATCCGAAGCAGGTAGTTTGCGCGCGGCGAAGCCCAGAAAAGCAAGAGGAGCCACGCGGACTGCAAATCGCCGAGAGCCGGGAGACGGCTGAGCAGTCGGTCTTGGACCTCGCGTTTGCCGCCAAGCTCACGGCGCACGAAAGCTTCACTCCCCACCGGTGCGCCCAGCACCAGCCAGCCCTTGCTGGTCAGCGGGCAAGGACCTTGCGTTTGTCCAAACCGGGTCCGTGCCGACCGGCTGGAGGCGGGCAAGGCCACTGGGTTTTTCACCTGCCGCATTCCATACGCGGGTCTTGCCTTGGTGCAAACGAATGCGCCACCTCCAGGGCACCGTGCAGCTCCCCGGTGCATTCCGGTGCCGACACAACATACGTGTCGTCCGAAAAGGAGAAGATTGCTTCACCTTCGCGGAGTCCGGCTGCGGCCTCACTCAGAGCCGCATGTTACGCGAGGGAGTAAAGCGCTGGCATAAGGGGTGAGCCGAGGCTCACTTAGGATTTCATTTTTGGCCTCACTTGGGCCTGCACATTTGCAAGCTTTTGACTCACTTAAACCTTCTTTTTCGGCCTCACTTGGGTCTTCATGGCTTGGGGTTTAGGGTTTCTGGATTCCTGTTCTGCCATATCTTAAACAGAGCCCCTTCGTTTGGCGATTGCGGTTATATCCTATATCTTAAACACCACCCCTTCATGTAGCGATTCCGGTTATCTTATCTCGTAAACACGCCCCCTCATTTGGCGATTCCGGTTATCCTATATCTTAAACACACCCATTCATTTGGCGATTCCGGTTATCCTATATCCTAAACACACCCCTCATTTGGCGATTCCGGGTATCCTATGTCTTGAACACCCCCTCATTTCGCGATTCCAGTTGTCCTCTATATTAAACACACCCCCTGTTTTGGCAACTCCGGTTATGCTATGTCTTAAACACGGCCCCTTCATTTGGAGATGCCTATATCTTAAACACAACCGCTTCATGTGGCGATTTCCGATATTTTTTATCTTAAACACGCCCCCTCATTTGGCGACTCCGGTTATCCCATATCTTAAGCACACCCCCACATTTGGTAAGTCCGGTTATCGTATATCTTAAAGACACCCCCTCATTTGGCGGTTCCTGTTCACCTATATCTTAAACACGCCCCTTCATTTGGCGATTCCGGTTATCCTATATCTTAAGCACACCCAGACAAGGCGATTCCGGGTATCCGATTCCGGTTATCTTATATCTTAAACACGCCCCCTCATTCGGCGTTTCCGGTTATCTTCTGTCTTAAACACATCCCCTCATTTGGCGATTCCGGTTATCCTATATCTTAAATACAAACCCTTCCCCTGGCGATTCCGCTTATCACCCCTCATTTGGTGATTCTGGTTCTCCTATATCTTAAACGCCCCCTCATTTGGCAATTCCAATTATCTTAAAGTTTAAAGGCCCTTAAAGACACCTTCTCATTTGGCGGTTCCGGTTGTCCTATATGCTAAACACACCCCCTCATTTCGTAAACACAACCCGTCATTTGGCGGTTCCGGTTACCTTGCATGTTAAACACCCCCTCATTGGGCGATTCCGGTATCCGATATCTGAAACTCCTCATTTGGCAACTCCGGTGTCTTATATCTCAAACACGCCCGCTCATTTGGCAATTGATGTTCTCTTCGAACTTCAAGACACCCCTCTCATTTAGCGGTTCCTTAAACACAACCCCTTCACGGTCTTAAACACACCCATTCGCTGGTCTGGTTATCGCATATCTTAAACACCCCCCATCTGGGGACTCCGTTCATCCCAGATGCAAACACACACCTGGTGGTCAGTCCGGGTTCGGGGGGTACACCTGACCCAAAAAAGACTAAGCACCTCGACGGGAATCAGTGGGACCCTTCTCTCACTGGCTCGCAAATCCCGCCTCAGGACTGAGTGCTCGCATCGTCGTCGTTACACAGTCCTTGTTTTCAATCAGAATCAGCAAGCAAGCCAGAAGCCCGACAGGAGCCCACCGCCGACGTGACCCCACGCCAGCTGTTCACCTCGCCCGATGTTGACATGTCGCCAAACCTCTCCAACAAGGAAGACCAGAGCGAGCCGAAGACCCCGCAGACCCCATTTGGCCCTCTCATTTGGTGATTCTGGTTATCTTATATCTTAAACACGCCTCCTCATTTGGCAATTCCAAGGATCTTAGAGCTTAAGAAGTCTTCTCAAGAGTTTGTTTTGCAGAGTGTGCATCGACTTTAATAGGAATGACGGTGCTTGCTGAGTTGCCGGATAGTATGGAGGAAGGGACTCTGAAAGTGGTTTGGTGTCCCACGTCTGTCGATGGTCGCAGATATTTGACAAAATGCTTGAGCATGGAGTTGTTTGGAGGCACCAAGGTGCTTTAGGGATTTTGAGGATGAGACCGTCCAAAAGGTTCACGTGATTTGCAGCGTGAAGCTCTGTAGGCTCGCGCAGCTTGATGACGACTTGTCTATGGACCGCAACACGGAAGGCTCAAGCCTTCAAGCTGACTGGATACCTGAAACAGGATACTTGGATCGATCTTCGGGTTACTGCTGTGCAGAACCAGGAGGTTGTAGCACCATTTTGGTGCAAAACGTGCAACGAACAGGTGCTTCCGTCGGAACACTTCCACTTGCAGGCACTTGTGCTGTAACAGTTTCTAGCACACTTCCAGACTGATTCTCGCTGTGTAGCATAGCTTGAAATCGCTAGTTCTCGAAGAAGTCTGAGCTATCGTACTCCAACAGTGTCTTTGATGGCTCGGATGGATGCATGCGGTTTGGCCGCCTGAGAACGCCGTCAAAGTGAAAGCTGCAGTGGGCTTGTTGAAGCATAAGCTCGCTAACCTCACTGAAACGGCTGCACTGCGCAACGCTTGGCGGCACACTTCTCTTGTCGTGCTGCCTGGATCTTACGCGCTGTTCTGCAAACGGCTCTAATGTTTTTTCCTCATCTGCAAAGACCGAAGCACACAAAAAACACATCAAGAAGCACATGAATTTTAAAGCTTAAACGGAAAAAAATTCTGCTTCACAACCACACTTGAAGAGTGAGATGCAAGAGTCAGCAACTGACCAACAGAAAGCAACCGCGATGGGATCAGCAGCTCAGCATGCATTCAACATGCGCGCGTGTTCAACGAAGAAGGTTGTGGCAGCTGTGGTGCCGCTCGGGGCAGAATCAGCAAGCTGGGCTTGTCCGTCCTTCCCGGACTTTCTATCCTTTCCATCTTTGCCAAACTTGCTCTTTCCCTTGCCCTTCTTTCCTTTCTTTCCTTTTCCCTTGGCTGCATAGGACTCCTCAGACTCGTACCAGGACCAGTCATCCCCGAGTCTTGGCTGACTACAACTTGACAGAGCTGCGTGAAGTCTACCTTGAGATCTTCTGCACGACCAGAACTACCGTCGACAATCCTCTTCTCGCTTCTTCCGGACACGGTGGCCGCAAGACGTTCCTTGTGATCGATGAAGGATATTTGAACAATCATGAAGGCTACTGGGTCGAGGACGAGGAGGATGGCACAGAAGGTTTCCTGGAAGCAGACGAGGACGTCTTCTGGGTCTACGACGACGAGAATTACTCATGGTTCCAGCAGTGCTTCCAAGGCCGCAAGATGAAGCGCGGATTCACGGGCCACCGCAAAGGCAAAGGAAAAGGTGGAAAAGGATCCAAAGGAAGGCGCTTCTTCAAAAAGAAGAAAGGCAGGTCTAACCTTGCCGAGGAATCAGAAGCATGGCAAGCAGACAATGGCAAGATTTCCAGTGGAGCGATCAGTCCTGTTCCGATGTGCCATCAATGATGTCAGCACCTGTCGCTGATCCTGTGTCAGACAGAGAGACAAAGATCAAAGCAACAAGGTTGGCCGTAATCGAAATGGTCCGAGCATGCTGATCTCTGAGCCGTTCGTTGGCTATCTCCATTGCTTGTTCTGCTGTGAGTCCTTCTTGTTCTTCTGGTGGAAGTTCTGCTACGAAAGGCTCTGACCTCTGCATTGTTCGGGTCCACGATCGGCATGTAGGTGTCGTTCCACGATTGTTGCATTGCATCCTTTGAACAGAGAGCTGAAACCTGGTAATCCAACGAGGTCCCGGGCACGAAAAGAGCTGAAAATCTCCAATCGAGGCGGCTTCCCATCTCCTAAGGGAACAAAGACACGTACCCCAGAGCCGTTGGCACCGTGAGGCCCAACATAGATAGCCCGCACCAGGCGCTTCCCCCGATGCTCCGGATAGTCCTTTTGAGGCTTACCGAAACCTACCACCCCAAACTCACGCTTGGACCGTGGAACCCCGAAGGCGTTCCAGAGGCGTGCTTTGCTCCTTGGACACATGAAACAAATTATGCATCCTAACAGCATACCGCCTAGCTTCAACAAACAAGTGGCTTCCTAGAGGCAGCTGCCCTCCTACACGCTCTTCCAGTCCTAGCCAAACAGACCAAAACGCTTCTTTCACTAGGCAAATGTTACGCTCAACAATGCCTTTCGCCTGGGGCCTGTTCACTGCAAACGGAACCCAATGCATGGACCGTCCTACAAACGTCCGATGCTTCGCAGCATCCCGGAACACACTCTCCAGGAGGTTTTCTTGGTCACCGTGGACAACAATGTCCAGCCCGTTGAGGCCCATCTCAGAAAGAGCCTTGCAAATGGCTGGTACAGGCACAGGGTCCTCAGGACCTAAGACAACAGTGCTCAAGTACCCCGAGAGAACATGAACCATCAAAAGAAACCGAACATTTCGACCGAAGAAGCCAAAATCCACCTGAAGCTCTCCTGGGGCATAGTGGCTCTTCATGTTCTTGCGCCGTGCTGGGACACGACCACGTGCCGACTGGCACACATCACAGAAACTCAGGAAGGGCTGATGCCCTTTGTTCCGGTGCGCCCGCAAACGCTCTGAAGTGATGTATACTGGAACCTCAAGGTCCTCCGGAGGAGACAAGCCTGACGGCTCTGGTCGAGGTTCGGGGTCCTCAGGGCTCGGGGGCTTAAGCTTTGGTTCGGGGTCTGGCAACAGATCTCAACCGGCAAACCTGCAAGCATACGCGCCCTATGCACAACACACTCAGGCACAACATGCTCATGCACAACGTGTGGGGCCTCAGGAATCCGCTGTGCTTCCGCTTTGCGCTGCACGCGCAGTGCAGCAACTTTCTTAAGCACTTTGCGGACCAAGCACAACAACATTCTCATCATTGGCCGTTTTCTTTTCCATGGCAAACAACGACGAGGATTTCTACCTTTCAAGGTCACTCGCACCCACACTGGCTTCCTCCGGCTTCTAGTCCAAAGCTTTCTAAGTCCCCCGCTTCGACGCACTACCAAGGCTGCCAAACAGACTGCCAAAAGCACGCAAAGACGGAAACCCACAACCTTCGAAATAACCCTGAACAAGGCTGCGACACACCATCTTCTCGAGAAACACCTGGGCAGAGCGGGGCACTTTGTGGATCCATTCGGGTAGGGCGTAGCTTCGGGGAAACGCAAGCACCACGCACCTACCGCAAAACACTCTAGGTTACCTTCACCTACGGCACTGCACTCTAGACTACCTACCCCTTTGGCACTGCACTCAAGACTACCTACGGCTTCGGCACTGCACTCTAGGTTACCTACCGCGAACACACGGCACTCGCACACTTTTCCAAGAGAAGATGAAGATCTCGGGAGGGTATCGGGCTCTAAAGCCAAAACCTCCACAGGCCCCTTAGGGCACAACCGCCCGACCATCAGATCGACGGTGACCTGGCACGCTTCGTTGGGCGAGGCCTGTCCTCCTTCTTCGAAGGTTTGATGGCGGTCGCCTTTCCTTTGGGCTTCGGGGGCAACTGAAGTGGTCGTAGTAGGCACCGTGGTCTGCATAGGCATTGGCGTAGTCGGCGCCGTGGGCGGCATAGGTGTAGTAGGCGCCGTGGGCGGTTTAGGTGGTGGAGTCATCGGTACGCCCGGTGTCATTGGCGTTCTCTCTGTTTCTCCCCGTTGCATCGAGCCTCGAGTCGGGGGGCCATACCGCGGCGGATCCCCAAACACTTGCCTCAGGGCCGAGGTTCCGAACGGTCGAAACACACCAATGAATCCTGGAGGAGGTGGAGGTGGGATCGACTCACCATCCAAAGGCCGCCTTGGCATTGCCTTGATCTTGGGTCGCCTCGGCATCGGCATCGGCTTGGTGAGCGGACTCTTTGGTGTCGCCGGGGCAGGTTCTGGAGTCTTGGGGGCCGCCCGAGGAGGTGTACATGGCACCATCGACCCCACACTGGCGGGAGAAGGAGGAGCAGCAACAGAAGGGGGAGTCATCGGCGTCATCGAGGGTGACGACAAAGTAATAATGCTCCCTTCGGGGACCGCTGCACCAGGAGACTCGGCAGCTGCACGAGGAGACTCTGCAGCCACGCCTCCTTCGGTAGCGACTGATTCGGACTCGCCGATCGCATCTGCCAACTGAAGTTCCAAAGTTTTCAGCTGGACCGTCGCTTCCGCCTCTTGTTGCGCCAGGAGCGCGGCACGAAGTTCCTGTTGTTGTTTCTCCCTTTGTCGCACACCCACTTTCACAGAGGCAGCTTCCACGGCCGCTTGGGCCGAATCTTTCTCCCTTTTTCGCACAGCCAGCTCTTCGCTGGCCTTCTCCATCTTCTTCTGCTGCACGGCCAACTCTGCAGTGGCCTTTTCCATCTCCTTTTGCCGCGGGCCCGCCACAACCTCGGCGGTGGCCTTCTTCTTCTCTCGGGGAGCATCTTCGCGACGCTCCTTCCGGCCCTTCTTCGGAGCATCTTCTCGACGCTCTCCGTGGTCCTTCTTGTCCTTCTTCTTGGACTTCTTCTCTGCCACGGCGGGGCACGGCGGGGGCTCTCTGGAGGCGCAACCGGCGGGCCAGCACTTGCAGAAGCTAGCTCCCGGCCACTCCCCGACGCAGGCTCCCGACCACTGCCCGACGCAGGCTCCCGGCCACTGTCTGTCGCCGGCTCCCGGCCACTGTCTGTCGCGGGCTCCCGGCCACTGTCTGTCGCCGGCTTCCATCTCCCCCAGTCCTCTTCGGAACTGTCTTCTTCCACAGTGGCCGGCGCTGCCGTCGGAGGTTCCGCAGGCCTTGTCACAGAATGAAAAGTGCGAAGCATGCGTTCTCGAGGATCTGCTTCGTTCATCTGGGCCCTCTCCTCGATCTCCCTCCGTGTCTCTACGGACTTGCTCAATCTCAGCTTTTCCAGCAAAGCAGACCGCCACGCCGTCGCGGCATTCGCGAGTTCTCTCAAATCTCTCATCCGCTCCGCCATGACGACCATCTGGCTTGGCGGGCCCGGAGGATCCGGAGCTGCCATATGGCAGACTAGGGTCCTCTTGCGGATTCCAAGTCCACGCCGCGGTGACGACATACAGCAAGACTAGCAGTCTCAGCTTTGCTCGAGAAACGAACCCAGCCGGAACGACACTTGCATGCACCTGTCTCCGCGTCTGAGATCCTAGCGCACCAGCACTCCTAGCAGCGACTGCAGGCAACACGGCACACTCACTCCTACCAGCGGCTTCCGAAAACCCTGCGCACGCACTCCTACCAGCGGCTTCCGAAAACCCTTCGCATCCCCTCACCGCAGCAACTTCTGAAACAAAGGCTCCCACACGCACTTCACTCTGAGGTGTTGGCGGCACAGGCTCTACACTCACACACAAACCCTCACTCCTACCGCTCCTACGGCTTGCTCCGGTGTGTGTGGTGCTTGCTCGCTTAAGCAAAACGGCTGCGGTCGGAACACAGACTTCAGAACCTACCACACAACTCTCACAACACTTCTCAGAAAACACTGCAGGCACTACCTCAGTCTCCGTTGCTACCTCTGCTGCGCAAAAACACTTGCAAGAAAACTCACTGCTCACAGCCCTCAGCAAAAACTTGAAAGGAGTCACTTCCAAAGCTCTCTGCGGATGCTTGTTCGGAGGCGCCTTCTCTTTGGCGCGGTCCACTTCCATCGCATCACCCGTGTCGTCGTCTTCTTTCCCAAACTTCGGTGGGGTACCTTTGGGCACTCCTGCCTTGGACTTCGCTTTCGCCTTAGCTCGCGCGGGGCCGATCTCCTGGGCCATTGCCCACCAGCTCCTGGCTTCCGTCTCTAAAGGCACCCAAATCCAGGAACCCTTCCCGTTGTACTTCATCAAGCAACTCTCGCCGGGCGTGGCGGTGAACCAAGAACACCAACCCGACAAAGGCGCTTGCCAAGAACTGATCACATTGAAGCCGATCTGACAAACCAGGACCTTCTGAAGCACTACAGGCCCTAGCTTCCCAAACTCCACTCGAATATCGACCAAACCGAGGCATTCCATCTCGGTGTCGCTTGCGCTCATCAAGACAGGCAGTGGTCCCGAATGCTCCTTAACGATCTCGTAAAACCCTAAAGAAGCAGCAGACAACACGTGGCACGTGGCTCCACTATCAACAAGCCACGCAAAGTGACTATTCCTCGAAGAGGACTGGCTCAGCTTCTCTACCACTTTATCCGTCATGGTGAGACGTGGGGACTCAGCATCATTGGGCTCATTGTTCTTGATCGCTTTCCCTGGGTGAATGCCACGGAGATGATGAAATCTCAAGGCCATCACTTGCTCAGGCTGTTCTTCCTCAAGCGCGCGTCCTTTGGACTTCGCATTCGGCTTCGCCTTTGGCTTCCCTTTGCCTTTGCCCTTGTCGCCCTTCTTGCCTCCTTTGCCCTTGCCCTTCGGCTCGCCACCTCTGCCACCACCGTTCCCAGAGGGCTTTCCACCCTTGCCTTTGTCTTTGCCTTTCCCTTTGCCACCCTTTGGTGGGTCAGGGCACTGCCAACTGTAGTGTAGTGACCAGCCTTGCCGCAGTTCCAACACAAACCCTTCTCGCCAACAGCGTGAAGAGCACCAGCGTCGCAAAGCCTGGTCTGTTCCTCAAAGAACCGGATGCTTGTCACAAGCTCTTCCCAGGTTCCCGACTTGCCGTGCAGCACAACGTAATGCCGGCACTCGGGGTTGACAGATTGAAGCAGGATGGTCTGGCGATCTGAAGCGCCGGGCTTCAGCTCTGGAAAACGATGAAGCTTCTGATCCACTTTGCCCAGCTCATCTTCCAAGAACCGGACCACATCAAGTGGCCTCTTGTAGGCTCGGGCTTTTGTAGCAAGCTTCAGGGCCTCGTCCCTCACAGCAATTGCCTCCATTCTTGAGACAATACTGAAAGTCGCATGCATTTGCCGCATGACTTCGTACCCACACACAGCTTGAGCTTGCCGCATGGACGTGCTTCTCACAAGCTCCATGCCTCTCTCAAACTTCTGCAGACTCTGTTGAAGGTAGTAAAACAACCGAGCTGACCTCGACGCCACAGGTGCAGACATCTCCGACTGCTTGATCTCCTTGTGATGCACCATTGCTTGGCGCAACTCGTTGACGTAGTTGTCGTCTATGAGCGCCAACCATGACGCCAAGACTTCACACCAACGGTGGTACTCTTCCAGCTCTTTCACACGCCCCTTTCCCATCGACGGTGCGTCGATAGTGGGCAAAGCAGGGAGGTACTTCTCAGCTCTGTTGCTTCCTACGTGCAGTGACGGACCAGCAGGCGCTGGCGGTGGTGGAGCAGACGCTTTGGCTGACGGACTTCCAGCCGCCGCCGTCACACCGAAGGGGTCTGCAACTGCTGCCGAAGCAGCTTCTGCATCCTTCCTTCTTTTCTCGTCTGCGTCCATCCGGGCCTTCATGACCTGGAGCGTCTGCTGTTGCATCTGCATCATATTGAGCATCAACTGCTGAAGCTGGGGGTCCAAACCAACTGTCGTCGTCACAGTCGGTGGAACCGGTGCTTGCTGTGGCACTGGCTGCGGTGCAGGCTGAGGTCCAAGCGGTCCTGGTTGAGACGGCTGACTCGCCTCTCCAGGTTCTGGACCGAAAAGAGCAAAGTCGTCGTCCTCAGGCACTGGGTGCTCGACAGGGTCGGCCATGGCCATGGCTTCTCTACAGCGACGAGCGCGCTACACACGCTCCGCTACCATGTAAAAACACAGCAGCAGCGCGCTGAACCCTCTTTTTCTCACGGCTTGAGCCAAAGTCAGCAGCCGGAGACTTTGTCTGTGCAACTTGGCCACAGATACCATGTGCCACAGCACTGCAAGTGAAACACTGCTCAGCCACGTGTTCTCCACAACTGCAAAACAAACTCAAACGTCAGCAAGGAAAAACACTTCCCTACACTCTCAAGAACTTCAAAAGGCTTTCCAGAAACCAAGCTCTCAAGTTGAGCCTCCAAGGCAAAACTACAAGCTACAAAGACTCACACATGAGCAGGCATGCAGGACAACCAAAGTACCATGTCTTAAACATGAACTTCACATGGTTCGCCTCTGCAGATGCGATCGATGACTGGTGTGACATGAGCTCGACAACAATAAGCGTGGACCAGCTTTGAGAAATCGGCTGAAGGTGAAGCAGCTATCCACAAAAGGCTTCTTGCTTCTTGACAGGGATCGCCTGAAGGATCCAAACAACGGAGTGAAGTGCTTCAAGACCTGCGGCTGCTCTTCGTGAAGAGAGCAGCGTATTCTCGACCGCTTCCAGCAGTTTATGAATTTGCACCGCGGGAATGGAGACATGCTTGGTGGAGTTTGACAAAGCAGTCCTAGACCAACTGGCAAGGAAACCGTGAGGACCCTGAACCCATCAAGTTTGACGTGCTCTTTGGATGCACCTCAGCCTCCTCCTGATCCTCCTGCGGTGCCTAGAGGCCTGATGGTAGCCTTGAGTTCCCTGTGGGACCGTCAGAAGAGCCTGGAGCTCCTGATGCGATGGAGGATGACGATCTTGCTGATTATTCTCCTTCTCTTCCTGGAGATGATGGGTGGATGTGAACCTCCTCCGGTTGGCGGTGTCCTTGATTAGGATGATGTTGATATGGACGATAGTGGAGATGCCATGGATGAGGGCTTTACGTGGCTCTATGAGTATGGTCTTCGCCAGCTCTATGATGGGCCTGACCTCCGTGTGGCCCAGAAGCTGAGGAGAGAAGATAATCCCAAGGAGTGGTTCAGTATGAAGCTCTTAGGAAAGAAGATCTGGATTCCCAGACAACGCGGTCTGTGAGGTTTCGGGCAAGGTTCTTGCGAGAAATCTCAAGGAAGGGATGAAGCTTGAGCTCTCCGAGAAGCTGAGGCAAGAAGGCCGTGCGAAGAATCCACACCACCCGTTACTAACCTCCAAACGCTCTGTGACAACCCGGCCGTTCGAGCGCGTTTGGTCGTGCATGACTATGCGTTCGTGACGGGATGTGTTTGCTCAGTTGCACAAAGCCATGAATGGCTTGCGGGTTGGGCCGTTAAGTTGGCACTTGGAGTTCACCAACACGTTGCGTGGACAGTTTGGGTTCGGAGAGACTGCGGACCCAAACTGTGCACCACCGTCTTGAGAAGGACAGGTCGTTGACCTTGGTGTTGGTGTATGTACATGACTTGATCATCTTCTCCCAGAACCCAAAGATTGCCAAGGAGTTGTTGCTAAGCTGGCCAAGATCTACAAGATGAACAGACTGGGATCTTGGAGCCTGGCAAGAAAGGGCAGCTTGAGTTCCTGGGAAGAGTGCTTGTCCATGTGACGGATGATGGGCCAGTGTTGTTTGGCTTGAAACCGGGCTACTTGAAGTCGCTTGGTGAAGAGTTTGGGATCAGCGGAAAGGGTGTGAAGCCTGTGCTGAAACCTTGAGGGAGTACTGGAAGAAGGACCCTGAATAAGCACCGAGTCGTACAGAGATTCCGACCTTGGGAAGCTCATGTGGGCCAGTCTCACGCTGCATATCCTGTTGGGATTATTGGTCGTTTTCAGAGTGATCCTGACAGCCAAGCCGAAGCCTGTTTGAGAAGAGTTGTGCCTCTCTCTGGGGAGGGTGTTCCAGCGCTCCACTCTGTGATAGCTACTCGAGACATAGGTCAGAATTCGGTACTTCGGAGCACTGTCGATTCGCGTACGGCCCGCAGCTCTGACGATCTTGGGGCCTCTAAAGTCTTTGCAAAACGGGCCTTAGAATAGCTTTAGGGGGCGCGCCACTTGCCAGCAGCTGACGAGCACTCGCCAGCAGCTTACGAGCTACTTACGAGCACTCGCCAGCAGCTTACGAGCTACTTGCTGGCAACTTACGAGCACTCGCCAGCAGCTCACGAGCGACTTTCGAACCGCAACACAGCAGCTTGCGAGCGATTTAAGAGCTGCAGCCCAGCAGCTTACGAGCTACTTGCTGGCAACTTACGAGCACTCGCCAGCAGCTTACCAGCGACTTTCGAGCCGCCAACCAGAGAGCGCGCGTTCGCGCGTCGCGCCCCAAACAGCTCCGAAGCACGACGGCGCGCCTCCAAACAGCTCGGCGAGCTCTCTTCGCGTCTTAAACTGCCTGCGAAGCCCGCTCCTGTTTTGCAAGCACCCGAGATTGCGAGCCGGCACCCTCCCCAGGCAGCTTCAAAATCCCGAAATTGCAGTGCGGGCCGGGAGCGTATGGGACACAACCGGCGTTGGTCCACGGCTGTGGAACTTTCACTCTCGAAGAAGTGGAGGAACTGCCTTCTGCAGGCTGCCCCAACCCTAGGTCCAGATAGAGCTGTTTCAGCTCTTTCTTTTTTGCCATGATCGTCTTCCACAGCTCGTCCCGCTGGGTTTTCGATTTGCTCTTTTCGAGCTCCTCTTCCAGGAAGTTCAACTGCAGAGTGCGCGGCGGATGTCGTTTTTTTCTGTGACATTTCTGTCTTTCTGGGCTGGAGCTCCGGAGGCACTGCCCGGCCTTCTCGTAGCTTCCGTCGCTCCAGCCGCCGACACTGACTGAGGTAGCCCCTGCTGACCTTCCAGGTCGAGCTTTCCTTGTCAGTGTCGATCTCGTCGGGGTCCTTTTCGGACATTTTTTTTCGGACTTCATTTTTCCTTTGTAGTAGTCCTGTTCGGACTTGTGCTGGCTGGCAAAAGACCAATCTCCCCATGCTCTGGTCCTGCCACGGACTCGGCTGAGTCCATTCTTGCCATTCCGTCCAGCCCCAACTTTGCCATTCCTGGCTCCCGCCCCAGCCCTGCCAGCTGCCTTGTGCAGGCTCCCAGGAACTGCTGCTGGCTTGCCAGCCATGGCTCGCCCACTGATCGTGGGTCGAGTATCGGACGGGGTCACCGTCGTCGTCGTCGGTGTCGTCCTGCCATCGCTGGCTTCTGCACTCGAACTTGAATTCTTGGCCTCTTCGGCCTTTTTTGCCTTCTTCAGGCTCTGCCTCCTCCGTCGGTGTATAGTTCGTATACGTGTAGGAATATTCTTCCTTCGGCTCTTTTTTCGGAGCCTGGCTAGTTGCTTTGTTCGAGCTTTTTGCTTTGTTCCTGCTCTTGGCTCTTTGTGAAAAACAGAGCGCGCAGCACTCGGTCTTTTTCTTGAGCCAAAGCGGAGTCGCGTCGGGCTCTGACTGACAGTGAAACACCTTGCAGCTGTCTGTCTCCAAGCAAAACACTTCAAGCACTAACGAAACGAGACGAAACGAACGTGCAGTCACTTCCTAACTCAAAAGCACTCCTCACAGCTTCAGGCATGCCGAAAACATCAGGACATCCAAGGTCAAATGGAATTTTCTCGTCGTGGGCGAACAAGTCGCTGCCAGGCCATCGGCCGGCGGTTTGGGGTGAAACAGGCGGTTTGGTTTTGCCCACCTTTGGTGGGTTCTACTCACCAGTGGCTTCCACTGGGCTGGAAGAGCTTTGTCAGTAGCACCAGCCTTTTGAGCTACACCAGCTGGGCTGGTTACTACTGGCACCAGTTCTGTAGGCCGTGGTGACTGGTTTGGTCCTACAGCTGGAGCTCTTTGGCCCAGACACCAGCTGGGCTGGTTGCTACGAGCACCAGTTGCCTGGTTTTCACCAGCAGGGCTGGTACTGGTAGCACCAGTTTGGAGTTGTTCAGGCCTTAGCCTGGGCTCTCAGTCCCTATGGAAAGGGGAGGATAAGCCACGTTTTTCCCCGTACCAGGTCGTGCCGGTACTCGTCCGGGAGGAGGGGCTGGCCCAACAGTCCCTCCGGCGTTACAGCCAAAACGCTGGTATCCACCAGCACTTTCATGAGGGACTCAAAGTCCGTCTTGGAGAGCTTGGTCTTCGCCAGCTCTTTGAGAGCAACCGTGGTGCTCTCAAGCGACGAGTGATGCTTTATCACTGTCAGCTTTAGCTCAGCCCTCAAGGGATCATCGATGGATTTCCAGAACCCAGTGAGGCGCTGGACGTTTGGCCACTGGGGTCTGGTTCCCTCAGGGTAAGGGACCCACCCCAGCACGTCCAGCATCACCATCTCCGGTACAGCCTGTTCTGGTTGTGTGAACCTCAGGCCCATATTGGCCTTCCCTATGTCCTTCACCAGGAGGATCTTCGCCAGGAGGGCCACCGTGAAACAGGCCTGGAAGGCTTGAAAGGTGCTGAGCTGTGCCGGTATTGGGTGCACCGCCTCCATCTCGATGAGGGTGACCCATTTGGGCTCCTGGTCTGCACCAGGTCCTCTTTCACAGAGCTGGTGAACACCAGCTTGCTTGGCGAGGCCTGGAGTCATGGCCCCCGTGACCTTGCACACCAAGACTTCTTGGTCTTGGGGGTATACCGACAGTTTCCATACGACCCCCGGCTTGTGGGGTGTGAACGTGACCACTCGTGAGCCACCAAGGCCAACTATCACCAGGCCGAGCCTGGTTACCCCTGAGACCTCCGTGCTGAAGTATTCAACTTCACATGCCTCAGCATAGCGGCTGTGGCATGGTTTCACGTTCTTTTTCATGGAGATGAAGAATTTCATCGTTTGGCCATAGTCCGGGTCTGGACCGGTAATGCCTGGCCCCGGGGGGAGCTCACGTTTCCTTTTGGGCTCTTCTGAGCTGCTCCCTTCCGGGGTACCCACCGGAGCTGGTGGGCTTGCCTCCTCTAGGCTTTCAGAGTCTTTCTTCTCCTCCTTTACTGCTGCCTGGTTCACACCAGGTTCAAGGGCCGCACTTTCAGGCTCCGGCTCTTCTTGCTTTACTGCCTGGTTGTCACCAGGTACGGTGGGTGGGGCCTCTTGCGGGGACATCGCCGGCTCTGTTGGGCTAAGTGCCTCCCCGTCTGGCCTATCCACTTGCCCTGCTGGGCTTTCCTCCTCTTCCTGGTCTTCACCAGGTTCGCTCTGTTCCTCCTCCTTATGCTTGGGCGAGCTGGATGATGAGGAGGAGCTGGGTTCACCAGCTGGGCCGCCCGGCGCCGGGGCTGTGCCCCCTGCACGTGCCCTGGCTCCTTCCCGTATTGTGCTCAGGAAGCTCGCCGTGGGCCCGGCTTTGGGAACCACAGGTTCCGACCCTGTGCCAGCTTTGGGAACCACAGGTTCCGACTCTGTGCTGTAGTACGAGTACTCAGCAGCTTCCGCCGGGCCCGGCGTGGTTGCTTCCATTGCTGCCGCCGGGCGCTTTCTGGCTGGTGGCGGCTTCGGCGGCACCGGGGTTTTGCCTTTGCCTTTTGCTGGCCCTTTTTCTTTGCTTTTGCCTGGGCCTTTCTCTTTCCCTTTTTCTTTTCCTTTGGCTTTTCCTTTGTCTTTGCCCTTGGAGGGCAGGTCCACACCTGGTGGGGGTGGCACCCCTCTGGTCACCTTTCCTGCCATCCTTTCCTTTTTCCCAGGCCTGTTGCGGTTGTACCACTTCTTGTAGTCCGACAAGGGTTGCCTTGCCGGGGTGTTACCCGGGCGCTCCCAGGAGCTGGAAGGTCTCTCCCAGGAGCTGCTGGACGCTGCCGCTGGTTGGCCACCAGCTTCTTCAGCTTCCTGGTTTTCACCAGCTTGCTCATCCTGGTTTTCACCAGGGTGGGTGTCCTGGGTGTCCCCAGGCTTTGGTTCCTGGCCCTCACCAGGATCTTCTTTTCCCATGGCGATTTCCCGCTGGACGATTCCCCAGCTCTGAGCCAAACTTGCATTCAGAATTTCAGTTTGGTCTGTTTGGGGTCCTCACTCTGGGGCCTGGTTAAACCAGCTTTCGGCTTGGGCTTCGCTTTGGGGTCACACACCAGAGTTCTGCGAGACTGAGCCTGGAGAGGTGCTTCGGGTGGGCCTGAAGGCTTAGGTTGGGAGAGGGCCTTTCCTGGGGCTTGCTTGTTTGCCTGCTTTACAGGCTGGCTAGCTGCACGGGTTTGGGCACCCTTGGTTTTAGGTTTCGCTTTGCTACTGGAGGCTTGGTTAGCAAAGGCACCAACACCAGTAGCATCACCAGTCGCATCACCATCGCCCTCAACAGTTCGAGGCACAACCCTGCTTCCTCTACAGCCGTCTTGCTTTTCCGTGTCCCCTTCTTCAGGCAGGCTGTTAGGTTTAAAAGCTTGTTGGGCCTTGAAGAACCCCGATTTTTGCGGTGCGAACTTTTGAATGCACTGCAAGATTTCCGGGTCCTTGCCCGTGTACACTTGCCTGCACTGTTTCCCTAAGCTCGGGAAGAGCTCTTGCCGTCCGATCCACTGTCGGACTCCACACTTGCAGCAGACCCACATGCGGCCTGCATTGACCATCTTGTGCGACGGATGCTCCCCCATGGCTGGGGCTGACGGCTCCATCCACTTGCACGTGTGGCCAATTTTCTTGGCAAAAACGGCTTTAGACTCTACTTGTTCGATGAAGTGTCCGCACCTGTTGCAGTTGACACACAAGTTGTCTCTGCTACGGTGCCCTTCCCGCCATTCGTGCCCATTGGTTGGCCCATGGCCAGCCAGGAGCGCCTCCAGCTGCTGCCTTTTGTTGGGGCCTTCACTCTGGCTTGGTGGCACTGGTTTGTCACCAGTTGTCTTTTTCAAATGGAATTTTCTCAGTCTTGCGCACAAGTCGCGGCCCGTGAGGGCAGGTCTGAAAGCTGTACTCTGACAGCCAAAGAAGCAGCTTCCTTGTGTTAAGGAGCGCTCAGGCTAGGTCCTACTCTCTAAGACCCCCGACCTCCCAGTTCTTGCTGGTGAGGTACGCGGAGGGAACTACTTCAGGTCCTAACACAGGTCCTACCTCCCGGTCCCTGCCAGTGAGGTTGAAGAAGCAGCTCACTCAGCCTGTAGGCCCTTTCCCTCCCACCATTAGGGAGGTTCTAGGAAGCCAGTCCCTCCCAGGGAGAACCAAGACCAGCAAGGGCCGCTTTCTCCAGGGTGGGCCAGACCCCCTAGTTGTGGAGAGCTTTAAGTGAGCTGGCCGTGCCCCGCTGCTCGGTAGGGAGGAGAACCCCCCAAGGCTTGGAGCAGAGAACCTAAGACTCACGAGCTTGGGTTGGACGCTGGGCGGCAACTGAGGTGGCCCTTGCGTTCTCGCTCTTACTAACAAGGGCCAGAGCACCCATGCCGCAGCAGCTCTGGGCACTCGGCTACCTCTGCCAACCAACTCCACCCCAGTAACGGGCAGTGGAAGCAAACTGCCTTGGCGAAAAGGCTCGAGCAGCAGAGTGACCACAGGCCCCCTGTCTGCCGAGAGAAACCTCAACTCGGAGGGATCCGCCGCGAGGCTCTGCACGATCCGCGCCAGACTAACAGAGCTGTGCAAGCGGTGTTTGCACTGAAAGGCGAGGCCCAATCACGGCCAGGCCAAAACTGAGAGGGTCTATGCAGAGACAGTGAGCGCGCACTGCCTTCTGCACTGCGGTTGGGTAATGACCCCCGGCGCGGGCCTGTTCACGCTCACAAGGCGGCCTTAGCCAACCGTCCACCCTCGGCAGCTGAAACCAAAACCAAAGCGAAAAAGTCAGCCGGCACTAAACCCTCTCAATGAGCGCGAGGGCAAACGCACCCCTTACTATGCACAAACGCGCAGGAGTCGACGCTCCCCTCATCAAGCGCGGGGACCACGCCGCACCAGCTGACCCATCACCCTTGCTCGGGCTGCAGCTCAGGCAGGACCCACGGTCTGGACAGGCCTGGGAACCTGCTGCCAATAAAGAAGCAAGCGCTTAGCCGCACTTGCCATGCCACCCTGAAAAGGAGTGGACAAAGGAAAATCCCAAATACTTGGCTCAGGTCGACGCCAAGCACAGGGACGCAAGAGCTCGCAGTAACTCCTGCAAATGTGACACCTGCCCGCAGACAGGTTCGGCCCAACCAAGCTTGAAGGCGTACTGCAAGGCCCTCAAGCGGATGACCGAGGCTAAGGGAGCTAAAAAGGAAGATCACCTCGAGGCTGGTGAGATGATCTTCCTGCATGTCCAGAATGCAAGCTCCTGTATTGGCGGCTCACTACAAGGCCCACCGCCGCCCTAAAACCAACCCTAAACCCTACCAAAGCCGCCAAGGGAAACCACCTGGAGGAGCCTCCACCACCTTGGTGGTCCTCACGCTTGCCGTCACTTACCCACACCACACATGTAGGCAATCCTAACCTTCTCGTTGCTTGTCGGTAAAGACCTGCCTCCATCTGTTCTCCTGCCCAGGTAGGCATGGTCCCAGGAGTGCACTGCATGCATGGCCGCACGTAGTGAAAGCAAACGACTAACACAGCTGACTCTGGTCTCAGGCAGTAAGTCCAGGGGCACCGACTGGGTGCTTGCTCAAGTTTGCCTGGGGTGAGCTCGCAGCGTAGAGACTGCCACCCGCTCCAGACTGCTCACCAGCTTGGCCCGGCCCTGGGTGCTTAGTGTCCCTGCACCAAGGAAGACCCTCGAAAAGCCGTGGTCTTTGACCGTGAAGACAGAAGGGCGAGCACCCCAAACTTGAGCCACTATGTCCCCCCTCGTAGGGTGGGTCCGCGTCTGGCGTTGCTCTACCACCCACCACAGGGGGACGTACCCCCTTGGCGCGGTGGACAGTTCCCCCGAGGGCCGAGCCCTTTCCGGTGGGAGCTGGCAAGTCCCTTGGGTGGACGTATCCCCTTCGTGAGGTGGATTGGTCCCCCGAGGGCTGAACCCTTATCGGTGGGAACAGGCAAGTGGGAGTGATGGCCCGAAAAAGCACAGCTACAAAGCCTGGGATTCACCTGTTTGGGGTCTCTTCAGCACACAGTTAGAGCCCAGGACTGTTTGCAGACAACTACTTCTCCGACCACTGCGGTCACTCGAGCCAGACCTTGAGCCACAAATGGAATTTTCTCGTCTTGGGCGAACAAGTCGCTGCCAGGCCATTGGCCGGCGGTGGGTGAAACGTATTCCTAACAACTAAACCAAACAACTGTACACTAAGTCGGGTAAGCAGCACTATACAAGCCGACTCGCGTTCTCGCTCTTACTAACGAGTCCAGCCAACAGGCTGTCCACTTGCAGGGACCAACCTTCTCTACGGCACTCACCCTGTACAGTTTCAAGGTGCCTGCAGTTCTTTGTCTGCTCACTACCCTGGTAACACCAGACTGTGCGGTAGGCCTGGTCACTTTAGAGGGCTAGTGAGTCTGGTAACACCAGAAGTCCCTGGTAGCACCAGTTCTCGCAGAGAGACTGTGAGTTACTGTTAAGACAGAAGAAGTGGCGCGCACTCTTTCAAAACAAAACTCACGTCATGCGAGCCTGCAGCCTCAGGCCTAGTGCTCTGTTACCTCTTGTTTTCTGCTGTTGCACCTGAGACCCCAGCTGTCTTGCCACTAACTGGGTGCCAAAACCACGTCCTATTTGCCGGTCACACCAGGTTTCCCTGGTAAAAAAGCCTTTATCAAGCATGACACTGGCTTCTCCTGCACTGCACTTGCCAGGCAGCAGGCGATTACATTCCCTCACAATAAGGGCCATGTGGAGACACAAAGGGCCGGAAAGCCAACCCTCCCTAGCCCCGCTCACCCAAACAACTTGCCTACCTAGATGCACGGTCCTTACGTTTTCCGCTCACGCAGGGCTACCACCTTCTCTCCAGTGCCACCTGCGCACCTAGGTCCCTTTTAACCTCTCACACCAGGTTCTTACGTTTTCCTTCGTGCAGGTTTTACCTCTTCCAGGAGGCCCTACCTGCGGCGTGAAAAGGTGTGCGATGAGCAAAGATAAGGAGAGCTAGCCTTCCGCAGCAAGCTCCCTCAAAACCAACAAAGCGCATGCGCCAGAACATACAGCACTTCTCCCAGGCCCTCGTACCAACAGGCACTCCATATTCACAAGGGCGAGAACCCTCCTTGCACCGGGTCTTAACACGACGCCAAAACACATTGGCACGAAGGTAGCCTGAGGCCGGGCTAAGCCTGCAGACTTCCTCCAAGCATTTACCCATGCCAGGACGTAGGCATAGGTTTGTTTCCTCCCTGCACAGTGCGAAATTCCTACCTTGGTACTGGCAAAACGACACCAAGGCGCCCAAAACTTAATACTACCAGAAGCATGGGAGGTACGACAGAACTCCTGCCAGCTCACAGCCCGGAAGGAGCGCAGGGGATGAGCGTAGCCAAACTCACCTTTCACAATACTTGCACTTCTGGTAATAGACTTTACTTGTTGTGGAAGCTGCATCGTGTCCAGGTAATCAAAACTGACGCGGGGCTTGGGCCAACCCAGCATACAGTATGAGCCTGTCCGCTTAACTGCCCGAGAGCAACGTGAAGAGTCAGGTGGCCCCTGCTTTCTCGCTCTTACTAACACGGACCAAGTACCCATGCCGGTGCCAGCGCTGGGTACTCTGCTACCTAACCTCACGAATCCCTCCGCAGGCGGAGACGTAGTTCCACCACTCGGCTTTGACAAGCATTCCTAAACATCCTAAACCCCCAAACTCACAGGCTGCAGTGTGTTGGGGTCGGCAATGCTCGCTGCTAAACAGGACCTGCAGACCCTGGTGCCCACCAGGTCTTAGACCAGTTACCTGCATTAAAGGACACGAAGGCTTAGCAACACGACTGGTCTGCCACGTCTCAACAGGCACCACCATGAAAGGACATGGTCACCAGTCAAACTTCCAGCCCCAAACGGTCACCACTCTAGCGCCAGTGGTTAGGCAGTTTGGTAGCACCACCACTGTTGCTCAAGGAAAACAGGCACGCCACAAGGCTACACAGACAAGTGCCAAAACTCCTAGCCTTCAAAAACACCAAGCCAAAACTTGGTTGCTAACAACACCGCCTTTCACCATGTTAAACCCGGGGCGGTTACACCAAAGTGTCCTTTGGTTGGCCTAAAGGGCAGCCTCCATGGCAGCAACTCTAAAACTGGAAAAGCGGGCCTGGAACCCCACACACGGTTAGGCCTCGAACCCAGTTCCGACAGCTACCGCTCCCTACCTGGCCATTTGAGCCGAGACCTTGAGCCACAAATGGAATTTTCACACCCCCTCTTGGACTGATGCGGCACCTAGTGTCTTTTGAGCACACTTTACAAGCTCTAGACCTAGCTTTTCAGGATAGAACCCTGAATCTTTTAATTCCACCTGTACATGTTCATGCACTTGGTCACATTCCCGTTTAGGAAACACTTTGACCCAGCGTTTACTGTTCGTGGCAAAGTACCACCGTTTAAACACACAGTCGTACGCACAGCGGTCTACCACAATACCCTCAGAAAGCCCCAATTCTGAAGCAACCTGAAGATACCGCGGGTCCTTCCAGAGGTCGTTCTGCAGAGGCCACTCTTGAGTCAACAACAAGCGTTCACTCCGAGCAACCGGTTTCAACAAACCTTCAAGAAGTTCCCAAGCACGCTGATGCAACTTCTTCTTCTCTTCCCACTTCTCTTGACTGTACTTGCGCCACCCGCGGTAACGCAAACGACACCCAGTGGTACAGGGAGTGGAGATATGGCAGTAGATCTTCGTCTTCAAGCCACAACTCAACACAGAAAACAACTCCTTCAGAAAACACTGCGTCTGCTCAGAACAAAAGTCAAGCTTTTCAGTGACACCCACATAGGGAATCTCAAGCTTCTCACATGCCTTCTGTAAGGCACTTTCTTCCTGGCAGAACAGTTCAACGACCACAAAGGTGACCTGGTTCTTCGCCACAGCTTCACACAGTGAAACGTACTCCTCAGGAACAAAAGAACGGTTTACCGGCTCTTCTGCAGTCAGGCGTTCCAGCTCAAACTCACCCAACTCGTCTTCAAAAGAAACCAAACCGGTTACCTCGTAGAGGTTGTCCAGCTGCTCCTGAAAGACCATACTCTTGGTCAGGCCGTCGGAGGCATTATATGCTCCGGCCACAAACTCGAGGATCACTCTCCCCGACTGAACCATCTGCTGCAGGAAAGCACACCGCAACTCCAGGTGACGAACCCTTCTCAAGAGTCCCTCCATTGAAGCAATCGCCTTTGCCGACTCAGAATCGGTACAAATCCGGATCCAAAAGCTTCCGGTATCATCCTCAGGCAATCCCTCCAAAAACGACTGTTGAAGCAACCCTGCAAACAAAGCCTCTTTCACAGTCTCTACCAAAGCACTCAATTCAGCCTCGGCACTGCTCAGGGCCACAACCGTCTGTTTACGGCTAAAACTCTTCAGCAGGTTGCACTGCCAGCAGATAATCGCCCCACTCACAGAGGGCAAATTCCAGCTAGCATCACAGAAACAATCGATCACACGCGTACTTTCCGAAGGGCGATAGTTCACCCACTGTGCCGGGATCCGCTGAACCCGATTCCCAAGCGTGAGAATCCAACGCAGCACAGCTCGAATACACGCTTCACTTCTGGAGTCTGGGTTGCTCTGGCTCCGGGCCAGAAAACCTACAACAAACTGCAAATCAGCTCTTGTCAAAGCTAGCCACGACAGTTTGCCCAACACGCGCCGGTAGCGCTGATAGGCCTCATGCGTGATCGGGGTGGATTCCAGACTGGTCCACAAACGCTCAAGCTTGGGGAGTTTCGCTCCCTTCGTGATTTGATACTCTTCCGCACAGCTATGGAGCATCCCGGGTTTGAGTCCGAAGTACAAGTCTCCGGTCTTCCTCTGATAAATGTTTCTCCCAAGGAAGGAGATCACCGATTTCTCTCCCGGTTGAAGCGTTCCCGTGCGCTTCATCTTGAACACTTTACTCAGTTCCTCAAACACTTTCTCAGCTACACTCGCAACCGTGCTGAAAACCAAGATGTCATCTACATAGGCCAACACCAACACAATGGCATCCTTGCCTTTCTCCTTGATCACCTTGCGATACACAGTGCTGTCAGCAGTAACAAAGAAACCAAGTTTTCTCAGTGTTTCTCCTAGCTCACGAAACCAAGCCAAAGGCCCAATCCGCAAACCATTCATGGCACGCTTCAGCAGACAATGCACACGTTCACCTGACACTGTCCTACAGTTCTCCGGCAGCTTCACCACCTCAGTAGAAAACAGCTTAGCCTGCATGAAGGCCACAGAAATATCTCCCGAAATCACCTTCCCTCCGAAATGCGCATACATCCCCAACAGACACCTCACAGACTCTAAGGTAGTAGTAGGAGAATAGATGCCATCAGCTAAAGCAGAGGTGGGCCCTTTAAAGTCACGCACAACCAAACGGCAGCGCACACGCTTGTGCCCGTCCTTGTAGTGCAACACCCACCTGGTGGAAAGCACTCTCCTCTTAGCTTCCCGCACAAGGCGAAACGCCTCCTTCTCAGACACAACCTGGCACACACCAAAGTGGTCCAGTTCCTCCATTTCAAGACGCATCCCTTCCCCAAGTTTCTTCTCCTCAAGAACCTCCCCAGTATACTCATCAGCAGCCCCAGAAGGAACCTCAACCTTCACCTTGGACCCTCCAAACTTCAAAGTAAACTCCAACTTGGCCGCCCTAGACCCTTTAGCGTCCTTTGCCGCGAACACAACCTCAGGTCTAGAACACATGGAGTACAAAGCATGGTCCTCCAGCCAGCTGATCGCCACCTCCATGGGATCATCATCGTCGGCCGGCTGCATGTCCACATCGTACAAAGGTGGGGCCTCGTTCTCTCCTGCAGGGGGACCTTCAGGGAGTACCTCTTCCTCCTCAACTGGAGAAGGATCATAGTCCATAAGCTCATCCTCCAAGAGCTCAGCTGGAGCCTCCGGCTCCGCACTCCCCCTCTCAACTAGATTACCCTTAGGCTCTCCAGGCTGAAAGGCTTCGGGGGGCTTCAGGTCTAAGGAAACAGGACGCTCTAAAACGTTGTCTTGCCTAGAAGGGGCACCCGAATCAGCGGCTTGTACCACCAACTCCTCAGGATACAGGTAAGGCTGGTCCGGCCGAAAGGCCGACATCACCTCGACCTCATCAGGCCGATCAAGAGGGAGCACACGCACTCCTCCACCATTGGGCTTAGCAGGCCCTAGGTACATACACGGGATGAGGCGGCGGCCTCGATTCTCAGGCTTCTGCTTCGCAGGTTTGGCAAAACCCTTGCACCCAAAAGGAAACGTCTTCGTTACTGGAAGATGTTGGCGTCTCAGCCTTTCAATTGGCGTGGTTTGCGACTTCGAGGTCGCATGCAGGTTCCTTGTCCTAGCAACATATCTCAAAGCTTCCTTGTACAACAAACCACCCAGCCGGAGCTTCTTCTCCAGCGTAGTTTCTAGCGTCAACCAATTCACCCAGAAGGCTTCCTTCAAGTGTCGCACACCTACCTCCACAAGCCCTTTCGACTGCGGCCGTCCTTTCGGCACCGCGTCTATGTGCAACGAGAGGCCTGGGTATGAGCGGTCTTTTCCCACCTTGTTCCAAAGCGAGATCAGAGACGCTTCATTATCCATCCTCAGCACAACATGCTGACCTTGAATACCTGCGGCGGCCAGCTCGGCGTTTATACACCGTGCAACATGCCCTGGATCACCTCCTGTGGGGTAGGGCACAGCGAAACAATATCCGCTAAGCTCGTGCACCACAATGCACACTCTCAGGTCTTTCGTAAAGAACAAGAAGTCGCTTAAGAAGCTTGCTTGCGGAATTGAAGGATCTTTGCGCCTTCGCGCTGGAATCACTCCTCGACTGGACACACACAAAGAACACGAAGGCAGATAGGGCTGATGGCCCCGAGCAACGTGCTCCTGATACTCTTTATCCTCCAGTGGAACATGAAGTTCCCCTTCTTCAGAAATATCCCCAGCATCTTCAGCAGCAGGCTCGGCTTCAACAACCGGTGCTGGAGCTGAGGCTTGGGCGGGTTCCGCCTGCCTTGGTGGATCACCATCCGGAATCAACTCTTCATCGGAAATCGTCACTTCCACCGGAAGTCCACGCATCATGCACAAACGGTGTGGCGGCTCAGACACTTTCTCATCACAGCCACCTTTCACCTTCAAAGGCTCCGACCTTAGGTCATCCCAGCCACAAGCACAACACAACCACAAGCCACGCACACGCTCCAAGCCACAACAGCACAAGGACCGCAGACGCCGCACACCAACCAGCACAAAACACTCCACGGCTTCAGAGGCTCTCGGTGCTTTGCTGGCTCTCGGTGCTTCGGGGGCTCTCGGTGCTTTGCTGGCTCTCGGTGCTTCGGTGACTTTGGACGTTTTGGGGGCTTGGGCTCTCGGGGCTTCTTGCGCGTACCCTGGCAAACACACTCGCACAGAGGGCCCCAAGGCTTTAAGTAGAGCCTGAGCCTTTCTCACAAAACCCTCGCAAAACACTTGCAGCACGTCACTGGGCCTCCAGGCTTCCATGGGGGTCTGGGCCTCACACTCACTTGCAAAACCCTTCCCAAAAACCCGTAAAACCCTATAGCGCTGCAACCTCAGAACTTCACCCTTTCTACCGAGCACACCCGGACACTCACCACACTCAAAGCAACCTACTCTCGCAGACGATCGCTTCCACTTCCTCTTAAAACGAATCTTTTTGCACCCTGCGGTTGGTCGCACGGTAGGTCTCAGATAGAGACAGAGCGGGAGCGCCTCTTGGAGCCGCGTCCATGTTGCGTTGACCCTTGGTCTGGAGGGCCATACGAACCACCGAGTACCCGTTGTGTTGGGCGGATCGGTGCCTTGCTCTTTGGATCGGTCGGCGGGGCTTGCAGCAAAAGCGATCTGTGGTATCCCAGAGGCGGCTGCGGTCCCAGCAAAAACGATCCTTGGTACCCCAACGGCGGGGGCGGCAACGGCGGCAGCGGCACTGCTGGCGCTGCTGGCGCTGGCAAGGCCGGCATAGCCTTCACAGGCACCATCTTCGGAGGCGCCACCGGCCTCACTGGCATCGCCTTCACTGGCACCAAAGCAGGATCCACTCCAGGGGTCTCCGGTGCCGCTGGCACGGCTCTTTTCGAAGGCTTCGGTGGCGAGGGAGAAACTTTGGCCGGCGACCTGGACGGTTTCACTTTGGGCGGCGGTGGCCCATCCGGAATCACAATAACGGCCGGCTTCAAGGTCACAGCCGGCCTGGTCACTGTCTTTGGCTTTGGAGCCAAACGAGGCTTTCCACGTGGATCTGAGGGCGCCGGTGTCATCGGCACCTCCTCCTCGGCAGCAGCTGGTGCCACCTCTTCCACCACAGCCTCGGCCGCGGCTTCCACAACCGCTTCGGCAGCGGCGTCCACAACCGCTTCGACAGCGGCCTTCTTCTTCTTCCGCTTTTTCTTCGCAGGTACAGGAACAGCTTCTTGGGCATCGACCGTGGTTTCCGCAGTCCCCACTGCCACAAGGAGGTCCACTGCACCCTGCTCCGGCTCCTGGGCCGGCCGTCCTTCGGATCTTTCGTCCAAACGGCTTTGCACCCATTCCAGGGCACCTTCGGCAAGCGCCTTGCCCTTCGCTACAGCACGGGCGTGCTGCTTCTTTCTCACAAGCCGCTTGGCCTTCACGACCTTCTTCTCCGTCCGCACCACCTGCATCAGCTGGCGATTGTAGCCCATCGTCACTGGACCACCATCCGCTGGCTTCCGCTCGGGCTTCCGGGCCTTCTTCTTCGAGGTGGGCGCGACAAACAAATGTGGATTCAGAAAAGTAGGGTCCACAGTGTCCGCCTCGGCTTCCTCGGCTGCTGCAGCCTCCTTCAAGGCCTTCGTGGCCTTCTTTGCCGCACCACGGACCTCCTTCAAGGCCTTCGTGGCTTCCTTTGTCGCACGAGATGCCCGCTTCTTCTTGCGCTTGGGCACTTTCTCGACGGCTTTCTCTGCAGCATCCAGGGCCTCGGCAACGTCCGTGGCCACACCAGACTCGGGGCGCCATTTGCCCCAGCCTTCTTCCTCTTCTTCCTCCAGCTTTGACGGCAGCGGTGATTTCTGCAGTGGCGATTTTGGCTGTGAAGGCACTGCCATTTTGTGCCACTCGCGAGAAATTTTGGTGAGCTCGTCGTGCTCCTCCATCATTTGCCGCTCGCTTTCCTCTCGAGCCGTGCTTTCTATCACCGATGCGACCGTCACCATATCGGATCGTCGGGCAGACGCAGCGCTCTTCATAGCGGTGAGATCCGCCATCCTCTGAGCCATAATTGCCGCCTGCGACGACCTTTCTTCCTCGTCCGTCGAGGATACCGGGGGCTCCGGCTGCTTCTTTCGTCGACGCCCCATCGCACAAAACGAGGAGCGTGAAAAACAGAAGCTTGAGCACCAAACTACGATGCACGACCCTTGCGCACCCTTGCAGTCTCCACTTGAAACCACCTTGCACAGACCTCGCGCACTCACTGCCTTGCAGCTTACGCCGTACTGACCTCGCGCACTCACTGCCTTGCAGCCTACACGAGGAACCGCCTTGCAAATCCTGACAAAACCCTGGCCCTGAAACCTTGCACGCACACTCCCTCACGACACGCACTGCACTACCTTGCAGCCTCCGCAGGGAACCGCCTCGCAAATCCTGAAGAAACCCTAACCCTGAAACCTCGCAAGCACACTCACTCACTAAGGTCCACAGGGAGCACAGCACGCCAACGCAAGCCATGCACCACAAGCTCACAACACTTATCATCATCGACCCAGCGGTCCACGACGGCTGAGCCTCAGAATCTTTCTTGCCACTTCTGCTACCACAGCCAAAGCGGTCAAGCTCACAGCGTTCAAGAGACTCCAGAGCAGCACCCTCACAGACCGAAACGGCACTACCACCGTGCGTCCTCAAGCTCCTCAGCAGAAACTTAAAAGGCGTGTACTCTAGGCTCTTCACAGACTCCAAAGACCTTTGCTCCTGAGCTTTCTGGGCTTTCTGGGCTTTCGTGGCTTTCGGGGGTTTCGCGGTTTCAGGCTTTTCCGTGGCTTTCGGGGGTTTCGTGGTTTCAGGCTTTTCCGTTGCTTTCGGGGACGACGAGGGCTTCAAAGCATCAACCTCCATCTTATCCCCAGAATCCTTCAAAGCAGCAACCGCGTACCAAGCGCGATCCTTGACAGTCAACCGAATGCGTTTCTTGTTCTTCTTGTTGAAAATATGAGGTGTGTTGGTGAGCATGGTGTGCCATCCTCTCTGCCAAGCCACAAACGGTGACAAGACATTGAAATCTAGTTCGTGATCAAGCAATGCTCTAGCACCACCACAAGCTTCCCAAAACGAACGCGAACGTCACACACCTTCAACACTTCAATCATGTCGTTGGAGGCATTCGACAGCGTGGGCTTAAAATCATAAGTGCGAAGGACTTCATACTTCTCGAAGCAGGAGACCGACATGCAATGAGAAGTAGCACCGCTATCCACTAGCCAGTAGCTATCTTGCGACTCAATGCCAACTAAGCACACTCTGTGCTCAACGGTCACTCGGTGCGCCGCAGCAGGCACCTCAGGTGTCGAAGAAGTCGTCCTCAAGACGCCACCGCGGGCATCAACCGGAATCAACTCGCCAGAAGCGCGAAGGGCCATCACAGTCTCTCCCTCCGGCTCCTCTTCTGCTTCGCCATCCGCTACAGCACGGGCGTGCTGCTTCTTGGTCTTCTTGTCCTTGCCCTTATCCTTGCCATGCTTGCCTTTGCCTTTCTCTTTGCCCTTTCCTTTGTCTTTGTCGCCCTGGCCTTTGCCCTTGGGCTTGTTGCTCTTGTCGCCTTTGCCCTGCTTCTTCTCATCTGCGATCCTCTGGCGGCACTCTTCTTGATAGTGCCCTTTCTTCTCGCAGTACCAGCAGACAATCTGGGACTTGTCCTTGGCACCGCCGGCTTTTCCTCCTTTCGCGCCTTTGCCGTCTTTCCCGCCTTTGTCTCCTTTGAGGCCACGCAAACCACCACTTGGCAGCTCCACCATGCGCAGCTGCTCCTCGTAAAAACGAAGACTCTCCGCCATCTCGGTCCAACTGCCAGTCTTGCCATGCAGCACCAAGTACTCTCTCGCTTGCACTGACACAGCTTGCAGCAAAATGGCCGATCTGTCGGCGGCGTTCAAGCAGAGGTCGGGAAAACGCACCAGCTTTTTATCTCCCTTGGAGATTTCGTCCTCGAGGAAACGCACAACTTCCAGAGGGCGCTTCAGCGCTGCAGTCTTTGTGTGGAGCTTTAGCATTTCGTCTCTGATATACACCGCCTCCATGCGGCTGTTCACAGAGTACTGCCGGTAAAGCTCTCTCACACCCTCATATCCTGCAGCTGCATTGCTCTGGCGTGTCGAAACACTCCGGAGGATCTCCAATCCTCTGTCCCACTTTGCCAAAGCTTGCTGCAACAGGTAAAAAAGACGTGCACTTCTTCCCGCAGTGTCACTGGGCAAAGTAACCTGCTGGATCTCACCAGCAACAAACAAGCACTGCCTTAGCTCGCCAACAAAGGCGTCATCGGTCAATGCTAGCCAGCTGGACAGCACTTCCAGAAAGCGGTGGAACTCCTCAAGCTCGCGGATCCGGCCTTGCTTCATCTCACCAGCATTGATGAGAGGCAGGGGTGGCAGATACTTCTCTGCACGACCACCAAAACTCGAAAAGCTTCCAGAACTCGCAGCAGGCCCACTCGGAGGGGCAACAAGCGACCCAGTAGGCGCCGTCGGCGCTGCTCCCGAACTGCTAGCAGCCACTGCAGCTGCAAAGGGGTCCGAAGACACCTTTCGCCGATCCTCGTCGGCTTTCCGTCTGGCTTCTTCCTCGTCCAAACGGCGGTTCAAGAGGGTCAACTGAGCACTCTGAGCTTGCATCAGAAAGTTCATCTGATTCTGCTGTTGCTGTAAAGCCGTGTTCTGGTTGTTCAGCATCTGCAACATCAACTGCTGCAGTTGTTCACCTCCCAACGCAGGGTTCGGAGGAACCGGACACTGAGCAGGAGCTGCCGGCGCTACAGCCGGACCACTACACCTTCTGGCACTGTTGCAGAACCACTCGCAGGTGCAGCCGCTGCTGCTTGCTGAGCTGTCGGCGACCCAACAGGACTGTTCACAGGTCCTACAGGTCCCACGGGTCCTGGTCCAAACAGGTCGAAGTCCATGCCTTCCTCAGGCACAGGGACGTTCTGAGCAGGAGTCTCACTACTCCCACCTGGCAAGGGCGAGGCCATGGCGCTGTAAAGCTCCTTCTAAGTCCTCAGGAGCTCCGCTACCATGTGAAAAACAGAGCGCGCAGCACTCGGTCTTTTTCTTGAGCCAAAGCGGAGTCGCGTCGGGCTCTGACTGACAGTGAAACACCTTGCAGCTGTCTGTCTCCAAGCAAAACACTTCAAGCACTAACGAAACGAGACGAAACGAACGTGCAGTCACTTCCTAACTCAAAAGCACTCCTCACAGCTTCAGGCATGCCGAAAACATCAGGACATCCAAGGTCAAATGGAATTTTTCACACTCTTTGCGAGCTGCCCCGCTTGTTGGCTTCGGCTTCGGCTTGGCGCCGATCGGGATCTCTTTTGCCGCATACGGGGTTTCGAACTCCCGTTGCCAGCATGCCCTCCCCGGGCTCCAGAAAGGCCTTCGCAGGCTCGCCCCATTCCATCCGGACTCTAACAAGTACCGGAGGATCTCGGGGCTGGTTTTCATCGCCCCCTCCAAAAGCGACGACCTTATCATCCGTGAGTTCTCGCAAGGAGGCCAAGTCCTCTCGGACTGCACATAGCACTTGTTGAGCTGGTGGTAACGGACCCTCCACCAGGGAAGGCCCGCACCACCGGCCGCCTTTTTCAGGCTCAGCACCAGGAACATCAAGAAAAAAAACGCCTTATTCAGGCTTGCCATGGCCATGCTCACGAGGGCTAGACCTTCTAGCTGGCTTCAAGCTTCCCAAAGTACTAGCTTTCTTCAAGCTACACTACTCACTAGCTTAGGAGCTCCGACCAGAGGCCTCGGCTCTTTGAAAGGTTTAGGTACGAGGCCTGAACCAACAGCTGCGACCAACCCGGGCTGCTGCTAAGTACCCTACAGGGCTACTGTCTACAAGCTTCTAGTGTGATGCAGAACACCCTACACAGGGCTACTAGCTGCTTTCTACAAGCTCCTAGTGCATGTGGGGCAGAACTACCCTATAAGAGTAGGTAGTTCTAGAGCTCCTAAAGTGCGGGGCACCCTACAGGGCTTAGTGCTTTCTACAAGCTCCTAGAGTACTCTACCAGTGCTGTCTGCGAGCTGTGTGTGTGTGTGTGTGTGTGTGCTGTCTGCCAGCTAGCTCCTGCAGTGCTAGGTTGCTTCTGCTAGCAGTTGGTTGAAGATCGTCCTGCATTTTGTAATGCAGTGACAAGGATTTGTACTCTGGATAGAGTATCGACATGCTTCTTCGATGTGCTCTTTTCTTTCGTTTCTGTCCCTCTGGGTAGAGTCACTCAGAGCCATTGTTGAGTTGAGGATGCTTGTATACCTCGGTAGTGGCATGGTTACCGTGATGTCGTCGTCATTTATGACGATTGCTCCATCGCCTGTGAGGCTTCGTCGGAGTACGAATAAACTCTGTGCTGAAGACTTCTTCCTCGTCGAAGCCTTCGATATGCTGTAACATGCTTTGGTGGAACTGTTCGGTTGACTCTATAGTGTGATTGATTGATTCGATGTGCCTGATGATAATGTTTTTGCACATCTGATTGGTAGCCAAACCAAGACTGGTTTCACCAAGAGCCGCATCTGCTTGATTGCATAGTCCTTGCTCATGGGCTGCCTTGATGGCCTTGCGCTGAATGCGCTTGTTCATGCCACCTCGTCTTGTAGGACCTTTTGGTCTAACTGAGGGTACAGAAGCCGATCCTTGAGAGGATGCCTTGGCCTTTGGCGGCGGATTTCGGAGGAGGTGAAAGCAGGCTGCCTTGGAAGGCATTGGTGGCATTGCTGAAGAGGTTGATGGTTTCGCTTGGCAGTGCTGCTTGACCTCGGGCCTTAGCTGTTGAGCTCTTTTGAGAACGTGTGTGTGTCACACCCAGGGCTTCATTGGCCATTTGTGCATGAAGAGCATCTTCAAACAGCCTCCTCACTTGAGGAATGTTGCTCGAGTCTTCATAGGCCCGAAGGCGATCGATGTCTCTTTCAGTGCCACGTGATCGTGTATCACCTCTGTTGAAGATATCGTTTCTCCGAATCTCCGCCGTTGTTACGGCATGGAAGCATGTTTTGCAGAGAATCTTTCGCGACTTGTCTCTCGCTTGTCTTAGCTGATAACATTCGCTGGAGAGATGATAGCACTGGCTACTTGCAGTATGCCAGATTGGTCGCAGATCTGTCGATTCTCCTGTGCTAACCCTGTTGGGTCCTGTCAGGTCTCTCGACTCAGGCTCGTCCTCGGGTTCGAGGAAAGGAGCACTTTGTTTGGCTGCTGCCTTCGACTTCGGTGGGTGCTCCATACACTGAACTGGAGCTCTCGTCAATTGCTTCCACATCCACCGGAGCCCCATCAGCAAGAGGAAAACATTCCATGCAATGCTGAAGAAGGAAAACTCATCACTGGTTAGTGATTCTGGCAGCGAGGAATAATCGGTCTCCGTTGGTTCTGCATTTGCTCCCCCACGTTTGGGGTGTCCGAACCATCCTGATAGTCCAGCTGCTGTCGCAGCAGTTTTGACTGCCTTTGCACTTGGTGCTGATGGTGGACGTGAAGATTTTCTTCTCCTCCTGCCTGAGGATTCATCTTCTTCTTCCTCTGCTCGTTGCGCATCCATCAGGTTTGATGTCTCGCGCTCATGCTCCTCAATGTCACTCTGAGTTGGTGACTTCTCTTCATCGATTTCGTTGAGCTCATCCAAAGACATGTTGAGCTTTTCGACCACATTCGGCCTTTGATTTCTAGACCTTGATCTTGGTAGATCGTGTTGGTCGGATGAAGAGGATGCCCGCTCTCTTCCTGGTGGAGGATTTGGAGGCTCATTTGGACGTTCGGGTTGTGGCCTCTCCCACCACCTGTTGTACGACTGGGAACGACCTGATGGTCGTGGTTTATCCCACCAGTTGTTACCGGAAGAATATGTGAAATGCTCTTGTGACTGCCGATATCCGGCTAGCCGTTGATTATGCTCTTGTCGCTTTTTAGCGATTTTCTCCACTTGCTCATTTGACCGGTTGTGGTTCCCTTTGGTGATCATAGGTTGGATTGTGAACCCTAGCGGGCTATGCCAATCTTTGTCGGAGGGAGCCAACCAGAGGTCGGTATTGGAAAAAGTGGAATAATATCCCTTGGTAGAGATATGTAGACGGGCATCGATTTCCTTAATTCTGTTGGTCTCATGCCACCTGTCTGAGACCCGCTCCCAGTACGTTCTTTCGACGGCTAGGGTGATCTTCTTGTGACTCGGAGTCGCCGTGTGCGGCGTTTTACCCCAGTCCAAGATATAGGCGTTTATGCAGTCGAGGTCTGCATATCTGTCCTCTGCATCCGGTAGGAGCCTGCTGGCATAATCCAGTCTGCGCTGGTCTGAGTTATTGATGCAGGAGTATCGCACTTGTGAGTGCCTGTCTGTCTTGTGATTGAATGCTGCCAACTTTTTCTCTAGTGAGAGAGTAAAGAGGCTATTCCTGGGATGCACATCGCCACCCTTTAGGGTGAGTCTGCTTGCGATGTTGTTGAGGTCCCCAGCAATGATGTCTGGTTTGAATGGAAGGACCTCATCCAGGAAGGCATTGACGTATTCACGCCTCTGCTGTTCCTTATGGGTCATGAAGGAGTTGACATGCACAATGGCAATGGTGACGACCTTGTAAGGTCCTTTTGTGCACCAGAGCTCATTGAGATCAGTTGGAGCTTCGGTTGCGAAGATCTCAGCATACGTCTCGAAGTCCTCGGTTCGAGGCTCCTCGCCCTCGACATGCCCATTCCATTCACACAGAATTGGCGAAGGACTCAATTCTGTCAACTGAAGCCAAGAATCTGGCGTTAGGTACGAGCACTTCTGGGGTCCATCGGCATCAGGATCTCTACCCTTGAGAGGGTCTGTCCCGATGAGCTTGAGTTACTCTTGTCGAGTCATGCGTTGACCCGTGTTCGGGTGTACCCATTCTCTTGCCTCGGGAATGGCCGAATGATAGCCAAACGTTAGCCGGCATACCGCACCGTGTACGGCCCATATCTGACGCCTCGCTCCACCATCCTTGGGTCGCACCGTTCGGTGCCTATAAAAATGATGGATCAGGGCGATATCCGTGGTCGGATCTCCTTTTACGCCCAAATACATGGATGGTGCCATCGGCTCGTTAGCCGGTGTGTGGATCAGCATGCCTCGATAATCAAATTTCTGCATGGCCTTGATGCTGTGATCCGATGTCAATGCTCCTGCCTCGAGTACGAGGGTATTTTGTGCTGAATTGTTGAAGCACATGTCGATAAGTGGATGGTAATCGAATCCCTTCTCAGGTTTGAGTTTCTTCTTGGGATTACCCGCTGGGACAGGAGCTCGATCCATGTTTCCCCAGTTACACACGACAACGCCTAGAGAGGCTGCGTCTGGGTTGGATCCTTCGATATAATCCTTTAGCTCACCTACGCCTCCCATCCGGTTTCGGACAGTTTCGTAGTGAGCATCCAGTACATCCTTCGATTCATGGCCGGTTAGGGCAAGAAAAGATGCCGGATGGCATGTTCTTGAATCACGGATGTTGATGTGCTCCTTGTTAATCCTTTTGTATTCCTCCAGAGTTGGAGCTTCTGACGAACTGATATAAGTTCTTGCAGGGTTGCTCCTAGTGTCCGGAATAGTATTTGGATTGACGCCAGGGTTGGCGTATACAAAGTTTTCTCGTGCTATGGCACAGTAATTGTTGATTGCGGTCATCGCCAGACCAATATCCTCATCATTGAGGACAGCCTCATAGACTGCACGACGCTCGTCTGGGGACATTCCGGCAGGAACATTTGACCTCTGGAGGCAATCAATAGGTAAAACACATGAGCACATAGACTGCTTACCCTGTGGGGTAAGTCGACAGTCTGCACACACGATACTTCCACATTGGTAGCAGAAGTAACCTGTTGTTTGATTGCACAGGTGACAGCGTGTGACTTCCGGGCGCGGAAGCAGTCTTATTTTCTGATTGAGGCTCATAGTGGTTTTCCGGATTTTTACGACTCTCTCCTTTTTAGGAGGTTCAGAGGAGGATGCAGCATTATCCTGAGGCTGGTCCCACTCCTCGTCGTCCGGTGCCTCTGAGTCTTTGATCATGAGAGGCTTTTGCCTCCTTCGATTCCATCGACAGACGTGGATCCTTTCTTTTACTTCCTCTTTCATAAGAGGGTTCAGCTTTGATTGGGCATGAACGTGCTTCTGATTTTCCGTGAGCCGAGCGTTGATACGCTCACGCTCCTCGAGGAGATCCTCATCGTCGGCCGGCTCCTCGTAGTCGAGGTTTAGTTTACTCCGATTGACTCGGTAGTGGCCACCAGTTTCGGGATCGAAAATAACCACGAATTTTTCCTTCTCCTTTTTAGGAGTTTTTGGTTTAGGAGGTTCTTCATCTGAGCTTGGAATGAACTCGGCTTCTGACATGTGAGTGTCCAGAGTAACCTTGCTCATTCCTTCTTCGAGTTCCTCAGATGGTGTCTTCGTCTTGCTCTTCTTGGAAGAAGTTGCAGGCTCCGAAGAAACAGGTATCCCGGGTGATGTCGGGTTGACATCTACCCTAAGTTCTGAAGAGGATGATGAAGAGCTTGATTCTGAGCCATCATCATCATCCTGGTTAGGATCTGGTTCTTCGGGCTCTGTCTCTCCGGAAGATGATTCTTCCTTGGGAGGAACGATATTTTCAGTGGTATCCTGAACAGGATGGTGGTTTGTGAGAAGTGGTTGTTGTGAGAACCTCTGAAGCACTTGCAGAACCGTCTGCGTTCCAGAGCCTGCCCATGAGGCTGTCTGGGTTCTGATCTGCTTCAGCCTTTCGTGCAAGTTTCGATCTAGGATGTACTCCTACTGATGCAGAAGCCTCCTCTACTGTGGTCTCCGTTTTCGGAGGTACCTCACTTGCAGAGGCAGGATGCTCCGTGTTCGGAGTTCTAAGGTCCTCAGACTGTGGAAAGGAGAGTGTCTTCTTGTGAGAAGATCTTGCCTTTGGAGGCTCAGGAGGTTGGCGTTTCTTTGCCATTTTTAGCAATTCCTCTTCGAGAGTTCTCCCATGATTCTCACACCACTTCTTTGACATGTGTGTCAATGAAGGCATTTCTTCGTTGCAGTAGTCACTCCACCAGGCTCGAACCTTTTTAAGTTCTTCATACTGTTCAGACACCCAGAGTTGTTCTGTAGGTGCGAACATAGCGCTGATGGTGTGGGCCTGCACCACTTCCGGAGTGGCGAACATACCGCCTTCCGAACGCCACAAGTTTGTTACCGCGTTAGCCACGTTTGTGGCATCAAAAACGAGTAGCAGTGGTTTATTGCGCCTCAGTCCTATGGCGGTTGGACGGACGAGGTTCAGTAGAGCGAACTGAACTGTGTCCGTTGGAACGTCCGTTCTCCGTCACAAGAGCTTGATAGCTCTGTGATGTGACCACTTGCTTCAAGAGAGATGAGGGAACGAGACCATGCCTCAGAATCGGCGCGAGGGCCTCTAGGTCTGTGGCATGCATGATGTAACACCGCTCGTCCTGTTGGACGTAATCCCTCATTCCGACAGGGATTGATGCATTTGTGGACTGTTGCTGTGCAAGAGATTGCACTGGGTTTATCTCCGATGCCATGAAATCACCTACGGTCATTTGTGACCGTGGCCTATGTTCCTCTGGATCTGGTTCTTCTTCTCTGGTTAGAGAATGTCTTTCGCTGTGTCCCCCAACTGCAGCTAGGTAGATCCGTGTCATTTTTGACACATCAGCATCTCGGGGAATAGTAGGGCCGGCTTCGGTCGAAACAGAACGATCATTCTTGATGTAGTCCATTACGACCACGAACCTCTGCTTTGTGTTTAGAATGACGGCAAGCGCCATTTCTTGAGGCGAGTATTTTGCGAGATGATTCTCAGCAAGTAAGTCCAGAGGCAGCAGGCAATTGTGTTTACCTACAAATAGATCCGGCCGATCCTTGGAGAGGTGTCTGGTCAGATGTGCCATCCACTTGCCGATCTGACTGACCTTAGCCAGAATGTGGTTTGGTACTGACTGTTCATAGTGGTACAGAGGGGGGCCACTCAAGCGAAGCCAAAATTGCTAAGCTGTGGCTACGTAGTTTGCTGAACGGCTTCCACCGGCAAAGCCTTACATCGATCTGCGCTGTGCTCTTCTCCCCTCGGGACTCCTAACCTTGCCGGCACGTCGACATACGTCGATGTCCGTTATTGACATGGTTTGGCCTTCCCTCTTGCCTTGGTAAGTGCGTAGAGCGAGGATCCGGCCAACGTCATTTCTCGGGCTTCGACATGCTCAACGGCAGGCATGGGCAGAACCCCGCACCTTCCCTCTATTGCACTCAGCAGGGTGCATTTTGCTACCTGGTGGATCCCTTGTTTGGGCCTTGTTGCACTCGCCAAGCAGCCTGGGACGCGTGGATGCTGGCCTCAGCACGGCCAGACTCTTACCATGACCTCGGCTGTCTGGGGCGACCCAATCGGCTTCCCCCATGCATTGCATCGGCGACACACACCGTGTGCGCTCAGTCTGCACACCTGCCGATTTTGACTTTGCGCATTGTAGAGGAAGGGGGGGGGAACCTTGGCCGCCCTGTTCCGTGGTTGCGGCACACCGCAAGTTGTCCTTGAACACAGTTGGTGCAGCTGTCATCCAGCGGGTTCTCTTCCTCACCCGCCTCCCGGTCGAAGCCGCTTCTCAACCGCGTCGTCATATCTAATTGCTGGACCTTGGCTGCAGTTGCTGCAGTGAACAAGCCCTCGTCCGAACCAGTTAGGATGCCCAAGGCCCTGAGGCAGGCCCTTTTTCGGATCAGGCCCAGAAAAGCCTATGACAATGATCTCTGTGCCGTCATAGTCTTCGCTGTCGTTACGAATCCAAATATCTCCGAGACTAGGTGCAGCTTCCTTCATGGCATCGGCAACCTGCTTTGCAGCTGCGGACGCGTCGTCCATGTTGCCCAGCTTCCCTGCGCGCCTCGAGTCCAGCCGCCATGCCGAGCGGACACCTGGGCAAACGAGCAGGGCCAAAAACAACAAGGGTTGGAATGGAATGAGCCACTGCACGGAGGATTGCGCCGGGTGCAAGCTCGCAAGCCACCAGCATCAGGTCGCGGCAGGGGCCCGTCCCATCTGAGCAGCCGCACCGTCTTGCCTTGGCCCAAGCCTCGTCATGGGCGACCCGTTGCCGTTCTTGGAACGTTCTTGAGTTGCGCTGTGCTGGGTCTCGACGCACAACAAGTTTTTCCCTACGGTCCGCATCCTGGCCTGGCCACACGCATTGTGGGCGGCGATTGGCGGCGTTGGACGCCAGCATCCAATTCGCCACTGTTGCACACCGTGGATCGATTGTTTTCGTTCTCGGGGTGCGGTCGCATCTGGCCGGCTTTGAGTCGCAAAGACTCTGGCTCCGCATCATGTCTAGAAGCCGCTCGCCACGGTGGGCGTTGGACTTTTGGATTTTGGTGTGCTCGATCGTGATGAAACAAAGCACAGGGGCTGTCCGTTGTCTGTCGAGACTAGAACGGCTGCCGGAGCTTGGATTTGGCTCCACCTGCTGCTTTGGGCGGCTCAGAGCGACGGCTCTTTGTTGCTTCGGATCGGTCGCTGAGGCTTCGTAGTTGCTGAACGGCTTCCACCGGCAAAGCCTGTGCGCCGCAGCTTGCAGAGCTTCGCTTTTGTCTCACTGCTTTGTAGTTCTGTGCTTAGTTGTTTGTTAGTTTGCTTGTAGGGACCGAGTGCTACAGCCGTAGTCGACGAGGCCCATTCACGCAAAAAAAACCGCAGAAGACAACCCTTGAGGGCGGCTGGTAATTGTCAATGCGAGAACCAGCCAGTGTCTCCGTTGGCGTAAAAGCCATTGCGACACGACAAGCCAAGCACGTATGTGCCAAAAGTGAGACAGTTCTCCACCTTCAACGCAACCGGTAGTGCCTAGATGTGGTGTTCTGGTGAAATCCACCGCACGCTCAAGCGACAACTCGCGGAGGGAAGTCTGCACAGGAGCGTCTGAAAGAAAATTTGTGTTTGCATGCTGCATTCTCTGTGGCGCATCATGTGCATGAGTGATCCATGTTCTCTGTATTCCGCAGCCGTTCAGCTTACAGCTTTCAAAGCCTACTTTGCCTTTGTGCAACACCTTTGACCCCAAGGCCCGTAGCCGGTCAAACTTCAACAGTCGTCAGGGACACGTCTTACCAGGCGCAGCAGCAGCACATCGTCGATAGCCACACATGGATATGCCATTTTCTGAGTCACGCCAGCAGGCGTCGAGATACACTGCAGTCCGTCAGGGCGCCAAGCACCTCCGGGCACCAGTCTCACTGTATGCCGGAAGTTGTCGGAATGCCTCTTTGGAGTGGAGGACGAAGTCGAAGTCGGCTAGACGAGGATCTCTGCGACCTCTGCGGCTGCCGGGTAATCGGCTGATGGGAGCCATGCCTAGCCGGGCTTGCCCGGCGGCGCTGTTTAGAGTAAACGTTTTGGGTGGGCGGGGCGGGGTGTCTCTGTGGGTAGGAGGAGTTCCCTTGATTAGACCAACTCGAAGATCTCCGCAGTTTCGAAGAGAAAAGTTTTATTTAGCAGTTTTGAGTTTCTATTTTATTTTACGTATCGTGCGCTTTTCAGAATTGAGCCAGAAGCTGAGTGCGCGCACAATCTCAATGCTTATCATGGACGCAGAGCTCAGGCTCAGGAGCAGAGAAAATTTTGATTCATATAGGGACTAGCTCTCACAAGCATCGTTGTGACGCATAGCTGGACAGTGGACTTGCTTAGCAACTCCAAACCTCAGGTCTTAGATCGCGGTAACAGGGCAGCCTTGCGGCCCGGGGACGGCCATGAGTGGTGCAGGTCTCAGCTGGCCCGCACTCGTGCAGCCTTACCGCGGTCGGCTCGAAGAGTGGTTTGGCACGCCAGAGAAGCTGCATGCATCCTTTGACACTAGAGAAGAGCTCGTGGAGTTGCTTAGGAATTGTGATAAAGCTTTGCTGGAAAGCAGTGTTGCCTTGATCGCAGATGCTCTTCTTGAATGGCACACTGATGTTTCCCGACTGGTGGCCAGTGGGCGCAGGGAAGCAAGGAGGCGCTTGACAGAGTGCTTGCCCAGTGTCCCGGGAACTGGTCTTAGCCTGCATGAGCATTACAATCAGATCGCACTTCAGAGTCCACTTGCGTTGCTTCCGGTTCTTCGCAAGCGAAAGTTAGCTACTGATAGGGTCGTAGATCGCGGTGCCAGGGCCACTGAAGAGATACGACTTCGGCAGGAGTATGCATTGCGTCTTGCAGCCATCATGCAGGAGGCGCAACTGCCGGTGTGCAAGGTGCTTGCAGGGGTCAGCAATGCCGAGGAAGCCTGGCCACGGCTGTTCGGGACCCGTCGCTCCAAGACATTGAGGAATCGCTTTAGGGCTTGGGATAAGTTTCGGGAATGGTTGCTTTATAGCCGTGGCAGAAGCTATCCGGAAGGGGTAGCCGATGTGCTAGACTATGCCAATGAACGATTCCAGGAAGGATGTGGAAAGACAGTTCTCGAAAGCCTGCAAGCCTCTCTCAGTGTACTTGAAGGTGTAGGGCGCGTGCCGTCTACGCAGCAGATATCTCAGGATCCCACATGGCAGGCGCAGCTCAAAAGTTACACAGCCGATTTGATTTCAGCGGCACCGCCGGAGCAGCCAGCCAGCATGCTCACCGTTGCTATCGTTCTCGCATGTGAGATCTTCGTCTGCACGCCTGGGGAGCCGAGTTACTTGAGAGCATTGGGCTTTGTATGCTTATTGATGGTTTGGGGGTCACTTCGGGCCGATGATGTTCAGGGGCTCCTGCCGCAGACCATGCTTCTGGACGAGCGAGGGCTTAGCATTGATCTCGCGCGGTCCAAGACTACAGGGCCCGACAAAAGGACCCACACCGTCAAGGTCTTCGTGGAACGGAGTATCTCTCTGACAGGGCATGATTGGCTGAAGGCCGGATATGCACTTTGGAAGGATTTCGATTTTGAGAGGGATTATTTGGTTTTGAAGGCCAATGAAGGTTTCACGGAACCCCTTGAGAAGTCGGTGCCTTCCTCCACGGTGGCCCTTTACTTCCGCAAAGTTCTCAGTGAGTTGAAGACGCCCAAGCGTGAGGGGCGCACCTGGAAGGCCAATGATCAGCGTCCGCTGCTCCCAGGATACACTTCCAGTCATTTTACGGGCCACTCTGCGAGGAACTTCCTTAGCTCGGTCGAAGCGGCCATCGATGTCGACCCCAGGGTCGTAAATTCGTTAATTTAGGGTGGTTCGAAAGCGATCGGCGCCTTAAGCTCGGGCGGGTTGCCGAGCTTGTTTGTTGCTGACCAAAATCACTGTACCAGATTTCGACATCAAGAAACTAAACCCAACATGTTTACGTTCTCCTTGCATGGCCCCTTTTGCCCATTTTTGGTTGCCGGGAGAAGAAAAGCGAAGGTTTTGGGGAGTAATTGGGTTTTGGGTTGATAAGCACTTTCGTTCCTTGGCTTTGGCGAGCATGCTGTGGATTCTGTGAACGCGAGATTCCATGCCGTGGTTCAAGAACAATCAGAAGCACGGCGCGGCTATAGTTCTTTCTCTTTGAACCTATGGCCGGGACCTCGGGAGATATGAGGATTTTATCTCACTTGGGGCCTGGGGTCGAGAGTTCTGTTGACTGTTGACTGTCGGTTGTTGCCTTCTCATTCGTGGGTTTATGCCGTACTTCTGCCCTTCTGCGAGGTTTGGGATGAACATTTCCTTTTCTTGTTGGAGGGTTTGAGCCTATGATCCTTATTCCTTACATTTATCGGTATGCCCATGCCACAATCTGCAGGGTAATGCAAAAATCAGCCAGACATACAGCCGAAAGGACAAGCAAGACTTCAAAGTCAAAGTGCCCATGGCTTGGCAAACCGCTTCCGCAAGTTCTGAATGACCAGCCGGCCAGCCAACGAGTTGTTTGAAAAGGAGTAAGGAACAAAATGAATTAGAAAATATTCAAAAATGCCAGAAAAATAAAATTCGAAAAATACACCAAAATTCTGCAAGAAATTAAGATTGAAAAATCAACTCCAACAAACATAAAACTCAACAAAAATTGAAATTCCAAAAAACAAAAAAACAAGAAGAACTAAAACCAAAAATGAGAATTCCAGAAGAAAAATAAAACTCCTGAACAAAGTTAAAATTACAACTAAGCCTTACGCCCCAAGCCCTAAGCCCTAAACCCTAAGCCCTAGGCCCCAAGCCCTAAGCCCTAAGCCCCAAGCCCTAAGCCCTAAGCCCAAAGCCCAAAGCCCTAAGCCCTAAGCCCTAAGCCCCAAGCCCCAAGCCCTAAGCCCTAAGCCCCAAGCCCTAAGCTCTAAGCCCCAAGCCCTAAGCCCTAAACCCCAAGCCCTAAGCCCTAAGCCCTAAACCCTAGGCCCTAGGCCGTAAGCCCTAAGCCCTAAGCCTTAAGCTCTAAACCCAAACCCAAGGTTCCAAAAAAATCTTTAAGTTCCCAAAAAAATCCTTAAGGTCCCGAAAAATTCCTTAAGGTCCCGAAAAATTCCTTAAGGTCCCGAAAAAATCCTTAAGGTACCGAAAAATTCCTTAAGGTCCCGAAAAATTCCTTAAGGTCCCGAAAAATTCCTTAAGGCCCCGAAAAATTCCTTAAGGTCCCGAAAAATTCCTTAAGGCCCCGAAAAATTCCTTAAGTCCCGAAAAATTCCTTAAGGTCCCGAAAAATTCCTTAAGGTCCCGAAAATTCCTTAAGGTCCCGAGAAATTCCTTAAGGTCCCGAAAAAATTCCTTAAGGTCCCGAAAAAAGCTTAAGGTTCCAAACCAAATGGAACCTTAAGGATTGAGGCCAAAAAAGCAGAGCCTAAATCAGGTGTTTTTAAGGTTTTCATTGAAAAAAAACCAGATTTAGGCTCTGCTTTTTTTCCAACTTGAAAAAAAAGCAGAGCCTGAATCAGGTTTTTTTCAATGAAAACCCTAAAAAAAACCTGATTTAGGCTCTGCTTTTTTTGGCCTTAATCCTTAAGGTTCCATCCGGTTTGGAACCTTAAGCTTTTTTCGGGACCTTAAGGAATTTTTTCGGGACCTTAAGGAATTTCTCGGGACCTTAAGGAATTTTCGGGACCTTAAGGAATTTTTCGGGACCTTAAGGAATTTTTCGGGACCTTAAGGAATTTTTCGGGACCTTAAGGAATTTTTCGGGGCCTTAAGGAATTTTTCGGGACCTTAAGGAATTTTTCGGGACCTTAAGGAATTTTTCGGGACCTGAAGGAATTTTTCGGGACCTTAAAGAATTTTTCGGGACCTTAAGGAATTTTTCGGGACCTTAAGGATTTTTTCGGGACCTTAAGGAATTTTTCGGGACCTTAAGGAATTTTTCGGGACCTTAAGGAATTTTTTGGAAACTTAAGGATTTTTTTGGAAACTATTTTGGAACCTTGGGTTTGGGTTTAGAGCTTAGGGCTTAGGGCCTAGGGTTTAGGGCTTAGGGCTTAGGGCTTAGGGCTTGGGGCTTAGGGCTTAGGGCTGAGGGTTTAGGGCTTAGGGCTTAGGGCTTGGGGCTTAGGGCTTAGGGCTTGGGGCTTGGGGCTTAGGGCTTAGGGTTGAGGGCTCAGGGCTTAGGGCTTGGGGCTTGGGGCTTGGGGCTTGGGGCTTAGGGCTTAGGGTTGAGGGCTCAGGGCTTAGGGCTTGGGGCTTAAGGCTTAGTTGTAATTTTAAGTTCTTTGAGTTTTACTTTTGTTGGAATTCTGTTTTTAAATTTGATTTTTTTTAGAAGTTTAACTTTCTTTTGGAATTCGAATTTTTTTTGCAAATTCAGTTTTTTTTTGTTTTAACTTTTTCCGGAATTTTCATTGTGTATCGGATTTTGTTTTTGAGTTTTGTTGTTTCCGAATGTCATTTTTATTTGAATTTATTTTTTGTATTTTCTTCTGTTGTGGGATTTTATTTTTTGGAAGAAAATTCGCGAGCGCTACCTCGGGGGGCAATACCAGCTTGAAAAAAATGCGCAAGCGCTACCGCGGGGCTACCGCCTACTACCACCTTGGAAAAATTTCGCGAGCGCTACCGCGGGGGGGCTTGCCACTTTGGAAAAAAATTCGCGAGCGCTGACCCCCGGGGGGCTTGCCCTACCACCTTGGTACAAAGTCGGAGCTAACACCTTGGAAAAAAATGTCGCGAGAGCTACCGCAGGGGGGCTACCACCTACTACCACCTTGAACAAAAATTTCGCGAGCGCTACAGCGGAGGGCCAGCCACTCTGGAAGAAAATTTGTGAGCGCTACCGCGAGGGGGCATCACCACCTATAAAACAAATTCGGGCGGGCTACCGCCTACTGCCACCTCGGAAAAAAATTCGCAAGCGCTACTGCGGAGGGGCTTGCCCTACCACCTTGCAAAAGAATTCGCAAGCGCTACCCCTCTGGAAATTGTGATATAGAAAAGGGCCATGGCAACGGTCTGAGAAACAGGGGCGATTGTAGTTGATTGCAGTCTTGCTGTTGGTTGTCATCAGAAATCGGGACATGTGATTTTAGCTCCAACTTTTCTTGTGCGGCAAACCCCAGAGCTTAACATTCCGTTTGCTTTTTCCATTTTGGTTAAGACCCCTAGATTAACGAATTTACGACCCCAGGGAGCTTGATTATCTGGGTCGCTGGAAGGTAGGTGGCGAAGGTTCTGCAACATACATTCGCACTTCTAGGCAGGTTGTGCATCGTCTCCAGAGTCACATTGCTTGTTCTCTTGTCACCGGACAGCCTAAGCACTACATCGAGGTGGATTCCATCAAGGCTTTGACGGACTATGCAGCTAAGGCTGGGGAGAGCGAATCTCAGGTTCGTCGCCGTCACACCCTCCTCGAGGGATCCAAAGGCTTGGGCGGATCGTGGCCAACTCTGGCATTGGAAGTGGGTGTTGCGGCACCACCTTCTCCAGTCGAGCAGGTCTCGATGCCAGGCAGCCGGGGGGATTACTTCATCGTTACCTCTCGCACCACAGGCCTGAGGCGTTTGCACATGTTGGGTTGCTATGTCAAGCCTGAGAATTGTTACGATGTAAAATTTGTCAATCATGTCGGCGCGGAGGACGTCGATAACATTTGCAAAGATTGCAAAGCAAGAATGAAGGCTCAGGCCGGAGAGGAGGAATCAGACCCCTCCAGCAGTGACAGTGGGAGCGAGTCGATGTGAAGGCAAAAGGTGCTTTCGACTGCTGTGTATAGGCTGTGCCCTGCAAGTCCTAGCCAGAAGTTGGCATGAGTTGCGTATGCAAGGGCGCCTTGAAGTAGATCCACGATAACAGTCCATGCTGACATTTCACAGGGCGCCTTGAAGTTGATCCGCGATAACAGTTCATGCTGATTAAGTGCACGTGCTGGCGCTGTTCAAGCAGGAGGAAGTCTCACTCGGCGCAGGCCGTGAGGTGCCGACGGATTCCGCATCCTGTCACAGGCCTCAGGGCGACGGGTGGACACATCGCAGTGCAGCTAAAGGCCTCAGGGCGGCTAGCAATCAAAGTCCTACAGGGCCACAGGCGGGAGCGCGGCCTTCGCATCAGGAGTAGCTGGAGTTAGTTACTGTTGTCGCAATGGCCGCCACAGATGCCGAGAAGCGCGAGCTCATAACCAAAGCAGATAGCGACTTGCAGTTTGTGCTCGGAGAAGCTGGCTTGTCTCTGGATGCCCAGTATCGCATTGTGCAGCGACATACAACACTTAGGCGATTCCAGGCAATCGCCGATTCCCGGCCGGAAGCTCGGGCTGCTGGGAAGGCGGACTTTGGTTTGGATGATGGGGCTGCAGAAGGGCGACAACAAATCGCGGGGGTCGTCGCTGCATGGGAACTTGCGCGCGACGTAATCAGCAAAGAGACGGAAACGCGAGCAGAGGCGAAAGTGTTAGGCCAGCCGCGAATCTTGCAAGTCACAGAGAGGCAAGCAATGCTCAAGGCGGTAGCGGCCGTTCACGGGCAGCTGGGAGAGTCGGAGACTCCATCGTCTGAGTACCTCGCTCTCAAGTGCGAGGAGTGCGAAGCCAATGAGCCTCAGGCTTCAACCTTGGATGCCATAACTTCTAAGAAGAACACGCTTACCACGAGCATCCAGTCCAGCCTTGACGCTTCGGGGCGAATTCATATTACTCAGCACAAATCCAAGAGTGAGCTCCCGACTACTACTGAAGCTTATCGCAAGGTCCTTCGCGTGGAAGCTTTCACATGGCTATGCATGGCATCCCGCTTCAAATCCAAGCAGTGGTTTCAGGATCTCAAGCTGTCTGACTTCGACCACTTCGTGAACTACATCCTTGGCGAAAAGGTCGCCCAGCTCTCAGTGCCTACGTCTCATCAGCCAGCCGATGTGCCTTCACTTTCGCCTCCTTGGGAAGTAGTCTTGGCCTATGAGCACCGGTTGCGCAAGGAGGCTTTCCGTCTGGTCAATGATCAGGGTTATACTCTGGCAGGCGCTCTGGCTTCAGTCATTTCTTCAGCGGAGCTTAAGGAGACCTACTTCACGACGCCGCTCGCATTGTCCATCATTGAGCGACCACGCAAGTGGCACAAAGGCAAGGGCAAGAGCAAGGACGGCAAGGACGGAGGCAAGACGGGAAAGGGAGGCAAGGGCAAAGACTCCAAGGGGGGCAAGAACGGCAAAAGCCCCTCGGACCCGGCACTTAAGGGCCTTCAGTTGGTTTGGCGCACACCGGAGGGCCGCGACATCTGCTTTGCATTCAACTCGCAGGGCTGCACCAATCCATCATGCGAACGCTTGCACGTGTGCCGGGTCAAGGGCTGTTATCAGCCCCACTCAGCGACCGAGCACAAGCTTAAGACCGGCAAGCCCAAGGAGTGACTATCGCATGATTCGGTTTCTACCATTGAGACATCAGATCACATCGCCTACCAGCCTCAGCTGTACAGTCCGAGCGGGCTCCGTGTGCTCTACATTTTCGCGGGGCCCCATCGCAAAGGTGATGTGGGCTCTTACCTTCAGTCTTTGGGCAATGTCACTAACCTTCTTCAGTTCGATCTTCAGCGCTCCACAGAGCATGACTTGACTAAGGAAGGCTTGTGGCAGCACATCTTTCAGTTGCTTGGCGAAGGGGATTGGATCCTCATTGCCTCTCCTCCTTGTGAGACATTTTCCAGAGTCCGGCATCGCCATCCCGGGCCAAAGCCACTACGTTCAGCATTTTATCCTAGAGGTTTTCCATGGTTAAGCAATTTGCACGCGCAACAGGTGGAGCAGGCTAATTATTTTCTTGATCAGACCGTGACGGCATGTCAACTTGCATGGCAGTATGTCCTGGAGCACCCGGAGGATCTCGGTGCGACGCCGGATCACGAGTTACCGGCTTCCATTTGGCAACTACCAGCTCTGCGTGAGCTCCAGGTTTCCACTCAGGCCATCACTTTTGCATTCTTTCAATGCAGCTTTGAGGCTCCCACTTCCAAACCTACCCGCCTTCTCACTAATCTCACGGCCTTTGTCGAGCAGCCTCCGCCTTTTGCTTCATGGCCACGCTTCGACTCCAGCGATCGCTACGTGGGGCCGTTGCCGCCACGTTGCCCGCACGGGAAACACGACAAACTACTTGCAGGCCGAGAAGGCACCCGCTGGGCGACCGAGTCATCCGCAGCCTATCCTCCTCTGTTGTGTGAGTGGCTTGCGCATGCTGTGCTTGCTTCCGCTTCGCATGGGGGACTTGGGTCAGCGCCGCACAGCTTCGTTCCAGGTGAGGCAGGTCCAATGCAGGAGGTGCTCCGGGAGGAGTCTTGTGAGGCACCTCAGGTTTGGCCACAGGAGGTGCAGCAGGAATCCCACGAGGCGACGCAGGAGGTGCATCAGGATTTATGTGAAGTGCCGCAGGGTCTGCATCAGGTGGTTTCCGATAGGGTAGAGGCGGTTACAGATAGGGTAGAGGCGGTTGGCTTGATCGAGTCGGAAGCACCTCCTTCCACTTTGTTGCCGTCGCCAGACTCTTCGGGGCAACCGCAGCCGAAGGCAGCACCTAGGGGGGTTAAGAAACATGTTGAAGCCGAGGAGTTTGCGCGCATCATTTCTTCATCGAGGGCCCCGACTCGGGCCGAGGTTCATGCTCTCTTCAAACTGCTGCCGCATGAGACTCCGCCTAGGTCGGCGGTGTCCTCCAATTGGGTTACTAGCAGCTTTTCGACAGGCTTGTACCGGAAGGGTGGAGGCCTGATCGGGCTCAGGTCCGCGTGCAAAGGCTTCCCGGCTTCCACTGAAGCATTGGCATCATTCGTGCGTAGCAACATGCCCGGGCACCCCTTTACCACGATTAGCCTTTACCTTAACACTGGCACCAAGCCCCACAAAGACTCCAGGAACGCACCTTTGCCCAATGGGATAATAGGGGTTACTGACTTCGTAGGAGGAGAGATCTGGGTCGAGGCCCAGGATGGGGAGTCTGTTCAGATAGTTGACGGTAAGCGCTTAAGTGGTCACCTTCTTCCGATCAGTGAGACACCCACTTACATACATGCTTACCGCGATCTTCACCTCACAATGCCCTGGAAAGGTAAGAGATTAGTCATCATAGCTTTCAGTGTATCGGAGCATACTCAGGCATGCGATGAGGATCTCGCGTTTCTTCGTGGGCATGGTTTCGTCCTTCCGGGCGAAGAGCACAGTGTTGACCTTGAGGCGGTCCAGTCAGATGATTCGGAGGTGCTGGAGGGGGGCGAGGCCGAAAGACCGGAGCCCTTCAAGCATCAGGAGTGCCACAACACCGGGCTGCCTTTGAACCTCGAGTGGGATGGCGAAACTCAGCCGATCACGGATGGCTTTGGGCTCTGCTCACCCACTAGATGGCCTCCGGAAGCCAGGGGGGGCCTGCTGCCCAAGCAGGCTTTGGAGTTCGCCACTGCCATGCATCAAGTGCTTCGAGACTTTGTAGCGGACGTTGTGCCTGATATCAGGCGCACGGCGATGGAGCTTGCGCTAGGCCGCCTTAAGGAATCACCTTTCACTCCAGAGATGTTAGGGGTCCTTAGGAAAGAGTGGTTTAGTTGCATAGAGGCTGCTTCGTGAGGCAAGTGTACGGATCTTGATGTGGTGCCGAGTGGCCAGCCATTCTTCTTGCATGCTGTGTCTGCGACAGCGCGGCTGTTGCAGGACCCAGATTGGAACGCCGTTTCTTGCCAGGAGGACTCCTATGTCAGCGGGGTCGCGATCGGTTATGACTGCCCCGCGCCTCACTTGCCACAGGTGTACGAGTACAAATACAAGTCCCGCAAGCTCGATGAATCGGATGCCGAGTGGCATCGCGAGAACTATTCGTCGGCAAACGAAACGTCGGATCAGCTTGAGAAGAAGTTTGCAGAGGAAGAGCTTCTTGGGCGCATGGCGCCCGTACTTGAGCAAAAGTACGGGCGGGATAGGGTTAGGATAGCTTCTTTAGGTTCCTTGATTAAACCAGACGGCTCCGCTCGGCCGTTACACGATGGCACCCACGGTGTGCACGTCAACAATGGTATTAGGCTACTTAATCAGCAATCTAATCCCGGACCCCAGGAAGTAGTTCACCTTGTGCGTAGCGCAAAGCAGAGTCAGGAGGCCACCTTTTGCCTCACCGGCGATGTGACGGCGGCTCACAGGTTGTTCCTTGTCAGAGAGGCCGACTGGCCTTTGTTGTGCTGTAAGGTGCGCAACGACACGCCGGTCGTTTGGTACAACAAAGTAGGAACGTTCGGTATATCATCATCCGCCTTCCTTTGGTCTAGATTGTTCGGAATCATCGGCCGCTGCACCGCACGCTTTCTTTTGACCTTGTGGTTCTATCACCTCGTCTTCGTAGATGATGTTCACGCCAACTTCGCAGGAAGGGAGAAATTTCATCATTTGCTCATGTGGCTAGCATGCTTCGAGATGTTTGGCACACCTTTCGCATACAAGAAGTTCCGCGGTGGGCTCACTTCGGCTTTTGTGGGTTACGAACTTTCTTATCCAGACCAGAGGGTTGGAATTTCGGAATCGCGGGGCCAGTGGCTCTTGAAATGGATCGCTGAGGCTCGGTCCTCGAAGTTTGTTGTGTCGGTTCGCAGGTTTGCTGAGTTCTTAGGGAGACTGGGCTTCGTTGCTCGGCTTTTGGTTTGGCTTAAGGCACACCTTGCACCGCTTTACAGCTGGAGGGCAGCGGTGAACGACAGTTCAGTCGCTCGGATGCCCGATACCGTCATCCTTACTCTTGAATATCTTGACCTCACGTTCAGGGACATGACGTTCAAGGTCGCCGCAGCAAGATCGGTCAAGAGAGCAGGCGTGGCCTTCCGCACTGATGCAAAGTGTGCGGACGGGTACGTGGTCCTTGGGGGTTGGGATTGCGCAGGCACAACTCAGGAGTCCAGGTGGTTCTCACTTCGACTTACTCCTTCAGAGGCCCCTTACCTCTTTGACTCAGAAGGTCACAGTCAGTGGGCTTCGGCATCGGCTGAACTGCTGGCCACGCTGGCCGCACTGCACATCTTCGGTCACCTTGAAGCCGGGCCAACTAGGCGTTTGATGAAGGTTGAGGTTTTAGCTCAGACGGATAATAAGTCTAACGAGGGCTTGACTCGCAAGGGTTCTACAACGCGCTGGCCCTTGCTCATGGTGAACATGCAGCTCACCCATGTTCTCATGAAGGCCGGCTTGCGGTTGAACTTGGGATGGCGTCCCCGGGACGAAAATCAGGAGGCCGATGATTTAACCAACGAAATCTTCGACCGTTTCTCTGAGGAGTTGCGGGTCCCAGTGCAGTACTCCGAATTGCCGCTTTCCTTTCTTCACACTCTTTACGAAGCCAGGCGTGCACAGCTGAGCACCCGTGAAGTGGATTCCATCCGCGACACGGTCGGTGGCAGGCCACGCTTCAGAGGCAAGAGAAAGAGAGAGAAGTCTCCTTGGTGACGTGCCGGCCTGCGGAAGGGGGGGCACAGGCACACAGGTGCGCCTTTCCGACACGTCAAAGACCTGTTCAAGAATTAGATGCCTGCGTGAGCCTGCCGCCATCCGTTTGAAAACATCCTGCGTGCTCCTTTCGGCAGTTGCTATCTCTTTAGATATTTATCATTAAGTGGCGAGGATACATTTGATTGGAGTCACGAGAGGCGAAAGCAAGATATGAGAATTTATACCCCATATATTCTTCGGGGATACCGTCGGTGCATTTATACCTTCGCCGATATTTCCGTTTGCCCAATATATCTTCTGGGCAATAAATTTCTGATGAGGGAACTGAGTTTTGTAAACTTCGCTCACAGCGCCCTTCCTAAACACAACGGTTACGGAGAACAGGCCGCGACTCGCTGCAGTTGCCATGCGGGAGTATCCGCCACAAGTTCTCCAATGGTAATCGGGCACGGAGAGGCGTCCGTGGCCTTGTGCAGAACAATGGATTGCGGGTACCTGACGGCAGTGATAAGCAATCGAGTAGAGGCAACCAGGGCTAAATTTAAGCAAACGTACGCCGTTAATGGAGGCTAGGCCTTTAACTTGCACAGCTGCATTAGCCGGCGCGATAGCACAGAATCGCTTCGTTATAGGATGCCGACTGGTGGAGAAAGTCCACCGCAATAGCAGCTGGCTTAAGGCGACTGGAGTGTGGACACACCCGATCTCCACCCTTGTGATGCCGGAACAAGGGATGAAGTTAGTGGAATCTTTTGCGGAGTTCATTTCGAAATGGTTGCCAGAGCTCCCTCCTCCCGACCACTAAGAAGCAGACTGCCTTTTTTTTCTTTCTTTTATGACCATCACAACGAACTGGGCGCCTTTATCGATTTTTTTACCACCACAATATGTGCTGGCACCACGGGGGCCGTTGACATTTGCCTTGTCGCCGCGTTTTATCATGTCGGAGAAAGACGCCCAACGGCTCACGGCGGGCAGTACGCAACCCACGGACCCATTGATCATTGCCTCTCCCTCCCATATTGGTGGGGCATTATTGCTGCATTAGAGCTCCATGCTTCCCTCCATCACACCCATGTCCGATCGGAGGAACTCTACCAAACATACGGACTCGCCAGGCTTGGACTTCAAAGCCCACAGCGCGCAGATAGGGAGACTGCCCGGAAATTCTATGAACGGTGGTCCGTGAACTGCGTTCCTCCGCTCTGCGATGCTACAGCCGTCGCTGCACACAGTAGCATGGACGGCTATCCGGTCCAGCTCCTCCTCCGGAGTATGGATTTTGCCCACAGTGGACCCAATGGCCAATCCATCACGGCACGCCCGTTTTATCCTGTGATTGACACTGAGTGCCCAGTTTTCGGACTGCTTGATTTTACTACACCGCTGCAGTTTGGTCTTTACCGTCTTAGAGAGCACAAGGGCGTGGGCGTGCTTCCCCCCAAAAGGCTATACAGCGCGCTCCGCTCCACTCATCACAGGTCTCTCATTGGAACGCACATGTCCTTCGACCCGCCAGCGACAGCGTGTCGGGGCCAAGCCAGCTCATCGGAGTCGCTGGTCACCGCTGTGCCGGGGGCATTCTCATTCTACCTTTATGCTATTGCCTCGGATACGATCAACAAAACGTTGCTTGGGAGGTTGCAGCGCTTTGTGTCGTCACAGGTACGTCACTCTAGCCCTGAAACGGTTATGTTGCCGCCGATTGCTACTACAGGCCTGCCACGCCCTCTATGATCCGACGGGAAAGGTTCGCCCGGACCCGGACACAGGAGTGCCTGCCAAAGAGGATCCCGCACTGACAGCGGAGCTGCGCAGTCAAAGTTGCGCTGCCTCCCTCCCCGCCGCTCCTAGTTCTACATGGAGCCAACGTGTGGCGGCCCTGTTGGACGCAGTGGAAACTCCACCTTGCCGCCTTGTGCCGGCAGTTACATCCATTGCCAGCCGGTGTGTACCGGCAGAAGACGAAGACGAATTCGAAGAGCAGCATGATACCCTTCGGCGCTACCAAGCTCGGGGCCGGCAACAGCGGCCTGTCGAAGGAATGGACTGTGCGGGTGCACTACAACAACTGTTGCCCAACCCCACCGACTGCCTGACCTTGCTTTCCCTCCCTTGTCCCTGCCCGCCTGTGAAGTCAAACTCGACCGGGCGCTCATGCTACGGCGCTGTACGGATGATGAAGCATTCCGCGTCTGCCTGACACCCATCCTGGCAGTGTCGGTCGCATTGGCTCAGTTTTGCGACCCAGTTCTGCGCCTGAAGGACGGGTTTTTGACCTTTCCTGGTACGAGCTTGCTCGGCCCGAGATTTGGTGGTGGCTGCTTCTCGATGAGCTTGCAGGACTCAAGGGGTCGCTCCCCCGTGCCCTGGCAGGACGGAAGTCTCCAGTCCGGGACGGCAGCTTGGTGCAAATGTCCTTGGCCCCCAAGAGAGACCCCACCGCCACGCGAGAACCTGTGCAAACAGGCAGCCGACGCGGCGCCGGTTCCAGCCAGCGGCGCACTACTGGGGGAGGGGGCACGAGTGTTGTTGACGCGACACAGGGAACCCCACTGCTGCACTGTGGTGTGTTGCTGCCAGTACAGCTGCTGCTCTATCTTACACGGGCATTAGCTGACGACCCTACGGCCGCTCCACTTCTACAGCTCACCAACGTTACTCCAACTCGTGACGGTCAGCACATTGAGGTGCGAGTCACGTGCAAGGTTCCGGCTGCCCTGGTGAGCCGACCTCAGATTACCATTGCTGACCGACTGATGGCGGGCTTCGAGAGTGGAATCCTTCCGGCCAGACGCGGTGAGTTTGATCCGCGAATGTTCACGTATCCGGGCACATATAGGGGCACTTTTCGCCTGCTCTTCCCGCTTGCGGACATCTCACTGGGTTTACAGGCACAGCCCTCTCTCTCGATCCAGGCTGCGGGCCTGCTGAATAGCGCCCTGTGGCGTCTTCGAGCTGCGGCCACTTCCGAGGGCTGGGATCTCCGAGCGGTCGTGGCCTATTGGATACGCGGGCCGCAAAAGAAGCAGTTTTACTTTCCCACCCGCTTGTGGCGCTTTGCGCATTTCGACGCAGTTGAAGCCAAAGCGATGGTCCTCCTTCATCGGTTGGTCGCCCGAGAGGAGAACCAGGCGCAGGAGCTGCCGGGTGGTGAGCGCCCCTGGTTCAGGCTGGGGCATCCAGGGGCGCAGGAACGCTGGAAGGCTGCGGCGGAGGAGTTCCTCCGGAACGGGGGCCTCGGACCTGGCCTCCAATATCCTTGTATCTCCACCGACTTGATGCCACGTCTTCATGGCGACGACCATGACAATCATCAGTATACATATACTAGGGTGAAGGAAATCTACAATGAGAAAAAGTACCAGTTGCTCTATCTCTTGAAGGAGAGTCACTTTCCTTCGAGTGGGCGCGACATGCAACGCCTGCTGGACAGCTGGCCGCGCGGTGCGGCGGCTGGCTCCTCTCGGTGACCTCCACTTTCACTTGCCGACCGTGGGACTGACGACATACGTCGTTGTGTCGTTACTTCCCTTGAGCTCTCCGCACGGTTGTGTAGTCACCTTTTGCGTAATGGTGACGCCCAGGCTTAGACTCGAGCTTTGTCGGTGGGCTCTGTTGTTTGTTTGGCGCATGCGGGGGTTGGGATTAGTGTTCTCTGCTTGGGCCCATCGCTGCACTAGCGCGCGACGGAAAACGCAAGAACCGATCACGTATTTGTTGAGTTTTTCCTCATACGATGATGTGCTGTGTGGTTGGGATTGGGTCGTGCAGGGGGCGCTTTTTCCGGCTTCGCCTCTGTGTTGGTCTTCTCGTCTGGGTAATCTAGCTTTGCCCGCTCACCTGTGCCAGTTGCAAGCTTGGCATTTGTGGTGTTAGTTACAGTCCTTGGGGCTCGGTTGCAGGTGAGTTTCTCCCTGCAGAGCCCTCACGGCCCCTCTTTCTCTCTGCTGGTCTGTTGGGTGGCCAAAGGCAACGCAGGCTTTGTATTCGTGCAGGACTGGGTTTCTGGACCTTCCTGTTTTCCTGTGAGCTTCTCGCAGAAGAAAGGCAGGGACCCTTAACCGTGAATTGGGAAGTTCCTTCCCTCTGGCAAGGGTGAGCTCCTCCCCTTATCTGCAATAGGGACGTAGGCAGCAATGAGCTTTTTGAGCTGGCAGCTTTTAGCTAAGGTGAGTTCCTCCTTTAGCGCTGTTCACAGCTCCAGGTGCTCGGCTAGGAGTGAGAGCCTCCTCACGGCCTTCACCTGCCCTTTCCGTTTCACCCCGACCCCCCCGTTGAGCTCTGCTCCGGAAGGCCCAATTGTGGCGCGCGACTCAGTCCGCTCGGTTAGAAAGTTAATTTTTTTTTTTGGCTCAAGCTGTGACTGCTCAAGCCCTGGTTTACAGGTGGTCTGGCTCGGTAGCTGAGTGTGTAGCTGTCTAACTGGTCCTGGATCTCCAACGTCTCTTTTGGGGGAACAGGCGCTTTGGAATCCCAGCTTTAGACAGATCTGAGCCATAGCCGCGGCAGTCCTGTGGGCGTGCTTCAAGGGTTAAGCTTCTTCCCTTTGCCTGCAGCTTGCAGGTGTGCACTCAGGGGTGAGTTTCTCCTCCTGTTAGGCCTACCACAGCTTGATACGGCAAAGACAGCCATGGCCTTCACGAACTGTGTGGTTTTCTCTTGGCACCACCAAGGTCGAGTGGAAGGCCTCTTCCTGGAGCTGTCTGCTAGCCACAACATTCACTTCCTGCGAACTACAAGGGGTGGTCATGTAGCGTGGGGCTCGGTGGGCACTTGGCACGCTTCTTCAACGCCTAATGGCCCGCGCCTTTGCCTACGCAGCTTTAGCTGTTGCCTTGGAGCTCGCTTGCGAGATCTGACCTTTGACGTCGACCCGAGCGACCCTAGAAGGATGATTGATGGCACAGGCCGCTTCCTCTATTACAAAGGAATTCTGCGAATGCAAGACACAGGGCCCAACCCACACCGCCGCCTTCAAGCTATCACGGAAGAGGAAGATGAATGGATTGTGCTCTAGAGGTGAGTTTTCTCCCTCTAGGAATTGTAGGATCCTGAGCTTCTCGGACTTAGCGTGTCTTAGGGAGTTCTCCCTTTGGAATTGAAGGGTTCAGGTAGCTTCTTCCGGCCCGCTGCTTGCCTTTCCTTGTTCGGTGTCAGTCTTCTCTCTCTTCCTGGCACCGGGGTTTAGGCGCAGTTTTCCGAATAGGCGCGTCCTGATTGCGCCCAGAATTGGGTACATGTCGGTACCCCGGGCATCGGTTTTGCATTTGTGCCCCTGTACGGGACCTTCGCTGGCATAAGGATGTGAGTAAGCGCGAGAAAGCATGCCTGAAGGTTGTTCATCACGTGTGCCGGGTGGCAGTGTCCCTGCTCATCGGGAGTCGTTTGTCCTGAGCACCGTGTCAGTGAGGTCTCTGTGCAGAGGGGACCAGCGCAAAAGCCTTGGCCTGTAAAGTCACCTGGCCAGAAAAGGAAGGTGGTGAGTGTCCTCCCACCCTAACCTTCGCCAGTCTGTCACAGTTAAGCGGTGAGCTTCTCCCGTGAAAACTGAATAACTCGAAGGCAGCACAAGGAAAACAATGGGACTACAACCCCTGGCAAAAAAAAAGGTGAAGCCAAGACAGAGATGCCACAGTGGGTTTAGAGACTGCTGCTAGAGTCCAAGGAAACGATGAGGCTGACTATGTCTGCTGTTGGTGTTGAAGGTTCCAGCTGGAGCGTTTCGCCCAGGGCTTGGATACCTCCCCGGCCTTAGCAGCAAATAGTGCTCACTCTTTTGTCCTTGAGTTGAGTTTTGTCCTCTTGGGAATTTTTCGGAGGGCCGTAAGGGCAGGCAAGGCCTTGTGGGGCCAGTCAGTAAGAGCGAGAAAGCTGGTCGGGCCTGCGAGGTAAGTAAGAGAGTGAACGCCTCTTCTGGTGGTGCTAACGGTGTCCAGCGCTGGTGCCGGCATGGGCATTGGGAGGCAGATGAGTAAGTGCGAGAAAACCTGCCTCTGCACTTCTGGACGGGTGCTGTAAGGCCTGTGTGTGCCCTTTTGGGCTTCCTCCGCAGTTTTGGAGCCCTCTGCCTTTGTATAGGTAATTTGGCGCCCACTTTGCCAAAGGGTGGCCCGCAGTCCCAAGAGGCACCTCGGCAATTGGGCTCTGAGGGAGGGTTGGAATGTTGTTGTTTGGGTGAGTTCCCCGCCCCTGCAGGCATGTCTAGCCGCTCCTGCACTAGCACCCTGGGTGAGTTACTCCTCAGGAGGTTGTTAGTGTCTCACAGAATCGCCCCGGGTGTCCCTGGTGGCGTACTTGTACAGGCACCTTCTTTCTAGTTCAGTTTCACCCCGACCCCCCCGTTGAGCTCTGCTCCGGAAGGCCCAATTGTGGCGCGTGACTCAGTCCGCTCGGTTAGAAAGTTCATGTTTATTAGGCCCTTGAGGTCTCCAGCAAATTTAAACTGAAGTACACTGGCAAGAGTGGACCAGTTAGTAAGAGCGAGAACGCTGGTCACTGCTCTGTCCCGTTGAGTAAGAGCGAGAAATTCGGGACGCATGGCCTTACCAGTAACGACGTAGTTAGGGGCCCAAATGCCGTTGCAGATTCAGCAGCGGTTTTTGCAATGACTCTTGCTGCAGCTTGCAGGGTAGAGAAACTCCCCTGCTTGCTTTGACGGTGCCTTTGGGCTAAGGTTCCTCGTGAGGGAGTGTGCAGGGGACTCTCTGTCTGTAGTCTGGGGACGACGCGAGCCATACTCCGGTAGAGCCCTGCTCCCGTAGAGTGGGACGACGGAATACCCAGGTCTCAGGTAGTGAGTCCTTTTGCTGTCTTCTCAGTGTCAGGAATACCAGGGCTGCTGCAGCCCAGCCTCTGTTCCAGGACTTCGCTTGGAACTGTTGTGTAGTCACCTTCTGCGTAATGGTGACGCCCAGGCTTAGACTCGAGCTTTGTCGGTGGGCTCTGTTGTTTGTTTGGCGCTTGCGGGGGTTGGGATTAGTGTTCTCTGCTTGGGCCCATCGCTGCACTAGCGCGCGACGGAAAACGCAAGAACCGATCACGTATTTGTTGAGTTTCTCCTCATACGATGATGTGCTGTGTGGTTGGGATTGGGTTGTGCAGGGGGCGCTTTTTCCGGCTTCGCCTCTGTGTTGGTCTTTTCGTCTGGGTAATCTAGCTTTGCCTGCTCACCTGTGCCAGTTGCAAGCTTGGCATTTGTGGTGTTAGTTACAGTCCTTGGGGCTCGGTTGCAGGTGAATTTCTCCCTGCAGAGCCCTCACGGCCCCTCTTTCTCTCTGCTGGTCTGTTGGGTGGCCAAAGGCAACGCAGGCTTTGTATTCGTGCAGGACTGGGTTTCTGGACCCTTCCTGTTTTCCTGTGAGCTTCTCGCAGCAGAAAGGCATCTACCCTTAACCGTGAATTGGGAAGTTTCTTCCCTCTGGTAAGGGTGAGCTCCTCCCCTTATCTGCAATAGGGACGTAGGCAGCAATGAGCTTTTTGAGCTGGCAGCTTTTAGCTAAGGTGAGTTCCTCCTTTAGCGCTGTTCACAGCTCCAGGTGCTCGGCTAGGAGTGAGAGCCTCCTCACGGCCTTCACCTGCCCTTTCCGTTTCACCCCGACCCTACCCGTTGAGCTCTGCTCCGGAAGGCCCAATTGTGGTGCGCGACTCAGTCCGCTCGGTTAGAAAGTTCATGTTTACGACATGGTACTTTGGTTGTCCTGCATGCCTGCTCATATGTGAGTCTTTGTAGCTTGTAGTTTTGCCTTGGAGGCTCAACTGGAGAGCTTGCTTTCAGTGGAAAGCCTGTTGAAGTGCTTGAGAGTGTAGGGAAGTGTTTTTCCTTGCTGTGACTACGTTTGGAGTGACTGAGTAGCTGTAGTTCTGCTTGCGCTAGTTTTGAGTAGGTCCCGAGAACTCCCACTGACGTTTGAGTTTGTTTTGCAGTTGTGGAGAACACGTGGCTGAGCAGTGTTTCACTTGCAGTGCTATGGCACATGGAATATTTGTGGCCAAGTTGCACAGACAAAGCCTCCGGCTGCTGACTTTTGGCTCAAGCCGTGAGAAAAAGAGGGTTCAGCGCGCTGCTGCTGTGTTTTTACAAGCCAACTGCTTCGTCCATCATACGATGGCGGTACTTTGGTGGTCACCTGCTGGAAAGCTGAAAGACGGTGTAGTTCGTTGAGATGACGATGATTAGTCGCATAAGACTCATTGCCTTGAAGGAGGTATTCATCATCTCCTCCATCATGCTCAAAGATAGTCGCAGAGTGGCTAGCCATTGCGCTGTTCTTGGATCGAGCCCCGGGAGAAACCTCTTCCGGTTATCTTCACCTGAGTGAGGAGTGAAGTGTGCCGGAGAGACTCCGGTCACCTTCACTTCTGTGAAGCACACCGGGTATTCCGGTTGCCTCCACCTGTGTAGAGAGTATCGAACGGGTACCTCCACAAGTGTGAAGCTTCCCGTTTCCGGGAGCTCCGCTACCACGTTGAGATGTAACCTCGACGTGTATCCCCTCGCTAGGCGTGCAGGAACACATGCACTCAGGTGTCTCTTTTGCTACAGGCGCACAGCTGTAGTCCACTGCACTAGAACCTTGAGCAACAGGCATGGATACATGCAAGTGATACGTGAAACAGACAGGCACCGGATGTGTAACATTCAGCGTTGCACCCCCCCCATCCCACCCCTCCCCCCTTAAGCCCTGCTTATGGGGGGACCCTTAAGCCCCCCTTGAAGCCCCTCTTAAGTGTTGGATTGCATGGTCATTCTCCAGCTCATATTGCTGGAGCTGATTGAGATTTCCTTTTGATTGTTGTTGCTTGATTATTGCACTCCTGGAGATTCTCGAAACGCTATTGGAATTTTTCATGGTAGCGGAGCCCTGCGGCGAAACCCAGGGCATCCATTGACTTCAGAGGAATTTGTAGCGAAGAACATTAAGCTCGGAGCGCGGAAAAGAAAATGCAATTGTTACCTCCGGCACCATTTGCAGGTGACCAGGACAGCTGGGAAGATTGGAACTGGCAGTTGAGATTCTACGTCAAAATTCGTTGTCCATTAGCCATTGACATCCTGGAAGCGGCTTTGACATTGGATATTGTAGTGGACGATTCATTCATCAGTTCATTCTCGAGTCAAGATTTTCCTGACGAAAGATTGCTTGAGTTTTCCAGTGAATTGCATTACCTGCTTGTGAAAGTCACGACTGGACATGCGAGTAGCATTGTTCGCACTTGCAGGCAAGGAAATGGATTTGAAGCATGGAGATTGTTGCGCGAGAGATTTTGGATTTCCGACAGAGACAAAGGCATGGAGACATTGAGCCACATTTTCCTTTATGATTTTCGCAAAGATTTCTTCGAAGAAGATTTCACAGACTTCATTGTCCTGAAGAAGAGGTATGAAGAGACTGGTGGAAGTGCATTGAGTGAAGATGGTCTTGTTGCATTGCTCATAAGCAAGACTGAGGAAGCATTGTCAGGCTTTCTCCGATTGCATCAGGATGTATTGGGAACATTCGATCAGGGGTCGCTGACTTAGTCAAACTATATTGCAGATTCTGTCGGTCTACACCAGGACGATTGATTCGGCCACCATCTCAGCATCAGTTGCTGCGGCTGATTGACATCGAGCGCGAATTGAGAGATGAAGAGAGGAAGAGAAGCATTGGAAGATTGAGAGAGGAGAGATGAGGCCTTACTACGCGGACATTGGAATACATTTCCCACCTTGTTGAAGAGTCGGAGTTGATTGCTGAAAAAGGAGAGGAAGGAGAAGGACGAAAGGACATTGATGAGGAACAGGATTTCGAGGAGCCAAAGCACGTTGAGGAAGCACAGGAAGTTGGAAAGGAAGGAGAAGGAGAGACATTGCATGAGGAAGAAAGAGAAAGGAATAATGAAAGCACAACAATGGGAGATGAAGAGGATTGCTACAGTAAAGGAAATGAGATGAAAGAGGGTCGTCCCGTTGAGGGAGATTCAACGGATTGCTCGAGCGAGGACGCCTGGTATTGTAACGTGAAGGAAAGAAGAGAAAGAAGAGAAGAGGAAGAAGAAGGATTGAGAGAGAGTTGCTGGTTCGCAGATGAAGCATTGGACGTGAACCCACCAGATTGCGATGACATGGTCTTTCTGGGTTGTGTCGAAGTTGAAGAGGATCCCATTGACATGTGTGATCTGACTGAGGACATTGACGTTACGCATTGCTTGCAGACATGGCTTCATTCTTACCGCGATTCGGATTGCGGTGTCCTTGTGCGCTGTAAGTCTGATTGCAGGAAGGATTCCAATTGTTGCAGTCATTCTGATTGCTTCCTTTCGGATATTGCCTTGGAACAAGCGTGCATCGCGTCTGAGTCTGAAATTGGTGATCAAGTTTCATCATTGTCGGTCGTTAAGCGGTCGGATTCCACCGGTTGTGGATTGACTGGGAGCTTTGGCGTCAAGAATTCAGAGAGGATTGGTTTCATCAGGACATTGCCTGTGTCATCACAGCAATTGGGAATTTGTTTGATTGCTCTATTGACTCTATTGTTTTCGCTTGTCATGATGACTCCTAGTGTCCCTAGAGTCATTGTGTTTTGCGGATTCATGAGTGCTCCAAGTGATTGTAGAGCACCATTGCATGAAGATTGGTTTCACTGGGTCCAGGGGCATACCATTGCCGATTGTGGAGACCTTCCTCAGGATCTTCGGTTGAACGATTCTTGTTTCTTCGGTTATTGTGATTCCTGTTGTAGAGAGGACCATCGTACTGCGATTGAGTATTGTAGTTCGGAGATTAATTGTTTTGGACTTTTGCCTCAGGATTCCCTGACCTTCATTCAGCAGGATTATGATTGCTCACGATGTTATTCACTTGAGCATGGCCCTGGATTGAACCAAGAGCATTCGAACAACTGCATTGGTCATTTCGGGAACAGTCATGTCGTCCATTGCAGAGCACACCGGCACTGCATTGGATTCAAAGGAGAGACATCCGCACCTGTGATTGACTCCATGAAGGATTGCATCAGTGATGCTCTTATTCCTTATAGTTGTGATTGTTCCTCCTATGCGATTACGGTTTTTGACGGAGTTCCTTGGATTGAGACCTGCTACATTCAGGATGATCTTTGGAGCTTGATTAAACGTCGTACACCAAAGGCACTGTACTTCGCTCATTGTCACATAGTTACCTGTCGCCGACCATTGCACAAGTCAGTGCATTACTTTCGGTTGCCACGATTCATTGGAGCGACGATCCATTCGGAACACGTTGATGGATTGTCTGTGTGTCTTCATATCCATCACCATTGTTCATTCTCTGGTCTTCATCAGCTTCGTTTCTCATTGGTTGTACGGTCTGTGGATTGTTACATTCATGTCGTTATTCAACCATTGAACCACTTTGTACCATTTGACCAGGCAATGCCAGCGTCTAAGACAACGGCCGGCTGGAAACACTTGGTACACGAAGCTGCCATTGAGCATGCGCGTCGCGATTTGCTGCTACGAGTCCTAATAGATTGTGTTGTACATCCCCCGGTACATGCCCCAGTGGTGTCGCAAGAGCGACTGCAAGTACGCACACAAAGAGGACGAGCTTGCATTGAGCACGTGCGTTGCAATGTGTTTTCGTCGCCGTGGTCATTGTTCAAGAACTACTAAGAGACGGGCATGCGCAAGGAGCGCGCTACCTCACATTGTGCACATGCGTCGCCATCTCAAGTTGAGGGACTGAGATTGCAAGGATTGGACTGACGTTCGCTTTCATGATTCTTTCGCGCGTTCCTTGGAGCATTTTGCTCGTGTCAGTGTTCGATTGCGGCTGTTCGATGTCGACTGTTCCGACATGCATGCATTGCAAGATGTATTGCCTGTCACTCGGATCATTGGCCTGATTCAGAACAGACTGCGTTTTATCGACGCGTTATTGATCAAGGATATTGCGGCATGAGATTCCATGGTTGCACTTCGTTGACTGCAATTGCATTTGCCGATCGTTATCGCTATGTTTGGCACTTTCGAGATTGTATCGGTGATTCATGGCTATTGTCTCATCAATTGACACCGTTTGGTCAGATCTGTGAGCGCTGCTTGGCGCGTCATTGTCTTCTGAAAGGTTCTACCTGTTCTGACATTGGAGACTGCGCGCCTCATGAACGCATTGACATTCATGTCGATGGATTGACCATTCCCCGGAGGCACATTGCTTGTCTTGTTGGCGGATTGATCATTGCGCGTTGTGACATTCTCGCGCACGAACATTTGAGCATTCATGGCGTGTCACGATTCCATCCCCTGATAGATGGAGAGCATTGCTTCGCGTCAGGATTGCTGGATCAGCTTGTCCGCTGCTCGAGGATTGAGTATTTAGTTCGGCTTCATGAGTTTCAACGTTGCATTCGTCAACAGATTGCTGTTGCTCACTGTTTATTGTACCAGAAGGATTGTCAGTGTTGCTATTTCGATGATTGTGGTAGTTTTGTTGAGATTGCCCGATCTTACAGGATTGTCGTTCTTGCAGCATCATCACTCATTGGTGATGCACTGCACTTGCGAGTGAACACAGGATTAATTGAGAGAATGTACGAGTGCAGAGAGATTTCCCAACAGATGATTGAAAAGACAGCCAGCCAAGCTGCATGCATTGCACTTTGTCTTGACATTGTCTTCGGACCTCTAAGGAAAGAGATTGGCATGACCTTAGGATCAGTGCTCGCGAGTTCGATTCTCACTCGCCACGTGAATTGCCTCAGTCAAACAGAAGATGATGCATTGTCATGGCACACATTCGGCTGCAGCCACAGAGATTGTGACGACAGGTTTGGAACCTCACTGGCGCCAAGGTTTTCCGATCTGATTGACATTGCCGTATGCGATGTCATTTCGGCATTGTCCATGTTGCACAGTCGGAAGAGCAACGCTGGATTCAGTGTCGTATTGTCTCGAGTGAGCTGTGACATCTCAGTCATTCTGATCTCATTACATGAGCATGGTGATTCGCACCATGCGGATCGTCTGGTTGAGTTGGACCTGTTTATCCAATCATTCTGCTTTCGGCATTCTCGATACCTCATGATTGCCTCTTGCCCTTATTGGTTTGTTGTGTGTATTTATTCACATATGTTTTCTAGTTTATGTGTGCGAAACATTTTGGCTCAGCTAACCAGTTGTGCTTGCTGGCGGATTCGAAAAAAGCTTTCATGTCACGTTCAGATCACATGTCCTACATTTTGTCAGGACTTACAACTTTCCAACAATACCTTTTATTTTGAAACCCTCTCGGCCGTAGGGGGGGAGCGTCTGCCCCATAAGTGGGCCCATGGAGATCGGTGCGGAGCCTGAAGTTGAGCCGGCAGCCGCAAGATGCTATTCGCGGCTGCAAAGCACTGTTTTTTTTAAGTTCGCCTGCCGTGGATCGCCTCAAAGCTGCTTTCGGAAAACTGCAGCAAAATGCTGCTTGCATGATATCCAGATCCATGCTCGATGGATCCTAGGCCTGCCAGCCCTTAACCTTCTTCAGCAGCAACTTCACATTGTCAAGATGCTCATTGGCATTGCGATTCCACTGCTCCATGTCGGCTTTCTCGTTCTTGCAGGCCGCCTCGTCCATCGTGGGAAGCTTGCGATCCAGCAGGACCTGGATCTTTCGAAGATCCTCCACAAACTTCTTCAGAGCATCCAGGGTAACCCGGACCTCCGGCGCTTTGCTAGCGAGCTTGGGGCAATTCTCGAGAGCAATGCATTCCGAGCTCAACTCTCCATGCTTGGCATCCAGGCTCTTGACTGCACTGTTGGCCACTTTGCTCAAGTTGCTCAGCTCGGTCCGCTCGGGGTGCTCCAACTTCACCTCACCCTTGGTGCAGGCTTTTCATCTCCTTCGCTGCTAGGCTAGCACTCATTTCGAAGGTGCCTGACTCGGTCGATCGGGTTGCATCTTTGCTTTCCACCAAGGTCCGGTAAAAGTACCGGCAGAGCTCGGGCATCTTGTGCTTCACCAGGTTCCTCTCGTGCCCCCAGAAATCCTCGGATTCCTGGAGCAAACCCTCCAGCAACTCCTTCTGCCTCTTCTCTGGGAAGTCGCTGATCTTGAGGCCATTCAGGTCAAAAATTCGCGACCTCAGCGGCATTGCAAAACTAAACATTAAAAACAAAATGACCAAGCAACCTATATAAAATAAAATCCAAGAGTCGCTGTCATCATGCCCTTGATAGAGACATCCTCCTCGGCTTCCTCCTTCACAACCTTCTTGGTGTACTGGCCCACCCACTTCAAGTCCTTAAGGCCATTCTTCTGGTAGGCAGCGATGAATCCCTTTCGGTCCGAGTCGGCGATCTGCCGGTAGGCCTGGCACATGCAATACCCACAAAAAAATGTAATGCATAGCAAATGGAGAATTGCAACCCGGCCTCCAGCACTTGCTGGGCTTCGCTCTGGCACTCCCCACTCTTGTTTCTCACGGGGTCGGCTTTGTACTTCACAAGATTCAGCATCCTCTGAATGCTGGCTTTCATCTCCACCGGTGTGGGATCATCTCCAATCACCAAGGCACCGGACTTGGCCCTCTTAGTTTTCGGCTCCGTCTTCGGAGCAGCCTTGGCCTTATTCTTTGGGGCCATGATGCCAAAAGGGCAACTGTACAAAAGGCTCCAGTTATTTAAATTATTTTTGATCTGGAGCCACAAAATCGAAAGTGTGTTTTGATGCATTTGTTTATCATGCTGTGACAAAACGATGCAGCATATCACTGTTGCACCTGTGGCCCGGACACATGGTATCTGCAGCACATGCAGCAAGACACTTGAGGGTTTTGCTTTAGGGTTTCAAGCTTCAGGGATTAGAGGGTTTGGGCTTCTGTAAGGGTTAACATAGATCCAAAGTATAGAGGTTCTACAAGGTAAGGGTGTTTATGTATATATGTCTAGATGTATGTGTATATATATATATATACATATATGTCCATTAATATATACATATATATATATATAAGATTATGATACTAATCCTTTTTAAGGTTTTAGTACATATATATATATCATATATTTTATATATGAGTATATACTATATTAAATGACGATCGATATTATACTTATAGATGACGATAAGTTCATGTACATCACACTATACATGCTTGTTACACCATTACATCATTATATCACAGTAACATTCACATGTTACTGTGATATGATGATGTAATGATGCCCCCACATAAAATTAAACTGGAGCCCAAAACCTGCTAGGGCCAGAAGCCTTCTGAACATACTGGGCGATCCCTGAAACCCACACCTTTGAATCCTCAGCATGTACACCACCAATTCACCTAAACCACTATACAACTGGAGCAACCCCCACCTTGCACAACCTTTATCCATGAGCCTTTGGAACACCTAGAACCTGTGCCACCGAACATATAGACCCTGGAAGATTGTCCTGAAACAACCCAGACCGTAGCCGCACAGCAGCAAGATCTTTGTATTGTAGGTTTCCTGGAGGCTGTGGCCTCCAGTTAAAAAGTTTAATAATTTGGTACACAGCTTATAGTGTTTTATATATACAGCACTACGTTTTCAACCGGTTGAAATTCAACCGGTTGAAAAAGCCACCCCACCACTTAATCAAAAGCACAAGCCATTTTTCAACCGGTTGAAATTTCAACCCTTTTTCAACCCTTGCAACATTATAATAATTCTACAACACTGATTGTAAACATTAAAGCTTCAACCTTGAACCCAAACCCTAAACCTCAACCCTTATGCCTTAAACCCTAAACTTGGTAAAACCGAAAACCAAAAACCCTAAACCCTAAAAGCTTCAACCCCTACACCCCTGAACCCGGGCCCTCAAACCCTAAACCTAACCTTTAAACACTGGAACCCTAAACCCTAAAAACAGCCAAACCCTAAACCCTTAACCCCTCAACCTGTAAACCCTGAAACCCTAAACCCCAAAAACCTCTAACCCTAAACCCTTAACCCCTCAACCTGTAACCCTTAAACCCTAAACCCTAAAAACCTCTAACCCTAAACCCTTAAACCCTGAACCCCTAAACCCCTGAACCTTTAAATCCTTAGACCCTAAACCCTGAAAGCCTTAAACCCTAAACCCTTGAACCCCCAAACCCCTCAACCCTTAAACCCTAAACCCTTGAAACCTTAAGCCCTTCACCCTTAAACCCTAAACCCTTATATTGCCTTTAACCCTTAAACCCTAATCCGCCGGTGCCTCGACACCCATGATGGGGATGCCCAGCCAACCTGCAATACAAAGAAGCTGCAAACACAACAAACAAAAAACTGCACTGCATGCTACAGACTGCACACCATGCACTCTGAGGCCAAGACCATTGTTCAGGAGTTCCAAGGAACTCCTGCCAAAAAGCACGGATGATGAAACCCTGAAAACAACAGCACCACATGCCACTGAAAACGGCTCCAACACTAACAGTTTCTTTTCTGCACGATCGCTCTGATCATCATCGCCCTGGAAGATGCACAGGGGGTGAAACACATCACTCCTCATCCCTCTTTCTCTTATTCTTGCCCTCCTCCGAATCGCCCTTGCCATCCTCCTCCTCATCGTCCACATCCATGCCGGGCTCGTCCTCCTCATCCGGCTTAACCTCCTCGATAATTGGCCCTGGGCCCGCCGCCGGCGGCGGCATCGGCGCCTGCCGCGCCATCCCGGCTCCAATGGCCGCAAGCAACCCGGCGATGACATCTGCAGGGGAAAACAAAAAAAACTGGAGTTCCAAAAAAACTCCAGCGAAAAATCTATAATAAAAAAATATTACAACTTATCATAATATATATCCCTGCCTGAGGATCCGGAGGCACCTGAGCTCCCAAAGAAATTGATGTTGATTGCCGGCACCGGTGGCTGAAACACTGTCGGATACCTGGGGATCAAAGCCTTCCCCAAGCTCTCGGCCTTGATGGGCGTCTTGTCCTGAAAGGCCCTCGGGATGCCCTTGCTGATAGGCGGCTTCAGCGGCTTCGGCTGGATGGGCGGCTTCGGCTCCGATGGCACCTTGGGCGGCTTCGGCTCCGAGGGCTTCTCCTTAGCTGTATATATACATGGAGTCCCAAAATAGAACTCCAGAAAAAAACTATTGAAGCTGAGATTCTGCACGGATGGTACCCGATCCCTTCGTGAAGCCCCGTTGGACTCCTCGCAGCCGACGGTTGATCCCCTTATTCTTCTTCTTCTTGGTCTTCTTGCTGGGATCCTTGGCCTCCTTGGCCTCCTTGGCCTCCTTGGCCTCCTGGGCCTCCTGGGCTTCCTTGGCCTTGTTCTCCTCGGCCGCTTTATTGTAGACCTCATGTTGGAGAGCATCTTCTCGAAGCCCTCAGAATCCTCCATCCAGCTCTTCTCCCGCTGCTTCCCCTTCGCATGATACTTCCAGTCCTTCTGGTGGACATAGTACAGGGGGCCTGCAGGGCGGAGCTGCATAAACCCTGATAAAAAATACGGGAGTCCAAAACGACTCCCGAATAAAATCGGAAAATTAACACACTTAAGTTTAAATCTTACTGAAAAAAAACCAAGGTGCATGAGGGATTGCTGCATCCTCCTTTTCTCAGATATGCCACCGTTTTGCACTTACGACACATTCTCAAATCCGGCCCCGGCCGAGCCTCGGCCGGCACGGGCACTGCCGGGTCTTCCACCCGGACCTCCGACTCCTCGGATTCCTCCTCCTCCTCCAAATCCACAGCTGCACCGCCGCCATGGCGGCCCAAATCCAAAAACACAGCTACAAGCACTCCAGAGCCCTCGAGCTCAAAATTCTAAGGTTGGAGGCAAGAACTTCCACAAATCTGCTGCCCTTGCAAACAAAAACGAACATGAAGAATCTGCAGATCAGTCCTTGTCCTCGCAGTAGAGCGGCACGAGCACCATGGTCTCGACCTGGGCACAGGGGGCAAGGGGCTTCAAACCTACCCCGCGAGGCTGCGAACCTCCCGAAAACAAAAAGCACTGCTTGGAACTCTCAAAGCTATGGCAGGCAGGCTCGCAACCGAACTGAGGGCCCGGCAGGCAACAGGATTCTAATCCTATAGACCCTTAAACCCTCAAAGCGCCAAAATATCTAGATTTGTTAATTTACGTATTTATAGAATATAATATATAGAAAACACCTCACAAGCCATGTTAACCTAGAGACGTGGACATCCATGCTTTGAGCCAGCTACAGCTATACAAAAACACAGAGTCTTCAAGTTGCATGCTGCACATACCAAATTTCATGTTGCAAAAGCATGGATCCAAAATGCAGGCACTCACAAAATTTCTGCTCGAAAGCGAAATCGTCATCGATCGTCGAGTCTCGATTGCAGCTTACCCAGCTGTGGCTGCATGCTGCTCAGTTGCTCTTCTGCCCAGCTCCTGACCTGGGCCAAACGCTCTCCAGCTCGAGCTTTTCGTAGGGCTTCCTCTCCTGTTGCATGCATTTGCTCCTTCGTGGTGGCGGAGCCGCCTTTCAGCTGGAACATCTGCCTCTTGCACTCTTTGTTCTTTTCGTTTCGCCAAATCATGCGAAAGGCCATGGTCATGTTTGCTGCACGATACTCCTTCCGAAGAACCGCATTTGCAGGGAGAACCGCCACATCCCCATAGTTCGGATCCTGATCATCATCTGCAGCTGGAGCATCGACTGGAACCAGAGCGGCTTCGGCAGGGGCTTCGAGATCTTGGGCTGCTGCAGCATCATTTGCACCTGCAGCTGGAGATTCTCCATCTTCCTGCGGAAGGCAGGCTGGCTTCTTGATGACTGCAGCTGGCTTCTTTTTGCTAGCTGCTTTTGCTTTTCCTTTAGGAGATGCTTTGGCTGCAGCTGCTTTGTCCAGCAGAAGGTTCGGGATCTCGCTCACGATCTGATGCCCATCGGACCACACTGCCACAGCAAAACCAGAAGGCCCCTTGTGCATCTTGGCAGCCTCTCGGCTGTCACCTGCAATTCGCAGCACCGTTGGTACTGACAAATCTGTGTGGAAAAAGCTGGCGGCCGATGCAGCCTGCTGGTATAGCTTGCTGATTTGGCCTGTAGGCAGAGGCCTTGGCCCATCTCTCGTATGGCTTGATGCAGGTTCTGCAGCTTCTGCCGGCTCCTTCTTAACTGTTGCACCTGCATCCGAAGAGGACACAGAGACGTGAACCTCAAGTTTCCTTGTCGATGCCTTTTGGCATGTCGAGTCCAGCCTTTGCTTGGTCTGCTTCTTCGGAGAGGCTTTGGGCGACCGGGCAGAGCCTGAGCTTGCCCTCTTGGACCCCTGCTTACTCTCCGGTAAACCGAGCAAGTCCTTGATGAAGAAGCACATGTCCTGAATGCTGTCGGCCAGCCTTCCTCCTGTGGACATGTTGCGAGTCTTCGTGAAGAGAGTCTTGTAAACTTCGTGAAGATGATTCGCAAACGTCTTCAGCTCCAAGCTTGGTGCCCCTGGCCACACCAAGCTCATTGATTCACGCATGACAGCTGCAGTCGGCCGAGTAGTGATGCCCAAAATCTCCTTCATGAGCACATGATGCTTCTTGCAAAAAGCATCCAAAGACAAGAGGGCATCTCCAGCTTCCACAGCTTGGAGATTTCCTCTGAAAGTCTTCATGAGATCTCTCCCGGTGGCACCATTGGACCTCCGACTCGACATTGCCATGCTGCTTACAAAAAACAGACTTCAAACACTCGAGCAAAAAAATCGCAGATCCTGCAATATATCATGCCAGTAATCCTTCGATCTTGCAACTGCACTGCCTGCAGCATGCATGCATGCCGAATGTCGCCGCGATCCAGATCATGCATGCAGGAGAGACATGCATTTGCCTCCCTGAAAAAAACAAATTTAATATAAAGATATATACATCGATATATATAGAGAGATAATAAGCGGTTTTATGGAAAACTGTCAGCCTTAATTAAAGCTGATTATATCAGCTCTAAATAAAGCTTTAACGCTTATCCTATAATTCTTAAAGAGGCGTCGCCTTATTTAAAGCTCAAACAGGTCGGGACCGCGTGCGGCACCCTGCCGCCGGGCACCACGGTGCCCCAGGCCGAAGCATACGCGATCGCGCGCGTCTGTCACCCCCCAGGACAGTGGGTGTCCCCGATAGCCCTCAGCAGGGAGCAGGAAGCTCAGTATCAGGCCTTTATCAGGTCACGAAAGGCCGCGAACCCGAACTGCAGGAGGCGGCAGCCCCCAAGCCGTCCGCGGCCGTGGCCTCCTCAGCCGCTAGTGGGAGAGTTCCCCCACCCCCCTCCACAGCGTCGGAGGGAGACGGGCCAAGCCGGCCCAGGGCTCCCCGCAGGAGCCACAAGACCCATCCCCAAGAAGTGCCCATTCCGCCACCGGGGCAAAGGGGAGAGGGCACAACCGAGGGCAAGGACACAAAGGCCAAGGAAGAGGAGGAGGAGGATGAGACACTCTCCTCGAAGAGCTCCGAAGGTACGGAGCCGGAGGAAGAAGTGCCAGCGGCAGCGGTGACGCCTTGGGAGCGCCGCACAGCTCGCAAAACCACAGCGAGCAAGACCAAGCCTGGTCCCAAGCACACCCCTGTCGCCGAGGCTCCAGTCTCGGCTCCGGTGGAGCCCGCACCGGTCACCATGGAGGCAGGGCTCTTGGACGGGGACGAGCTGATGCAACAGGCGGCCACGGGCGACGAGGATGCTCCGACATCCCTGGCGGAGCCACCTCAGCCTGCGCGGCTGAGGGCGAACCTCCCCTCGCAACAACCCCTCCACGGAGGGAGGGCACACCGCCACGAGAGCCTCCAGCTGAGCGGCCATCCGAGGGCCCAGCTCACGAGGCCACAGGCTCAGCCGCGGCAGCTCACACGATGAGCCATCGGCACCAGCTGCCGATACCCCTCCGCGGAGGGAGGCTGCCAGCCCAGCAGGTGGTGTGGACCCGCCACCCAATCCGTTCCCTCCTGCGGAATGGATCTGGCGTATCGATACGGAATGCCGCTCCGGCAGCCATCTGCAGGTCATTCGCCTTCCTGTGCCAGGACATTCGACGGCAGCGGATGTCTTGGAAATTGGAAAGGCTGCATATGCGCACCGGGTTCAACTTAGGAACACTCCGGCTCACGAAGGAGTCGGAACCCCTGCCGCTCCATGAACCCCTTTGCGTAAGGGTGCCGGCCAGCACAGCCAAGCTGTACGCCAGCACGGCCGAAGGGGTCACACTGAGGCAGGACAGCGCGCCTCCAGTGGTGACCACGGACATGCTCTGGTGTATAGCATGCCGTGTCCAGGTGCCCACCCCGGAACACATGCAGGGGCACCTCATGACTGCATCCCACGTGATTGCAGTCTCGGAATACCTCGCCTCTTTCAAAAAGGAGGGCTGAGGTATGAGGAGGCAATCTCCCTCTCAGGACGTGTTCACACTCCTGACCCCTGCAAGAGGACGTGTTCGCACTCCTCGATGTGCAGCCCTGTCAGTTTTGCCGTAGAGCCGTAGTTCAGGGCGGGGACGTGTTACACTCCCCAGGACGTGCTTGCACTCCTTAGCACATCCGGGAAGAGCTCGCTCTCCCGTAGGGCGTAGCTCCTTTTTCCGCCTGAGGGCGATGCCCACTCCAAACGGGGTGGAAGACCACGGAAAACCCGTGGTAATTAATTGCACGCCGGACCAAGGCCTACGGGCCGCGCGCAGACCGCTCCAGAAGAAAGGAAAAGGAAGAGGTTTTGGAAAAGGAAAAGGATTTGGAAAGAAAGGTGGCAAGAGTATAAGGCAGGCCGAAGGAAAAGGCTACGAGAGTGACAAAGGAAAAGGCAAAGGTGGACAGAATGGACCCGTATGTTTCAATTGTGGTAAGACCGGACATTACTCTTCGGAGTGTTGGTCGGCACCAAAGGGAAAGGAAAAGGAGGAAAAGGAAAAGTTCGGAATGTCCAAGAGACAGGTGAGGAAGAATGGTATGAAGAGCAACCTAGTTCTTCTACACAAGCACAAGCAAGGCCACCACAAGGAGCCAAAGGAAACGAGCAAGTGCGTAGGTTGGTGACAACGCCTATGCCAGTGATTGAAGAAGTGTTCGAAGAAGATGATGACTACATTGATCTTGTAGGAATGTTCGAAGAGATGGTGATGGATTATGCTGCACGAGCAGTAAGAGTCAACACAGTTGTGCTATGGTCAAGCATGGCTGACGAAAGTGATGAAGAAGATTATGAAAGAGATGAACTTCACAAGTGGTATGGAGATCTGCAAGTGGACAAGAAGAATGCCAATAGTGCAAGAGAGCGAGAAAGGCTTTTCGGAAGTGTTCAAGATGAAGAGCCAGAAGTGCATCGAGTAAGAGCCGTTAGCTCAAGCTACTCAGAACTCGTTGAAGTCGTGCTAGATTGTGGCGTGGATTGTCATGTACTTCCGCTATGCTACTACAGTGAAGACTTAGGAACAGTTGAGTTCCCAGCTTTGAGAATGGTTATTCAAGATGCCCAAGGCAACAGGATAAGAACCACTGAGACAAGAGCGAACATCACATTCGAATTTCAAAGGACAGATGGAAGAGTGATAAAGGTGAGAGATTCAGCTGTGTTCGGAGATGTAACACAACCACTATTTGCAGTAGGCAAGTTGTGGAAAGTCGGATGGGGACTTGATCCCCTAGATCAGTTCAATGCTTACTTGAAGAAAGGATCAGCAAGAGTGCCAGTGAGGTTTGCAAGAAACTCAACAGTGACGGACCTCAAGATTTACAGAGCTCAAGTGAAGGTTGAAAGTGATGAACCACAAGTGAGAAAGCTCACATTGATTAAGCAGATGGAAGATGAATTCGAGAAGATGAAGTATCATGAAGGATGGTTTTTCATGTCAGATGGGAAGCCAGCAAGGATCGATTATGACAAGTACACAACATATGATCCCACAAATGACGACGTGAAAGCGTTCAAGTTCAGAACTACTTTGGTATCGAGGTACGATGGTGAGAACATCGTATGGAGCGAACTGGAGTTTGTGGAGTGCGCTGAAAAGTGGGATGCAGTTGAAGAGAACTCGGTGATCATCACGATCTTGGAGAGAAAGTCTCTAGGGCTTGAAGAGTATGGTGAGTATGAAAGAACAGTCCCGAAGAAGAAAAAGAAGGAGCAAGAAAAGGAAGTGGAAGCAGCAGACGTGGAGATGGCGGTTCACGAAGGAAAAGGTGAACCAAAGAAGACAGTGGAACTAGTCGAGAAGGAAGCAGCAGAAGCTATGGAGAACTTGTTTCCTAGCGACCCGCCTGCAGAAGAAGACATGAAAGAGTGGAAGAAAATTGAAGAGCAACTGCCAAGTTTAGGAGAAAAGATGGAAGAAGCGATGATTGTGGCAGGAGTCGAACTCAACCCAGAGAGTACGCTCAAGCAACTGAGAACAGCATGTGAATTCCTGAAGATAGGAAAGACTGGAAGTAAGGCTCAAATAGGGCAACGGTTGAAACAAGCCGTATCGGCAAACAAGATGAAGGAGTTGGTTGAAATCTCCAAAGGACTGGAACTAGAGTTCACAAGAGAACCAAAAGGAGAAAAGAGACCAGAGATGCCAATTGACGAAGAGAGAAAGAAGCACGAATTGACGCACCTACCAAAAGCTGATTGGTGTGAAAGTTGTCAAGCAACAAGGTCAAGAGAAGATAATTTCGATGTGTCAGAGAAGAAGAGTGAAGCATCGCTAGTTTCAATGGGTTTCAAGTTCACTGGGAACCGAGATGAAGAGAGCACGAAAGACAATAAAGATGCATTGACAATCGGACTGGTGATGGTTGATGAAGCAACAAAGTTCGTACATGTCATTCCAGTAGCGACAAAAGAAGCGACAGCAAACGTTGTTGAAGAAGTCTGCAGAGTGCTTATGCTGTTGAATTCTAAAGTCATTTTGAGAATCGACACGGAACCAGCAATGATTTCGCTGAGGAAGAAGGCGCAAGGAATAAGGAAGATGAAGAATCTTGATACAGAGATACAAGATGTAGCACCAGATGAACACCAAGGATTGCAAGTTGAAAGATGGGTTCAAACGGTTCGGAACTTATCCAAGACATTGGTGTATGGAGTTGAATCGCAAGCGAAAGTGAAGATTACTTCAGAAAGTACGCTGTATCCATGGGCAGCAAGACATGCAGCATTCCTACTGAATAGGTTTGTTGTGAAGAAAGGGATCAACACCTTTTGAAGTGCTATTCGACAGAGAGTACAAAGGAACATTAGCACCATGGGGAAGCGTAGTGTTGGCAAAGCCAGTACCAAAAGTCAAAGAAAAGGGTGAAGCATGGAGAAAAGGAATCTTCGTTGGAAAAGACTCGGTGAACAACCTGAATCTGATAAGCACAAGACAAGGAATCATTAAGAGCAGAACAATAAGACAGTGTACGCCACTGTATGATGTTGAAGTGCTAGCAGAAGCAACAGGAACACCGTGGAACTACACACAGGACATGTTGTTAGGAAGGAAATCAACGAAGAGATTGCCACCGCACAGTGGAATCGAGATGGCAATTGGTGACAAGCCGGAGATTGTTCCAAGAAAGGAAAGAAGCCAAGAGCAAGAAGATGAGTTGAAGGATTATAGCCCAAGTCAAGAAGCGGCGTCAGATACGCCAAGCGAGACTGAACAAGACATGGACGAAGATCCAGGTGAAGGACATGTTGGATCATCAAGTAGCAGTTCAAGCAGTCGAGGAAAAGGAGTCACAAGAAGAAGAAGTGAAAGAAGTGATGAATCTGATGAGCTGATTACAGGAGAGAATCCACCGCCAGCATCGCCAAAGAGGAACCTGGAAAAAGGCGAACAGGTGCCACTGTGTGCTACTTGAAAGCCCTGGGGTGGAAGGCTCACAGCCTTACAAAGTGGTCCTGTAAGGAAGCTAGCTTTGACATTCTCCAAAGGGACAGCCTGCGCAACCTCAGTTTTCACTTGAGACAGGCATGTGACCAATGGAGATACACGGCCATGAGCGAAAGTGAAGAGTGCAGTGCGCTGGGTCGCGGGGTAGATTGGCAGGCCCCAAAAAAGGACCTTAAGCAGTGCAAAGGCTTATCCAGCAAAGGGCTGGTGGCAGTGTGGCAAGGAGCCATCAGGCATAGTTACGATGCAACCTGCACCCGATGTGGACAGCCCGCCACACTCAAGCGTGTGCTTTGGGATTGCAGCTGGTGGAAAGACAACCAGCCTGAGCCACTGGACTTCAAGGCTAAGGGGTCAATACCCTGAGGACAGCTTATGGTTAAAAGGCCTCCCATCTGCCACAAAACAGCCGGCCAGCTATGTGCCAAAGCTGGTGGAAAGTGGAGTTTTTACAGAAACCTTGATCTCGCAGGAGGACCTGTACTATGCCACGGACGGCAGTCCTGGTGGATCCCAGGACACGCGCTTTCAGGTCCATACTTGGGCGGTGCTTGCGTTTAAGGTACACCAAGGTCTGGTTCAGGTCGTTGGTCATGCTACAGGACCGGTCCCTGGCCAACAGACTGTGTTCAGAGCCGAGGCAGAAGCCTTAGCATATCTGACGAGTAAAGACGACCGGGTTCTTGACGTCACGCTTGACTGCAAAGGAGTGGTGCAATGTCTGGCTAAGGCGCAAGGATGGCAGTCAGAGGATATCTTTACCCCGCTGCGGGAGCACCGGGACCGGCTGCAGCTCACCTGGGTCAATTCTCACCTGGAATGGGAGGAGTTTGAGCCTAAATTTGGCCAGCACAACTGGTGGCGCTGGAAGGCAAATCAGTTGGTGGACCAGCTGGTGCAAGACACAGCAAACCAATGCCGAGACTTTCAATGGGAACAGGGTATCCTAGTCAAGGACCAGGCGGTGGTTAAAATCAACCACCTGCTTGCAGGACGAGCTTCCGCCATGTTCCAGCACACGGAAGGGGAAGGCCCCCTGGTTGCCTTTGCTTCGGAGATTAGTGAGGGCAAACCTAAAGCTAAAAAGCCTAGGGGTAAACAAGGACCCAGGCAGAAAAAACATGTCATCACTAAACCCAGGAAGCATGCTGGTGCCCCTAAAACCAGCCCCACAAAAGGAGCGCCCAACAAACGGAGTCATTTAGAGGCGTTGCTGGCTGGGGGTGACAGTCACCTAGGGCATACCTGGGTGGAAGGGTACCGGTCCAGGGACCAGCTCACTGCCAAGTGCCAGACTTGTGGACTCTTTGTGGAGCAAACGGAGTCGAAGCACGTGTTTGCCAAAAAGACGTTTCACCCGTGCAGATTCCGAGAACCCTCATCACCCAATTTGGGTGAGCATGCCACGCACAAAATGATCAATGCGGGGAAGGCTTGGATGTGCCGACAGTGTGGTCTCAAACAGTGGATTAATCAAGACGCGATCCAACCGCAACTAGCGAAGCCTTGCAGGTTGGTTTATACTGGTAAGGACCAGTGGACTCATGCCATTCTGAAGAAAATTGCGCCTGTCAGGTCGGGGTTTTTCGGTCCTCGAAGCACCCACGCTTTGGTTCCAGGGACGGGTCCTGAGGCACATGTGCTGTCTGGGGTTAACCCAGACCCTGGCCAGTCGTCTGTCACTAAGCCACCCCTTGTTCCTGGCATCAACACCCAGACGAACAGTGTGAGCCAGCCTTTTTCTGGTGGTGGTGAGGCCTCCAACCAGTCTACCAGAACAAGTGGGGACCTCCTAGGCCAGCCCTATGTTAGCAAGCCCCTAGGCTCTGGCAAGGTTCCTGAATCCAGTCTCAGTCATGCTGTTGATGCTTGTGCTGAAGATGAGGATGGACTGGTGGGGAATTCTAGAAGCAGTAGCAGTAATAGGGCTTGTGAGGCCCCGCCCTTTGCTCTTTCCACTCCTGGTGCCCCTGCTAAGGAGAAAGCCAAGGCCAAGCCCGCCAGCCAAGCCAAAAACCGTAAGACTGAGAGCAAAGGACAAACGAAGCTCAAATTCTGAGTGCAGCTGTCGGCTCAAGTCTAGGTGCGTCCCTGCAACGACCTTACGCCCTGGTGCAAGCCCAGGTTTTCCGGCACTCCAGAGGGCTACCTTGCACAACCACTCCTGTGTGATGACGTTGTGCATGACTTGGAACCTGGGAAAGTCTGGAAGCTCAAGCCCCTCCCCTTGGAAGGTGAGCTCTCCAAACACACCGGGAGATACTGGTGAGCACAGAGCCACAGGAACTGGTGACTACCATGCAGTTACCGCTTCCTGGAGTGCCCAGGATACCAGTCTGAGGTACCCAGCACTGGTGAGATGGGCCAAAGGGCTCTAGGACCACTGGTGACTACCAGTCCTGGTGTAACCAGGTTCCAGGTAGCCTAAACAACCAGCAAGCCTGGTGGTAGCTGGTGCCACCAGGACACTGGCGAAGGGGACAACCCCTCCCTACGTACAGTAGGTCCCGACCCGTTTCACCCGCCGAAGGCAGCGACCGTCCGCCCACCAGCAAGAAAAAGGCGAACAGCCAGAAGCGGTGAGACAGAAAGTGGATGAAGGACCGACGGAAGTTGAAGAGAGACCAGAGAAGTTTATTGCCGTCGGAGATGCATCAAGTTCGGTACGAAGAGTGATCGACATGAGAAGTGTGAAGAAGATAGAACCATTCCTAAGAAAGGAACTTCCACAGTATCACGATGATGAAGAAGTCGAGTTGGAAGAATTTGAAGAAATGGAAGCTGAGTTTGATGAAGAAGAAGAATGGCAAGAATCAGATGGTGAAGAAGAGATACCAGAAGATATGCCAAAATGGTCAAATGATTTCGAAAGCGGACCACCAAAGTTAGCTGATGAAGAAATGGAGAAAGTTGAAGGTGTGTCCAAGAAGCACGAGTTGGAAAGACTGGAGAAGATGAAAGTGCTGAACAAGTTGCCAGAAGGAACAGACATCTCAAAGTACAAGTTTCTGTCGACAAAGATAGTGTATGACTGGAGACACAGGGACAAAGAGTGGAGCAGAAGAGGACGATTGGTAGCAAGAGAGTTCAAGTGGTTAGGTGATACAGATATTGCAAGTTTGTTTTCGCCAACCGGTGTAGCAAGCACAGTGAAGCTACTGTCAGCTCTATTTGCGTCTTCAGAAGGATATACACTTGGAAGTATCGATGTTGGAGATGCTTACCTGATGGTGGAGCAAGAAGAGCCAACGGTTGTTGAAGTCGATGGAGAATTTTACGAACTGGGATATACGTTGCCCGGTCAGCGAACCGGGAGTGCAGCTTGGTTCGGAAAGTTGAAAGGTTACCTGGAAGAGTACGGGTTAACAAGCGACAGTGGACTCCCGGCACTATTCTCAAGAACACCAGACAAAGAAGGATTCGGAATAATCGTGCTGAGTCATGTAGATGACATGGAGCTATATGCATCAAGAGAAGAGTTCAAGAAGTTGGTCGAATTCCTGAGAAGCAAAGGATTGAAGATCAAAGTGGAAGGACCACTGGATGAGAAGGAAGGATCAATGAGTTTCCTGAAGAGAAGTTTCAAGTCGATGAGCGATGGAAACGTAGAGATCACGATGAATTCAAAGTACATTGAAGGACTGGTAGAAGTGCTCAAGCTTGAAGGAGCATACCCAAAGAAACTACCATGTCCAGCGGACAGTGGAAGGTCATTTCAGTCAAAAGAAGGTGGAATGGAACCGCTGAATGCAGACGATCACCACACGTTCAGAAAAGGAGTAGGGATATTACTGTATCTCGCGCCCGAGAGGCCAGATATCATGTATGTCTTGAAGAAGCTGTCAACGAAGCTCGCATCACCCGTTGAAGCAGACATGGAGCTACTAAGGTATGTTGGAAAGTATCTCAAGGGAACACCTGAACTTACGTTGGTACACCAGGAAAGCTACCCTGGAAAGAGTTTTCTGGAAGTGAAGAACAGAAGCAACGAAGGAAAGGTCGAGAGAGATAACTACAAGATACCAGCGCTCATAGAAGTGATAAGCGACAGCGATTGGGCAGCAGATCGAGAGTCAAGGCAAAGCGTTTCGTGTGGAGTGATAATGGTGAATGGAAACCTGGTTCATTTCCAAAGCAAGAGACAAAAGAGCGTAGCATTGTCATCTTGCGAAGCTGAGACAATCGCAGCAACATCAATCTTAAGCGAAGGTGTATTCCTGAAAGGATTGCTGAAGAGAATCCTACGAGTTGAACCAAGACTGATGTTATACAGTGATTCGTCAAGCTCAAGACAGTTGATCTCAAGAAAAGGCTTAGGCAAGGCACGCCATTTACAAGTGGACCTCTTATGGATCCAAAGAATTCCGAAGCTCATTATCAAGGCGATAGCCGGTAAGGACAATCCCTCAGACCTAGGGACCAAATCCCTGACACGGGACAAGATACGCAAGTATATGCTAAGCCTAGGATATACAGGTGAGTTTTTGACACCAAGTGCTCAAGAAGTCCAAGAAGCTGAAGTGAGAAGGACAAGAACAAGAAGTCTTGTGACACGACTTGATGAAAGGATGATTACAAGGATTATCCAGACGGTCACGACCGCAGTGTTGTTATCGTTGACTGAAGCAAGAAGATTCGGTGAAGAAGGTGAACAAGGACTGGGAAGAGCAAGTGTAGTGTGCATACTGTTGTGCATGTTTACAGCAGCAATTATGCATAAAATTGCAAGCGCAGCCGTTTTGCTCAAGAGATTCAAGGAAGTCCTGAAGAAAGAAGAAAAAGAAGAAGAAAGGACAAGAGCAATGGCTGATGATGATGCAGTTAAGTACATCCTGAGCGAAAGGAGCAGAAGCATCGAGGCAACCGAATACCTCAGAAAAGTGCTTACGAAAGAAAGATCAAACAGACCAAGTGCTGATGACCAGTGCTGATGACCTCTGGAAAGAAGTGGAGGTACTCAACAGACAGCGTGAAGACAAGGAGACTGATGAAGAGAAAGAAAAGTAGGAAGAGCAGCCGAAGAAAAAGGAAGAAAGTGAAGTTGCGTCGGATCCAGAGTCCGATGGTGAAGAGTCGAAGGAAAGCGAGTCAGCAGAAGACGACGAGAATGAGAAAGAAAAGAAAGAAAAGAAAGGAGAAGAAAGAGAAGAAGATATAGAAAGCTTCAAGAAGACCGCTGAAGAATTGGCACAAGAAACGGAGAAGCTGAAAAAGTCAAAGGAGGTTAGCATACCTGAAGACATCAAAGATGGAATAAGGAAGCAAGGAAGACTCATGGATGAAAGAATACAGCAGCTTGAAGAGTTGAAAGCAGCAGCCAAGGAGAGAAGAGGAGAAGTAAAAGCCGAAGCAGATCAAGTCGTAGACAAGGCAGAAGAAGAGAAGCAGAAAGAAGAGAAGCAGGAAGAAGAGAAGCAGGAAGAAGAGAAACAGGAAGAAGAGAAGCAGGAAGAAGAGCCAAAAGAGAAAGAAGCAGAAAAGAAGGACAAGCCAGATGCCGAAGAGGCGTTAGTCGAATCCTCAGACGAAGAGGATAGGCAAGCTAGAAAAGCGCTCAAAGAACAGTTCGATGTGGGGAAGATGTCGATCTTTGATGTAGTGATGGAAGACACTAACGTGGAGAGTGTTCGAAGAAGCTTACCGACCCAAAGCTTGGAGAAGGAGTTTACCGCATGGCAAGAAGCCATTCGGAGACCGGTAGCTCGGTTACCAACCGGATTCGGTCTAAGAACGCAGGACCTACTCTCAAGACTCGACGGTGACATAGGAGAATATGTCGAGAGTATAAGCGTGATGGCAGAAGACGAGAAGACCGCCGAGGATGAATACAAGCAAGCTAAGGAAGAAGTTGAAAGGTTCGAGAAAGAACTCAAGAAGGAAATGGAGAGAAGAATGGAAGAGAAGCTGAAGATCTTCCGAGAGAAAGAAGAAGCAGTCGTAAGTGCGCGTGCAGATGTTCAAAAGACAGTGCATGCAAGGGAAGCACTTGAGAAGTTCGGAAAGATTGTCCAAGTAGCGGACAGACTGCTAAATACAATGAAAGAAGAGTTTCCGCAAGTGCGAGATCTTTATGAAAACCCAGAGCAAGATCAAGAAAAGGAGCGACAAGCTCTAGCTCAGTTGATGGCAAGCATCAAAAGGAAGCGGGACACGAGCAGCCCGGCAACGCCATCTGCCAAGGTAAAGCCAATCCCAAAGAAATTGCCAAAGTTCCTCAAAGAAGGAATTTCTGAAGAAGAGAGAAAGGCAGCTAATACGAAGGAGAAGCAGTTAGCTTTGAAAGAAAGGCTGAGATCATCGTTCAAAGAAGCTACTGATGAAGCGATAGAGAAAGCAGCGAAGGCAAAGTTGGACCACAGCAAGGAAAAGCCGAGCGAGCCAAAGGGTACGCCACCGACCAAGATGAACCCGCACTGGCTCAAGAATACAATAGAAGAATCGTTCAAGATGGTCAAGTACTTGCATTGCTTTTATTGCAAAGCTACAGACGAGCATAAGGCTCCGGAATGTCCGGAGATGGAGAAAGCAGTCAAGAAGTACTACGATGGAACAAGACCCGACAGGGACAACAGCGAGCGGAGGCAGAATACTGTTTTCTGATGTATACACACATCAACTACAGAAGCTTCAAGTACAAGGGATGGGGGACACACACCCCGGATATCTGCAACTACAAGGACGAAGTCAAGAGTTACTTGAAGAGTAATGAGTACAAGTTCCAGAACGAGCTGAAAGATATTCGAGAAGAAGAAGAAGCGCAAGCCAAGAAAGGCTATACCCCGAAGGACAGTTGGGGCTCAGAACCAAAGAAGCAAAAGAAAAGTGATGAAGCAAAAGCTGAAGAAAAGGCAGATGAAAAGGAAGAGAAAAAGAAAAAGACAGCCGACAAGTCCAAGAGCAAGGACAAGGAGAAGGACAAGGAGAAGAAGGCTGAAAAGGAGAAGAAGCGGAAAAGCGAATCCCCGTTTGATCAGCAACGTGCCGAGAAGCGGCAGCGCGGGGAAGAAGAGTTGAGGTAAACCAAGGTTGCGGTTTAACAATCAAGAGAAGCAAGCGTGAGGGCGGAAGAGCCGCCCAAGGAAGAAAAGATGAGGGCGGAAAACCGCCCCGGGCAGAAATGTTTCACAACGGAAAAGCTTTCTTCAGAAGAGCTTGTGAGAAGCGTGGTTAAAGCCACAGCAACAGCCACGAGGACTACGTAAAGGTCCCACGGCATACGTCAAAGCACCACGAGCACAACGATTGTTTAAAGGTCAATGACAAAAAGGCTGAAAAGCCGATGCAGGACTGATGAAAGAGTCCGAAAGCGAAAAGAGGCAAAAGGTCTAAGAGCGGTACGCAAAGTACAAGTTGCCGAAGAGCAAACTTAGACTACATCGCGAAGCGCGACGTGAAGAAAAAGTGAGTGCGCTTTAGATTCTGAGTGAGGACCATGCCAATCGTGTGTGGAAATTCACGCAATCTGTTATAGGACATCTGAAGAGTGAGGATGAAGAAGAAAGAAGGAAAGATGAAGATGTTCAAGAAGTGCTTAAGGAAGCGTGCGAGAAGTGAAGATCAAGCTCACAGGAGCATGCGAGAACAGTGGTAGATGTAGGAAAAGTTTCACAAGGATCGCATTACACGACAAAGCTGTGTATGCGATGAGGGCGTAACAGATAGTTCAATTTTCCCTCATGCCCATTTACATACAGGAATCCAGTGTTTCACCGCAGGTCAAACGTAGGCTCAAGCACAGCCGACAGCGGAGCTCAGGAGTGAGAAAAGAATCCAAGCTCGCGCCGTGGTTATAAGAAGTATACTGGTATAAGGGTTTAAACTTTCATAATTTCAAAGAAGAATATGAGGTCACTCGCCGATTTTTCAACCTGTGATGATGCTCCCGTGTCTCGCCAAGAGGAACACTTTCTGTTTCCCTTCGTGAGTTTTAAAGAACCTGAAGTGCAGCTTGCTCCTGTTTCACCTTGCTGTGAAAGTGTTCAAGTGGAGAAGCGTGTCCAATCGAAGGAGAGAAACGAGTTTTTGATCAGAATGTTTTTTTACCGAAGTTTTCCTGAAGCATGTTGAACATCGCGCCACGTCGCCGCCGCTGCCGCGGTCAACTCGAGCATGCGCTCGCGTGCACGCAATTTGCAGTTGACGTGAACCTCGACGGTCGTCGGCAACAGAGCACCGCATTGAGGTCGAACAGTCCCTCTGTGGCAGGGCTCCTAGCTCGCGCTCGATGTGACTTCGTCTCGCCTGTTGAGGGTCGGGATACGGGAACGGGCTGATGCCATCTGTTGACGCTGCTGGCAGCGCACGCAACACATACCCTCGACCGTGGGCGCTGCTTGCGGCTTGTTGCAGTTGGCGTCGAGGGGTGGGAGGTTCGGTTGCGAGGCTGCCCAATTGCTAGGGCTTTTGGCGCCAGGGGCTAAGGCCGTCGCGGCGCACGCTCGGTGGTTGGGCTTGTTGGCGGTCGCCGCGCAGCGAGCGTGCCGTTTCTCTGCTTAAACCCGCCAGCTCGCACCAGCAACCAGCGCAATGCAGGAAGTGGTGGTTGGCCACCACACGACTGCAACCACCTCGTGCCTTCTTCGATCAGTTTTGTGCAGCCAAGTGAACTTCGCAGGGCTGGCAGGCGTTCAGTTGAGGACTTTCCTGACAGCTACCAGATCAGGAGCTCTCCTGGGCGTGAATGGGCTCGTGGAGCTTCCAACAGCCCCATGCTGCTAGCTAGAATTGGGGGCAGACAGCAGGCATCGGCAGTAGACTGACTGCAGCATGCAGCCGAATGTTGCAATCTTCTCCAGCCGTGTTCTGCCAAGCGTGGTGTGCGCTAATTGTGAATTTTTTTCTTTTTGTCAAAAGTGTTTTCTATCTACTGTCGAATGAAGTTACTTTGATCCGCAATGCATTTCGGTACTAGCTTTCACAACTAGCTTTCTCATACATTGCATCGCCTGCAAAGAAATATATTCTTTTTCGCAGTGCATCCACGTGCAATCTATTTGCGGAAAAAGAAAGATGAGTGATTGTTCGCACCGCACTCGGCTGAGTCGACCCTAACCGGGGACCGACTCTTCTTCGGTGTTTTGGAGCCGGACACAGCTGATGGCGGAAAAAGGCGTGTTGAAAAAAAAACACGTTTCTGCATGCGACGAATTTGAGGTGCTCGACTAGCTGTGACGTCTGCAGCAGCTAGAGCGTTCTCAGCGAACTCGATGTGTTGTCGGTCGCTTTTCGCAGAAGTTCGGGCATGAGTTGGGGGTGCGGAGACTTCTTGAAATGAAAACCTGGGCTCGGCCGGAGCGCCTGAGATCGGAACTGTTCGACGCAGTCTCTCGTGGCCATGCGGGGCCGACTTGAGAAGCTCAGCTTGCGGAGTGAAGGAATCCATTTTCTAGTTGGCACCATTCTGTTATTTCCCCTCAGCCGGACAAGTTCCTTGCGATCCGCTGTGTGAGGCAACTCGAATGCTCCGATCTGGAAGAAGATGGCCGCATTCGGCTCGGCTTCAGTCATTGCTTGTAAGCTGTTCTCAGCGAGGTCTTGGCCGGAAATGGCAATGCTTTCGAATCCTTCAAAAAAATAATCTTTTGGGTTCCGGTTTGCCCCGACGGGACTAAAGGGACGTCCCTCCCTAAAAGGGGAAATGCGCAATACGGCAACACGACCGCTGCCGCTGGAACGGGCATTGGCCCGTGTTTGCCGCGAGGGAGGCGCCCGGGTCGCCCGCAATGTTCGCGTTGCTGATAAGAACGTCGACGTGCCAATCAGCGACGGACGCCACATCGAGGTCGTCTGCAACGGCCTTGCTTTGTGGCACGGAGCGCAGCTCGCAGTCGATGCCACGATCGTCTCGCCACTCTCACGCGATGGGCTTTCTCACCCAGGCGCTGACGCTCGACCAGGCGTCGCGCTCGCCCGAGCTGAGCGAACGAAACGGCGCGAGACGTACCCTGAGCTCCTGCGCTCCCGCCGTTGTCGTTTCGTCGTATTTGGCATCGAGACCGGCGGGCGATGGAGCGCTGAGGCCGCTGACTTCATCCGCCTCCCTGCGCGAGCGAAGGCTCTCAGTGCACCGGCCTCCCTGCGCCAGGCAACGCGCATGGCTTGGCTGCAACGCTGGAACGGAATGGCGGTTGCCGTTCAGCGAGCCTTCGCGGCGTCGCTCCTCGACCGCCCAGCTGACTGCGAGCCCGGTGCTGCCGACAACCCGCCGGCTTTGCACGAAGTGCTCGCTGATGCGCGCTGGCCTGCCGCCCCAGATCACAGCCGGCTCCCTGCACGGTTCGCGTGAACCTCGAGCCGCGGCGTGCTTTCTCCGTAGCTCGCAGCCTGCACGGGGACCGCTTCGTAGTTCCGGAAAAGGTGCGCGGAAAAAAAAAGAACAAACACGACCCCTGCCAACGCCTTTTGAACTCTAAGTGCTTTGGGCCCGTCCCGTCGCACGCACGGTCCAACGTCAGAGCAGCCGCAGCCAAGACAAATCGCAGACGTCGAGAGCGCTGCCACAAAGTTTTTCCAGCTCCAGCGAGGCAGCGCGAAAGGCAAAAGACGCTGATATCTTTGTCGTTTACAGCTAAACGGCTGACTTGCAATTAGCATCGATCGATGCTTGCGTCCCATTGACCGATTTTCAATTCGGCACCGAATTCTCGGTTGCCATCGGCTGCTGCTCCTGTCATTACGCATTGATATGGAACTGGAACTAGAGACAAGGATGACGCCGTTCAGAGAAGGCCACCTTTGAAACGGCTCTGTTTTTACAACCCCCGGATACTGCCGTCGAAATCGCTGTGCATACTCCGGGCTCGAGGAGTTCCGAGACGTCTTGCAGTCACACGGAGACTGCAGTGTGGCTTCAATGCGGCCGAACTGGTTTGCAACCTTTCTGTGGTGGTAAATTTTCTATGGTCTCTGTGAGGGGCCAGGCCCCCACCGCCGTGCCTCAGTTGGGACGGAGGCTCCTGCGCCCCTTTCACTCAGCGGCCATCTTGGCTGCATGAACTCAGCAAGGCTCTCCCAGCGTGTAGTGCCGACGAACAGACGCTGTGCCAGGGGTGCCCTCTGCTCCGACTCCCTAATTCCAGAGCACCTCGATGTTTCTAGCCTCCAACCTTCGAGCCGAATCTCAAACCTTGCGAATGCTGAGAGCCTTCGAGAGAAGATATGGGTAGTTACGGGTAGTTGTTGCGAAACGGACCAGACTGAATGCGCTGCGCGTACGTCCCTGTGTCTGCCTGCTTTTCTTCTTGCCTTGGAAGGTTTCAGGGCTTGACAGAAGCGCGAGCACGGGCTTTGAGGCAGCCTGCAGCCCCAACTCCGTCTTCGGCCCCCAGCCGGGACCCGAAGGCCCCAGCGCCTCTGCATCCTCGCGTGCGAAGCCTGCCGCTCGAACAGGCATTGGCCCGTGTTTGCCGCGAGGGAGGCGCCCGGGTCGCCCGCAATGTCCGCGTCGCTGACATGAACGTCGACGTGCCGATCAGCGACGGACGCCGCATCGAGGTCGTCTGCAACGGCCTTGCTTGGTGGCACGGAGCGCAGCTCGCAGTCGATGCCACGATCGTCTCGCCACTCTCACGCGGTGGGCTTCCTCACCCAGGCGCTGACGCTCGACCAGGCGTCGCGCTCGCCCGAGCTGAGCGAACGAAACGGCGCGAAACGTACCCTGAGCTGCTGCGCTCCCGCCGTTGTCGTTTCGTCGTAATTGGCATCGAGACCGGCGGGCGATGGAGCGCTGAGGCCGCTGACTTCATCCGCCTCCTTGCGCGAAGGCTCTCAGTGCACCGGCCTCCCTGCGCCAGGGAATGCGCACGGCTTGGGTGCAGCGCTGGAGCGGAATGCTGCATGCTGGCGGTTGCCGCTCAGCGAGCCTTCGCGGCGTCGCTCCTCGACCTCCCAGCTGACTGCGAGCCCGGTGCTGCCGACAACCCGCCGGCTTTGCACGAAGTGCTCGCTGATGCGCGCTGGCTTGCCGCTCCAGATCACAGCCTGATCACAGCCGCCTCCCTGCACGGCTCGCGGGAACCTCGAGCCGCGGCGTGCCCTCTTCGTAGTTCGCAGCCTGCATGGGGACCGCTTCGAACTTCCAGAAAAGGTGCGCGAAAAAAAAAAAAAAAACCCGCTTAACGGCTTTGCGCAAGCCTGACGGCGGAGTTCGGGGCATCGCCACAGGCGACGCGTTTCGCCGCCTCGTTTCCCGCACGCTCGCCAAGCAATGGGCAACGGTGTTTGACGAAGCCACTCGCCCATACCAGTTTGCATTACAAGCGCGGGCGGGCACGGATGCACTCGCAGCACACGTGCGGGTCGCACTTGCCCAGCGCAGCGATGCGGTCCTGGTCTCGCTGGACGGTCGCAGCGCCTACGACTCCATGTCGCGGGCAGCTTTCCTGTCCAAGTTGCGCGAGGTGGCCCCGGAGCTCCTCCCCTTCACCCGCATGTTCTACGGCCTCCCCTCCGCATACAGCTGGTGGGACAACACCGGGAGGCACAGAGAAGTCAGGCAAGGGGAGGGGTGCGAGCAGGGCGACCCTCTCGCCCCAGCGCTGTACGCGTTGGGACAGCATGACGCTCTGCAGCGCGCCAGTTCCAGCCTGCACGCAGGGGACACGCTGATGGCTTTCCTCGACGATCTGTACATCGTTACAGCTCCGAACCGCGCACGTGCAGCTTTGGATGCGGCCACCCACGCCGTTGCTGACCACTGCGGCATCGGGTCTAATCTCGGCAAGACGCGGGTGATAGCAACCGAAGCAAGCCCGCCGCCGCCTGGCATCGCTGAGCTGGGGGACGATGTTTGGCGCGGCGACAAACCGTCGGCCCAGCGCGGGATCGTGGTGCTAGGCTCGCCGGTCGGGCACGCCGACTTCGTCCAGGCTTGGGCTGACGCGCGGCTTCAGGAGGAACGCCGTTTGCTCGTCGAGCTACCTCACCTCCCGGACCTTCAGTGCGCCTGGTTGCTGCTGCTGTTTTGCGCATCGCCCCGCGCCAACCACGCCTTGCGAACGCTGCCGCCTTCCGAATCAGCGTCGTACGCGCGGGCACACGACCAGGCTGTTTGGGAGACACTCCAGGAGTGTTTCGGGGGCGTGCCGCCGGCAGAAGCACAACAGGCCTGGCCGCTCGCGTCGCTGCCAGCGGTCTACGGCGGACTGGGCTTGCAGTCCGCGGAACGGACGGCCCCAGCGGCGTACTGGGCAGCATGGATGGACGCGCTCCCCGTCATCCGCTCTCGCCTGCCCGGCGCAGCTGATCGCTGCCTGGTTGCTCTGGAGCAAGGCGCGGAAGGCGCGACCCCCTGCGTACGCGAGGCAGCGGCAGCGCAAAACCTTTTGCGAGCAGAAGGCTGGGAAGCGTGCCCTGGCTGGCGCGCTGCCTACGAAGGCGCCCGGCCGCAACAACCCTGCGATGCAGGCCCGGGCGAATGGCCTCACGGCTGGCAGTTTCACACGACGCGGACTCGTAACCTTCACTATCGCGACCGTGTGCTGCTGCCGGCTCTGCAGCCATCCTCTCGGGCCTTGCTACGCTCACAAGGCGGGGCACATGCTGGTGCATGGCTCTCGGCAGTGCCGAGCGAACCAGCACTAACCCTCGCCCCGCAGGACATGCAGCTCGCGTTGCGGCGCCGCTTGCGCTTACCCCTGCCGCTTAGCCCAAACCGTCGCGGCCCCAGCCCTGGCTGCGGGCAGCAGGTGGACGAGTACGGGGACCATGCCCTCGCCTGCCCCCGCACAGGGTTGTTGGCTCGCCGAGCGAAAGTCGTCGAGCGGGCCTGGGTGCGCGTAGCCCGCGAGGCGGTCGGCACTGATGGGCAAGTCGTCCCTCAACAATGGCTCGTGCACACTACCGCACCGGGCGTGCCAGCTGACGACCGCAGACGGCTCGACTTAGTCGTCTACGGCGCCACACCGCGGGGAGGCGCACTGTGCTGCGATGCGACTCTCGTCTCACCTCTCGCACGGACGGGGCATCCACAGCCGGGAGCCGCTGACACGGATGGGGCCGTGCTCAGGGTAGCCGAGCGCCGCAAACGGAGCACCTACCCGGAGCTGAGCGGCGGGGGACCGCAAGAGCTCGTTGTTCTGGGCTCGGAAGTTGGCGGGCGCTGGAACAGCGAGGCTGGCCGCTTCGTGCAGCACCTCATCCGCGTCCGGTCCCAAAGAGCTCCGCCGGCTCTTCGCCGCGCGGCCGCTGCGGGCTGGTCGCGCCGTTGGTGGGGCTTGCTGGCTGTTGCCGTGCAGCGGGCGGTCGCCAGCACGGCGCTGGGGCAGGCTTGGCCAGTGCCGCTCCACCCGCGTGAGGGGGATGAGCCGCCCCTCGAGCGAGTGCTCGAGCTCGCCGGACCAACGGCGGGCCCTAGTCTCTTGCCCCTGCGCTCGTAGCAGTTGGCAGCGACGATCCTGCGTAGCCGTAGCGACGGAAGTCAGCCTGCCTCTGGCAGCATGCGGGGACAGCCACCTTGCGGGCGGAAAAGAGGCGCGTAAAAAAAAAAAAAACAGGCGGACGCGGGAGTTCTGAATCGCACCGCCTGGTCGCGCAACTGGCGCGGCTGCGCGCCCAACGCGCTCCTGCTGCCCTGCGCGGTGCTGTGGCTGGCTGCGCCGCTGTTGGTGCCTGCTTAGTGTTGCTCTGCACACCACACTTGCTGCAACGCTGCTCGGCACGCCGTACATCGCTGGGGCCATGCCTGGCTCTCAGCTTCCCACGTTCGGGGACGTTCTACACGACGCAGCCTCCCCACCCTGCGCCGCCTGCCGTAGTTTGCAGCGTGCACGGGGACCGGACTCTCTTTGCACAATCGTAAAAGGTGCGTTGGAAAAAAAGGACCGGGAGAGCGTTTCGCCGTGCGGCGCGTGAGCGGGGAGTTCGGCTTCCGCTGCGGCGTGCACACCAGGTTCATTACCATGGAGGGTACCACGATACGACCCACCGCGGGCCAGAACCTGAACGCCGTTCACAGTTGGGAGCGCTTCCGCATCGTCAATGTCGAGGATGCACCCACGCACGTCGAGACCAACAAGCAGAGCTGGGTTTACGAGGCCTAAGCCACTTGTATAGATTTTGCCAATTAGCAGTGGGGCTTCTGTTGAGCAAGTTGCATTTACATGCCAAGGGCCCCTGGGGTCGGAGGAGAATCGAGGATGGCAAAATTCGGACTCCGGCCAGACTGGAGGGTGTTGAAGTGTGCATCATCTGATGTGCCGAGTAGGTGGATTGCTTGGTGAACATGCCGATTTGTATAGTCTCACCCTGACTGCCCGAAATGTTCGAAACCTCGCCTGCCTGCCGAAAGCGAATCGTGGATCAAACCGCTCTTCCGCGAGAGCCACGGTGCGAAGCACCTGGCATCCGCTTTGCATTGATTTCCTGCTGATTTCCTGTTGACTACGCAGAGTTCAAAGTCAGAGACCATGCTGTGCACACCCCCGACTGGCAGCCCTGCAGGCTGCAAGAGGAACTAGTGCAGTGCATGTTGCCTCTGCAGAAGCATTCGGGCACTTACCTGGCACTGACATCCCATCGAATGTGCTATATGGAGCTCGAAATCATTTGAGCTGGCAGACTCCTCAAAGTGTAGTTGGTTGTCCCGAATGAGCGAGACAGACCAGCCAGTCTAGGGATCCACTTTGGGTGCAAGTCTGCAGCGTTTTCCATCTCATACCAACAGCTTCTCCTCATCATGCCCCAGCCAGATTGTGCCACCTGACATCTTGCGCTTCCTCGAACTCCGAGCCCCTGAGCTTTCATTTTTCAAGCAATCCGAACACCATCAAGAATGCTTGGAAAGTGTCTCTGTCATAGTGTCATAGTAGCTGTGAGCCATGGGGCTGCGTAATCTGGTTCCTGGCCGCAGCTTGAGTTGCGTTGTGGATCCTCATGAAGAAGGACAGGAAGGGGGATGGGACGTTGTGAGCAATAGTGAGCATTTTTGTCTCCAACGTCCCTCGGGCTTTGATCTAGGGGTTCGGATTCGCCAGGCCAGATTGAAGGACTGGGGTCGCTTGGACGATTGGGAAGGACACCTTTACATTAACGGTTGTGCATTTGTACTGTTGACTGGTTACATGGTTGGTTGCAGGGCTTGCTTCTCATTGATGGAGTGGAAAGCGGAATTGTGCATACATTGACACTTGTTTAGAGTCTTGTGTGTTCATTCTTGCTCGTGCAATGACCTCCCGCGATGTGCTCCCTGAACATGTCGGTCATCTTCGCAGGGGCCGCAAGCCCGCCGGCACTCCCCTCGATCGAGGTGTCGGTCGTGTTGAGAGCCTGCGAACTTTGGAGGTTTTCTGCTTTGAGTCTCGCAATCCCTGAAGCCGACATTGTCGAAACTCGAATTGGGAAATCTCGGTTCACAGCCCACCGATAACTTGCTCAGAGGGCTTTCAGTCGCAGGGCTCAGGGCCAAGCTGTGAGGCTTGTCACTGAGTCTCGAAGCAGAAGTCTTGAAGGGTGGGTTTTGGACTTTTGTGGATTCTGGCTTCCGGTCTTCGGGCTGTTTTCACAAAGGTTTTGGGCCCCAGGCTTTCACCCCGAGCGCTCACGCCAATGGTTACGTCTGCGTACTACCCCTTCACTAAACCCTTGCAAAATTTCAGCCGAAACAATAAACTGTGTTCTGGTCTCAGTTTTTTTGCCGACGATGACCGGCTGGTGTAGCGAGAGGCCAGGACATGGGCGCAGGGGTGCAGTGAGAGGCTCGGGTTAAGGCGCTAGGCTAGTGTTTCTTGAGCCTTGTAGTGGTGTTTTCATCATCACGTCCACCTTGGATTTCACGGGCACTGCTCCTTGTGAATCTGATCAAAATTGAGGTCGTGATTGTTTGATCACTCTGTCTTTGTTGGACGCTTTTGTCTGAGTTCGGTCTGTAGCCAGTAGGAAGAAGTATGGTGTAGCCGGACATGGAAACTCTCATTGGAGATGCTTTTCTCCCTGGTTCCGCTTGATTGCCGTTATTATAGAAACAACTCGTGTGAGAGATTGCAACCTCACTCTCAGGTTCGAGAATCCCAGGTGTGTGGAACCAGACATGCTCCGACAACTTGATTTGAGTTAGCATTTCTAGCGCGTAAAGTGCGTAAAACGTCATTTCATTTTGCTTTTTGGCAGGCATGGGAAGATGATCGCACTCGCCTCCGGCGCCAGCTATGTGTCCAGTCGTCTGCCAAGAGTGGCTGACCACGGTCGGCAGAGTCGAAGATTCGAGTTTCGCGATTCTAGCCTGGCTGAGGGTTTCGGAGTATCACTGCCCGTGCCCAAAGTGCTCATGCTAGAAGGCCCACATCCCGAGCGGCTTTTCGACCATGCGTGTCCAGCAGCACAGCATGAACAAGATCATGGGCTGCAACTCGCAATAGCAACAACAACCTATGTTGGAGGGTCGCTCCAAGTTTGAGAGCAGCACTTTGCTGGCAGTTCCTACGAGCACTTCGGTGGTGGCCTGGTCAACAACGGACCATTGCGGAGCTACGGTGATTGTGTCGTCCCTGCCTTTTGGGGCTTGGGAAGGCTAGGTTTGCAGGATCCAGGATCAGCACAGGCCAAGCCCAGCTCGACATAGGGAGGTTCAAGGGAGCTTCATCGTTCTAAATCCTCAACCGTGAGACGCCAGGTTTTATGAAGCAGCAAAAACACCCTGTAGAAGACCTCAAGCCGCAAATTTCTCTGTAAATTTTCTAATGCAAGCCCTAAACCCTAAGTATTACCCTGCACTCCTTCGCATCCGACATCCCTAAAGGGCCTTTAGAGAGCATGCCAGGGTTTGGTTTGTTCTGAACAGGTTTGGCTGTTTTGCTAGGGCCATGCGCACGTTGTGAAGCTAACCTCGCTTTTCAGCACTGCCGTGGCTGGCTTCCTCCACATGGCGCCCTTATGGAAACCGTGAGGAGACCTCTTGTCCTTAAATATTCTTCAGCCCCAAGAACCTGAAGCATCCACTTATCCGGAGACCCGAGGTTCTTCGAAGTCTCCGTGGATGCGGTGTGTGAAGGGCTGGAGGCCAAAGCAAGGATAGGGCTGGGGTGTTGAGGTTTGGAGTTGAAGGGAAAAGGGATGAGCGGGGTTGAGCGGGGTTCGTTCACGGTTCGGCGCGCCGATTCTGTGCAGAGCTTTCGCTCCGGGCTCCAAAGCTTCGGGCTTTACATAGGGCTGACAGGCCATCTTGGCAATGAATCGTTGGTAGGGTAGGTCTCTGGGCCCGGGAGACGACGGCGTTCGAGTACTCGCCGACTCGAGGCCACTGAACTCTGCAGCCGTCATCTAAGCTGCCGGCCAAGCCGTTTCAGCTCGAAGCCGTTTGTCAGAGCCATGGCGTTGCCGAGTGGTCTGACTGTGGGTTTGTTTTTCTTGAGTGCACATGCCGGTTTTTCGGCAACATGCCTCCATGAAGCAATTGCTGCAGGTAAGCGTGCATACATCAAAAAGCGCGACGGCACAGACATCCCCATTGGCTTCTTCCAAGGTGAATGGGAGTCTGCTTACCTGACATCGGACGTTGCCAGAATCCTAGTTGAGGAAGTGTTGGGCTACCATACCTGGACGCACCCGGAGGATGGACACAGCGCAGTCACCACGCCTTATGCCCTGGCAGGGTGTTTGGATTTCAACAGCGCTACCAATCCACGGTGTGACATCAATGAGACCCGACTCCATGTCAGTGTGGACTCATGGTGGGCCAGCTATGCTTCAGTAGTAGAAGACATGAAGGAGCAACTCCCACACTTGACACCCGTCGACCTTGGTAGCATGGGATACCAGGGTGAAGAGTCGCTGTATGTTAGCAGACATGTTCTCCAGCAGGCGCTGGACGCCGAGGGTTTGAACTTGGACTATTACAGAGGCTATAACCTGACGCACCACAACCCCAAGCAGTACTTCGACAGCATCGACTCGATAGACTCGAGAGATTTGTTCCCTTGTGAGAACACCGATTTCTACAGGTCGGAGTTTATGGCATCCTACGCCAGATGGACAGGTGATGCTGCAGGAGTTCAAGCGCAAGCGAATGGCGATTACGTCGCCCATTGTTATGCAGGCAAGTGGTGGATGTCGCCGCAGTGCCGCAGTGACACGTTGGCATGCATCCCAGTCATTACCGCAGGTGGTGGTGGGTGGAAGCTCCAGGCTTTGATGCACTGGTCGACGACTTATGGCATTCCGGCTGCCATCGCCGTGGCCAACTCCTTTAGCAAGTACGTTTCGATTGTTGAAACCACGCGCAGCCTGTTTTACTGGTGGGTGCCGGACGCAACATTCGTCGCGCTTCAGCCGCACCACATCACCTTCCCACCATATTCCGCTCAGGAGTGGCTTCATGGCAACATGAGGACGGCAGCAAGTGGAACCTACATCAGCAAAGCAGTCAGCAGCAATTTTGCAAACCAGGCGCTAAGAGTCAGAAACTTCATTGCAAACATGAACTTCGAACTCGCCGAGCTAATGAAATTGCTGCTGGCCATCGCTTCTGGAACACCACGTTATGATGTTGCATGCCAGTGGGTGCGTGACAACAAGCAGCGGTGGCAAGACTGGCTTCCGATCGAAACCAACTGCATCACTGGCTTCGGTTTAGCTGATGGCACAGGTACCTTTGTGACCAACAGGGTAAATGCGACAAGCTGCGAAGTGTGCACCCCAGGAAGGTTCTCGCAGGAGTACCTGGACAACACAGGAGCCACCCGCCGCTGTGTCCACTGTGCCCCAGGAACTTCTCAGGAAAAGAGCGCAGAGACCGGCTGCACGCCGTGCCCAGCTGGGGGCTACACAGACAGTCATGGCAGGGAGACCTGCGACGTGTGCGATCAAGGATCCTACCAAGCCTTGGAGGGTCAGACAGGCTGTACCAGTTGCGACGAAGTCCGCACTACGCGGCTTCTTGCTGCGAGCAGGCTGGAAGACTGCGTATGCAGAGAAGGCTTGATCGAAAAGTCGGGGCTTTGTGTGAGCTGCGGCGAGGGCTTGTCTTGCCCTGTGGGAAGCACCGTGGAGCGACTAGCAAACGGCAGCAGTGAGGAACGGCCGCAGGTGCTGCCGATGTACTTCAGCAGCATGGAAGCACCCTTGGAGATCTACCGCTGTCAGTCGCATTGCCCTGGAGGATCTCCAGGCAGTTGTGACGCAGGCCGCGTTGGCCGCACCTGCAGCGAGTGTCCAGAGAATCACTACAGTGCAGGAAACCAGTGCGTCGAGTGTGGTGTAGCACTGCCAGCTCTTTGGATTCTGGGCATCGGCATTTTGCTTTGTGGCATCTTCAGCTCCTACTACCTCCTCGCATCAGACTACACAGCCAAAGCCAGTATGCTGACTTGTGCCACGTGCAGCTTGGGTATGATGGTCTCCCTTTTCCAAAACTTGGGTGTGATACAGACTGCGTCAGTGCCCTTTCCAAGTCGTCTCCAGGTCTTTCTTGGTGTCAGCCAGATCTTCCTCTTGGACTTACACAGCCTTGGCTTCAGCTGTGCTGTTGGCGGCCCCGTGCAGCGATTCGCTGGCACCTGCGCCTTTTTCTTCGCAGTGGTCTCCGGTCTTGCAGCAGCAGCATTGCTCACCAACCTGCTCCTTCCCCGCCGGCTTTCATGGCTGGCCTGGCAGAAGTACAAGACGATGAGCACGATTGGTCAGTTCTGCCAGGTGAGCTTCACAACGATGACGAACGTAGGCTTGGTTCCCTTCATGTGTTATCGCCATCCCGCAGGCGTCCAGAGCGTGCTGAAGTACAGCGATGTCTTCTGTTTCTCGACCGAGCACACCCTCATGCAGTGCTTTGGCATAGCCATCTTGGCCTTGAGTGGCGCCTTCCTAACCTCTTGCTTCTATTTCGCCTGGAAAGCGCCTTCGTGGTCTGGCAAGGCTATCCAAGGAGGTGTCCGCTTCCTCATCTTCCGCTTCCGACCCAATGTTTGGTGGTTTGGCCTTGTTCTGATCGCGCGTGGCCCGCTCCTTTCCATGCCTGCCGTCGCGGCCCCGAACATGCCTGCGGTGCAGTCCGTTTGCCTGCTGGGCATTCTACTTCTGTCCCTGCAGCTTCAGGTCTGGTACCTGCCATGGAAGGCTCCGGTACTGAACGTCGTGGACGGTGTCACCAACTTGCTCCTTGTGATGCTCCTGGCAGTTGGCTTGGGTCGGCTTGGCTCAGACCCAGAAGGTGGGCCGGCAGTCCTCGACAGCATGGCATCCGCCATTTATGTGATGATGATGCTGACTGTGCTCGGGCTCATGTTCCTGCTCGGCGTCACTGCCCTTTTCTGCAAGAGAATCGGCGGCACTGATCAGCCGTGGGTCATGAATCTGGGCCAGCCGCCAGCATCTAAAGAATTGTGCAATAACCTGGCGGGCTTCCTTCACAACCAGAAAGACATCCAGGATGACCGGGTGCAACAAGTGTTGGAAGCGTTGTGCATCTATGATTACTACGATGTCAATGCCACAATCGTCCTCCTCAGCACGGAGCTAGGCTTCGGCAGCAAGCTCATCAGGAGCCGCATTGCCAGTCAAGGATCTTGTGCTCCGCCGCCTGGAGGAAGCGCGACACAGCAAACGGCTGCCAAGGCAGAAAACGTTGACGAGGAAGAGGCCTCAAACGCAAGCACCGCGCATGATTGTCAGGCTTCGGAACCGAAGATGGAGCTCCTCGAAGGTGAGACAGACCCTGATACGATAGCATTCTGAAACACAACAGCAAGATCTGCGAGTGTACGGGCACGCCCCACCACAATCTGCTCTCCAATTTTCTGTGTCACAAAGGAACAGCAGGCTCTGGGCCTACGCCCCACAGCAATCCGCTCTCCAGAAGAAAAAGTCCTCGACATTTTCTGCAATCGCAAACGAACAGAAGGCTCTGGGCCTGTGTACGGGCACGCCCCACAGCAATCTGCTCTCCAGAAGACAAAGTCTTCGACATTTTCTGTAATCACAAAAGAACAGCAGGCTCTGGGCCTGTGTGCGGACACGCCCCACAACCTGCTCTCTCGAAGACAAAGTCTTCGACACTTTCTGTAATCATGGACCTCCTCTGTTGAAAGAGTTTAAAGAAACTCCGTTTGCCGCGGCTTTGCCATGAGGACACAAAGACCACTTCGCTGTGCTTGGAGCATCGAGTCCAAGTCTCTCCCGACTTGACATTCGTTGAAACATCTCCAACTGTCGGATTGTCTAGATGTCCGCAAGTTGAGGGTACCGGTCTAAGTTAGAATTCGCAAAGCCTGACGATGGAACCTCTACAGTGGTTGGAAAACTGGCTCCACCTATCAGGTATTCCAACTGTAGCAGGGAGGAAAAGGGCCCTTAAAAAAAAAAAAGAACCTCTACAGTGTCTCGACCACGCTTTGCCCTTCCTGTGTGATGGGAAAGCCAAGTACCGCTCTGTTTTGGAGTCAGTAGTCCCATCCCAAAATCCCGGCAAAAACCCGCTGCTCCCTTCCCGCCTGCTGGGAAAGAAGTCAGGATGGTGTGGCGATTGGAGTGACGACCTGCTCGCCGCAGATGCTTCCAGAGGTCCCTGTGGCTCGACATGCAGTAGTCCAGCTGTTCAGGATGTCGGTGAGTGCAGAGAAGGAAAGTTCCGCCTACATTCACCTAACACGACCTTAGTTGTTGTTTGTGAGGAGCTGGGTTCGGTTTGTGTGCTCCAGACATGAATAACTACTTGCTTGGCAGCTCCTGTGTCGTGAGAGCAATGACGCACAACTTACGCAAAACAAGGACTTGAATCTGCTGTGGAGGCTCGTGGAGGATTGCGGAGTTGTGCGCCATGCCACCGTCAGCGTGTCGGTGGCGTTTTGCCACAGTCTCAGCATTCCTGGTGCTTTAGAAATCATTAGAGCATCTGACACCGTCGGCACGCATGACACGAACCTTCATGCCAACGCAACTTGTGTTAAAACTGTAGCTTATGTTGATAGTAGCCTGAAACCTCTCCTGAGCCTCTCGAGTGCGAGTGTCAAAAGCGTATGTTGATAGGGCAAAGCCGATCTTTCAGGTTCCTGGAGAGGTTTCCTTCTCAAATGCCAGTGCTGATGGCGAATATCCCGTTAGTATATAGGACTCTTCGTGCAAAGGCCGAATAGACCAACTACTAGAAAATCAGTGGCTTCGCCGTCCACACCAGTACAAGAAACACAAGGATTTACACAACTGCTCAAAGATGGCTCGCCCCCAGTAGCAAGAATGGCAACATAAACGAAGATGTCCGAAAGAAAAGGTACCGCTGATAACAGCGGCAGTGATGATCGATGATGATCGCGTTCGAGCAGACGAGCATCGGACTAATGAAGCAAGACTCACAATCACGAAGTCCGGCGGCAATGGCGATGTCCAACAAAGCCGGGTAACCATAGTTAAGCGGTTCCTGAAGACAATGGAGTGCAGGTGCGACAACTAACATGAAATAGATAGAACTCAGAGGACTTGGGAACATTAGACACGAATCACAAAGGATTATAGCCATTATCATATTGACCAGTACGACGACAGAGCAGGGAGCATTGACGACACTGCTGACAGGATTGAGTAAATGTGGCAAGGTAGTGTTGCATAGGTGCTATTGCAGAAATGCAAGTAACAGCCGAAGCCTGGCATGTAAGTTGTGTGAAGTCTACATGGCTACCAAAGCGCGTCTGCGGAGCTTACGCCTCTGGGCTTATCATTCCAATCGCGCAGAGGGCTGCCCTGCGCAGTTTCCAGAGAATCTTCCCCCCAAGCCCTAAACCCTACACCCTCGTAGCAGCAGAGCTGAAGATTCCACCCGGATGGCAACAGGCGGAGGCGGCAACTCTGCGGGAAGCAGCCCCGGCATGCCCTTGGCGGTCACGGTGGTCTGGGGGCGTCCTTTGGCTACGAAGTCCAACTTTGTGCACTGGGGCTGTTCCAACTCGGATGCCCTTTTTTTGGGTTTGGGCGGCCCTAGCTTTGAGTTTCGCGTCAGGGCGAGAAGGCAGAGGAAGAGGAGGCAAAGTGTCTTTATTACCTTTGTGAATGGCTTGTGGTGTCTTCGAACTATGGCAAGCTTGTGGTCACAATTTCAGATCCCCTTTTAGTCCCTATTATAGTCGTCATGATAGTATAACGCTGCGAGCCCGAAGTTCAGATGCCTCCACCCCACCCTCCGCGCCCTACTGAAGATGCTAGATGCGGCTGCAAAACAAGAAACGAAAGCCCGGGCCACAAGTCCCTACATCCTGAGTCCATCTGAGTCCTTCTTTGTTTGAAAGCCCGTTGTTTAAGCATGATTGCTGGTTCTGTTTCGGAGCGAAATCACAGGGAGAGCATCTGCTGTAGGACTGAGCCCTTTGTTGCAAACCGCTCTATGTGCTGAGATCTTTGTTGGCCCGAGTTCCCAGGAAGCAGACAGTAGACATGCGGAGCGTGACACTTGCGGAGCAGAATTGCCTTCAACCATGAAGATTTGCAACTAGCCGAAGGGCTTCTATGCATAGCATTCGCAATGCACGAACCTTCCATGACTGTCTTTTCTGTGCAGTATCGACATGATGTCTCTACTGCATGAGTGAACTGTGTAGCCGTATGAGTATAGCTGAAAACTGTAGTTGGGTTGCGGTTGGCATGTCGTCTGCCTCCGGAAGGACAGGCGAACAGTGCCAAATATCCCAGCACAGAACCTTCAGGCGGATGCCGTGACGGTCTCTGGCGACATCGTACTGTCGCAGGTGATATTGACTGTCAGATTAGGCTTTCGTTCTCTCCCTCCTCCACCGTCCAAACAGTGCACTTGACGCCCCTGCGTTTCTAGACTTTGCATCAGGTGTTCTGATGGGCCCGTGCGAGCTAGTGCGCACACATTGGCGCGCTCCTCCACATCAGGCTTAGGGTTTAGGGCGATTTTCCCTCAAGAGTTTGTGTTTGTTTAGGGTGTTTGGGAGAGGTTCCATGCGATTGTCTACCCGGCCAGAAGGTTTCACAGGTCTGCCCTCCGCAGCCTGTTGAAGAACAGCTGCGGTCGGCTCTTGGCATCTCACGTCCGCAATGCGACGCGACCTACTGACACCCAGAAGCTGCAGCATGTTTCTTAAAGACCTTGAAAGTGCACAAGTGCAACAGCGCAGCGACCTGTCCAATTCCCCAGCCGCGTCCCTGTGTTATGCTCAGGAGTCCTGAAACTGCAGGCAAGGCCGGCAAGGCTCGGCCTAGCGCATCTCGCCTTGTTCGGACTTTCTCCTGTGCTTGCTTGCCCGGAAGACTCGCGCCGATTCAGGGCGGTCCCCTTCAATCTGGCGCGTCGCTGAGCCCCTGGCTTGGAGACGCTGTCAAGCAGCTCTTGGTCTACAGAATCTTATCTAGTTTGGTGCCAAGGGAAATCAAGAGATCTCCTTGCTTCGGCCCACTCTGTCATCGCAACCGCGCTGTTTATGTGGCAACTCGTGCACACGAGGGTGTTCACAACACGGGTGTAAGATCGTAGAGCCCCAGCCCTTCGGGGCGGGGTTCGCCATGTTGTGCAGCCAGCTACCCAGCAACTTGCGGAGTTTGACGTTTGGCCATGCATTCAACCGGAGCCTAGAGGGCAGCCGACAACGCAGCAACCCGCGGAGTTTGACGTTGGGCTATGCGTTCAACCGGAGCCTGGAGAGCAGCCAGATACCCAGAAACCTGCGGAGTTTGACGTTTGGCCATGCATTCTTGCGACCGCTGCAGGCCACCATGCTTGCAGATGCGCCCTTGGTGAAGGGCCGCACTGCTCGAATCGTAGCAAGTTTAGGGCACCAGTTCGCTGAGTTCGCAAGGGTGCTTGGATCAACATGCTGAGTCATTGTCGGCAGCTTTCGGGTAAACTTCCCTCTCGGTCCCCTCCCCACCGTGCCACAAGCACGACGAGCACATCGTTGAGTGCAGAGTTGATCTGCTCGTTGCCACCACGAGATGTTTCGGCCAGCTGGAATGTCCGCCTCTTGCTTGGCACCTCCAAGCCTTCCCTGCGCAAGCGCAGGCGGAAGTGCCGGCGACAGACATCGTGCCTCAACGGTAGCTCCAGTAAAGTGATCACTGTAGAACTCTGGACCGCTGCTGGCTTTTTGGGGCACAGCATGCCGCACATCAGGCCACTGTTGGTCAACCATGGCCACAATTGAAGGTTTCGTTTCTGAACTGCACAGAGACTTGATTTGGCGAGAACCTGCAAATGACCACCACAGACATAAGGCCATAAGGTGACATCGAGCTCTTCGCGAGTTGTTGGCGAACGCACGCTCTGCTTTTACGTTTGTCATCTTAAGCACAATTTGGGCCAAGGAGAATCAGGTGTTAAGGACTTGCCGGTTTTGCTCCGTGAGCGAGGCCTCCACCCACTCGCCAGAACTGGTGCGCATCCGGCCTAAGGCGAGGACTGTCCCTAAATGCGTGCATCTGCGCATTCTTTTGCACACTGCCGTGCCCCATTTGCATTGCACCCCGAAGGGTTGGCAGGATCACCAGTATGCGAAAAGTCTGCGAGCGAAATTGACAGAAAGGCCGACATGTGATGATTTGATCGCTGCTGTTTCTGACTCCGACTCTGCCGTGTTCCAGACGGGGCAGATAGACGACTGTGCCCGAACATCTGCATCCAGATGTGTCCTTACTACCAGGATCTCTGTACCCATCCACCTGGTGGCCGACTTTATACTCCGTCTCTTCACCTGATGGCCGTGTTTGAGACTCTAGTGCGCGAGGCATACGGTCTTGAGCGGTTCCCTTTGCCATTGGAGGGAAGCGAAAACTCAAGCACTTACTGCAAGCCACGCTTCCAATTGCAGCCAAACTTGCATCTACTCTTCTTGAGCTCCGAAATTCAGTAGTGTTGAGACATACGTTTTGGGACGCATCGAAGCAAGCAATTTCTCACATGCGGCAGCATATGGCAGCTGCTGCGGCCCAGAGGGATATTTAAGCATATGCACGTGTAGACTGATCCATGTCGATTTGTTTCGTGCTGGGATGATCCCATGCCGCTATTTCCCCGACTGCTAGTTTAAAGAGCCCAAATATGCAGCAGCTACTTGGTGTACACCACCCACACCATAAACCCAGAGCACAAGAGCTGTAACAACCCCAAAAGAGCCCCAGGGTCCACAAGAACTACGATGGAATTAGGGCTTGTCGGGTCGAATACAAAGCCCTGCACCGACAGCTCGTGTAGTCTGTAGGTGTGCCCCGAACACACGTCTGAGATCTTGTTTGACAGTGCGACATCATCTTCCAGAAGCAGTGTGGGAATGCCGGCAAGCACAGCCGTGTATGGACTACAGCCATTGATTGAGGTCAGGCTGCTCAGGGCATAAGTTGCTTCATTGAGAAGTGGTACCTCAAGCCCCTCCTCATCAAGCTAACTGTTGAGCCTGTGCACAGCAATACGGATAATACGGCGATTTCACGGTCAACTCTGTGGGCTTCGGAACTGAAGCGAGCTTGGTGATGCCGCGACACTGAAACAATGAAAGAAGGCGCCGCTCTCATTATCGTCAAGGCCTGTTTCACCATCAAGCAACAGCACGCTCTGGTGGGGCCAAGATGGAGATCCCAGTTCGGCGGATGGCATTGAGAAGAGTCGTGGTCTGCCTGTCTGGGACAATCAATGCTGACGCCCATCGGAATCCACGACAGACGAGCACGCGGATGATGTGCTGTGCGGAATCTTTTGTTCTTGTAGAACATGAGGTTCCCCTCTATCCTCTATGTGATTTGTCACTGACATGCGTATATGTGCTTCTGCCTTCTGGTTAGGAATCAGACCAACTTTGTCTCACTACGCAGCATGACTGCTCAAGGACCACCTAGCGAGTCCCAGGAAAAGACCGCTTACAGCCTGGGGGTTGTAGGACCTGTCTTCTACCTGAGCGTCAACCTTACGGTTTTAACTCTGATCATCCTTGCTTTGCCTGCTGCATTGCTTTTATCTACGATCGGCTGCCTTGGGCTTTGTGACCGAGAGTTGAGTGGAATCCTCCGCTTTTCATAGGTTATCAGCCGTAAGGCCTCCGCATCCGATTGTGGATTGCTGCTTCGCTGCTGCTGCTCGGCACTCGGACTGCCTGATCCAATCAGTGTCTGATCACTACCGTTTTCCTGGCTCAGACCAAGTTCGGAACTTGTGATTGGCCACGCCACCGAGAGAATGGCGACTCCGATCGGTTCTCCCCGTGTCCCCTCGACTGTCGGTTCTTCACTAGTGACGCCAGTTGCTCGGGATGTCGTGGAGCCCGATGATAGTGCCCACGCATCTCGCTGCACTGCACCCGCCTCGCACGCTTCGCTCGCTCGCTCTGCTTCGCTGCTTGCTTCGCCGCCTGCTGAGGACGATCAGAGAGCTCAGCACCATGCGCCGCTTTTGCCATGCTCTGCTGCCGCTTTCGCAACGCCTGGCACGATGCACGCCGGCATGCTGCCTGCTTCTGCCACCGCTCGTGCTTTGCCTTTGTTGCCTGCCTTTTCTGCGTCCGCTGCTCCTGCTGCTTCCGCACCTGCCCTTCTTCCGACCGATTCTTTGTCTTGTCCTCTGTCCCTTCGCGGGGATCCAGAGGGCGCTCGGGCCCTCTTTGGGTCCGGGCCGGACGGCCGTGGTCCACCGATTTCGGACCCGGCGTCCTTTCGTCCACCGCGCCCCGATTCTTATGGGCCGGTGGCAGGCCGCGGTGGAGCCTCGCTCCCCGACGAGCCCATGAGCGAGCACCCGGGTGCACCCCATGTTTCCGTCGCAACGATTACTGCGGCGGATCATGGTGGTGCTGCCCCCGCCACCGATAACGGCGGGAGGCTTCCCGGTCCCTGCGCTGTCAGGGCCCTGGTCGATGAAGCCATTGGGTCGGAAGCATCCGCGCGTATCGCCACCGATATTCTGGCGATCGCGCAGGGTGTGACCAATACCCAAGCCGACCTCGATATTCTGAGGAACGGCGTCTCGGACATTGCTGAAGCACTTGAAGACAAGATCCGAGAAATGTGGGAGCTTCTACAGGCCGAGATGAGGAGGGAGCGTGAACTACACACGATCTTTCAGGACTCCGTCCGCGATAGGCGGATTTCGGACCATGAAACTCTTGAAGAGCATTTTGCGAGGCTCAACTCGATGGTCAACGATCGATTCATTGAGTTTGATGAGCGGATTCACCGATTCAACGAAAAGCGTGCTGGATCGATATCCATGCAGCTTGCTGAGACGATCCGCCACATCAAGCATTACCCTGATGCGCTGCAGCAAATTCAGATCAATATCTCAAATGCTGAGGCGCGTATCGCTACGGTTGAGCAGAATGCTACACACCGTATCGAGGTCATTAGAACCGAAATGAGCCGTGCTCTCTACGATCATAAGGAGAGTAACCGGGTTCTCATCGATCAGCTCACTGCTCGCATTCAGCATCTTGAGAGTGCTCATGTCCGCAGGGGTGGTTCTGACATGTCGACGCCTTCGCGTCCGGAACGGACGCAGTTCTTCGACATCAGTGACCATGATGGGGATATCCCACGTCCCGCGGACATGCCGCCAGTTCCTGGTGCTCTATTCCCTGGCGGACCGACTACAGCCATTCCGAGATCTTCTTTGTTGGGTCCGATTGATCATGGCTCTCCGCCGGGATGCAATGCTGCGCCTGCTGAAAAGGCCTCAACGGTGCACTCTCAGACGAGTGGCATCAATCTTGATGATATTCTGAGGCGCGCGCAGCAACGAGTCGCTGATGATCATCCTCCTGAAAGTCGCGGGCAAAATAATCCTGTTGAGCCCGTCCGACAACATTATGGCCAAACGTCTGCCTCTTTTTCAGGAAGATCTCCGATTCCGACCGTTCCGTCCACAAATGCCGCCGGAGCGACATCCGGCCAAGCTCCGAGTGTCAGACCCTTCCCTGTCGATGATGATCTGGCCATTCGCAGTGGCGTCCGCTATGACCCTGAAACCCAGAGATTTGCTCCAGAGCCCAAGCGGAGCCCTACGTTTCCATGCCAGATTTCGTATGATACACGAACTGTTCCGGCAGGAAAGGGACCTTGAAGATGGTATGATGCAATGCTTGGCCGATCCAATCTCATTGGCAGCGGTTCTGGTGCACCTGTTCTCCATAGCGAGACTGGTACCTTCACGCTAGCACCGAACGCAAGCGTCACTGGAACACTTCGACCTGCTGCCACTGATGACGTCGATGGATGGACTATGCCTCCGATGCCCACCTTTAATGCTAGAACATCCGCCCCTGCACCCAGTGCTGCGCCATCCGGATTAGGTGGACCGCCGCCCGCGCATGGCGGTGACGGTGGTTCTTTCGGTGGTGGTGGCCCCAACGATAACGGGGGTGCATATGGTGGTGGTTTGTGGACATGGACACCACGGGTCCGGTTTCGGCCCTGGTGGCGGTGGTGGACCACCCAGTGCCCCGCCCGGCGGCCCGCCTGGTGGTGGTGGCCCTCCTGACGGGAATGGCCTGCCTGATGGTGGACTTGATCCGCCTAGCATCAGGCCCTCCGGCCGGCCGAGCGGGAATGATACTTTCCAGTGCGAACGCTGCACCGGAACTTTCCCGACCACCGTGCGGCGATCGTGCATTTCTTGCCGATTCTCGTGTTGCAACGGATGTTGCCGAGATCCTTTGAGAATCTGTCTCGTGTGTCTTGAGAGACAGACTGGGAATCCGCCCGGTCCCAACGATACGGGATTCGGTGGACCCAAGGGCGATGGATCGCTGAGCGAGGCTAAGAAGGCGAAGTGCAAGTCCTTCCGACTCGATCCCGAGCCGGAGCCCGCTCAGCTGCGGCGCTGGATCGTCGACATGAAGGAGCGAGTTGCAAATGCATTCGCATACGATCCCGGATACGCACTCTCGTGGGTTGAGATTCCCGATGGTACACGATATGAAGACCTTCTTGATGAGTGCAAGTACGGAATGCTTGAGAATGAATGCAACTCTGCATTCCGCGAGTGCGTCAAATCCATTGCACTAAAGAATAAGACCCAGACCGAAACCGAGCGCATGCATACGATAAATCGGCGACTCGGCAGTAGGCAGATCTTGTGGTTGTTGTATGATTTCCTTCGACCACATGTCACTGGCGATTCGACCTTCAAGCTCGTCGATCTGATGAAGACCACGATTGATCGGTTTACTCATGGATCCGAGCAGGAGAGGCTAGAAGCCTTCTCCAATCGGTGGGATCATGTTCTCGCTGGTATCTCAGTCGATCGTCCCGAAGATCCTGTTCTCTGCGCACTCTTCTATGAGCAGGTACGTGAGTTCCGCTGTCTCGAGCTCGATATGCAATTGTGGGACAGGGACGTGTCTGTCCGGAACTACGCGTATTTGCGGACTGTCTGCGTCAATGCGATTACAACTTACAACTTGGCGCCGGCGTCGCAACCAGGAGAAGATGTACACCGCTACTCGATCCACCTCTGCGCAAAGACGGTATGCTGCAGCTGCACATGGTAGCCCACGCAGATCCTTCTCAAGAAGCAAGAGGGGATCTAGATCTCCTGGATGCCGAGACTCAAGAAGAGGGAGTCCATACCGAAGGAGCTCGCCGAGGCGCTCGTCGCCCAGACGATCCTCCCCGAGGCGCGGTTCGCCGAGGCGATACTCGCCGCGCAGTCCGGGAAGGGCCGCTCCTGCCCCAACGCGCCCTGCATCACGATCTCCACGAGGGCGAGAAATCTGCTACGATTTCAAGAACGGCAGATGTACGCGAGGAAGCGGTTGTAAGTTCTCTCACAACCTCAAGGGCAGAAGCTCCTCGCCGAAAGGATTCCCGCCTCGATCCCAGTCACCGATATCAAAGGAGTCTGGCATATGCTTCTACTATGCCCGCGGAACTTGCGCGAGAGGTGATAAGTGTCCGTATAAGCATGTGAAGCCTGGTGCTCCTGCTGAGAGCACTTCTGTTGCCGCCCCTGCGCCTGCTGAGCCCGCGCCGACATCAAGGCGGGTTGACAGCCCGGCGCCAACGCCCTCGGATTTTTGAGAGGGGCGTGCCGCAACCCTCAGGCAATGACAGCATCCTCCTTTGGAGACTTTGCGTTCGCTTGTGCAGCATCATTCGATATGGCATGTCCGTCAGTCAAGCGGAAGACAGTGTCGTTTGGGAACACTGAGACCCGCGTGATAGAGTCTTCTTTCCCGGAGCCGGCTTTCGGCCCCGTCAATCGCGAGAGGAATTTGAGCTATTCGTGGCCGGAAAATATCCGTGGTCTGAATAGTGCTCGGGAGAGGCGAAGGGCTCATATGAAGGCTGTGCTGTGGCGAGAGCAGGTTTTGCTCGATGACATTGATGCCAAAACGTTAGGAAATGATGCTTGTGTTCTTGAGCTCACGCTTTCTCAGCGGAGCGCTTGCGAAGTCTTTGCTGCTGCTGTCAAGTCTATTAAGAGGGTACGGAGACTCATGCTTGACTCCGGTTGCGGTATAGACCTTATTGGTCTCGGTGATTTATCCCGTGATGAAAGGGATCTGATCGTCCAGAATGCAAAGATCAGCCTTCGGACCGCCAACGGGAAGACCAACACCAAGGGTGTTGCGCATATGCGCATCGATGGTATCGATGAGCTAATTGAAGCTTATGTGTTGGAAAGCACGCCAAGTCTCCTCTCCCTTGGGAAACGATGTAAGGAGCTTGGTTATCGATTCATTTGGGAGCCCTTTTGCGATCCGATATTCTTTGATCCGAAAGGGAAACGCCTCAAGGTCGACGTGATCAATAATATTCCATACCTTGCTCCAAGTGAGACAGAGGTAGTGGCCGGCCGACCTGATCTCCCTCGTGTGTATCCGGCTCTCCCAGCACCGATTATCGTCCACGAAAAGGTCGTTGCAGCTGGTGAAGAGCCTGGCAGCGAATTAGACGCTGTCGGAGAACTTGATCTCGATATGCCCAACGCCAAGAGCGTTCAGAAGAGTGCACCTGACGATAACAAGAAGGTGCCCGATAAGGGTAAGCCTCAGTCGCCGCCTGATGAACCTAGAGCGCGCGATCTGAGAGACGAGGCAAAGTCAATCCGTCATCTCATGACCCATCTCCCAAAGAACCCCTATTGCGATGCCTGCCAACGTGCAAAGATGGAAAATGTTAAATCCTTTCGCCAAGACTCACCGCGCGATAAAGGGTTTGAGAAGTTTGGCGAACACGTTACCATCGACACAATGGTGTTGCATGGGCTCGGCAATCGCGGGAATAATGGGGAGACGGATGCTGTCGTCTTCTACGATCTAGCAACCGAGTGGCTGGAGAGCGTTCCCGTTAAGGGAAGAACGAATGCCGATACGCTTCGAGCATTTCAGCAGGTCTTTGGCGATCTTCGAGATGTGAACTCGTTCTCCATGGATGTGGAGAGGAGGTATGCATCTTCTGCGATTCGGGAAATCTACTGTGATAAAGCCCGTGAGTTCATATCGACCTGCAAGAAAGTCGGCATATCTGTGAAGCACTCCACCCCGGGAATGCCACGAACTAATGCCATTGCCGAGAGCAAGGTGAAGCTTGTCCTTCATGGCGCACGTGTGGCGCTACGACAAGCGGGATTGAGCGCCAAATTCTGGCCTTATGCATGCAAGCACTTCTGCCATGCTCGCAACATCGAATTGCGCGAGGGTCAGAGTGCCTATGCGATGCGATTTGATGGTGTTGAGTTTGACGGTCAGATTCTGCCGTTTGGTTGCCTTGTTGACTTCTATCCTACGCCGGCACGAAAGCAGACCCGGCGGAGTCAGAGAGATGAAGTCGTCCTCGGCGATGGTGAGGAGTACGCCGTACCTGCGCCTGGAGACGACGGACTGATTGATGTCGAAATTGGTTTCGATGACGATGGTTATCTTGAGTGGATTGATGATGGAGACAATGATCAATCTGGCACTCTCCAGGGCGCCGACGTTGACCAACGCTTGTCGTCTTACCAACGCCCCAGTAAGTTCTCCCCTACGAGTAAGCCTGGTATTTTTCTGCGTTATCATTTTGAGAACGGGGGCAAGTGGGACGGTGACTACATTGTCGCCGATTTGGAAGACTTCAAACGCGATGCATTGCGTGCGAGCGTCCATCAAGTCAAGAAGATATATTGTTCACCCAAGGAGCGATGGACGTTCCCGATGCTCGCCGTGTACGACAAGCAGACTCGATCAATGTGCATCAACGATCCTGCGATGAAATCCTGTGCGCCTCGGTCAAGTGAGCGCCTTGACGCCTCTGATATGCTCGAACTCGAAGATATCGATGAAATATTTGCCCTCGACGAGCCGACCCGAATGACCGAAGAAGATGTTCGGCGGGCTCGTGAGGCCGAGTTACGAGCCGAATCTTCTCATGGAGGAGGTGTCGACTACTGGGATTATGATCCATCGAATCATAAGTGGACTTATCACGTAGTCGTCCCGAGAAAGGCGATGATTCATCCCAGTAAGACTCCCGGATCTATTGGCGAATCGCCTGATCCGTGGAAGCTGAGCACAGTGCGTATTTCGCATGTTCAGTATAAGGATAAAGGCCCGGTTACGATCTATGAAACCGGCTATGCCTTCGGCAAGACGAGACTCATGCAACTCTGGACAGGCACTGTCGAATTCTTTGATGATGGCTTTGCCCCATCCAAGAAGAAGTTACCTCCTTACCATGGGTCGGAGATCCTGGAGGGCGAGGGGGGTTTGCCTTATCGTCAGAGTGTGCCGCGCTCCGAGCGTATCTACAGAGGGTCTCGAAAGCCGAACTCTATCGACTCAGAATCCTGGCGCAGCATGAATCGCGCCGAACGGGAGGGATATGTCGAGGCTGAGCGCCGAGAAGCTGAGTCTCATGCCATGTCCCGAGAGGACTCTCGCGATGCTGCTCCTGTCGACATCGCTTTCGACTCCGAATATGAGTCGGGTGCTGAACGACATGATAAGGATTACTGGTATCACGATGTCGCAGCTGGCACGATCACCCGATTTCATGTGATCGAGCGCCGAGCGCGCTTTAATCCAACCTCAGTGAAGGACTGTCCCGTCGATCCTGCGACCTTGACTGATGTCAGGATGACTATGGCCATGACCGATGGCACGGAGTTTACATTGCAGGATTCATGGAGATCATCCGATGTGCGATCTCTACCATGTCGATGGACAGGAAAGACCGTTTTCGTTATCGGTTCTTCTGCTAAAACACAGATCAGGGTTCGCACCAGTCTGCCGAATAAGGACGGCACAGAGCGCCGAGTGCAAACGGCGAATGGCTATTATGGCCACGCCTTGCGCGCGAAGGGACGTGTTGTCATCCCTGCCAAGTCCCGCGCCTGTGTTGTTACCGACCTTGAGTTTGAACCCCCAAGCGGTATGTCGGCCCGCCTTCAGCCGCTCCGCGGTAGTGGCCTCGATATTTGTCCGGCCATGTACACGTATAACGAGGGGGCAACCCAATCAGGGGTCGACGTCCTTAATCCTACCGACACCGACCTTGTTGTCGAGCCAGGACAGGACGTGGCAGTGGTTCAGTTCTACACTTCTGTGCTAGCCGCGGTTGAACTTGATTTCACGGATGAGGATGCCGGGGATGGTCTATCTGCCCCGGTAGAGCCCTCCAACGCTTGTGTGGCTACCGATGCAGCCCCTGCGATGTCTGTTCGTCCCGATCCTCATTCGCACCGCTCTCCAGACTCTTCGGTGTTCTTCTACAGTGCATGTGTCGCACGGCCTGTTGATCGAAAGGAACGTGCCGCTAATCCCAAGGCCAAGGCCGCTCTTGATAAGGAGTGGAATAAGCTCATCAACCAGGGCTGTTGGGATTACGCCTCAGTGCGTGAGTGGCGCGATGTATCTAACGAGGCCATGGCAAAAGGGGAGACGGCCCATGTTGGTCGCATCTTCGATATATGCGTTGAGAAGAACTCCGAGCTACCGGAATCCGATCCCAATCGAAAATTCAAGGGTCGTGTCGTGTTTGAGGGCTGTCATGTCAAAGATGAAGGCAACAATTGGGCGATTTTCTCCGAGATAACTTCATGCCCCGCGACCATGGAGGCAGGGAAGGCCGCTGATGCTTTCGGTCTTCTGCCCGGTCACGAAATACAAGTTGCTGATGGCGAGTCCGCCTACACTCAAGCTAAGCTTGGTGGCCCAGCCACATGGGTGCGACTGCCCAAAGATCGATGGCTGCCCGAATGGCATGGAAAGTATCATGACCCGGTTGTGCGTCTTGTATTGGCCCTTTATGGGCACCCGGATGCCGGTGGGTTCTGGGAACAGCATTGCGAAAAGGCTCTCCGCTCAGTTGGCTTCGAGCAATGCCCTGACTGGAAGAGCGTGTTTCGCCATCCCAAGCTTAACCTTATGCTCGTGGTCTACGTCGATGATTTTAAGCTCAGTGGACCAAAGGCCAATCTGGCCAAAGGGTGGGAGCTCATGGCATCAACGATTAAACTGGAGCCGCCCTCGAGCATCAAACGTTATTTGGGTTGTGAGCATGTTACTTTCTCACATGTTGTTCCTAATTCTTTTGATCCGCGCTCCTATTGGACGCGCTTCGAGGAACCCAAGAAGGCATTTCCCGAGCTCACTTTTGGCGATCGTGACACTACTGTCGCTCAGGGCTCTGTCGGTCCTCGCGAAATCCGAATGATCAAGTACGGTATGCGATCGTTCATGGAGCAATGTGTCTCTCGATACGTTGAGCTCTGTGGTCCTAAATACAAAGCCACCTTGCGGTCGGCTGACACGCCGTTCCTCGATGAGTCGCGACCGGAGTTCGATACTAATCCGGATCGTCCCGAGGTGAACCGCTTGTTGGGCCATCCCATCGATACGCCTGTGCCTCCTGGTAAGGGCGTTCTTGGTGACTGCGCTGCTGCTGTCCTGATGAAAATCTTGTATGGTGCTCGCATGGGACGATACGATCTCATTCGCCCCGTGCAGGCACTTGCTAGTCTCATCACCAAGTGGGATGGTTTGTGTGACAAGAAGCTTCATCGTTTGGTGTGTTATATCAATTCCACCCTCGATCTCAATTTGTATGGTTGGATTGGTGATGCGCCCGAGATGTTGGAGCTTGTGCTCTATTGCGATGCTGATCTTGCGGGCGACCGCACTGATTCCAAGAGCACTTCTGGCGTCTTCATGTGTCTTCTTGGCCCGCGTAGCTTTATGCCTCTTAATGCGCTGTCCAAGAAGCAGACCTCTGTGTCGAAGTCTACTCCCGAAGCCGAAATTGTCTCTCTTGATCACGCGGTCTATAAACTGGGACTGCCCGCTCTCTCCATGTGGGAGTATATGTTGGGCCGCCGTTTCCGTTTGCGTGTAATGGAAGACAATGAAGCTGCCATCCGTGTCATTGTCACTGGTCACAATCCTAATATGCGTCATATGTCTCGTACCCAGCGTATCGATATTTCTGCGTTGAATGAACGCTACCACGCTGGTGACTTTATGTTCGTGACGTGTCCCTCTCAGTTTGAGGCTGGTGATATCCTGACCAAGGCCTGCACTGATGCTAAAGTGTGGGGTCGCAACCTTATGTCTATTGGTCATTTTCGTAAAGGTACTCTTATTTCCTCTGGTATGCTGTCTGCCGCTCCCGCTCTCCATGCTCTCCCCTCTGTCTGTCCAACCAGGGGGGTACATCTTGAAACGGGTCACAGCCCCTTCAACGATTTCATCCTCGACATGTCTCGTCAGGGGGGTATTTCAATCGATGATGCTCACCAATTCGGAGCAGCAATAAAATGTATTCATATCGGAGGCGAAGGCATAATCCGATTCCCTCATGCTCGAAGTATCAATCTCAGTCTCGATGATAATGCAAAGGGGATTGCTATTTCGAACATCAGGGTTCCGCCTACGCCTGCGGTATGTATTGTCACTGTTCCGATTGCTGGCACCGCTAACAAAAGAGAAGCCGGTTTCAAGAGCAGGGGTTGGAAAGAAATGAGGGGAAACCTCAAAGAAAAAGGATGGGAAGCCAAGAAATTACTCGGGTATGCTTCCGCTGCCCGCTCATCTGGAATTCCTGTATTCCTTGTGCTACCGAAGGGAAACCCATTATGGGGTAGGGAGTACATAAGGCGATGGTCTGAATCGCACGAGCTTTGCCCAGTTAAGCTGTGTTCGTGCTCCTCTGGTCGATGTTCTCAGCATGCATGGATGTGCGAGATTTTCATGCCTGCCCGGTTTGGGCCCATCTTCATGTCACGATTTGCATGCAATCACAAGAAGGCCAAAAGGGTCGACCCGAAAGAGCTTCGATTTGCATTGTGGGCTGCGCTTGAACATTTCATGAATTCTGCGGTTTTTGGCTCACAGCAATCCGCGTTGCCGATTGCTTAAACAAAGACGCCAAGGCCATGCACATACTTGCACACTCACACTTGACTATAGCTTGGTAAGGAGCTCTAAGGGCAACGATCATAGATCACCTTTATCAACCGACCATCACAGACCACCTCTACTACGACTCAGTCCATAGCCTACTTGCGCTCCCTGCTAGGACAGGTTGTAGCTGCCACGGGCTGCGAACTTCTCCGCGCTGCCGCCGCTGCTGAACGATGGGAGGAAAGAACAAGCAGCCACCGAAGAAGGCTGCTGCCAAGACACCGGCTGCCCGATCACCTCAGCCGAAGTCTCCCTCGCCTTGCGGGGAGGGCCTTCCGAGCGGTCCGATTGCGCCGACTACGGAAAGGCCTCCTGCTCCGCCGATCCCCACGGAGCAGGCTGATTCCAACATGGGCGCCGATGAAGCCCCAGTCCCGATTCAGACCCCGAGAGATGAGTCTACTGGGGGTGGGAAGCGCTCCGAGGACGTTCCGATAGGATTGAGGATGAAAGCAATGATGCTGAAGATCGGGGTCCAAGAGATCCCACAGGCCTCAATCTGGCAGCGCCTCGAACAGCTGGCATGCAACTCTGGTTTCGACCAAAGGCTGCATCAGCTGGTTGACTCCTTCCTCCTCTCTAATCATCCGCTTGCGGATAAGCAGAGGAAGCAGTACCCCCGAGAGTTTATGGACTTCATCGACCGATACAGGGTGATGTGCGCTCTTGCATTTTCCCGAGTGGCAACGTTGTCTGGTGATGCCGCAGGGGTCCGCGAGAAAATGGACCTTACGATGGCACTGGCTCGCCACTGTATGCACTTTCAAGCGCAAACCTTTAAGGGATCTCGAGAGACACTGAGCAACGATACGCTCCGTCTCATGGGAACCTGTTACATTCCGTCGCCTCTTGCGAGCTGGAACCGAAATCTCATGGGATTCAGCAGTTCGTCTGCGGAACAGCGATGGTTGAGGACCGATACGAGTATCAAACACAACGACCTCACCAAGTTGTCGCCCATTGAGTTGTCAAGGGATGCGGTCAACCCGGCTGAAGCCGCGAAGTTCTTCAAGGGATTTCTGCAGCTCAGGCCGACACTTTCTTTCATCCCTGGAGCGTTTCTGGCAATCAAGGCCCTTAACCGATTTCCCACGCTGGATTCTCTGAAAGAGCAAGCGACTCATCTCGAGAATGATCGCAAGGAACACGGCTACGATCTTCCTGCCGTGGATGCGAACGGGATTGGTGAAGTGGCCGCCTTTCGCAACGAAGACGACGATGAAAATAACCCGCTGATGCGCGGGTGGGTCTCGTTCATGAAGGCGATGGCTGAGGCCTACCCCGGGCGATGCGTCAGCATCGATGATACGCTCAACTGGGGAGCCAGCACCCAAATGACCTACGAGGACGGTGCGTCACAGATCACCATCCGCCCGACTGACGGATGGGTGTATGTCCCAGCGATGAATTCGGACATATACGATCCTCAGGAAACGTTCCTTCACGGAGCGAATCTCCGATACCTCTGGTCGATCCTTGCACGGAGGTCTATTCGGGGAGGATTACGTGACGGACGATCATGGAAGTCACGAACCCTGCGTCTGGGTGACTGGACACGCCCCCGAGGCTGCTGGTAGCTATGCATCTGGCACGTACCTCGGCGGAGGCTACTGGTTCCAGGTGATGATCTGCGTCTCCCGAACTATGGTGAACAGCCACAGTCGCACGACAAAGAAGCTGGGGGGATCCCAGAAGCAGATCCGCGTAGGAACTCGATTTCTCGAGCTGTGCGGAATCGCGTTCAGGCCCTTCCGCCTCTTGGATGACCGCGAGCAAGGAGTTTCTACTTCCCCGAACTACGTCGTCCACGGACACCGATTCCTCAGTGCCGATGGGATGAAAGCAGTGGCTTGGCACCCGTTGATGGAAGCGAGCCCGATCGATCCTCGCATTCTGAAGCTGCTGGGAGACAGTGTCGCGCGCGACAGTGTCGAGTTTGCCGACCTCACGATTCAGGGGGGCAACACTACCCAACAGGCTGCATCTACCGAGCCGGAGCAGCCTGTAGCAACCGCGGCTGATGATCAGGCTGCGGCAGGTGGTAGTGAGGCAACGGAGCGAATCACCGTCAACCCAGTAGTGCTTCGACGCAATCACTGGATGCCCGACACGTACGGGACGAGCGAGCAAGCCACTGTCGGTGGCAGGTATGCATTGCTATCCGAGCTCCAGTCCTCTAGCTACCGAATCGAGCTTGCTCCTTTCTTCCAGTATCGTGCACCCATCCTGGGAGAGGAAGGCAGCCAAGGTTTGCCAAAGCCTACAAAGCTCGAGACAATTGCCGGAGGACCCTCCAAAGAGTGGGAGGCATGGTGCAGGCACTACCGAAAGGCATACGGTGCTCTGCTCGGCAACTTCGGCTACACGCCCGCCAAGAATATCAAGGGTATCGTATACGATGAAGAAAATACGACGGATATCATTGGCGCGCCTGTTTGGAGCCCAGCCGATGCTCTTGTGGCTGTCTCGATTCACGGGATCAGAACGGTCACGACAATTGAGCGATGACAATGTGTTCCAGGGTGCCATGTATCCTCCGGGTGACTATGCGCTTGATGCTGTCACGAACCGGTTGGCCCAAGGCAGGCGTCGGGTCGAGTCGAACAGCAATCTCATCAGGGAAATGGCCAGTGACCGATTTACGCCTGAGCTCATCAACCGAGATACTGGTGAGACCGTGTCCGCCATTGATGCACGGTGGACCCCGGAGTATGGAAACAGGGGGGAGCTTGAAGCCAAGGTTGGTGCGATTATCTCCAACCTGGATGCAGTGGTTGCAAGCATGTCAACCCTCCCTCCCTCGACGTACGGTATGGCCCGATCGCTTCTCAACACATACCAGTCATTGCAGATTGCCATCCGACACCGTGGCATGGGTGCGATGTCTTTTGAACAGATGGTGTTCAAACCGGAGGACCTTGAGGTTCCGACTCCCGATGACTGGCCGGACCTCATTGCGCCTACCCCTGGAAAAGTCATTCAGTCCATGCGTGTGGCCCTGGTGAATAACACAGCGGCGAGGTTGACGAGAGAGGACCTCAAGCTGCCACCGGGCTTCGCCATGCAGCGACGAGTGACTGAGTTCCGTAAGCCGGAGGAAGATCCGGTGCAGAGCCTAATGGGGCTCACCGATGACTTGAGCTACGGCACTACCGGTCGATCTGGGGATGACAGGTTGTCCCAGTTCCAACGCAGTGTTGCAGTACAGCTGCGGAACACTGCAGGATTCATTGCGAGTGAGTTCCAGAAGCATGCCCGATCTATTGCCGCTTCCTCCTCGCGTCGCAGTGATGCCGTCCCGCCCTTGCTCGACATCGAGGCCGTCCCGCTGCAGGTGGACATCCCGGAGGTTTGCCCGGTGCGAAGTGCCCTCACAAGAGAGCCGCGGCCGACCTTCAACTTCCAGGATCTCCTCCGGATGCGAGAGTTGGGCACCCACTACGAGAGCGGAGAGGGTCCACCAAGGTATGACCCATCGGGGCGTCTTCCTTGTGTATACGCACAGCCTCGATTCCCGCTGCCCGTCGCCGGCTCGTACGAGGAAGCTGATCATTACCGCCACTGTATGGGCCTGCATGCTGCAAGGTGGTTCCCACCGCATCTGGAGCCAACCTACATGGGCTCTCAGGCACCGGTGACACCACCGAAAGCAACTCAAGAAGAGCCAGGGGGAGTTCCTCCCCCGAGCTCGGATGCTCCATCCTCGGGAGTCAACGAGGACATCCCTCACTTCCACAACAACCCGGTCGACCCCACGGAGGACCCGATGGACGACTTGACCCAGGAAGAGAGGGATGAGGTCGCCCGCATCGAGAAAGAATGTCGGGAGTTGGAGCAACGGCTTCGTCGCCTTCGGCCTGAGCAACAGTTCCTGTTGCTGGAGAAACTGGCGACGAGCGCACCGCTCATGGTGGGAGGCTTGCTGGCGCATACGGTCCGTCAGACCGCAGCGATCACCGGAGGCACTTCTGGCAGCGCCCCGCTGGCCAACACGCCGAAGCTGAAGGCCTCGCTCGAGACTTACCGGAACGACCCGATGGTCCAAGTGGATGAGGAAGCGGGGTACACGGCGCAGCAGTGCTGGATGCGCCACAAATCCCGCCTGCGTGCTGTCCAGCATCAGATGGCTCGAGGCACCGTGGACCTTCAACCTAAGGCCATGGCAGCCAAAGCTTCTTCAACAACGGCGCCACCACCACCTCCTGGACTTTGAGTACAACATCGTGTACTGAGGTGCCGCCGCCGCAGAGTTCCTCTACGCGGATACTGAGGGAGCCCTTTCCAGAGCGTTACCGCTCTCAGAACAGGGTGCTCCACCCGAGGCAGTACAGGGCCGAGGGTGCTCCACCCGGTGCTTCGCACCAACGGGCAATTTAAGCCCCGTCTCAGTAAGTTGATTTCTTGCTGTACCAGCAAAAACGGAGTGGGATCTTCTGCGCTGCGTTTGTCTCGTAGGGCAGCCTGCACCTTTTCTTGACAGCAGTGGAGCTTGTTTGTTGTTGTTCTTGGTTTTGGTTCATGTTTGGCGGAGTGGACAGTGTCACAACGGCCCGAAGGGGCGAAGCCTTGTCGTTCCGACTTCCTTTTGTTTTTCGGTTCGACAAAGGCGCTCCGCCGTGAGTTGACTGCTTGACCACCCGTCGCAGCAAAACGTGTTAGTGAGTGCTCCACTTGCTGCCCTTTAGTTTTGGTATGGTCAAGTGTGAATTGGCTGAACTTGACTGTTAGAGATAACGTAGAGTTCAGCTGTTGAGCGACTTGATCTTGGCTAAAGCTCGGCTCAAGTTCGTTCTTTTGCCCGCCCGCCCAGCCCAGTCCTTCTGGGCCGCGGAGTGGACAGTGTCACAAGGGCCCGAAGGGGCGAAGCCTTGTCGTTCCGACTTCCTTTTGTTTTTCGGTTCGACAAAGGCGCTCCGCCGTGAGTTGACTGCTTGACCACCCGTCGCAGCAAAACGTGTTAGTGAGTGCTCCACTTGCTGCCCTTTAGTTTTGGTATGGTCAAGTGTGAATTGGCTGAACAACGCTGAACGCACGTGTGTAACACACGTTCTAGGGCATGCTCTCTGTCGGCTCTAACATGTCGTTCGCTGCTAGGTCCCGCACAAAAGATGGTGGGTTCGCAGCTGATGGTAGGCAGTCTTGAAGAGTTGAGTAGTGGTGACTGCGCTGTTGTTTTGAGTTGTGCTGAAGACGTGAAAGTGCTCCGAGAGATTGGCACCAGCCTCCCTCGCCGATAAGCCCTCGCGACATCTGCCCCTCTGTGTAGCAGACCAGCCATGGATGCCCTCTTGCGCACTGCCCAGTATGACATGGAGATGCCAGACCTGGGAGCTACACCGACGGTGCAGCAGTGGCTGATGCTCACCTGCATCCTGCTACTGGTTCTTGCACATGGATGCATCTGTCGTGGCCGCCCTGTGCTGCTACGCTCTGCGACTCAGCAGGGGCCATCGGTGGCACCACCACCCACAGCTGCTCAGGGACCGACGATGTCATGTGATGGTACGACTGGGATAAGCATCTCCCAGCTGGAGCAGGTACTGCCGAACCTGCTGAAGGACCTTTTGCACGAAACCCTTCCACCGCTCTTGGACAACATGATCAGCACGGCACTGCCCACGACCTCGCCCTCGCGAACGGACCTGCAGCAAGCACTCCATGAAGTTCTGCCCCCACTTCTGGAGCAGGCCATGGCACAGACAAAGACCAACACTGACGGTGCCCCGGATGCAACGGCGCACGACTCAGTGAACCTCGCCATCGCTACTGTCCGAGACATCGTGGACTCTGCTCTGGACGCGAAGTGGGGCACTCATTGCCCCACCACGCAGAAGAACATGGAGGAAGCCACAGCGGCCATCGAAAAGCAGGTGGCTGGCCGTTGTGGGGAGATTGAACAGCTGCTGCAAAAGCAAGCGGGAACCCTCTCCAAGCAGCTGCAGGACAAGCATAAGGAAGCTGTCGCGTTGCTGGATGGGACGCTCACCCAGACGGCAACGCAGGCGAACAAGACGGAGCAGGTGCGTTTCCAGACGATGGATGGAGCATTCAAGACAGCCATTGAGGTATGCGAGACGAACGTGAAGTCCAGGATCGATCTCCTGAACAGTGACGTGGCTGCCAAGCTGACAGCCGCTGAGACAACGCATGCACGACTGGAGGTCTACGTGGCCAAGATCGAGGGTATTGTCGTCAAGCTTGAAGCCCTCCCGGGGAAGGTCTCAGGGCGCTGTGAGTCGACGCTGCGCGAGAAGACCACGTCCCTCTAGCAGGACATCAACAAGATCATGGGTGAATCCACCCAAACTGGCCGTGAGAATGCAGGTCTGGTAAGGCGACTTACAGCAAGCTTGGATTCTCTCCAGGCGACGGTGGCGAACATGGGGGCGGCCCTTGGGGCAACGCCTGTGGACTCCAGCGGCACCACGGAACTCCTGGACCTCACCAAAGAAGTCGGAGCCCAGACTGCCAGCATTGCCACCAACCTCGCAGACTTGGCAAAGGAAGTGCGCGATCGCCTGGTCCCCTCGGCGCCGGCCAGGTCCATGCCAGCAGCGGCTACGATGGACCCTCCGACGATGCAGGCGGCCCCTACCTCCAGTCAGACGCCGGCGGTGATTGATCTGTCCAGCCGCATACCACCGCGACAGGGGGGCTCTGGACAGCAGGTGTGGGCACAGCTCATCCTGTCAAACGGTAAGCGAATGTTGGTGCCGGAGGACGACGTAGTCGGCCCCCCCCTGGCCCGAGTTTCATGCCGATGCGCTGATAAGTCCTGCCCCCACAGTGACCTCTTTCCTATTAAGCTTACTCTTAGTACTACTTATTTAATCGTCATACTGTTTGGCACTTGTGTAAGTGTGGGTGGGCACAGCAAGCATCCCCCTTGTTGCCGATATAATGCTCCACGTATACAGTGCATGTCCGACGTCAAGTGTGGGATCCCCCTTCGAACCCCTACCTTTATTGTTGCCCTTACTTACCCCTCCCTCTATCGGTCCTTACTGTTTGCTTTGCAGTTACGGGATCACCTAACACACTGTGACATTTTGAGTTGCACATGTCTAGCACGTACATTCTTTCTGCTGCTGCGCAGTTAATTCGATGCCACACATTTGCTGTACCCATACTTGCGTGCATGCATGTTGCTTGACTCGCCTGGCACAACGATGCATACCACGGCACCACGAGTCCTCTGGACAATGCACGTGTGCATGAACCGCACGTCGAATTCGTAGGACACCACGATGGAAACCACGTCCTTTGTGTGGCAAATGTATATACAGACAACCTCTTTTGAATGCAGGTAGCAGCGAAGAATTCGTGTTTGGAGCAATCGATCGGCGTGTCAGCACTCCTCATAACCGCACGGTTGGGATCATCCTTAGATCAACTTATACTTAGGGGCCCTGTTTATGTTGCGGTAGGAGACGGGGCTTATGAGAAATGCTGACATACACAACGGTATAAGACCATGATCCATACCTCTGTCTCGGTAGGCCTGCCGAACAGTGGCCTGACAGGTGAGACTCGCTCCCGCAAAAGCCGTCCTGCAGTCCGAGTGCACAACACAACCACACACTGTGCGTGTAAGGCATGCCGTGTTGGGACAAGCAAGTGACCTGAAACGCGGCCTAGACCTTAAATGCGTTGATAAACTAGTGCCGTGGTGATGTAAACTGTCAGAGTAGCCGCATCCGTCAGTGCCCCAGCAGTCAGTGCTTTGCACATGTTCCATGTCTCAGGACCACTTGCACTGCAGGTTCGGCTGTTGCTCGCGACAACGAGAGAGAGAGGAGGGTTTTGAATACTGAGCGCGCGAAGACGGACGGAAGCAAGCATCACGGCTCCGCCGTTCCGCCAATGCCACTACACCAATCTGGCCCTGGGGTTCTGCCTGCCGGAGTATGGTCCGTCCCTGCCTTGCTGCTGCTTACAAAGGCCCTGAGTGTCATTTCTTCTAGATATGCTACGGCGCGACTGTTGAATTCGGGATCGACTTCTACTACAGCTGAACCTTACATACCAACCCGCCTGTGAAGCCATGGTACCATGCACTCTGACATTCTGCCCTGGCGCCTTCTGCTCGCACGTACATGGAACCATGCAAAGCAGCCACCCTGAAGGACGACTGAATTGCAGGCAGCTTTGCAGCTTTCGGTTCGATATGCATCTGCCCCAGCAGCATCTTGGAACAGTTTGCTATACGCGCCTTCCAGCAACAGTTCGGAAGCCAGCACATTGCAATGTACTGTCTTTACTTTCGAGACTGCACCCTGCATGGATCCTGACGATCTTCGACACCTGGGTGAGTTACTCTGGCTTGTCCTTGCAACCAGCCGTCCAGCCCGAAGTCCGAGAGCACAGCTGGACTTGCGATGTGGAAGCTGTGGTCCCTGGCTGAAAGTTTCCTGCAGCCGACATGGGCCCTGGTGTGCTTTTGTCACGGAGCCTTCAGTTCTGGCTGGCGGGTATGTCAAAGACTCGCACGATATAGGCAGAATACTCTCTCTGATGAATGCCATGTTTGGGACACTGTGGCCACCAGCATGACAGTGCGCACGTGAGACCGACAGAGGAAAGGCCCCTCTTACGAAGCTGCATGGGATCCAGTGAATTTGCTGCCTGTGCGTATGTCACTGCATGATTGAATTGAAGGCATGCATTCCGACACTGCATTTGGAAGTTCATGAGAGTGGGAATTCAAAGCATGTTTGACTCATCTTCGGACATGTGGAGAGGCTGTCCCAGCCTGCATTTTGAAGCAGCTGAAGCAGTCAGACGTCTAAACGGCTGAGACACCCAGCTGCAACACGCGGTGGAGGACTTGGTCACATGACAGAACGGTACCGGCCTTTGCTTCTCCCTTCCTTGCATATTCTACTCACATTATTCGGTACTTTGCTCTTCCTTACTTATGCTATCTACTTTTTGATATCTTCGCTGTCTGTTCCGTGGCGAGAAGCCAGGTCGTGTGCTGCATAGCCTGTCCGCGATGTGATAGTGACAGTAGTAACGGTAGTAACGGTAGCAGTGGAGACCCTGGAGCCGTGCCTGCGAGAGCGAGTGTGCGAGTCGAAACCTTCTAAACCTTAAAACTAAACCCTGAATTCTCCCCTAAGAAACCACTAACCCGCGGGCGCAAACATGGCACGGCAGCTACAAACCTGCTTCCAGCATGAGATGCGCTGAATGTCGGCTGGGAGGCACGACTGCTCTGCCTTCGGGCGCTGCATGACAAGATGACTGGAGAATGCAGGGCACGAGGTGAATGCCGTATTGACATGGTGCAGAGATCCTGCTCAGAGAACGCTCCGGCAGCACTGCCAATGCATGCATTTCTGGAGACAACCTATAGTCCCTGGCCGTCACAGGAGATCGACCTTTTTCTGGAATTTACTGCATGAAGATGTTTCTATGATGGCGGGAGGCTTGGAGAATAGTCTCTGAAGGAGAGGTCAGCAAAGAACCCCCCCCCCAAAAAAAAAACAGCGAAATGCTGACGACAGCTGAATTTGGCACAAGCTGCACGATGCATGATGCATGATGGTCTATCTGACAGATTCTGAAGCCACTGCAAAAACCATGGCGATCACCTGAAAAGGTGTCTAAGCATATGGCTGCATATGGCTGCCTTGGTGGCCCGGGAGAACGGGTGTGTGTCCATTAGCGCGGTCCAACAGCAGCTCTGGACATCACACGTAGACTGTCGGATGTGACGCGCAACTCGCTGGACCCTATTGAGTACATGGTCTAGACTAAGTATCCAATAGGGTCCAGCGAAGCACATGAGAGGAGTAATTAAGGGCCAACTATGCACGTCGACTTAATTCAATATGAATAAATAGCATGGATGCTTGCATGTGCCAGCTTGTTGGGAATGAGCATGATATAGAGTGTCAGGTCATGCACCTTAGAGCCTTTACTTGCAGGTTATTTATTGTCAGAGGCGTCGCATTGTCAACAAGCCTGAATCCCAGCGATTGCAGTCTTCGTACGTCATCCACAGGTAGCTCCACATAGTCCGCAGTTTCACCACGCCTAAATAATTCAGTGCAGTCGGTAATATATTGGCACACCGCAATCATGTAAATCATGATTGCCACAGGTCGCTATACCTGGGTCGTCCCGACCCCGTGCTTACATCCCGATGTATTGTAGGGCGTTATTTCCCTATACCCGTCCCCGAGCGATCTGTCTGAATACTCCGCCTTGGAATCCAGTGTTCTATGTTGCTTCTGACCAGGGGATTCCAAGGAGAGGTCGCTGACAGGTACAGTCACTTTAAGTGTTGTTATACTTTGTTGCTGAAACGTAGTGACGAAGCCTCTTAGTGTTGTTTCACTTTGCAGACTCAAACTCATATGCCTCGCCTGGATTGTCCGAGTGTGAGCGCCGAAAACTAAGCCCTACGCTCTTCACCCCTGCGGTTTGGGGCTTTAGGGGTTTTAGCGCCTACGGTTTAGCCCCGATGGTTCAAGGCTTAGGGTTTAGGCCCTACGGCTTAGGGTGTGGGGGTTTAGGCCCTAGGGTTTAGGCTGTACGGTTTAGGGCCTGGGGTTTAGGTCCTCGATTTCGGGCTTGGTTCAGCCCTTAGGGTTAGGGTTTAGGCTCTGGGGTTTTTAGGCCCTAAGGTTTAGGCTGCGGTTTAGGGCGTGGGGTTTAGGCCGTACGACTTAGGGCCTGGGGTTTAGGCCCCACGGTTTGACGGTTTAGGTTCCAGGGTTTAGGCCCTACGAGGGTTTAGGCGCCCTACGGTTTAGGCCCTGGGGTTTGGCCCTGCTGTTCAGGGCCGAGGGTTTAGGCTCCAAGGTTTAGGCGGTACAGTTTGGGCCCTGTGGTTTTTTCGCCTACGGTTCAAGGCCCTATGGTTGAAGGCTTCAGGGTTTGGTAAAAAAATTGTTTCATGCATTGTACTTTCATATGTGGAGGGATTCTATGGGCGGGTGGGGTTTTTGTCTTGAGAAAAGCTTGAAAAGACATATCAAAGGTCAGAGCTGCTGAACTCTAAATCCTAAACCCTAAACTCTAAACCTTAAACCCCAAATTCTAAACGGCCCTTTTGCGGCAGGCTTGCTTGCAAGGACGTTTAGGGCCTAAACCCTAAACTCCAAAGAGCCCCGTGTCAGATCAGCGGTCTGGGCCCGCTCCGGCGCTCCCCACAGGCCATGGTCCGCAGGGAGCCTCAGGAAAAGCCTCCATGACTGAAGCTCCCGAATGGCTTTATGGCAACTACGGCGGGTTTGATGGAGGAGATAGCTTGAAAGGGTAAGCTTAATACGAATGTTTTTCGAATCCGCCGGTCGTTCAATCCCTCAACGAGTTTGGCGAGTTTGGCAGAGAAAGTCGGTATTTGTGAGACTTGGCCACTGCTGCATGTGCCTTGCGCACCTGGATGGAACAGGATTGCCTGCCAACTCTGGTCTGTGCTTAGTTTGCTGGGCCGCATCCTTGAGTCAGCCGGACTGGCGTAGGCTTGGCTCAAAAGTTTGAATTAGCCAAGCCACCCCGGTAACCGCCGTTTGCCAATGCCATGATACATGTTCGCCTTGGTGGCCCTGGCCGAGCTTTGTCTTAGCCTTGCGGTGCGGCCGGAGATCTTTATCGGACAGGACACAGCGAGAGATGCCCGGCTATTGGTTGGAGCTTTGCGTTTCTGAGGTGGTCTTTGCTCATCGCCCGAATCCGGTTCCGTCAAGCTCTGTACTGCGAACCTAGGCATCGCAGCCCAGCCTTACACTACCAGCGCGGCCGAGATCGATCGAGGAGCCTACGCCAAAGCGTAAATACACCCCTAAACTCTTAACCCCTGAACTCCTAAACCCTTAAACTTACCCAAGAATCCTCGCCTGGCATGTCCGAGAGTGAGGGCCGAAACCTTTAAGCTTAAGCTCAACTCAGAACTTGCAGAGCAATGCTTCGCGTAAGTCCCAGAAGTGAAGCCACGCGCATGTCAAGGATAAGAATAATACACTATGACTACTACTAGTAATACCTAGCACTGGTAGTAGAAAAACGCAAAAGAAGTAAGCATAGGGTTAGGAGAACTGTAATTAATTGTCATATCATCACTATTTTCCTTGGTACTAAGCATAATGCTAACAACAACAGTTGACTTAACATAAACAAGCCCAGGGCTTAAACAACAAGTGTCAACAAAAGACAGGGCGAGCAGGATGCCGCTCCAACTCGCCAGGACCGTGCGAGCCTGGCGCAGGTCGAGAACAAGACTTGCGCCTTGTCCAGTGTTTTGGGTTGTTTCAGGTCCGGGGAGAGAGACTGTGACGGTTTGGGGACTCGGGTTTAAGCACACTGTGTGGTGTTTAGGAGCGAGTGTCAGTATGTATGCATTTGTGCTTGAGAGGGGCTGAGCTCGAGGTCCTTCCGAGGCGGACCTCGGGTCCTGGCTCCAAGAGCTGGGCCTCAGCGGCGAAGGAGATCCCTGCGGATGGCAAGGCGTGACTTGCGAGGAAGGCTGCCACGTCAAATGGCTTTGGTCCGAAGGTCGGACCGAAATGACGGGCAACCTCGGTCCCCTACGGCACTTCACCCGGCTCGAATCGTTGTTGCTCCCCGAAACCCAAGTTTCGGGCGACCTTAGCCATCTGCAGAGTCTCACCCGGCTCAGTGAGCTGGACCTTTCACAAACGCAGGTGCGAGGCGACTTGGCCTCCTTACAGCACCTCACTGGACTTTGCAGCCTGGACCTCGCCCAAACCCAAGTGTCGGGCGATCTCCACCACCTGCAAAACCTCACCCAGCTCCGCCGGCTGCTCCTCCACCAAACCCAGGTGTCCGGAGATTTGGGCTTCTTGCAGAACTTCACCCGGCTGTCGAAACTGGACCTCTCCCGGACCCGAGTGTCGGGCGACCTGAGCACAGTGCAAAGCCTGAAAGTCGCAAGGGTCTTGGGCTTCTTCTACGCCTCCCGGACCCAGCTGTGGGGTGATCTCCGCCCCTTCAGAACCTTCACGCGGCTCAAGAAGCTAGATGTCTCTCAAACCCAGGTGTCGGGCGATTTGGGCACCCTTGCCAGCCTCACTCGCATCACAGTGCTGAAGCTCTCCCACACCCAGGTGTCAGGTGATCTGAGCACATTGCAGAACTTCACCGAAATCGCATTGCTAGACCTTTCAAGGACAAAGGTTTGGGGCGATCTGAACCCTTTGCAGAACCTCACTCAGCTCCTGGAGCTGCGCCTCTCCCACACACGGGTCTCGGGCGGTCTGGGCCCTTTGGGGCGCTTGAGAGAGCTTCAGGACCTGGACGTGTCCAACACGCCAATTGCAGGCGAGCTCAGCACGCTCGTCAACCTGACGGCCTTGCGAACTGCCGACCTGAGCCACACCAACGTCACCGGCTGGTTTTCCACGGACCCACCTTGGCGAGGCTGTTGCCAGCGCTTGCGAGAGCTCAACGTAGCTGACCGGCTCTCAGCATCAGCGAGTGACACTAGGTCGGGGGTGTTGCTTAGACCCGGATACTTCTGGCTTCTTTTCTCAGAGCTGAGGCCAGCAAGGCAGGTGGCGGACTGAACGAGAAGACTTGGGCCTTGGCCAAAGAAGACGACTTGCTCCCGAGCTTGCAAATCCTGGATGCGACGGGCTGAGTCGTCTGAGGCCAAAGGGAGAGGGATGCCGATCTACACGTCTTGCCGGCCTTCGATTCAGGTCTCTGGCTGCGAGATGAACGTACCTGTGGCAGACTTCTTACTTCCGCTGATGACGACGCCCTTGACTGTGATTAGCGCCAGATCCTGTGGCCTGCACGATGAAGTGCCTCGACTGCGAGAGCTACCGCGCCTGGGGCGAATGGGAAGAGTGCAGGTCGGCCTGAATCATGCGACAGGGGATCATGGTAGCTTTCGCTTACCCAAGACACTGCAGGGCATTGACCTGTCAGGGAACAACATTACAGCACTTGAGGAGTTGCCGGCAGGCCTGCAAGTGCGCTTGCAGCAGAACGGCCAGCCCCTCGTCATTGCACCGCCGGCCCTACAGCAAGCGGTCCGCCAACAGACCTTCCTGGACTTATCCGGCACGGCTGTAGCGAACAAACAGGACATGAAGCAATTGCTGGAGAAGGAGCTGAAGCTGCAGGATTCCAGGTCGGGGCCTCGATTGCGCAGAGTTGGAGAGGTCGGAACATGTCGGAAAGAAGACAGAATGCAGCTCATTATGGGTGTACCAGGCCAATGCCCCCGAAAGCTCGTCAGCTTCATACCCCGTGCTAGCGGAACATTGCAGAATGACAACAGCCGTTTCATCCTGACAGATTCCAACATTCCTCGAATGCAGTTCAATCAGGCAGTTTCGAGGATTCAGTTCGGCAGTTCTTGCGCAGACTGCTGGCGCTCTGAGGCCGGTCACCAACAAGACAGAGGGCTGGGCCTGTGCCTTGCCGGCGGCCGGCACTTTGCTCATCACACCGCAGGTCTTTCTCCCTGAGGACATGTGCGCGTGCCAAGCAGGGTTTTATGGTCATGGAGTCAACTGCACCGCCTGTTCCCCCAACACTTTCGCAGAGATGGAAGGCCAAGCAAGCTGCAAGCCCTGCCCTCCACACAGCTTCTCCGCCGGTTCTGCAAAGATTTGTGAGTGTACATTCGGGACCATGCACGGTCCTCCAGGCAACAAGAGCTGCAAATGCAGAGCAGGCACAGCGCGCTTGGGGACGAGGTGCGAGCAGTGCAGCCAACTTCATCTCGAGTGTGAAGCACGTGGGCTACTTGCAGAAGAAGCACCCCCAGAGCCGGGATATGTGCGCCTCTTGCAGCCATCGGGACGGGCTTACCGCTGCCCTATTCCATCACATTGTACGAACGCCACGATGTCGGGGTGCAAGAACGGTCGCATGCCTTTGACAGCCTGCCTTGGGTTCTTTGTTAAGACTCAGTTACGACATGCATGGCAAGCTCTTCGGGCCACCAGGTGTGAAATGCATGCAGGAGTGGCCCAGAAAGCGGAAGTTCAGCGTGAGCAGCAGCACCAGCGGGTTGGCGCTGGCGGCGGTGGGCATTACCTCCACCACCACCGTCGCCCCCACAACCACCACCAAATGACTTGTAACAAAGCAGACCGTTTATGATGCAAGCGCCACGGTAAGGAACTCTCAGCAGTAGCCATGCCAAACCATAAGCTCGAGTTGGCGAGCGAGAATGCTTCTTCTCTGATCGTTGATTCTTGTTGCCTCGAACCTACGAATCCACCTGCTGGAGGAATATGACAGAGAAGCGAAGATAAATTGAGCACAGTAGATATACGGACGCGAGGCATTCTGGTCACGAGGAGCATGGCGAGCAGGCTAATGTTAGTGCAGCGGCCACATGGGTCAAGGTCTGAATGTACCGGAAGTTGCGTTCGACTGGAAGCCGAGGATACGCTGGCCCGCTCTGTACCGACTGCGCGCCGGGCTTCAGAGCCTCCGGTACCGGGTGCTTCGAATGTGGCAAGATGTCCAGGACGTCCAAAGAGTTTTCCGGCTTTGCATTGCTGCTGGCCGTTGTCCTCGCTGGTTGCCTCGGCGCTGCCTTTTGGGCCTGCAGGTGCCACCTTGGCTACCGCACTGTTAGCGGTGCAGTTCTCCTTTTATTTGATGATACATAGCACGACCTCAGAGGCGTGTGCCGTTTGCCTCAGACACGGGGGCCTGGCCAGGCCTGCGTTGCCCACTGACCTGCGCTCCAAGAGCTTGAGCCGCCTGCTGGCGGCACAGGCGCCGGTGCTTCTGCAGCTGGCGCAGCTTTGGGCCGTGCTCGGCAAGCACGGCTCCCAGAGGAGCCGTCATGAACCTACCGCAGAAACAGCAGCCACAGACGCATCGTGCGGCCGAGGCGTTTGCCGCGGCGCGCGAGCGAGGAGTCCGTCGCCCCGGAAGCCGGTGGCAGCAGCGACTCGCAGCAGCGACAGGGACCGTTCGTGCCTGTTTCTGCACAGTCGTGAACCGTCCCCAGACGAGCAGCCCAGGTGACTCTCTTGTATCGTATATGGAAGTCCTGCAGTTGACTGGTGTGGAGGCCACGGACACCAAAGGAGCAAGGTCTAAGTAAGTTGAATGCAGGAGGGTCGAAGCGAGTGCATGCCAGCCAGCCTTCTCTGCGCAAAGGTGCAAAACGCCTTTGCCTTGCAGTGCGTCTTTGATGCTTCAACGGTGCGGACAGCCTTCGCGTTGGCAACTCCTCTTCTGCCTCTGGCAGTAGTTGCCGTCTGCATGTGCCTTGAGCTCTTCAGACGTGGGCTTGGAGCCGAGGATGCAAGCACAGCAGTTTTCTGTTTGGGGTGCTTCAAGCTTCGTGTTTCGGTCGCAAGACGTATTGAGCTGACATTCACTTCAGGAATCAGCATGTCGTTGAAAGCTCTCGCGATCCTTTTCGTTGGCGGTGCCTCGGGGGCTGCCGAACTTCTGGAATGCCAGCACTCGGACGGCGAAGGACGCATACCGCATAGCAGTGTGTCGCAGGGTTCTGAACTTGTCTAGTCGACGATCTTTACAGGAAAAGCCATTCCAGACGACTTGGCCTTTCGACCGCTCTTCCCTCACTTGAAGTGCAAGGCGGACGGGGAGTCGGCCTGGGTCGGAAGCTCAGTCTCGGCAGCCGTGGCCCGTTGTCGAGTGTTTGGGTCCACCTCCTGCCCGAGGTCGACTGGGTCGGGGGGGTCAGCGTCTTCGGCTACGTCATCGTCGTGCCATGCCTCATGGCGCTCCTCTTCGTCAAGCAAAGGGCGGTGATGAGGCCAGGTATGGGCTTTCAACCCTGCTCTCCGCAGGAACCACCCTGGGCTCGCAGCTTTCTGTGGTGGAAGTGAAGTCGTAGTTTGTCGAGATCCCGCGTGTTTATGTTGAGAAGTACTGACAGCCGCTTGCATGAGGAAGGCCAAGACGTTCATTGTCTATGGGCTCGTGGAATCGGAGGGCAAGGCACACTTGAAGATACGTACGTGCAGCGATGAGATGTTGTTCGAGGATCGGCTGCTTCGCTTGTGCATGGACTGTAGATGCACTCTAAGGTGTTTAAACAGGGAAGCCTGAGCTTAGCCGGAATCCAGTTTGCCAGGATCATGTTTTGGAAAAGCGCCTGGTCGCCGCGGCGGCGTCGCACTTGGCCGTTTATGTTCGCGGACGTGCAGTGGTTGAGCTTCACAAGGACTCAGTGACACTTGGCCACTATCTGCAGCAACGAGCACCGGCACATTCTACTCTTTTCTGACCTGGCGATGCTTTTGGCTAATATCGTTGCGCATTGAAATTGTTGTTTTGGTTGGTTTGTTTAGCTTGAATCATGCTTGCTTCTCTGCGTGTGCCGTGCCACAGCAGTTTCTTGTTTTGTTCGATGTGTAGTCTAAACAAGCGACGAGATGCTCAGTTGGTGGGTTGCTTATGATTGCCTGGACGGCCTGGAGCCGTGACTTGTCTTCCTTTCCACTTGGCTTGTGCATCCGACTTAGTGTGTGGTTTCGTCGCTATCTTCCCTTTGCTTCTGTCATTTTCTTCTCGCAGCTTTCCCTGCTGTGCGCTTTCCTTCGCTGCTTGCTCTGACGGATTGCTTATTGATTCATTCGTGCATTCAAGTCGTATTGAGTTCGGTTTCCTGTTGAGAGGAGTCACTCTTGTTCACAGCCCAGCTTTGCTCTTTCGACAGCTTGTAGTCAAATGCATCAACTCTTTCACCAATTCTGCAGCTTTGCCCCGGCCTGTCCTGCTGTCGCAACTAAGGGCTGTTAGTCCACTACCGGGGAGCTCATGGGGATATGACGTGGCCCGGACTCGCAACATGCATGCTATCACGAGCGGGGCCCAATATTCAACATTTGCCGTCTGAGGCCTTGAGTTTCGGCGAGGTCGGTGACCAGAAAGAGACGGATATTCTGAGCCGGAATGATCTCATGCAAATGTTGACGGAGCGATCAATCCTGGGGGACAGCACTTTGGACAGACTCTCGCCAAGGCCTGTAAGTTATATTTCGGCAGCAGGCAAGATTCCCGTTTGCCAGTTTCAAGTTAACGCCTATGTCACCCCATAGTTCGCCCAAGGATCGTTGGTTGGCACCAAGGAGCTGCTTTGCAAGTATGTGGCGCCCTCGGCGCGAGTTGGCTTGCTATACTTGTTCGAACTGTTACTTGCAAAGCCTCAGGCACCGTGCGAGAAGGTCTGGATGGAGGTCTTGCTGAAGGGGGCTTCTGCGGTATTGGTTGCTGCCCCTTGGTGCATCTGGCCATATTTGAGGGAGGAGGATCATGAAGATCAAGTTTCTTGAGCCAACTCATGTAGCGGAAGACAGAAGATGAATGCAGCATCGCTTCAGTTATCTGCCATGACCTGTCCACTGAGGTGGCGACGATGAATTCTCTGTGGCTCACAGTGGCCGTCGCCCTTACCATGGCCGCGGTGGTCGCGGTCGCGGGCCCCTTTGTGCAACCCGAGATGGACGCACTCCAGTGCCTTTGCTTCTGCTGCCCCTGAACTGCATGAGTACTTTGTTTGCGTGCGAGGTTGCGCAGACAACTTGATTTTATCACTTCTCTGCCGCTGTTCGCTTCTTGCACTCTCTTCGGATCCGGACTCTAGCCTCGTATCAGGCTTGGCGTTGGCGGCGGTGGGCTTCACGTGTGAGGGCCTGATTGGCGTCTGCCTGACGCGCCGTGCCTGCAACCCTTAGACCCTTTCGAATCCAGTCTTGGAAGGCGCACGCAGGTATTTAACAATGCCCTGCCCACAGCCGCCAGCCCGAAGTATCTTCAGCAGGCGCCTGGCACTTCTGGCCCCTCTGCTTCTGGTGGCGGCGCAGCTGCCATACCCAGACTCACCGGAGTTGCTTGCTCTGCGCTTGCAACAGGCCCCGGGTCTTTGTCCCAGGTAGTGGGCTGGATTTGCGGATTGCAGATTGCAGTTGACAAGTTGGCAGGAGCTGGAAGAAAAGATCCCGAACCTGAAAGCCGGTGAGCCCGTCGAAATCTGCGCAGAAGAAGTCCGACTTTTGTGATGGGTGCAAGATCCTTCCCCTCAGGAAGAACTCCGCAGGCTGTGTCCGAAGCGATCTCCGAAGACTGGTAAAAGGGAAGGGTCTTTGAATGAGCTTCGAGCGTGCTTCCAGCAAGCCCGCAAAGGCCCGTCCCTTAACCGGACTTCGATTCTCGCACCTCCCAGGTCGCACGACTGGCTGCGCTCCACTGCGAAGGGTGAAGAGCAAGACTTGGCCGCGTGTCAGCTTTTGGAGTTCCAGCTAAACGCGTCTGCCTTGTGTTCGGAGTTCGTGGTGTTTGGAGAACGGGGAAAATGGAGTTCAAATGTAAAACCCTAAACCTCAAGCGGCAAAGGGCCGAATGTGAGCATCAAACAAGCCCTGCGGAGCCTCCCCAGAGCCGCCTCCCCAAGGCAGAAAGGATGAAACCATCAATTTTAGCTGAAGAAATCAGCTCCTTTGGGGTTTCGGGTGTTGGGCTGTAGGGTCGATTTGAGGGTGTGGGGTTTCAATCTTCTTCCCGTGGTCCTGTTTGCTGCAAAGGTGGCTTGGTGAGGCGACAGAGGTTGGGTTTTTTTGGGTTTGGGGCTCGAGGAGAAATCACAATCGCGTCTGAACCACTAAGCCTCATTAAGCCAGGAGTTGTGAAATTTAGGAATTTCGGGGACTTACCGCGTTCGAGGGTGTCTGAGGGCTTTGAAGACTGCCTCCTATCGGCTTGAGTCAGCCCAAGGTCGAGTTTCAAGCTCCGGAGCCACGGAGGCCAGAAGTGGTTCCATCCCGACATGCAGATGTACGCTGCTTGCATTTCCGAGTCCTGCAGAAAGCCACCGGAGGCTCAGAAGGTTGTGCTTCAGAACCAGTCTGCAGATGAATTTCAGCTTGGGATTTTTTGATCCACATATCGAATCGAAGATGGTTGAATATATATATATATATATACACATATAACAGGTGGAGATAAATAGTATCCGGTGGTCGAGAGAAGATGGATGGCGCCTTGGGCTGTCATGCATCAGCTTCTCCGGCTGAGTTCTGGTCAACTATTGAGGCGAGCTTTTGCTGCTGAATGCGAAGCTGCATGCCATGTCTTGTTGCGCTTCTGTATTCAGGCTTCGACAGAGATCTTTCAAAAATACGATGCTGCTAGCATGGAGCGACTTTGTGAACATGGGGCGAGTCTCAGCTGGGATGGGCAACACATTACACTGCAGGCCCGGGAGCGATTGCATCTTCATACCGTTCGGGTTTAGGGTTTAGGGCTGAACATGAAACTTTGAACATCTCTGGTCTGTCGTGACAAGGTGCCACAGAGCAATCGCATGTGGCAGGATTTTCTTGAAGACTTCCGCCAACCGCAACGGCATGCTTATGTCTATCTTTCCCCGAAGAGCCGCAAGTGGAGAATTGAAGTCTCTGCAGCCATAGCTGTGCTTCTCAAGCAGGGCATAGCTCTGGATGTGCCAACCCATATGGAGCTTTTCCAGGCATGTCGTACTCAATACCCCAGGTGCTGTGCACCATGTAGAGAATCTGATATGTATACATATGTATACTGACAGGCAGGGAGACACAATGAGTTCCACAGAGTTGTCCCTGGAAAGGTTGCCGCCTCCGTTGGCCACGTGTCCTGCCTTGTGCTTGGATTAGATCGAATCAATCTTCTACCAAACAGGGATGAGTGGCAAGCGACCTTCGTCCGAAAGTGCAAGAGGGCAGTTCTCATGGGCTGTCACTTCGAAAGATCCTCGCTTCGGCAAGGACGCAGCTTTGCAGAGTGTGTGAGATTGCTTGCCGCCCTCGAGCCTTTCTCGGCCGACGAGTTCGCGGAGTGCCTCTCACCCCGGTCAGCATTCTCGGCCGTCCAGTGGGTCGAAGCAGCTGGAGTTGAAGCTGGTGCGCTCTTTTCCGGCCTTATTAGGGTGCCGAATATCGGAGCCGCTAGCAGGCTGGCAGCACAGCACACAGACAAAGTACTTGCAGGTGTTGATGACCAGGACCGGCAGTTCGTCGAAGACCTGGCAGAGCGTGAGGCACTTCGAAATCGGGGCACCAGCACCAAACTGGAAGCTATTCTCCGGTGCACTTCTACCGGTATCGAGATGGACGGGTTTGAAGAGCATTGTAACGGCCGCATCCGTATTCGTCGGAAGTCGCCCGGGGAGAGTGTTCCTTGGCCTCTGAATGATCCAAAGGAACTCGAATGCTTCGGGACACCTGCAGAGCGCTTCAATGAAGGAAGCTACGACCAATATTCTTTGCCTGATTGTGCCTCTGGGCTCATGGTGCAGGCCGTGCCCGATCTGCACGTGGACAGGCTTGGCGATTTCGGGATGACTACTTTTTGAGTCAGATGGCGATCCAGTTTAGCCCCGGGATGTTGCAGTACTGAGTATTGACACCCCTGCGCACATTGCATTGACCAGTGCAGTAAGCAAAACAGGTACAGGGTGATGATATCCTTTCTCTCCGTGCATCTATCCTCCCGTGTTTTGCCATGTCTGTCCGTCCGTCCGTCCGTCCGTCCGTCCTCCTCCTCCTCCTGCTCCTCCTGCTCCTCCTGCTCCTCCTGCTCCTCCTGCTCCTCCTGCTCCTGCTCCTCCTTCAAGACCTTCCTCGCGGAGAGTGGGGGTGATTGGTCGCACCAGGTTACAGCAACCTCTCAATGTCTGTCCCGTTGGCACACGAACGGATGCGGTGAAAGGACAACCTCATCTCCTAGCTCAGGCAGGCTTACCACGGCCGCTGCACAATTCAATCTCAAGTTTCGGATCCTGAACATTTCCCACAAATGTCGAGATTAGTTGGTTTGTGTATGGTGACAGCAGGTGATGCGAGTTCAGTTCGGCGATGAAGCATATGTCAGTTGTATCTGCCTGAACCGAGCCGGAGTGGCTGCCAGAGTCGGGTTCTTCGCAGAACAAAATTTCCTGAGCAGCAGCACTCGAGAAGAGACACATGTTGCACGAGCGATAAACAGAAGCACCTTGTGGCAGTGAACTTGCCAAACTTGCTGTTGGCTGACATTCCAGCCGACAGAATCTCATGCTCAAATTTATCCAGGTGATCTTTCTTCCAGCGTCTTTTAGTGCGAGCATCCTTGCCAAGGTGCACAACTTGCGCAAGCCAATGTTCGTGTTCTTGCTGCTGATGCGTGGCAAGGTGATTTCAACTCGACGGAACAGGTGCCCGCTTGCATATTTTACGCACGACGACGAGAACTACACTCTCTTGCAGTGTGTGGTATGTGCAGACCTTCATTCTGCGCATCGGACACTGGTGGCCGGACATGCTCGCAAGAGACTCTTTCTTCAGAAGGTTCTGGCTGAACAAGGTGCCGCATCTTGCCGTTGTTGCCAAACTGAGATAGAAGATCTCTAGGAAGGAGTTCACAACGGGTGGGCCTTATCTAGATTCTTCCTTCACCCTCTGCATATCCGAGATCTCGTGGACAAAGTTGTGGACGATAAGCCGTGGTGCGCGAGGGCATTCATCCACTGCTGTGAGGCTTTGGGGCAAGAAGCGATCGCACCACGTTGAACAGAGGTAGGCAGCACTGGGCAGGTGTTCTTGGTCGCGAAGGGCAGATGGTCGCGCAGCTGCATTCGAAGCTCGTTCCTGCCTCAGTGAGTTCGCGCCCTGGCGAGACACCAAATAATACCCTTGGATCCCATGTCTTCACGCTGTCATAGTCACATCGCAAGCTTTCCGCCGCTGCCCTCGTTTCGGATGCCAAGGGTTGTGCAGGATTGCTCTTGCTTCCGGCGTGCTTGCTGCATGGTTCGTGCATGGGCTTCGCAGTATCTTCTGTCGGTCGCAAGGTCTGCGCTGCCAGCAGAGCTGCGTGAGGCAAGGCTGAAGAGTGCCTTCAAAGTGCAGCACAGAGCTCATTCTGTTTTGCCAGGTGTTGAGGCAGATGCAACCGGCACAGGAACAGCCAAAGCATGCAAGCGGCCCAGAGAGTCTGAGACGAACTGTCTTAAGAGACAGTTCGGCATTATCCCGGAAACTTGTCCTCCTTGGGGCTTTGACTCCATTTGACTGAGGCTAGCAGAGTGCTGGATGCTCTTGGGAGCCTTGGATTCATGGCAACATGTTCTAACACGCATCGCTCCCGAGTGGTGTCTTACGATGCCCTACGTGCAGTTGGGAGATCCAATGACATGCAGGCATGGCAGCCTTGTCTTCAAAACCGTGAAGGAGGGCGGCCAGGGTGGCGTCGGCGTACCAGGACACCCGCAGTGCGGCAGCCAACATGCAGCCGTCTGATCTCAGCTGTCGCATTGCAAGGAACTTGGCTTGAAGAGAATGGCCATGGGGATCTCGTGGGCCTCCCCTTCGAAGCCGTCACTAAAGAAATCGTCCACCTTCGTTATCGTCGTTGGTGCCGTTGCTATGCGGCAAAGCTGATGCGCATGCTGATCCGGTGTACGCAGGAGACATTCAAGTCAATGGAAGCGCAGCTCCAGTGCTTGCTGCAACACTCTTCTTCAACTCGTCGCCTGCTGATGAAGCGCTGTGCTATCGTGACTGATCAGCTTACACCAAACCTTCGGCTGCCCTACGGTACGTTGGGACCTTCGACACCCTTCTGGCCTCTGCTGTCGGATGCTGACAAAGAAGTGTTGTTGGCAACGAAGTTGCAGTATGGATGCCAATGCTTCGAATGGTCGGTCTCGTTCAAGCTTTCTGCTTTTGCGTGGCTTGAACGCGGAGAAGGGGACCAGACTCATCAAACTCAGAGCCACATCGCTCGTGGCTGGTTCAGGATCCCGGCACTGCGCTCCTGGCCTCCCCCCGGCTTCGTCTTTTGCAAAGCAGGATCTGTTGCTGACACAGCGTCTGGTCCCGAGCAGGAGTTTGAAGAGCGTACGTTGCTGAGAGTTTTGGAGGAGGATGGAGACCGTCTGCTTGTACAACAAATGTTCCATGGTCGCCAAACGGACCCCTTTCTTCGCACTGACCCGGCGAGCAGTGCGACATGGATACAGCGGGAACTCACACTCCAAATCTGCCCTGGTGACGAAGTCGAAGCACGTTTCGACTTTGACCCTAGCGACCCTCGCGACTTCAGGCTTCCGCCACCCGGGCAGGATGACAAATTGAGTCTTAGCCTGGGTGTCCAAGCGATTCGCAGGAAGCTGGAGAAGGATCACTATAACTTGTCTGCGCCCTATTGCATGCCAGCTTGGACAGTGCTTCCCCGGCTTCACTGTGCAGTCTTGGGAGGCAGTATTCCGCCGGTGCCTTAGTTAGATGCCCACGGCTGGCCGTTCGCCTCTCCGCACTTCAGTTGCATGGTCTTGGTCCTGCCAGGACAGGAATAAGAATGCCAGATCGTACCTGGAGTTTGAGTCTTGCGGCTGCAGAACTGATAACATGTTTGCTGCTTCTCGAGGCTTATGCAACACTTCCTGCACCAGGGCGACCCTGTCGATGAGATCTGCAGCATTGGGCTGCAAAGCTGCAGACATGTGCCTCAAGCCAGCTTTTATGGGCAGCGCTGACTCTTCTTCAGGTTATCTCCGCTCCATTTGGCGGTGGCTTCCATGGACAAACGATCAACCGAGCTGCTGCTGAAGGCGAAAGCAGATTTCACGGTGCCCGCCGCATGGAAAGGCCGCAGAGTGCCCTGGGTGTGCTGCTCTCTGCATGTTGATGCCATATGTAGGAGTCATTCGCTCTCCCTGGTGTGAGGGGCCAGCTACGACTTGATGCCGTGGATGCACTATTGGTCGCTGCAGAACTCGCGACCGCACCCATCACGGCACTGTGGCCGTGACGATGCTGAGCAGGCCGCGTTGAGCAAGGAGCTGCTGGCCAGGTTTCAGCTGAGGCATGCGGCCTGGCTTGCAATGCCGGCCGCAAAATGTCCGTGGATGTTGCCTTCATGAAATTTTTTAATACGGTCGACCGCTAGACCTCGTCTAACTTCAGTTTTTCTGTGTGTGTGTGGGTGTGGGTGTGGCGAATGTGGGAGCTTAGGCGGCACCATCGCTACCCACGTCGAGCTTCCTGTCCTTGGGCTCTGCCGCAGCTCCGCAGGCCTTGTTTTCCCTGTCCAAGTCCATTGCAGCGAGCCTGAGATTTGAAGCCGCCAAATGCTCAGCATTCATGGAAGACCTCATCATTCGGCAGAGAAGCTTGCGGGCTTTGAAAGCCAGTTCGAATGCGTTACATGCCAGTTTGGATCGAGATCAGCTGGCGGTGAAGCTGGAAGAGGCAAGTAGCACCCTGGAGAGGGAGCGTTCAGTCCGCAAAACAGAGGCAGGTAAGTTGCAAGCGGCGCTCCGGAACGTCGAGCAGCAGAATCAAGAACTCCTCCAAGTGGTCCAGACGAGAGCCGAATCTCTGTCGAAAAGTTCGCACGCCGAAGACCCCTGTGACATGCAGCTAAGCACCCAAGACTCACACCGTGAAGCGGTGGCACCGCAGGGCGATGATGTGGTAAACATCATCCGGTCGCAGATGCTGGAGTCGCACGGACCCTTTCGAGAGATGGCCATAGGTTCTCTGGACCATTTTGCATACAATCTGGTGAACCACAGTGCTCACTGCATCTTGGAACTCATCCAGAATGCTGACGATGCAGAATATGCAGACGGAGTGCGTGCGTCACAGCACTTCATTGCTGGTGAGCCGAGTGAGCAGTGGCCACACGGATATCTTGTTGCTGCCTGCAACGAGCGAGGCTTCTCTGGGTCAGATGTGAGGGCGCTTTGCAACATCAACCAGTCACAGAAGGCCGTCGCAAAGAATAAGACCGGCCGGAAAGGGATCGGTTTCAAGTCCTGCGGCTTGGCTATCCTTCTGGCCGCAAGATGTGTTCCTGTCAGTACCTCGTGCGCATGCATGCCTGGTGCATTTGCGCGCGAGGTTTCTGCATCAGTGACAGGGTGCATGTCTTTTCCGGAGAGTTTTCCTTCGTGCTGGACGTGGCCAAGTACGGCACTCTCGGTGCCCAGTCCGCAGGAGCGAACATTTGGCCCGGAACACAAGAAGTCGACCTCTGAGCCGAGGCATGGTGACTCCGGAGAAGGTGTCTGCTCCAGCGCTCTTGGCGGATTTGCTCAAAGACTTCAACACAGCCTCTTGGCGGTGTTGGCACATGCGCGGAAGGCTGCGAGGCTCAGGGCTGGCACCAGCCGCGGCATGTTCGCGCGAGGTTCTGTTTCTGCCGCTGAAGCAGACATCGTCAGAAACACCTTTCTTGGACCAGGCCTTACTGAGCTTTCCGAATCGCCGTCGGTCTTGAGGTGGCTCCAAGTCCTGGTCACCGTGAGCCCTGTCAGGTCACGGCACAGCTGCACCGCTTGTTCGACACCAGCGAGGCAGCGTGCCTTCTCTTCTTGAGACGGCTGCGTCGGGTTACATTCATGGTGCGAGGCCGGAGATCAGACAAATCACTGTCACGTCGACATGCGTTTGTCTGTGTGTAAATATAATACATAAAGGGAGACAACCAAAAATAGATTAACACACACACATGTACCTATGTATCTATGAATATAGGTATCTATGTATATAGGTGTACAGGGAGATAAGTATATAAGTATATAGGTATATAGGTATGAGTATACAGGTATATAGGTATATGAGTATATAGGTATATGCATATATGTACATATGCACATATGCACATATGGACATATGTGCATATGTGTATAGGTATATATGTGTATATGTGCATGTGTGTATATGTGCATATGTGCATATGTGTATATGTGTATATGTATATGTGTAGATACAGTTTTCCGCCATCTGCGGCAATTAGGGCGTTGTCGTATGTATATACATATATATATATATATATATATATGTGCACATGTATTACACACATGACTACAGCACAGGGTACTCGCACGAGAACGCTATGAGCAGCCCGCACAGATGCATGTGGGCTTCCGCATCTTGCGAGGCACTGAGAAGACGCTGGAGCTCCAGGCTCAACGCTTGGACGCTGAGGATGGCCTGTCCATCAGTCACGAGAAACTGTCTCAAGTCGGCCACCAATGCTTGGAATATGCAGTTGCGAGGGTGCAGGTCTCGACCCAGAATGCACCCTTGAGGAATCACCAAGGATCAGTTGCTGCCGCAGCGTACACGGAGATCTCAGTGGCGGTGCCACTCCACGAGGTGGACAAGAATCAAGAGCTGGTTTTCTGCACGTTGCCCGTGCGAGCCGAGGGCTTTTCTTTTGCCATCAATGCTGACTTCGACCTCGTAGCCACCCGAAGCGAGCTGGAGCTCACAGCCTTTAACAGTTTCCTTCGCCGTGCCATTGCCCAGTTGCTGGGGCGTGCCCTGCAGAACCCAAGCTTCAAGAACCTCGCAGACCGGCCGGGCTCGCCAGCACTCACTCGCATCTTGGAGCATCAAGTCAACGACCTGTGGTGGCTGGCGCTCATAGAGGACTTGGGGGCGCAGCTCTCTGATGTGCCCTGCGTGCTCTGTGAGCCTTGCAGCGGGCCATGCTGCGGAGGGCAGCGCATGCATCATGCACCGAGGGACGTGCTCCTCAGGGGAGCCAGCCAAGAGCTGCTAACGACGGAGATTCTTTCTGAATGCTGTGGAAAGCACTTCGCAACGCCCGGTCAAAGTCGTTCCCTCGACCTTCCCAAGCTTTCCTTGGAGGACTTGGCTCAGTGCATGCAGCACGGCAGCTTCGTTGGCCAAAGTGGCTTCATGCTACAGCAGACAGACAGCTGGTTCGTCTCCTTGTACGAGTTCATTTTTGCGGAATGGCAGCAGGACAAGGCCAGTAGGCTGGCGATTATTCGGGAGATGCCCATCTTCCCGGTGGAAGGACGACCGGACCTGGCTCGACTGCAGCATCCGAAAATCTTCACATCCTTGCCCACATCTCCAGGCAACCATAGCCCAAACCCATTAAAATCGAGCTTTAAGGCCTCCCCAAAATGAAGATGAACACTCGTGGGTGCACTGTAAGATCCGATGAGGCTGGGCCTTGGAGTTCGGCCCAAGGCTGGGCTTGCGGATGCTGCGTGCCTCGCTGGCGACGTCTCTGTGGAAACGCGGGGGGCCGGCGATGCAGCTGTTGCAGAGCCTTGGCGTGACGGAAGCACCGCTAAGCGAGTTGCTCCACGCTGCGAGGTGGGGAGCAAGGACTTTCCAAAATGGCTCCTAAATTTCAACCCGAAGAACGCAATGCCCCTGTGCCCTGTGCCAGGTTGGTCCACATGTCTCACCCCATCGAGGCAGACGCCCTGGCAGCATCCCTGCGCGTTCTCCGGGATTTCAACCTCGGACGCCTCAAGATCGACGAGACAGGCTGATCAAAGCCTTTGATTGCTGGCAGAATGCAAGTTGGGGTCAGGGTACTGCAGGTTTTTCCAGCCTGCTGATCCATGTCTCAAAATGGGGTTAACTAGGACCCTTGCAGTCGAAGGTGCCGAAGGTGCCACTTGCGCCGGCAATCTTGAACTCCAGCTGCAAGTCCCGACAACCAGCGGCACTCCCATCATGCTCGGGGCGGTGAGCCTTCCACATGTGCTCGGGATTGCTTGCCCTGAACCCTTGGCGTGCAGCGACTACACGAGTCAAGAAGATGCGCTTGCCTGGGAAAGCTTCTTCCTGGCGAACGGCGCGAAGTGGCCAGCTCTGGATGTAATTCTGCCAAAGCTTGCTGTGGCCATTAGCCAAATCGTTTTGCCTGAGGAGCTGCTGGCATTGCACACCGCTCTGCCTAAGTTGTATTTGCACTTGGTCCAGTAGTTGTGATGTCATCGTCGCCGAATCTAGTATCATGTCAACAGATACTGCAACAACTCGCCAAGACACACCCGGTTGCCATGAGATGTCGTTCCCTGATGTTCTTTTCATGTCTTCAGCAGGAGCCGTGGGCTACGACTTTGCTGGAGGCCTTGATGGCGGAGCTGCAGAACCAGAACCTTGTGGAGCCGCTTCAGGATGTGGAGGTCTCCGTTCTCGACTGTCACTTCCCGCTGAGGCGCTGCTTTGCGGTGGGAGCGGTCACTATTCCGGTGCTGGCGGCTTGGCTGCCTGTGCCTGAGAAGCTCACGGCGGTGCCCGCAGTGCTTGAGTTTTTGGGCCTTCATGTTGATGTCTCTTCCGAACGCTGCTGGGTGGATGCCTACGAATTCTTGTGCCTACAGAAATGCTGCGAGAGAGGTGCCTTCGAGTATGTCTTGAAAAAGCTGAGTGAACAAGATTTGGGCGACCCTGGTGTTTTTGGCTTCGATCGAGAAGTGCTCGTTCCTCAGCTTCGTGGCTTCAGAAGAAGTTCCGTCTTGGTTTGGAAGGCGCCCTCTGCCAAAATTGCACAGCTTGCTGGCCAAATCCAGCTTTGCGACCAGTACGATGCGAGTTTGGAGGAAGTCCTCGTGAGGGTTTTCCGGATTGAGCGCGAGTTGAGCTTCTATCGTCTCGAACAGGCCCTGATGCAGTGCCTTGCAGGGTTTTGTGGATTCCAGGATCACCTGGTGCTATCCCAAATATACGAGGCAATGAGCAAGACGGTCGTCCCGCAATTCCAACGTGCGAGTGTGCCCGTCATCATGCCCGTCGGCAAAATTGCGAGGCAGGTTCCCCTCGCCGACGCTTATTGGGACGTGAAACCCAGTGATGCCCACCTGCCCGAAGCCCACCGAGCACTGAGTCGCTTCTACGAGCCCGGCCTGCGCAGCTTCTTTGTGGAAACCTTGGGCGTCCAGGAGTTTGGGAGCTTCGAAGACTTCTACTCGGTCTTGGAGCTGGCTAGGGGCGCGAGTCTGGAGGAGGTGAGGGCTGCTTACAAGCGCCTGGCCCTACGGTGGCATCCCGACAAGGCCGTGCATCGTGGCGTCGACAGGCAAGAGGCGGAGCGGAAGTTCAAGGAGATCGGAGAGGCGTACGAAGCCTTGAAAAGGAAGCTGGAGAGTTCAGGTGCAAATCCCCAGCCCCAGAGCCGAAGATCTGAGAATGAGCCCTTCGACCCCTACAGAGTCTTCAGAGAAACTTTCTTCAACTCTGCGAGTGCCTCGAGCCCTTCGACGCCTGCCAGCCCGCACGCTCCACGTGCGAGAGCAGCGCAGCCATCGCAGTCCTCGTCGCAGTCTTCGCAGAACCTGTCGCCTTTGCCCCTCCCCCAGGCCCAGGCGGAAGCAACGCGGCAGAAGCTCCGGGAAGCTTTCGAAAGTGCCAAGCAGAGGCCAGCGAGGCCCTGGTGGAAGCGGCAGCAAAAGCCTCGGACACCCAGCCCGGAATTTGAGGAGGCACCCGATGCTTTCGAGGTCGGTGCAGAAGCGGAGTTTATCGTTTTTCAACACTTCAAGGAGCTCTTGAGCTCTTTCGATGAGAGGAACTGGATGTCTAGCAACCGGGCCTGGTGGTTCCCGGAGTGCTTGTGGCCGCGTCCGGATGACCAGCTGGGCTACGACTTCGAATGGATTGATCGCGACAATTTCTATGGCAATGGCTATGGCTGCCGAGTCAGGTTCGAAGTCAAGGGGACCGGAGACCGTGAATTCACTCAGGGCTATCTCTCCGGCAATGAATGGGAGGTGGCACAGGATAGTGACCTGTACATCTTGGTCTGTGTCAGCAACGTCCGGAAGAACAGAGCCGACCCTGTCCGAATCGACTTCTACCCGGATCTCGAGCAGGAAGTGGAGAAGGGACGCCTGCACTTGCGCGCGCTGAAGTACAGACTGAGCATCGGACAGGACCCCACGACAGGGTTTAATAAGCGCTTCTGAGCGCCTGGGGACCTTGACCCTACGGCTATCCCAGTGCACGGATAGACTAGCTGACTGTGGTTTGGTGTCTTCGGTGATTCTTGTTTTGTCTCTCTGCTCACGGCGAATGATATGGGAATGGAATTGGGCTGTGGCCCAGCTAATGCAGCTGAACACGAGTAGTTGTGCTGCATCTTCGTGCCAGGACCGCTCAGGCAGAGATCAATGGCAGCAAGATTCTGTGCAGGTTGACTGGCACGAATCTGTTTGGAACGAGGCACTGATGTGCATCGTTTCAATTGGAACGACCCCAGTACTCTTATGTGCATGCTCGTGTCAGGACCGCGCGGGCGGAGATCAATGGCAACAGGCGACATGCCAAGTTTTGCTTGGATGCGTTTGCTGATCTTTGGCCTTACGTTAGAAGTTTGTGCTGTGTTCTTGCAGGCTGACGGACCTGCTTGGAGCGAGGCAATGATTTCCAGTGTGATGCAGAGAGCGGTTGGAAGTGCAACGCATTCTCGAATCAGGGCGGTTCAAACAGGGATCGCTGGCAACCAGAGGCGTGCCAGTGTTAGTTTGGGGTTCCGGGCGTTTCGATCTGTTGCGCACGATGGCAGTTCTGTGCTGTTTGGGGAGGCTGACTGGCATGAATCTGCTTGGCACCAGGCACAGATATGCAGCTTGCTGGAAGTGGAAGAGGTCGTTTCAAGTTAGAATCAGGACCGCGCGGGCGGAGATCAATGGCAACAGGCGACATGCCAAGTTTTGCTTGGGTGCGTTTGCTGATCTTGGGCGTTGTGTTAGAAGTTTGTGCTGTGTTCTTGCAGGCTGACGGACCTGCTTGGAGCGAGGCAATGATTTCCAGCGTGATGCAGAGAGCGGTTGGAAGTGCAACGCATTCTCGAATCAGGGCGGTTCAAACAGGGATCGCTGGCAACCAGAGGCGTGCCAGTGTTAGTTTGGGGTTCCGGGCGTTTCGATCTGTTGCGCATGATGGCGGTTCTGTGCTGTTTGGGGAGGCTGACTGGCATGAATCTGGTTGGAACCAGGCACAGATATGCAGCTTGCTGGAAGTGGAAGAGGTCGTTTCAAGTTAGAATCAGGACCGCGCGGGCGGAGATCAATGGCAACAGGCGACATGCTAAGTTTTGCTTGGGTGTGTTTGCTGATCTTGGGCGTTGTGTTAGAAGTTTGTGCTGTGTTCTTGCAGGCTGACGGACCTACTTGGAGCGAGGCAATGATTTCCAGCGTGATGCAGAGAGCGGTTGGAAGTGCAATGCATTCTCGAATCAGGGCGGTTCAAACAGGGATCGCTGGCAACCAGAGGCATGCCGGGGTTAGTTTGGGGTTCAGGGCGTTTCGATCTGTTGCGCATGATGGCAGTTCTGTGCTGTTTGGGGAGGCTGACTGGCATGAATCTGGTTGGAACCAGGCACAGATATGCAGCTGGCGGGAAGTGGAAGAGATCGTTTCAAGTTAGAATGACTAGAGCACCCTTGTGCGTGCTCGTGTCAGGGGCGCGCAGGCGGAGATCAATGGCAACAGGCGACATGCTAAGTTTTGCTTGGGTGCGTTTGTTGATCTTTGGCGTTGTGTTAGAAGTTCGTGCTGTGTTCTTGCAGGCTGACGGACCTGCTTGGAGCGAGGCAATGATTTCCGGCGTGATGCAGAGAGCGGTTGGAAGTGCAATGCATTCTCGAATCAGGGCGGTTCAAACAGGGATCGCTGGCAACCAAAGGCGTGCCGGGGTTAGTTTGGGGTTCCGGGCGTTTCGATCTGTTGCGCATGATGGCATTTCTGTGCTGTTTGGGGAGGCTCACTGGCATGAATCTGGTTGGAATCAGGCACAGATATGCAGCTTGCTGCAAGTGGAAGAGGTCGTTTCAAGTTAGAATCAGGACCGCGCGGGCGGAGATCAATGGCAACAGGCGACATGTCAAGTTTTGCTTGGGTGCGTTTGCTGATCTTGGGCGTTGTGTTAGAAGTTTGTGCTGTGTTCTTGCAGGCTGACGGACCTGCTTGGAGCGAGGCAATGATTTCCAGCGTGATGCAGAGAGCGGTTGGAAGTGCAATGCATTCTCGAATCAGGGCGGTTCAAACAGGGATCGCTGGCAACCAGAGGCGTGCCGGGGTTAGTTTGGGGTTCCGGGCGTTTCGATCTGTTGCGCATGATGGCAGTTCTGTGCTGTTTGGGGAGGCTGACTGGCATGAATCTGGTTGGAACCAGGCACAGATATGCAGCTGGCGGGAAGTTGAAGAGATCGTTTCAAGTTAGAATGACTAGAGCACCCTTGTGCGTGCTCGTGTCAGGGGCGCGCAGGCGGAGATCAATGGCAACAGGCGACATGGCAAGTTTTGCTTGGGTGCGTTTGGCCTTATGTCAGATGTTTGTGCGGTGAACTTGCAGGCCGACTCGCACGGATCTTCTTGGAACGAGGCTTGGATTTCCATCTTGATGCAGGAGCGGTTGGAAATGCAATACATCCTCGAATCAGGCCCGTTCAGACAGGGATCGCTGGCAACCAGAGGCGTGCCAGTGCTAGTTTGCTGTTGTTGTCATTTCTATCTTTCTTGGCAGTTCTGTGCACTCATCCGGCAGGCTGGCTGGGGTGAATCTGTTTGGATCCAGGCACTCCATTCCTGCTTGCCACAAGAGATCGTTTTACCGCGCGGTTGGAACTTCGATAAGTGCGCGGGTGAGGACGGTGCAGGCGATGATCACTGGCAGCAGCAGGATGCGCGATAGTTATGGTCGGGTGGTTGCAGTACTACTGCAGTTGTGCAGGGATTGCAGGGTGACCGGCACAAGTCAATGCGATGCCATCTGCTATGCAGTTCTACTGTGCGGCTTTGTGTTAACATGCCCTAAGTGCAGTACTTTACATGCCCGGGCCAGGATGGTGGAACCAGACATCAGTAGTAGCAGGCGTGAGGGCCTTGGTTTGTCGGACATACTCTTTTGAAGCAACTTTGGGGGGATAACCGTAGGGTTCTGCAATACAAATTCTTAGCATAATCTTGTTTCTAGTCACTGGAATCCTTCTTTATCCTTCTTATTACGTAACAAGGCCCTAGGGTGATTTAGGGTTCAGCAGTACCGACCGCCTTCGACCGGTCTGAAATTTGAGACTACCCAGTGATGTTCACACAGCCTATGCACCGTCGGCATCGTTTGTTGAAGACATGGGTAGGTGTTTTGCATGAGGGGGTTAGGGTTTTGGGTGCAGATCAGAATCCAGCTTTAGAAATTGGTGTGAATGTTTTTCCTTGTTATGCGACATTTTTGCGACAACTTCTTCTTCTTCTTCTCAGAGAAAGCAGTGTAGGTGTTTGCCGGTGGTCGCTTGGACTCGCTGCCCCGGCATGCAGGCGGATGATCACGAGCGCCTTTGAGGCTTAGAATCAGGATCCACGAACGGCCGCAGGAGTTGGAGTTGGGCAAGTTGAGGCGTTCACATCCAAGTTGGCTTGCCCAGTTGTCTTACAATGTCGCCAAACTGGAACGAGCCTGCCTCCTGCGGCCGTTGACTTTCAACCATAGCTTCTTGCAATGCTCGCTGACGTAGTATTGCCTGAATCAGACGGATATGAGCTGCCTGTACAGATTCTGCGTGGTTGCTTCGGAAAGATTCTTGCACACATGCGGCACTGCTGACAGCCGCGATGCGAACTTGGTGATGATTTGGCTTTCAGCCCCACTGTGTGCAGCGGAGAAATGAAGTTGTATCGTACGCAACGGCTGCTTGCACTTTGCAGTGTCAAGTGTTCAGGGCTTGAGATGCGTAGCGGTTGTGCCAACATCCAGGAATATAGGGGCCTTAACAATATTTTGGGGGTTCCTTATACTTATAGTATAATGTACACCCAAACCCCATTCTAATTCTTAAGGCCCCTATAGTAAGCTGCATGTCGTGTCCAACGCATCGATATCGGTGCATTCTGAAACCCACGAGGACACCACAAAGCTATAACCGTTGGCTCGACCATCGCCAGTCTTCCATGTTTTTTTTTGGTTGGGCCCGTGGAGTTGATGGGAGCATAGCTACTTACCCCAGAATGCTCAGCATGAATGTAAGTTAACCTGGCTCGTCTCAAACTTCTGCGTAGGGTGCTTACAGAGTGTCCAGACTCTCAATAAGGTCCCTTTTAAGAGAGCCAGATGTAGGGTTCAGAAGGGGTACCCTTTAAGGGGTCTCCCTCATCATGCTACCCACAGGCTCGCAGCCTCGCCCTAACTCAGGTGCCAACGGCGACGGCGCCGGCCCCAAGGCAGCAAGGAAGAAAGCATCATGTTGAAGCTGACGTAATGAGCTCCTTGGGGGGTTTCGGGTTTTGGGGTCTGGGGCGTGGGTTTCGGTCTGTGCTTTCGAGTTGATTGTGTGGGTTTTGCTGTCTAAGACTCTAAGAGAGCTGGCATCTTCAGTCTTCTTCCATGGGGCCTGTTTGCTGCAGGGTGGCTTGTTGAGGCGACAGACGATTGGGTTTCTTGGGTTTGGGAATCCATCCTTGCATCTGAGCCATTAAGCCAGGGGTTTATCTCCATGTCCTGGTCAGCTGCCATTCGGCCTTATATTCCAGAACTCACTCCGAGACTTTCAGGATTTTGGATTTGCAGCTGCATTGTCACGGCTTCCTGAATCCTTGGATGTCCAGTTGATGAGTTCCTTAACCCTAAACCCTAAGCCCTAAACCCTCGACTTTTGGGACTGGTGGTAGGTTCTTTTGGGTAGTCTGGGCTGCCGTGCAGCACGGGAACACAGCACAGAGGGCGCCTGGCTGGAATATGCGTCCGGTAAGCATGGCCCCGGTCTCCTCATCTCGGTATCCTATTCACCGTAATGTCCAAGAATATACCATAACCTACTATAATCCACTATATATCATAATATACTCTACTAGACTTAACATACTTTGAGATACTTTGAGGTACGATAATTCGATAATATAGTAAGCATAACATTGTATAACCAAATCTTACGATCTCTTAACCCAGGCGGCTGCCAGGGATGCTGACAGTGGACGGAGCATGGGGGAAAAAGGGCGAAGGGCGAGTTCGATCTATATCGGAGCCATTGGACCTGCTGCGTTCATGGTTTGCATAGGCTTTTAGGATTTGGGGCGATTCGTCCAGCGACCTGGATGCAAGAAAAGAGTGGGTTACTGTCGGGCTTCTGGGCTATAGGCTACAGGGTTGCAGGGTTGAGGGGATGAGCTGTCGCAGCCATGTGCAAGCAGTTGCTGTCCGACTATGCCAGGCCGTTTCTGTTCGACCAGGGAGCAGGACGTAGGGGCCATGTCTCTCTACCAGACCCGCTCGTGCGACTCTCTGATAAAGCTTTCTGGTGCCGGGAGCTTACAGGCTCAAGGCTCACCACTGATTTGCACTGTCAGGCGCCGCACTCTTAGGGTGATGATGATTTCAGGTTCGTGCTGCCCCCAGTGCCTCCCCGTCGTGGATACCAAAAGTTCCGGATCATCCGCAACCCTGAACATGACCCTAACCCCCTTAATCATCCACAACGTGCAGTGCTTGCGGCATGGGTTCAGTGCTCAGGTTCGCTCTCAGCCGAAGTGGTCTTTCAGAGGGAAGCCGCCTTTGCCTTGGGGAAACTCCGTGAGTTTTGCTTCTGTGTTTAGTTTAGTTTACAGTTTAGGACTCTGGATTAGAGTTCAGGTCTTCAGGGTTGGGTTTAGCGGTTCGGGTTTTGGCCAAGAGTCGGCCGTTGAGTGAGACCTGCTTCATGCATTAATCCCTGGTGGAAACACCCTGCCATGTGACGAGTTGCCGCGGTCGTGGTCTGGCTAGACTTGAGTCCAGTAACAAAAGGGCAACTGGCATGCCTGTGTTGTCGGTGTTTGAAATGAAACCGGAAAGCACGAACCCGCGACGGTTCAAAGCCGAAGTGCCTTCCCGCAAGAGTCAGTTCCGGATTCCGTAAATTCCTAAATTAGGCCCTAAAATCTGTTTACTATAGTAGACACTACTATATTATAGTAGACCATAAATATACCATAACGTGTGGTTATAAGATGCTATGAGGTTCTATAGTACACTGTAACTCCGACCGTAGCTTCGTACTCGGCCGGCTGCACCAGCCACGAGGAACAGCGATGTTCGTGCAGAAACCCCTGGGTCGCCCCGATTCGTTTGCGCATTGCACACTGGTAGCTCCTTCTACAGGGCATTATAGTGCATTACAGTGCAGTTTAGTGTATTATGATCTGTTTTGTATGTATACTTTAATATGTTACAGTGTATTGTAATACATGATGGTCTATTACACTCTACTATTACATGGCTTGCCCTTGCCGGTTCTGACTCGTATGGAAGCACAAGAAATTTGGTTCTGCAATGACGGTCATAGGCGGACATCAGGATGTTTGTTATTGCTTCATCGGGAAGTCTGCAGTCACACTTATCAGGATCCCTGCCAGCAACATCAGCTCTAAGAGCCGCAAGTTGTTGCCGCAGGGAACTTCTAGACGCAGTGTCCCGTGGAGAGAGCGCAATATATCGTGAACTCATAAGCAAAAGCCATATATCATCTTATACAGCCTTCCCGAAGGCACACATTCTGGCCTTGGGCTCTGTCCTTCTGTCTGTGTGTGTGTGTGTGTGTAGGCTTGGGACTTCTCCACTCAGGTTCGGATGGGGCTTCTACACCGCTTCGAATCCAAGGGTAGAGTCTCGAAGGCCTTAGGTTTAGGGCCGGGTGAAGGTTAGAGTTACGGCTTTTCGGTCTCGAGGATGTGGTACACCACTTGGAGGCCCAGCATTGCCAGCGAGTAAGGGCGATATGCAAGCTTGAACTAGTCCCATCATGAATGAACGGTAGGGTAACTGGGACATGCGATAGGATCAAGAAGTGCAGCTCCCCTAAACCCTCAACCCCAGCCTGCCGTCGTCTTGAAATTCATGTGGCCAGGCCGGGTCAGTACACATCGATTGATTCTGCGCCTCAGCTGCCACATGTTCGCTGCTGCACACACGGCTTTGTGATGAGTTGAATGCGCACCTCTTGTTTTTGAAGAATTTTAACTAACTAATATTCGGAATCCCTGACGGTCCCTATGTGGCTATGCCGAGTTGCGAGCAAGGAAGCCCCAACTCCTCCAGCCCCAAACGCCAAAACCCAGAAGGGGCACTTGTCCTTACTTGCACCAGCCTGCAAGGAAATCACAGGTTGAACTGCTAGATCAATAATTTCTTTATGAACTTATTGTGATCCCAACGTTTGAAAAAGCCTGGGATTTAACACTGAAACGTCTGGCACTGTGTTTGGGTGACCTCAGGATTGAGGGCCAAAACTCTCAGGTTTCGATGTACATGGGCCGAAGCCCAGTTGTGGCTCCGCTTTGGTTTTGGGAGTCTAGGGTTTAGGGGTTTGGGGGTTTGGGAGTTTATCGGGTTTTTTCACTCCTATCTAGCAGGGCTTAGGGCTTAGGGGGTTTGTTTGACAGCTGGCGAGACGAGAAGCCTCAGCCGGTTGGCCAAGCTGTGAGAGTTGGACCTGGTTCAGAGGCCTTAAGAAGCCCTTCAGGAAGCTTATGGACCCGTAGAGGCCCCTTGTAGAAAGCCTTTATAGGACGCGCATAGAACTCTTAGAGAACCCTTGCAGAACTGTTGCAGATACTTTTAGAACCCTGGAGCTTCATAGAGCCCTTCGAGCAATGCTGGGTAGACCCACCAAGCGCCTCCTGGGGCTGGTCCGAGGCGAAGCATTCGACGTGCGGATCTGAGGTTATTCTGTTGACTTCGACGCAGAGCCTCGTAGGGTTTTTTAGATATCATGGTCATCCATGGGTTAGTCAAGCTGTATTGCAGGCACTCACCAGGTTCGGTGCTGCAGAAAGGAGTCTAGGAGTCTAGGGTCTATAGGGGTCTAGTCTAGAATTCATGGATACCTAGAAATGCGCGGCATTTCAAGGTGGGGCTTGTGAATCATAAGCTATTTCGTATGGCTCTGCTCTTGACGAACACTGAACCTGCACGTGTCAAGCTAGAATTGCAACATCTTTTCAAGTGGAATCCTTCACCGAACGCTGCACATCAACATCAAACGCCATGAAGATCTCGACTACTAGTTGTGCAAGTGCGATGATTCAAAGGACCAGTATAGTATGTCCACCATGGCATTTCGAGCTGTACTGGCGGTACTGGCACAGCTTGTGTTCTGCTTATCTTCTTCGATTTCTCTGTCCTGGGGGTTTGCATGGCTTGGGTTTTTGATCGCAGTCGTTCCTGCACGTCTTGCATTGTAAAAACTGGTGCTGCAGCCCGTAGACGCTGTGTTATGCGTTCGAATTTTCCTGTGCCCAATGTTTGTGACAGATGCTCTGCATTGTGGCTCCTTGTAGCCCGACAGAATCACGACAACTTTTGCGTTTCACTGCCACTAGAAAATGAAACCACGGCGGCACCACGAAAGCAGCGCAGCCCAAGAGAGGGGGCTTCAGCAGAAAGGACAAAGGCGACAAAGGATTCCTGCAGGGTTCCCGACTACAGAATCCACTTCGAATTACTGAGGCCCTCATATAGGGGCCTAAATTCTTACCAATATTATTTTGGGGGTTCCTCATGATATATACAGCTTTACATACCCCAACACCCTATTCAAATTATTAAGGCTCCTATACTACGCGGCGCCCTTAGCCCTCTCTGTCAGCTTAGGACGAAGCATGGCTTTGGAACGTCTCCGCGGGACATTGGCTCGGGCCTTCGTTGACTGCACTCGGGGGCTGGAGGGTTCGGGGGCAGAGGGGTAGTCTTTAAACAAGAGCCCCTAACCCTTCTCCCGACTGCCTGGCGGACATTAAAAAGGAGCTGAAAACCCTGAACTCTGCAATGCGGGCTCCTCCTTGCTACCGTAAGAGGCAAGAAGGCCCTGAACCCTAAACCCTGAACCGCTTAACAGGGCATGGGAACCTGAGGGGGACAGGTCTATCGAGGCACGGTTACGTTACTTGTTGGCCGATCATTGTTGCTCGTACTTGACTGTCCCTCCCATAGTGAAGTGTCACTCCTCAGACTCCGAACCACATGCCTCGCCTGGATTGTCCGAGTGTGAGCGCCGAAACCCTGAACCCTAAAGCCCTAAACCCCGAGCCTGGCCGGTCACGAGACCCCGAGCCTGGCCAGTCTGAAGGGGAAGTGGGGAAAGAGATACGGGTTCAGGGTTTCGGGGCAAAGTTTGCCATCGACCGGTGAGAAAATCAGGGCTGTCAGTCAATGCTGCAAAAAGCCTTCGTAACATGATTTATGTTCCCTAAACCCTGGTGCTGCCGGACCAAGGCTCGGAATCAGCTAGACTCCTGGTAACGAAGAACAAGGTGGAATTAACTGGACCCTTGTACCTATTGCTGCTTTGCTTCGTGTACTCAGCCAAGCAGGAGGCAAAACAGCCCTAGTCATGCTATATCCAGCTGCCGTCCAAAGCCTGCTGAGTTCGCCCTGCCACATCACCCGGCCCCGGAGAGTGCGCCACTGTCGCAGCCGTTCTGTCGATCTTTCAGCGTTTGCTTAGTCAGTGTTCAGGGTTTAGGGCCAAGTCCGTGCTTAAAAAGGGTGTTTAGGGTAGCCGTGTGGCACGAGTCCACATATGCGCAGTCCAGGTGTAAAAAAAGGCCGTTTAGGGTTCAGGGTTTCGGGTTTGAGGTTCACAGCAAAAGTCCTGATGCAAAAGGTTCACAGCTATCAGGCTCCTCATTTGTGTGCAGGTACACGCCAGCACAGACACTGAGCAGGAGCGGTTACAAGTACGGCACGCGCCCTAATTTCCACGATTTTGCAAGCCGTTGATACCCACTGTCAGCCACCCATTCCATCGCATGTCCGAGCCAGGCAACCTCAACCTGGTGGCTGTGTTTTTCTCTGAGGGGAGTTTGCTGTGAGGTTTCGGCACATCGCAGAGGCAAAGCCTGAAAAACATCAGCGTCGCTGCTGGAAACCCGGGTGCGGCTCTCAAAGTGCTGCCTTTGTTGAATGCGCCTTCATGGCATCCCTCTTCGCGTGACCTGCTGGGAGCTGTGTATAGAAGCCAAAGCACTTCGAGTAAAAGCTGCCCCCAAAACCAAATTCCAACTATTAAAACGGCCCATACCAAAAACCCTAAGCCCTCAACCAAAAACCCTAAACCTTAATACGGGCTACAGACCTTGACAGGTTTTGTCCGAGTGAAAGGCTGTCAACAAATACTTCGAAGGACAAAATGCTTCGAGTTGCGGTCTGAGCAGGCCCCGGCGCCTACACCCAGTCGCCACGTTTCGGCCGCGAGGGGCCGAAGTACACGGCGAACTCCAAGCGCGGAGGCCGGCGTCCTTCGCACTTTGTGGCTTTGGGGTATTCCTATAGGGTGCCGAAAAGATTTTCAATACTACTTGGGGGTCTTTGTTACTATTAGCATAATACCCCCCGCAAAGCCCTACTCTAATTAATGAGGCCGCTAAAGTAGAGTTTGGGGATTCGGGCTTCGGGTTTGGTTGGTTGTGGACTCGCGATGCGGAATCCGTGGCATGGTGGAGTCGTTGTCATTCGTTGTTGCTTTGTTTGCATGTGTGCCAGTTGGTCATGGGAGTCTGTGCTGATGTTTTCTTCTTATCTCTTGACATTCTTGCAGCTCATTTTTGCGGGTCATGGTTCTCTCAACTCTCGTTCCGGCGGCTGCAGTCCCGCAAGTAGGGTCCGAAAAACTACGATTGTAAACCTTGAACTTATATACACCTCACATAAAAACTCTGGAATTCAAGACCCTGGAACCGCAAACTCGAAAGTCTCAGCCCAACGGCGCAAAAGCACGGGCAGCGCAGGCTACAAAACCTCCGAAGTGCCAGGCCCGGGGGCGTTCCGTGGCAGCATCAAGGAGTCCTGACCCCGAAACCCTAGACAACTATTCTAAAATCCATCAAAATGCTTGTGCGAAAATACACGCCGCCAGGGCGTACCATACTGGAAAAAAAACCCATGACCCTGAACCTTCAACCCTGAAGCCAACAAGATCCCCGAGCCTGAATAGAAACAGAATAGGGTTCCTTGAAGGGTTTCGAAAGGCTTTCGGGTTTAGGCGTGCTATCCGAACTTTATCTGGGCGTGCCGGATATCCGATATCCGGTACATCCGACTATTGTACTTCGTCTCCCTCAAGGGGGTTCGGGCCTTTGGGGCTTTTTCGACCATAAACCCCAGAAGAAACCCTGAAGCCGAAGCGCACAATCACAGAAAGCGAGACGGCCTGCAAGAACAAGTCCCGGTGCAAAGTAAGGCGCCGTCGAGAAGCCCCGAACCATCCCAGCTTTCGGCACTAGGCCGAAACTTGAAACCCCGAACTGTGAGAACTCCTCTGTTGCTCTTCAACAGCGGGCTCGATCTGGACAGAGCGGTACAGAAGTTGGGATTCCACCTTCGGGCGTAAGGCTTAGGGAAAAGGGTGTGGGTGATACAGTAAGGTGTAGACTGCGCGAAGGGTGAGTTTTCAAGATGTCCGGGCAAATGGAGTTGATCTGCTTGCCCGGTTCTCCGTGGAGTGCCAAAGTGATGTGGATTCTAGATGCTTGCTCCATCAGCGTGAAGAAACGCCCCTTTGAGCCTTTCGTTGACGAGATTTGGCTACGTTACAAACTGGGGCTGTGGCCGTGGCAGAGGCGGTACTGGACTCGGCTCACAGTTCCCATTGCCATCGTGCAGCCCGAAGGCACGAACACTGGGGGGAGCGGTTCATGTGTTCTCACGGAATCGATGGACATTGCAGAGTGGGCTTTGCGCAATGCTCCCGGGAAGGAGCCGCTGACAGATGCGACGCTTCTAAAGCTTCGCTACTGGAATGATCTGAGCGACGTCATTCTCCAGTTTGGCCGGGCCGCCTTTGTGGAAGCTGCGAAGAGGGACATCCGTGTGGCCATCGAGGTTCTATCGCCCCCTTGGATGAAGATGCTGCCACACTTTCTCACCAAGCTTGTGATGACCGTTGCCCTGCGGGTCTTTGCCATGAAGTATCGGCGCGAGAATGCCCAGAGCAAACTGGAAGTTGTCATGGACGCAGTCAAGCGGATTCGAGCAGCGCTCAAGGAGGGCGGAGGCAAGTATTTGGTGAATGACAGGCACGTTGATGGAAGAAAACCCACCCCTCTCCCAATGTTGACCGTCTGCCTGAGCACAGGGTCCAGTCTAGAGTCTAATACTAAGTGCCCCGGGCAGGTTTTCGTATGCCGACATTGTGATGTCCATTGCGCTGAACTTCTTGGTGCCTAGCGAGGGAGTCATGCTCTTCTCAATACCAAAAAAGTATCAGACGGATGCCGCGGATCCCTTGCAGGAGTTCGACGATGTGAAAGCCTACAAGGCCGCAATCTTTCAGCATCTCCCGCAGGTTCTGAGGATTCCGTAGGTCCAGACAGCTGGGAAAGGCTCGTATCACACAGCCAACATGGGTCGGATACCAATCCACGACAGATCGATTTGATTTTAAACTTCCCCAGGATGACTTCGCTTGGCCGACTTGAAAAGACTGGCATGCCGGGAAAGCTTTGAACGATGAGAGCTACAATAGTTAAACCAGTTCCGACAGGTTGTGAGAGCGTAAAGCAGTTCCGGCAACAGCCCCACCACGGCGACGACGATTACAACTGTCATACTTAAACTTACGGCTCCTACTCACTCCTACACCTGCTCCTGCTCCTGCTCCTATTCCTGCTCCTGCTCCTCCTGCTCCTACTACTGCTACTCCTACAGCGGCTGCCGCTCCTGCTGCCCTTGCTACTGCTACGATTACAGACGACTACGACGACTACGACGACGACGAGTCGAGCACCAACATTCCATATCTCCCTGTGTTGTGTGCCAGGTTGCAGGGGCCCCTTTTGGTTTTCCTCTTCGTGCATGCGGGTAGGGTCTGTGCGTGTGTGTGTGTGTCCAATGAATGGTGCAAGAGTTTTACACGAACTCCACTCTACACCCTGGGCGTTGATGCTTAAAGCCCTAACCCTAACCCTCTTCGTCTGTTACTTCGGAGTTACCCTGCAATGCGGGCTTCCTCCCTGCTAGGTAGGAGGGAAAAACCCTCTACAATCTTAAACCCAATCCTAAGCCTCAAATCCCCAAAGCCTAAACCCTAAACCCATCCCTAGAGCCCTCAGCATTCCGAGCCGTCATCTCCGAGGTATCACACAGGGGGAGCCATTGCGGAGCTATGGCCCGAGACAATGGTGTTCCCCTTTCCCATGTGGGGGGATTTTAAGTTTCTGGGTTCTGTTTTTTCGTGGGTTGGGGTTTTAAAGTTTCGTGTAGGGTCCAGGGCCATCTGGGGTTTTGGGGTGTAGGGTAGAGTATGGGGTCACGGGGTTTAGGCTTTTGGGGTTTGGGGCTCTTGCCGGCACACACCCAAATGCACGTGCTGAATCGGGTGCCAGGCTGGGGGCCGTGGGGTCCCGGGCGAGCAAGGGGTCAGGACTCGCAAGGGGTCTGGTGCTCAAGGGGTTCATGGTCATTAGACTGAAGCTTACACCCACAACTCTAAACCGTAGACTAAGTGGGAGGCAAAAAAACCCTAGACTTGACCATCGACCCCGCCCTAAACACTAATCCTTGAATCCCTAAACCCAAACCTGTGAGAACTTCGCAAACTTGTTCATTATCCCGTCTCGGCCCCGAGACTCGTTTAGCAATGCGGGAGGCACAAAAGCCCTCAAGCCTCCAATCCACAGCCCTAAGCCCTGAATCGTAGAAATCTCTGAAGATAGAAGCCTAAGTTAAGCCGCAGTCTGAACGTAGATCCTAACTTGAAACCCTAAGCCCTAAATCCTGTGCGCCTAAACTTCGCCCTAACCATCAAAATCCCAGAATCCCTGCTAAAGCCATACCTTAACACCAAGTAACCTACTTTTTCAGGACTAAAACAAAGAAGCCATATTAGAAAACCTTGAAAAGGTTGGTTATTTGGGGTCCAGGTAACTCCTACCACGCCCCCTCCAGTGTCTTGAGGTCCTCGGTGCCAGTGCGATCACCCAAGTGGGGCTTCGGCACGTCTGCGCGGGAGGCCGGCGTCGAGAGCATTTAGGGTTGCGTCGGATTGAGGGAGTTTTTGGCTTTTAGAGTCGCGGGTGGTACGAGTCATTGCAAACAAGACCTTTTCCATCAGGATTGTATGTAAGACAGATGGACGGTGTGGTTTGGAGTAACCGTGAATGCCTATCAATAGAGGCTTCAGCACAACACATGGATCTGCACCCGAGGTACGCTGTGGGTTCAGGGTTTAAACCCTATCCTGTGAATTGCAAAGCAGCAAGAAACCCAAGCCCATGAAACCATGAGCCCCATTGCGAAGGCCGTGGGTTAAAGCTGCAGGTGGGGATACCTTAAGGATACGGCTTTAGGCTTTTGGGTTTTGGGGCTTACGGTTTTGGGTTTCGGGTGTTGTCACAAGTCTGACCGAGATCTGTTCGTGTTCTTTGAGCGGAGCCAGACACTGCGGCTACTGAGGGTTGACAGTGTTCTACGGGTGTTCGGTCGCATCCAGCAGCTCCGTGCGAGCGACCTGGATTCGTAGCATTGCCGTGGAGGGGAGCCCCAAAAATCATTTCATGTCACTTCTGCACTTGTTGTTAATAATGTTAATACTCCTGGAGCTGCTATCTTTCCTATGTCGTGGTGGGAGGAGGAGGAGGAGGAGGCGGAACCCCCTGAACTCTAAACCCTGAGTGCACAGCGGCCGCATACATCCGAATGCTTTCCGGATGCAGGGCCAGCTTTCAAGCCAAGGGCCTGGCAGGGGGGCCCAAACCCAGACACGTCAGGGTTTAGGGTTTGGGGTTTATGGCACGGTGCGCCGCAGCCCCTGCAACAAAGGGTTTAAGGTTGAGGGTTTGGGGTTTAGTGGCCTCTGGAAGTATGTCAACTCTGGTTCTGTTGGTTGCAGTTCAAGTTTGACGGGCTTCTTCTGGACGTCTACGTGCAGGATGATCATGTGCTATCGTATTCTCCTCTACTGTGTGCCATTCACCAACATGCTCACGACAAGTTCGAACTAATCTGCCTTGTCAATCAGCTCTCTCAGTCGCATGCTCAGAAGCTAGGGGGGCTGTCTCGAGCACAGTCCTAACTGTCGGAAGAGCGGCAAACTACCAGGCGTCCTTGCAAGCAAGCCTGCAGCAAAAGGGTTTAGGGGTTGTCAGGGGTCTCTGGGAATTAGGTAGGGCATCTATGGGCCTCTGGTCGTGCTCAAAGTTCAAAAGGTTTGTGGTATGTGGTGTTTTTCACGCACATGTCGAAACGAGGCAAGCTTGCCTTCTGGAGCTGTGCAGCTTCGTCTTTCTGGCGATAGCCCTAAACCCTGAACCTGAATACTAGAGGTCTGGCTTGTCCGAGAGCGAGAATGTGATCGAACCTGAATGCTAAACCCTGAACCCTAAACTTAAAATTACCTAAACCTTACCTCTATCCTATTATAGAGCCCTTATAGGAACTTTTTCAAGGAACCCTACACCGTAAACGTGCCGAGGTCCTGGGTCTTATGACTATGCGAACGATGTCTCCAAGGGACCCGCCCTTGGGGTCTGTTCGGGTTCAAGACGTCAGTGGTTGCTTCGGGCTGATTATCAGACCGCTAGAATCCGTTAGAAGAGTCGGATGTAGGGTTCGGGGCGTGTAAGGGTGTAACGATCGTTAGGGATCTAGGCTTCAGGATAGAAAATTTAGAGTATCGGCAGGTGTGGGGAAGTGCTTAGTGGCTTAGTGCAAGGTCTCCTTAGGAATGGATCCCTTCCAGCATCACCTCACCCCGTAGTGCGCCGTCGTACCGAAAGACCTCGTCTGGCTTGTCCAAGTTGCGAGAGCGTAAACCTTCTAATATAGGGGCTTGAACAAACACCAATACAATTTTTGGGGCTCCTTCTCGTAATGGATAGTATATCACCCAAAATCAAAACCCTACTCCAATTGTAAGGCACCTATATTAACTATGTTTTGCTTTGGAACCCTGTGAAGCCCGCGGCTGAAAGAGTGCAAGCCGCAACTTGGCGGACAGGAAGCCCGAAATACTCCATGCGCCCAAAGATGGAGACGCGAAGGAGAGGGTTCTGGGTTGAGGGGTTTAGGATGGACCGAAGATCCAGAGCTGCCCCTGTAGTTAGCCTAACTCGCCACATATAAACACATGTTTCTGGGTGCGTGTATGTATTCGTAGATTGGTTTTCTCGATCTCTATCTCGTTTTCTCTTGTTCTCTGCAGAGATTGGAGATGTGGAGAACCTCGTCAAACTGTGCAGGTTCCTGTCTGAACCTCTCCGGCCTAGGCGACGGAAGTAGGAAACTGAGAGGTTCTTGGGGCTCTAGAACAGCACCGAACAGGCCGCATTTGAGGGGGTTGAATGTTGCACTAGGATTTTGACGGTTTGGGGTTTAGTACTCTTGCGGAGTTGAGATTCAAGGGTTTCCGGTTTCTGGTTCGGGTTGGGGCCCCTTTAGCCGTAAACCTCGAACCTTGAACGGATCTGGGAGGCAAAAGGGATTCACATCGTCTATGTAGGCAGTAGGCTTGTGGTGGAGTTGCGGTTGGTGGTATCTTTCAGCTCTTGGTGCCGGTCTCTGCGCTTCGTCGCTTGGATTCCAGTCCGATGTTCGCTGTTCAGCAGTGATCACGTGGATCGTGCAAGCTGCTTGTGCCAAACCCATGACCCCAAGGAACACAACACGGACTTACAACTTTAATCATGCATGCTAGGACCCCAGTTGCCCTAAACCTTGAACCGAGATTAGAACAGCTGCCGCCACAGCCTTTGTGGGCTCAAGTGTCAGAGGCTGTCGTTGTCAGAGACTTCACTCCGTTTTTCTCGGCCCTGTCGGCAAGCGCATAATGCGTTTTCTCGGCTTTCTCGTCATCGTCGGCTGCGCGGCCTTTCGGGACACGGTGGATGTCCAGACACCTCCCTGCATTTGGTGTTGCGAAGATTCCCTGAAACAAGCCGTATATACTATATGGCCCCACAAGACCCCACAACACCTTACGTGCAACATCACACAAGACCTCAGTGTGAAATATGTTTAAAGGAAAGCCAATATACAACCATTTCTTGAAACAGTCTCGCCTGTTCTGCCCCTCCGACGGTGTCTACATCAGTGCCTGAGTCTTTCGGGGTATGACGGTTTGGTTGGTAGGATTTTCTATGGATGATGGGGACTGGTGGCTGGATTGATTCTCTGTGAACCCTTTTGTGTCTTGGTTCAAAGGTGTGAGCCGGACTTTTTGTGAGGCCTAACCTGCCTGGTGCGAGCTTGAGTAGAAACCAGCTAGGCAACCACACTTTGTCCTAATTTGTCCTAAACCCTAAGCCCGAGAACGTGCTGCGAACTTGGGCTTGGAGCTCAGTGGTACGATCGTGCAGCGCAAACCTGGAACCCCGCAAGCAAAACTCAAAACCCTAATCAAACTATGGACCCAAAGCTTGACCCAAAGACTTTGACTGAAAGTAAGGAAGAGCAGTGCCGCCGACAAGGCCACGCAGAACTCAAGTGCCGTGAACCTCTACGAGGTGGAGGGTTTGGAGGTTTGGCGCCTGTACGCCATTAGGGCTTCGGGGGCCAGGGTTTAGGGTTTTCTCGGGGCCTTTGCATAGCCCCGGTGTCAAAAGGGTTTCAGTTCACAAGGCTTTGAGGGGTTTGGTGGGGTCTACAGTGCTACAGGTTCAGGGCTCAAGGCCTTGTCATGCCACCTATCTATCTATTTATTTATCTATCTGAAGACTTACACCCATCACGGATATATACTCTAACATACTATGATATAATACAATAGAATATACTCGAAGATGATAGATGCCGTAGTGTAATACAGTGTAATAGATAGATAGATAGATGGGTGGTGAAGCCTCAGCAGGACGAACAGCCCTTGCGGCTTGAACCCACGTCCGAAGCTGTTCTTGCAGCCGACTGCCCAAAACGGAATTAAAGCGTATGAAGGAGCCCTTAAGGAACCCCTAAAGGAGCCCTTTTGGGTAGTTCTCTAAGGTCGTCCTTCTCAGGGGCCTTTTCACAAGGGTGCCGTACCATCTTGGGGAGCCAGAAAGGGACCTTAGATTAGAGAACTCATATAGCAGCATTGGCATAAGAGGAAAAGCGCAAGCCGCAAGACAGAACCCCCGAAGCTTTGTGGTTAAATCTGAGTTTGGGGCTAACTGGCACTCCTTGCATCTTCGTGGTCGTTTTCAGCAGGTGTCGCAGGCTTCGAAGGGGTGTTTTTTTTCGTATGCATGCAGTGCGGCTCAGTCCGCTAGGCAGGCTACACTACCTTATCATCTTCTATTCTGTTCTAGTATCTTACGTTATTATATTATACTATATTGTACTCTGTTATACATGCCTGAAACTAAAGCAAAACCAGAGCCTCGAGGAACCGTCCCCTCCATCGATCATGTCCTTGAGCTTGTAAACCGAAACCCTGGCATATCCTCGTGACCAATATCAGATACTATATAGTGTGTATAGTGTATATATATATATATGCATACATGCATACATATATGTTTAATATCATGTACAATATATACTCTTGTGATGCCCTCGGCTCAGACTCCAACCGAAGCAACAACCCTAAACGTCTTTGACAAACAATCCGAAACCTTCAACCTGACGTGTCGTTTGTGTCTGCAAGCAAACTCGCCTAGTATGGGAACCTAACCAGCAAGATCCGGATTACTTCAACCCCTGACGAAGGCATCCCACTGTTTTACAAAGCCCTGAAGCACCCTTACACGGCATCTTTACGAAGCTTCTGAAACCCTTAAAGAAAGCACTGAAGCTCCCCGTTGACAATTTGAGGTCGACCACGGCGCCGCCCTCAAGGCCAAGAGCGGGAGCTCGTCCATCCTTGAGCAGCTGCAGTCGGGACGCAGTCGTGTCTTGGGGCTTGAAGCTTTGTTGGGGTGTAAGTTTGGGTCAGGGCTTAAGTTTAGTGGGAAGAAAGGCGGGTAGTAGAAAGGCCTCGGAGGTTCTTGGGTGGGCTTGGGGGTTCGGGCTTGTGGTTGTTCCTTGAGGTTTTGGGATTGGGATAATAAGGCCCGGCTGGAAGCCCCCGAGAGGACCCTCATCGGCGCGAAGCTTTCTGGCAGTCAAATGGCCAAACCTAGGAGAAAGTGAGACCTTGCTGTGAAACTGATGGCCACGATGCCGTTTGGGTGTCCATAAAGCGATATTGAGGCTTGACCGTGGATCGAATTCTAGGCAGAACAGAGTCGAAGGCTTCGGCGGCTGTGTCCAGGACGAGGGTCACCCGCCAAAACCACCAAACATCTCCACGCATCCCACAATCAGCAGCTTTCATCATCCGGGCCATCATCGTCACGAGCATCCGCAGCAGGATCAACAGCTGCGCCGCACCAGCAGCAGCAGAAGCAGCAGCAGCAGCACCACCACCATTCACCACTACCCTCGGAAATCCCTCCGACTGCACAGGGTCTGAGCCTCGGAATACGTCAGGTCTATGCAATGGCCACAAGCCACTCTGCGCACGTCGTGGCTGCTCTCCTCTTCGCCGTCTGGATGTGTGCAATTATGGGCCTGGTCTCGCCGCGGGGCTGTCCAAGCACACCTCATAGTACATTACTTATAGTACTTTGTAGTATGTTATTGTATACTATAGTATATTCTGGTAGATTATGGTATATCTGGTGATCATGGTACATTATAATTAGCATATTCTGGTATACTATGGCATATTATAGTATATTCTGGTATTCTTATGGTACATCATGGTATTTTATACATTCTGGTATATTTTGGTACGTTATAGTAATTGTATATTCTGGTATATTATGGTATATTATTGTAATTATGAGACAGTCTCCTGGGCAAAAATGGCCCTGGAGGGGAAGCGATTACGGTGCCAAGCCTCAAAACCAGCTTTATTATATTATATTGTGAAATATTATGATATAGCAATATATTTATATATATATATATATATATACACATGTCACATACATATCGTAGTATATGTAACCTGTAGTACAGGAACCTTGCGGTACACTGGTTGTACTCCCTGCAGAATTTGTTTCGTAAAGTTGCTGGAATCCTTAGAGTGACCTATAGTAGACCTTGACTTCGGCAGAGCTTGTGACGAGCGTTCTAGTGACCCGTATCGCAACCCAGAAGAAGCGGTTTATCCAAAGCTTCGTTCCCATGTCCCGCCGGCCTTTAGTGAAAAAACACCAAGGCCAACCAAGCAAAAGCTTCAATCACTGAACCCTAAACTTAATGACCCTAGAACCTTATCGCGTTAAAGCAAAAACCCGAGAATCCAAAAAGTGAATTCTAAAAAGCTCAAGAAGCCTGGAGGTCGAGTTCTAAACCTTATAGAAGATCACTCGAATAGTGGAGCCTCTAGCCGAGGCTAGAGGCCTAAACCATGAGCCCAAAACCCTGACAAACCAGTATCGCTGCAGACCTTGCCAGGCTTTGTCCGAGTGTGAGTGTCAAAAAAAATCTATAAATCCTAAACCCTCGACCCTGAAAATGGGAGCTCGCCGCGATGAGTCTCTATTTAGAGGATAAGTCGCTTGCTGCTGAGAGCCTTCGTTCAGACCTTGGACAGGTCGTATCCTTTGAGTTGTAGAAAAGATCCATATGGAAGTTTGCGAATACCCCTTATTTTGGGGTCCTTGTAAAACGGATCCTACTATTTAGGGTTCTATATTCGGGTCCCCTATTTTCGGTATGGTTTCTTTTGTTTCAGGCATTGTATCACATGGGATTCGAGGTATGTTGCCGAATCCAGATGTACTGACTGACCTCTTGATGCCTCTAAGGTGCTTAAGTCCCTCGCAGACACAGGTTGTGTATAGGTTTTAGAAGCTCCGTTAAGGGTACCATGAAAGGTCTATTGTAAGGGTGTGGCAGGGGGCTTTTTGGATTTTAGGGCCAGAGCTGACAGGCTCTGATGTCCCTAAGCCCCCAAGGCCCTCAGCCCTAGACGCCGTTAGCCCTTAAACCTCGGAGTTAAGGCGAAACCCTCAAGCCTCAAATCCGCAAGCCCGTTTAGTTAACTTCTGGTCCTTTGAGTCCTTGCCGCTCGTTCCAGAGAATGAGGGTCGAAAGCCCAGACTCATCCCGTACTTAAACCTAAGGGCAACACATTCTGCAGAGCCCCTCTGCACTTAAGCTCTAAGCCCTCAGCCCGAAAACCCTACACCCTGACCCCTCACTCGAATTGTCTTGAGTCTTTAGTGTCCTAACTTAGTTATCCTGCCTTCGCCAAGCCCGAGCTAAGCCTAAACATTCCTAAATCACACAGTAGACCTAAGCCCTAGGCCCTAAACCCAGCGCCAAGTCTCTTTTTGAGCAAAACGGCCCTAAGCCCGAGGATCCCATGCTTCTGCCTCCTCCGTGGCCACTTGAAGTCTCGGGAGCTCCGCGAGAAACTCGAGAACTTGAAGCTCCAGCACCCCGAGCACTTGCCCTCCGATGGCATCTAAAGAGTGAAGGGGTTAAACCCTAAACCCTGAGCCCTAAACCCTACGGGTTTAGGGTTTTTAGGGCCTACTGTTCAGGATTCGGGGGTTGCAAGTCGCGGTTTAGGGTGGTGGATAAAGCCATGATTTCGTCTTTAAGGTTCCCTAGATAGGCCCGGAGTATCTTCTCTGCTGTTAGTCTTCATGTTCGTGCTACTTTTACTTCTACTATATCGAGCAACCCATAGCATCTCCTGCTTACTACCAGCTGAAGGAGTTGAGATGTTTCAGGTGAGAATCCAGCGCCGCCCATGTACCATCAAACCGTACATCCAAAACCACGGGGGTTAGGGACCCGGTTCTCTTTGAAAACCAAAGTCCGGATTGCTCAGAGCGCCAGAGCCGGACCTGGTACTTTGATCATTGCTTATTTTGTAATCCCTGTAGCCAGCTAGTACCCGTATACTGTAGTAGCACAGGAACAGGCAGCCTCCTTCTGCTCTCTCGGATGGCATGCAGCGTCTGGCACAGGAGGATTGCACCTTTGCCAGGTTTCAAGGGTTTAAAAGGTTTCGGCTTTAGTCAGGATTCAGGGTTTAGCGGTGCATGTGTCAAGAAGTTGGTGATCTTTTCATGCGTTTTTCCAGCGAAATTCATGTAGCGTTTCGTGTGGTGAAGGTGTCTGCGATTTTGCCAGCAGTCGGGTTACAGGGAATCCAGACGCTCGGATTAGGCTGATGGAAAAGGGTATCTACAGGAACCCCAACAGCTACAGACCCTATTCCTATTCCGTGAGGGTGGTGTTGCAGGCCTCGCCAGGCTTGTCCCAGTTGTGAGTGCTGAAACTCTAAACCTTAATCCTAAACCCTACATCCTGCCATGCTGGTTTGCACTTGCGAACTAGGGAACCCTCTTGTTAGTTGATGCGTCGTCCAAGCAGTATTGCTGCAGACCTTGCCAGGCTTGTCCGAGTGTGAGTGTCAAAAACCTGAGAAAACAAGCGAAGCCCTCAATCCTGGCAGCTGCACACCGAGCACTCGGGAGCCTGGAGTTGAGGTATCATTTAGAAGCTGCCCCCACCCTGTAATAGTGGCTATAAGGATTATATTAGGGCCCTGTTATATTCCTATTATACCACTATTACAGGGTGGGGGCCCCTTCTAAGGTATCATCATCAAGGAGCACGTCAACATGCTCCAGGACAGGCTTCCCTCATCACTGTAAGGTTTGGGAGTTTCCGAAAACTAAGGGTACCTTATTTTGGGGTCCTGATCAAAAGGAACCTAAAATTTAGGGACAATTAGGGTCCCGTATTTTCGTAAACTCCCATGTAGTGGTGGGTACTTAAGCCAAGAAGCAGCCCGAGGCGCCGGTCGTCCTACCATGGCTAGGAACTTGGAGTTGCCCTTGGTTCGTTCGGTTTTTGAGCTCGTTTTAGGGTTTATAGGGCTTAGGGTTCATAGGGTTTTAGGGTTTATAGGGTTTTTGGTGGTTTGGACTCTTTCTCGCGACAGGAGGCGACGGGGCATCTGCTGAACTATTCCATCCAGACCGCTAACTGCTTCGACGTCTTCTCTGTTTCCAACAGGCCGGGTTCGGGTTAAAGCATCACTGTCTTTTTGGTGGACCTTCTGGTGTTTTACAGGGGAAACGGCACAATGGTGTATTAGGCCCGAAGCACGCCATCCAAAACGAAGCCGCTTTCAGTGTTTGTCACAGATTGATTCCGTCTTCGGCAGCGGGTTCAGTATTGGGAAACCCAGATCAAAACCCCTAGCAAACTCGCAACCCGAAGCCCCAGCACTCTGCGCCCTAAACTCTCCACCCCAAAACGGACTCAACAACGCAAAAGCACCTGCAAAATCATCCGGGTCTAGCCCCTAAACCCCTAACCATTTTGGCTCAAGGATGCCTGTTCGGATCAACAGCGTAGCACTCGCCTCTTGCCCGGAGCCTTTCAGATAACACCCCGGAGGGCCTGACCTAGCAATGCAGGAGAGAAGCTACAATCGTTCAACCCTTACAGTTAGACCTCTCCTGGTATTGCCGAGTGGGAGCGTCAAAGAAACCCGAAACCCAAAAACCCAGAACCCTCAACCCTTTTGAAACCGGACTTGATGACCCTAAACCCTAAACCCCCAAACCGATAGTGGACCACGCATGAGCCCTAAACCCTAAACCCTCCCTGCCTAAATAAATACAAACTCCGTTGGAGGGTTTATTGGCCTCCCTGAACCCCTAAACCGACCAGTAGGCCTTGATTTGAGTCCCGAGCCCGGTCCTGTAGAGTCACTCCTCGTCTCGTTGGCGTAAGTGCTTCCTCAGGGCGAGCTCTGTGTGGTTGTTCGGTTTGTGCCTCCTGACCCGTGAACATGACGGACGAAGAAACCCAATTGCTGCCGGGGGTGAACCGGCTCGTGGACCCACCTGCAGGTGTGGGGCCCATCCCGGAGGAAGGCGGCGGGGATAAGGTGGCTGAAACAGCTTTGGATGTCTCTCAACGCCTGCTCCGTGAAGCACAGAACAGAGAGTGGCAAGAGCTTCGGGACAAAGACAGAGATAGAAAGGAGAGGGACAACAAGATGCGAGAGACAGAGAGAGGGAGAGCGCGGGAGAGAGAGCACCGTCCCCCCCATGACCGCTTGCCTGCACCTACGGCACTCATGGAAGTCGAGAAGGATTTCACGAATGCTCAACTCACTGACGCAGCAATTGCTGCGGAAGCCTTGGCGGCAGCCACGGGAATGCCCTTGGCTTCGCGCCGAGACAATACGCGTATCCCTGATAATGGTAGTTTGGACAGTGTCACGAACCTGCCGACGGCCGGCCTGCCAGATAGGAACATGAGCCCAGAGAAGCGTGCCAGAACTAGGCACTCTCCTACCAGTAATCGTGCCCCGAACTTTGGTGGGTACCCGCCGCTATTCCATGGACAAACTACGCCAAGCCAGGTACCTTCACACGTAGCTCCGGAAGCGGGGAAGACCAAGGGTCCAGAACACTTTCACCTGGACGCTGAGCCGCCGTGGCTGGCAGGACTCCGCACGGACCTAAGGGACATTTCCGCTACTCAGCGGCATATGGCAGCTCAGATGGATGCGTCGGCAGCCCAGTTGCAGCACCTTAGGGATGGAATCAAGCACCTTGGGGATGGCCAGCAGGATCTGTCCAGACGGGCGGATGCTCAGGATGCAGTCTTGCAGCGCATGCAGCAGGAAATGAGGGATTTGGAAAAAGAGCTCCAGCATCTTAAGTCTGCTCCACCAACTCGCAGTGTCAGCCCGGCCCCGTCTCAGCATGGCGCACGAGGTACAGGAGGAAGCACGCCTCGATATCGGGGCCCGGCATCGGGCATGCCTGCCGAAGTCGACGAACTGCAGATAGTGATTGGAGGTTGGCGAGAGAGCCGACGCCAAGATATCGAGCTAGACGTTCAATCAATCTTTGAGAAGATTAGGGGCACCCCGCTACTGGGCAGAGTGTACATCCCCTATGTGCGCTGCAGCTTTTGTAGGATTGATATCAACTATCCGGAGGACGATATCTGGAAACAGCGAAAACTGCAAGGGGTGTTAGTGCAGAGCATTAAGAACCTCAAGTACACGTCCCAGGTAGCAGGACAAGAGGGCTGCAACTTCTGGGCTGCTCGAAACAGATCGGCATCGGAACGGGCCAAAATTCGGGCCATTCTGTCGACCCGCGACCTGTGTAAACGTTTTCTTAATGAACACATGGTTGACATGGATTGGCGGGGCCGTGTCTGGGCTAACTCCATTCAGGTGCTGCATCATGTGGATACCAAGGACAGGGCACACAATACCCTTATGCTGGTGGATGCTAAGGGTAACGAGTCCGGTTGGTTCTTGGATTTGGACCAGGTTGCAGCGGTTTTGGGGGTAGATAGGGATGTTGTCCTTCGGCATTTCGACGCCCAATAGGGACAGGGGAGGGAGGCACTTCCGAATAAGACAACCTGTGCTCAGGACAGTATCACCTGCATGACATGGAATTTGCATGGCAAGGGTACACAACATGTGTCCACTCTCCTAACAGGGGTAGAGGTGCCGGCAGATGTACTGTGTTTGCAAGAAGTAGGGGATGTTCGAGGCTTAGCTGAGGGATGCTCCCGCACTTACATGGAGACCATTGCAGGTAAAGAGTACCAGCTTTTCGTTGCTAACCCTAAACTGTCTCACCGTTGCTCAATTGTGGCAGTTGCGCTGGACTTGGAATTTAGGAGCACTCAGTTGCATGTGCATGATTTTGGAATTCTGGTACATGGGGACATGTTGGGCTCGCCTTGGATGATCGCTGCCTTGCATTTCCCCCATCAACAACGAAGCGACGCCCTCGAGGTCTGGGAGGCCGGGATTGGCAAGCTGCTTGAGCAGCACTCCGCTTTGCGATGGGAACACAATGTGATCATAGGGCATGATTTGAATCAGAATGTGCACGCCGAATTTGATGAATTTGAGGGAATGATGCATTATAGAGAATTCGTTTTCCAAACAGGACTACAGCCGTCGCCGTTCTTGGGAAACACATGGCATGCCCGAGGATCCGCTTCCCCCATCGACTGTTTCCTCCATCAGGTGAGAGGGGCCGAGCTGAGGTTCGATAAGCGGGAGGACTTACGCATGGCACTGCCGTCGGACCACGACGCACTCGTGATGACTGTTGCATTTCGGAGTAGACGGGGGCCTGCACGCCGAGTACGACCACCTAGGACCCTCTGTGGCAAGTGGCATGTGTCCGGGGACCTGTTATGGGATGCTCTGCAAGGCCAATCTTCGTGGGACGATGCGTGCTTTAATGCTGCATTTCGGACTCCTGGAGTAAGCTCTCGTCCCAGATCCTTGAGGTATACCGATCCTACTGAGGTCAGGGATTTGATCGCCCGGAGGAAAACGGCCACCGAGCCCGATGTCAAGGCGGCCCTGATGCAGGAGATCCATCAACAAAGAGTGGAGGCGAAATCGGCTCATAAAACCAAGCTCCTGGAGGATGCGAGGGCAGGCAATGCCAGGGCGATTGCACACATGCGTGCCAGCGCTAGTGGTAGTCAGACAGATGGTTCTTACATTCACCGAGCAGGAGGTTTGGACAAGGCAACGGCCGACCTCTTTCATTTCTATGATCAAAAGTTTGCTCGACAGGGTCAGCCGCTCCTCCCGGGGCACCTGGAACAGCTCTCCGCTCGTCATGGGGGCGTCGCTGTGGCTCCCTGTACCAAGGAGGAAATCTGCCGAGCCCTCAAGGGCCTCAAGCACGGGGTTAGCGCGGGCTTAGATGGCACTACGTACGAAGGCTTTCAATACCTGCTCTCTAGAGACAAGGAGGACCGCATACCTCGTTACTTCACACAGTTGATGCAAGGCGACAAACCTCTTCCACTGAGCTGGAAGCGGGGGAAAATCGTGCTTCTGCCCAAAATCGCCAGGCCGTCTCAGCCTAAGGACCTGCGTCCGGTATGTTTGACGCCGGTGCTGGGACGCATCTTCTCTAAGGTGGTTATGGCGAGAGTACACAGGTGTGCACCCCCTCACTCCGGTCACCAAATTGGGTGTCGTAAGGGGGTCCAGGTCGCTGATGGGGTCATGGCGGCACAATCTGCCCTACAGTTGCTGAAACATGTGAAGGGACGTGCTTTCGTTGCGAAAATGGATATACGCGCGGCTTTCGACTCCTTGGACATACATGCGGTACATAGATGGCTAATGCACTGTGCACCCAGCAAGGAATGTGAGACCCTGTTTCGCCTCCTTGAAGGCACGCAGGTGGAGCTGTCACTTGGGGGCCGGAACCATACAGTCTCCCTCGGCAGGGGGCTAATGCAGGGCACTTCCTACAGCGCGGACGTTTTCTCTCGAGTGGTCGACTTCTTTGTAGCTCCCCTCCATGACCATTTTAACAGACAATTGCCATTGAATGAGGGGCCAGACCTAGGACTCCCGCACTTCATAGTATATGCTGATGATGTCTTGGTATTTGCTGAGTCACCACAGGCCCTGCAGCTCAAACTCCAGCAATTAGTTGACTCGCTGCAGGCCATCGGACTGACGGTGAATGCCGAAAAGACTAAGGTTATGGAATCGCACGACGCGTGGAGCCCGGGTGTGTGGCTGCGAGGTAGCCCCACGCCCTTGGTGATAGAGTCGCAACTGCTTTTTCTTGGAGTTCCTCTGTCGAATTCACCCCAGGCTCATGGTATCATCGGGTACCTCATGCGGAGAACCAGTAACTCGTACTTTGCCTTCAAACGTATCATGGATGCAGGGGGCACACCTGCGCATGTTCGCTTGCGCATCTTTGATACTTACATAACCTCCAAATGGGCTTGGGCGGCACCCTTGCTTATGCCCACCAAGGACGCCTTACGAAAATTGGAGGCAGCTAAAACCACGTACCTACTCTCGCTTTTCCGCATCCCCACGGATGGCTTATTGTCGTGGGTCGACAATGTAATCAGTCGTCGGAGAGCTGTTAAGGTTATGTGCCGCCTCAACAAAGGACCTGATTGGCGCAAAACTTGGCTCACGAGGCAGTGGAGCTACTTGGGGCACCTCGCTAGGACGGTGGAACGGCAGCCTATGGCCCGGCTGCTGCGACAGTGCAGTAGCAGGTACATTCGACCGCATGGGGGTCTTCGTGCTAGTTGGCTCTCAGACCTTCTTATCCGCCGTGTTCAGAGGGTGTATAACGAATGGCCGTGGGCGCGAGAGATACCCTACTGGGAGGACATGGCTCAGGACCGCACGCAGTGGCGGGACCACTGCTCTAAGTGGGTTGCACACTGGCTGCAGGACCCGCAACAGGAGAGCCCCTCCTCCCTTGAGTACCTGCTAGAGAGACAGTTACTACTTGTGCGATCAGAGAAAGGACTCGTAGACTGTATGCTGCGGCCCTCTAAGGACTTTACTGAACAGCCGTACCTGGGAGCGGTACACATTATACGGCCCGAAAAAATTACTGGTCCCTTCCTATGGCCCAAACTTGTTGATGATCAGATTTTGCTGCTGGTAGGCGATGGGAAGAGGGCCCGCAAATCGCTGTGCATCCACTCCAGACTTTCAGAGCCCACGCACCAAGGTGCCTGTGTGGAAGCGCTCCGGCTCTCTTTTAAGGTCCATTCTCTCCTTCAACTTCAGGGCATCTCCGCTAGGGTATACCTTCCATGCAAGCTCCTCTGTCGTTCGGTTTTCCAGGGCCATGTGCCTTTGACGTTGCTCTCCCAAGCCACTGAAGCGCTTAACCTGTTTGACAGGCAGGGCGCTCAGGTGCTGTCACTTCCCCCGGCCTTGAAAGCAGAGTCCGGGTGGTTGTGCTGTCTACAGTCCCTGCAAACAGTCCCGCTACATACACAGTACCTTGTCAGGCGTCGGGATTTCTCTCAGGCGTACTTTTGTCGAGGCGCAGCAGAACTTCATACGTCTCTCCACGTGCTGCTGCGGGATTGGGGATGAACTGCCCACAGACGAGGGAAAGGGAGGTAGGGGAAGGGGGGGGGGGGGGCAGGGCGCCAATCAATTCGAAACTCCCAGTCTCAGGTGCCTACCCTCCGTCTGCTCTCAGTTTTGTAATCTTCCCTCAAGCCTCCTCTGCTCTAGCAAGCCTGTCCCTCAAGCCTCCTCTGCTCTAGCAAGCCTGTTTTCCGGTAGTTTCCCCCTTTTCGGGGCATTCCGGTGATGCACTGCTCTGCAATGGACAGGGAGGAAGACACCTCCCAGCAACCGCTGGAACACCGGGCATATGCACTGCTCGACCAAGGCGAGATAAGCCGCTCGGATCTGAGACACTTCAGCCAGAGGGTTTTCAGCGAGCTTGGCACGGATGTTTACTTCGGAGCTTACGTCCATGTCAAAGGCGGCGTGAGGAGGCTTTCCAAGGACTACCCGGAGACAACGAAGCTGCTTACACGCTTTCTGACTCAGGAGTTTCCAGGAGACTCTTTCCTGGCCATCAGTCTGTCCGTCGATAAACAAGTGCCACCTCACAAGGACACCCAGAACTCGTGCCTGCCGAGCCTCTTGTGCAATATCTCGGAAAAGGACATAGGAGGTACATGGATCGAGAACCCCGAGGGCTCTCATCCCATGACTTGCGCCGATGGCAAAGTCCGCATGGGCCGTATCCACCAAGGTTATCGCTACCGCCTCAGTGCCAGCCGTCTCTGGCATGCTTCATGGTGCGAGAACGAGGGGCGAGTTATGCTAATCGGCTGGGTGCCAGCGGGATGGGCCTGCCTGGGCCCGAGCGATTTGCAACAGTTGTCTTTGTTGGGCTTCCAGAAACCTCACCCTGACGCGGAAGCACGCAGTGCACTTTCGCTCTGGAGGGGACGAGGCTTGGTTCAGCTGGGGATTCAGCGGTACGCTGGCAGTGCGACGCCCGCGAGGTGGGGACGAGGGCAACTTACTCAGACGGGAGCATCCGTACATATATGCCTCTCTTCCGATGATGAAACGTCTGACAGTGTGGCAAAGAAACCATGTGTTGGGGCTGATTCTGATGTTATCATATGTGTTGATTAGCCCCCTTTTTGTTGATACTTATCTTGCCACAATGTCGGTGCGCAGCGCAGTCCAGCACTATTCAGTTCAGCATGCCCAACATGTGCAGTACTTTGTTGCATGTACGAATTTGGTTGCATTCAAGTTTGCTAGGTTACACCTTTTTGAATTTGTGAATTCGGGAATTGATGATCTGGAATTTGCGGAGTAATGCTCCCCCTTTTGAGGTTGTTCGGCTTCTTTTCGGCTGCGGGACGAGAGACTGTTCGCATTCTGTGAAGCTGGGAGCAGAGAGCTGCACAGCGTAAGAACATGTACAGCACAGGAACAGCCTTGTGAGCTTCTCGACAGCATACCTTGGTCTGTGTGCAATACATGGACGGACATGTCTGCATATCAAGCAGTCATAAATGGTGGTCAGCTTTGTATGGGCAACATGTGAGGACAGTCCTCCGCTGCACGTGTAGGCACGTCCTTGTCGTTGCTACATATCTTTGCTAGGTCACTGTACGTGCCAACTGGGTCGGCTGAGCGAGGTTCTGTCAATCCACAGCCTACTAGGCCCTTGCACTGCCCTGCGAAGTGACACGATAGCCTCGTCTTCGCTGCCATGGACTTCGACCTGCCACTTGCGCGCGCCGGCCTCATGGTGTCGATGGCAGAGCCCCGTAGTGCTCTTGCCATACTGGTGTCAGTGGCATTGATCCTCACCCTCTTTGCTTTCTGTGCTGGCCGCAGCACGCGATCAACTGTGCATGGTGGTTCACCAGTGGGACCCCCCACGCCCCCGCTGCTTGCTTCGCTTCTTGAGACACTGCCGAACGCCCTACAGCATGTGATCCCGCAGGAGCTGGAGCGGCTCCTGCCTCCGTTGCTGGAGGCTGCGATCGCAGCGTCACTGCCAGGCCCAAGCAGCTCCGCCGATGCTACTGACAACACCTCGGTGAACTTGGCAGTCGACACAGTCAGAGATGTAGTGGAGCAGGCTCTTGATGCCAAGTGGGGGGCAATGCGACCGGCCTCACAGCGGGACTTGGAACAGGCTGTCACGACCTTGAACGACCATGTGGAGAAGCTGGTGGCATCTCGATATGCGGACTTCGAGGAGATCCTACAGAAGCAAGCAAGCGGCTTGACTCGACAGCTGCTCGACAAGCACAAGGACACCCAGACGGCGATGGATGGCTTGAAGCAATTGCTGCAAAACCTGCAGCAAACGTTTGCCCTGGCCAACAAGACGGAACAGGGTCGCTTTCAGACCTTGGAAACCGCGCTTAAAGGAGCAATGGAAGTGCAGGAGACCAATGTCAAGGCCCGCATTGACCTCCTCAACAGCGACGTTGCAAGCAAGCTGACCTCGCTGGACACGAACCAGGCCAAGTTCGAGGTTCACGTCGCAAAGCTGGAGGGTCTGATGAGCAAACTGGAGTCTTTGCCAGGCAAGTTTGCAACCTTCACAGACCGGGTGGAGAGCGCCATCAGAGATCGAACTACCTCCTTGCAACAGGATGTGAACAAGAACTTGGGCATGGTAGAGCAAATGGGCAAGGACCAGATGGGGCTCACCAGGAGGCTCACTTCGAGCTTGGACAGTCTGCAGGCGGCAACGGCGAACATGGGGGCGGCCTTGGGGGCACCCCCCTCAGACAGCCCCGGGGTCAAGGACATCCAGAACCTTCTGAAGGATGTGGCGGCCCAAACAGCTTCCTTGTCGGATGCCTTGCACGATGTGGTGAAGGACATGAAGGACCTGAAGGACAGGCCCCGTACTGCTTCTCCGCCGAGCGGCACGGCCATGGGCTCTGCCGATGTTCTGGGGGCTGCGATCCCACAGCCTGTGCCACCGCAGACTGTGGCAGGCACAATGCCGGCAGTGATTGATCTATCGAGCCGCATACCGGCACGCCCCACGGCGCAGAACACGCAGTGGGCCACCTTGATCCTCGCCAACGGCAAGAGGATGCTTGTTTCAGAGGACGATGTGATTGGAGCCCAGCAGGGCCCGGCTTTCATGCAGATGCGCTGAGATGAGCTGTGCGCGGGCTCGTGGTGGCGCCCCATATCTCTTTATTTTGGTCTAGAACTTAGGCCCTCATGTTTAGATCGCTGGCGCCAAGTAATACCCGCCTAAATCCCGGCTCGTCGCTCAGCTCAGTCAGTGAACTGCGTCTTTTGAGTAGCTCCGCCACACGTGCATTCAGCAGGGTCAAAGGTTGTCCATATTCATGTATGTAGCCCTACCCCTTGTGTGTCATACCTTCCCTCCTATACTCCCTATATACCTCCGAGTAAGACCTGCGTTGCCGTGTGACCTTACATGCATGTGGCTCGTCGCTGTCTGTACTTTTATGCATGCCACGTAACGAATTTGCCTGTACTCTATGCATGTCACGACATGAATTTGCGTGCATACTATACCCGTGTTGCACTTTATCTGTACTTTATGCATGTCACGACATGAATTTGAACGCATCATGCCATGAATTTAATGCATGGCAATGCCAGGCCGGAGCACGCAAGACTCAGTGATGCCCTTGTGACCTTTTGTGACTTTATTGGTGCTTATGTTACTGCTGTATCGCAAATCCAGTGCGTGCCTGTATGTACAGCACCTGCATGAAATGTTTACTGCATGAACTGCACCACGCTTTTATTCGATGCAAGCCACGCACCACGAGCACAACGATAGTCACTGTACAGAGCATTGGGAGCATCGACATTTGACTCCTGAGGCCCGTTTCTCGATGACGAGCTTTGTAACATGCATGGGAGCTACGCGAGCTATCTTCAGCACGATGTGCTTCAAATTACCTGCCACGGGCGCAAGGACCCTTGTGAGCATCACAAGCAGGTGAAACCAGTGAGGGTGCGAGTCAGGTGCACACAGCCAGGAACTTTCAAGTACAGACGTAACAGGGACTGGGAGAGCAGAGAGAGAGCAGAGACAGTTGCATGTTGTCAGTTGTGACATGTTTGTTTGCTGTTCCCCACAGTCATGTCTTTTGCAGGCTTCGCCTTACGCCGTGGCCAACACGCTAACAACCCGGGGGTTCTGCCTGCTTGTGTCTGCTCTGCTGCTCTGCTGATCCTGAGGCAGCACTGCATTATTCTATTCCTCACGGCACTCTGGGGACCGCGGCCTATCCACATCCCTCTGCCCTCCTAGACTTGTGCATTTTCACCGCACTACCCCATCCCTGCTACACCCTAACCCTCGGTTCGCGGGAGCCATGGTCGCTGTCTTGGGACGCCGGGGGCCTGACTACTGTGAGGACGTGGGCTCACATAATCTCCTGTATATGGCGGCGACTTTGGTGGCCCCGTTGCAGCTGCAGTGGGTAGACTGACCGTGGAGCAAAACACAGCTACAGTCACGATACTGGTGTATCCTGCCTTACAAGTTGAGAGGACAGCGAGCATACAACTTATCTGCAGGGCAATAGACAGCCACGGAGGAGCTCTGCTTTGCGTGGACCACACTGTGTCTGCTACGTTTAGTACTCTTTGCTGGCTGCTGGACTAGACAGCTGAAACTCCCACGGGATACGAGCGTGCATGGGTTAGTACTCTTTGCTGGCTGCTGGACTAGACAGCTGAACCTCTCGCGGGCTCCGAGCGTGCATGGGGCGCGACCCTCTCCGTTCTACATGGCTGCAAGTGCTGAGATGCTCTTTGGCTCTTTGCAATAGGTACGGAGTGAAGCAGAGGCGTGGTACTCCAGACAACCCGCTTGGGATAGAGTCCTGCACATAGCTGAACAACCACATCAGGACGAGTTGCATGTGTCTGCATAGTCTGCATGGGAGAGCTACATGATCTCGAGGTGACCTTCTGAGGAGAGCTTTTGAAACAGTTAGCGAAATAGGGTAGCTGGTACTGGCTGCCATTCTCGCTGGGCCGCATTTATGGGTGCGCGCTGTCGTCGGCCTAGTGAATAGGCTCGTGTTCAGATTCAGTTCAGATTTTCAGCTTTGGTTTCTGTATTTCAACTTGGGTCATTACTTTAAGCTGGGTCTCCGAGGCCAATGGCAGCGTAGCGCCCTGAAGCCGCTCTGCTCCTCTGACCACCCTCATTGTTTGTTGTTACCGTCTTATGTCGTACCTACCCAGATACTTATGTTTCGTATTCGGTGGCTTGGTGACAGAGGGCGGAGCAGATAGTTGAAGTAAAGGTAGCAATGGACCATCAAGCCGTGCCTGCGATTGTGCGAGTGTGCGAGTCGAAACCCCTAACCCCGAAACTCCTAAACCCACTGCTTCCAGACCCACTGCGAGACGGAAAAGGGTCGGTCAATAAAATTAAACCCTAAACCCCTAACCCCCTCAACCCCTAACCCCCGAAACCCTGAGGAGCCTTGCCTGCCTTGTGCGAGTGCGCGCGTCGAAACTCGAGCGAGGCCCTGTTTAGCTAGCCAGCCAGCGGGTCAAAGCGAGCCCGCCGAGCCTCTGGCGACGGCCCCGAGACCAGCGCAAGCGACAGTCTGGCTGAACGAGGTGGATCCGGTCTCTAGCACGAAGAAGAGTTAGCTTTGAGTGCCGTGCCGATTTTTTCCAGCATGCAAAGGTTCACACGCCATAAAGGTAAATGAAAAGACTGCTAAGCCGTAAAGTCCCATGCCCCAAGAATCCCAAAATGCTAATGCCCCAACATGCCTAAAACGCCAAGCCATTAAGATCCTTTTTTGCATCCAGGCCTCCTGTGGTGTTGCCGGGTTATCAGCGCACTTGCACCGAAGATACGAAGGAAACAGCACTCAAGCCATTAAGATCCTAAAATCCTATTCCCCGAAAACCTAAAACCCCTAATACCACAAACCTGAATGAAAAGAACGCTAGAACCCTAACATCCTATGCCCAAAAATCACCCAAATGCGAATGTCCCAAAATAATTAGCTAACATCCTAAAGCGCCAAGTGCCAAGCCACTAAGATCCTAAAATCCTATTCCGCAAAAAACCCTACAATCCTAATACTCCAAACTCGAGCGAGGCCTTGTTCAGCTGGCTAAAAGCTATTCCACCAAACAATCCGAAGACCCCAAAAGCCAACGTCCTAAAGCGGCTGGAATCTTAAAAACCTAAAGCACCAAGAATCCCGAAATTCAACATCCCTAAATGCTTAAACACGTAAAGCCCAAATCTCCTAACCTCCATGTAGCTCTCACAATCCTGCGTTCGCTAGCCGCGAAGACCGCTGACCACACCCTGACTCGGCCGTCCGGGCCTTGTCCACACCCAGGTGGTATCCCAAGGACCACACGAAGGAAGCCATCATCGAGATGCCATATGCTAGCCGACGAGAGCACCGACCGCAAGGACTGCTTCCCGAGAAAGACACATCGTTCTCGTCGGAGTATAGAACGTCGCCCCCGCCGGAGAAATATGGCCCGATGGCCTCAAGACTTTATGCATCGCTGCCTACACTTTCACGACGAGTACATTCGTCGTCCCGACTGTCGTTCGAAGTTTCGTGCTGCATCCTGTAGCCCTTCTCACCAGTTCTTCTCAAGCGCATGCTTCGATTTGCCGCGTCTACAGCGAACTCACAGACCTGAAGCTTGGCTGCAGACATCGAGGGCACCCCTGTCTGCCCCCTCGTCTCGACTGGTCATTCAAAGTTTCGTGCTGCATCCTGTATCTTTTCTCACAAATTCTTCACAGGTGCATGCTTCGATTTGCCGCGTATGCAGCGAACGCACCTGGCCCAAGAGGCTTGACTGCCATCGAGGGCAGCCTCGTCTGCCCCGTCGTCCCGACTGTCATTCGAAGTTTCGTGTTGCATCCTGTATCCCTGCTCACAAGTTCTTCTCAAGTGCATGATTCGATTTGCAGCGTCTACAGCGATTGGGGGCTTTGTTGCCCGGTCCACGTTGCGTCAAAGACTCACAGACTCACCTCCTTTGTTGTTTCTTTTCTTGGTGACCCAGAAGTAGAATCTCAGTCGGATGTGGCACTGCGCGCGCCATGGCTGCATTCCTGACAGACTTCATACATCCTGCACTTCCAAGCGCATCGCGCCCTGCTGGAGTCCTCGCGACGACAGCGACGATGGGTACCTTGACCGCGTTTCCGTGGCGAATCATCGGCTGCCCTGTCGCACCGCCTTCTTCGTCAAACCTCAACTCCTACACTCCTCCCATCATGCAGCCCTTGACACTTCTGAAAATATTGAACCTCGGTGCTTTTGGCCCAAGTGCTTTCGAAGATTCGCAGTCCTGAGTTGAAACTCCACAACGCCATGTGTTCCGAAAATAAAGCGTTCCAGGATACACCTGCGTGTCTCTGATTTGTGCTCGCTGGATTCCCTACTTGGTGGCCCACGCAGGTGCCAAAATGGTTGGGCGCAACGGGCTCCAATCTGTGCTACCGCACACGGACCCACAGCTTGTGCTTGTATATACTGATCTTGCTGTGGGTTTGTCGAACCGAGGCACGTGTAGGTTAGGTTTCAAAGTACCGTTCTAATCCTCCAGCCCAGAAGCCGCTAAATACTTTAAATAAACAGTACTTTCAAAAGTTCGCGGTCCGTCAGCCTTGATCACAGCAGCTGTTCCGATAAAACAATGTCCACGTATGTGGATCTGACTCCAGCTTTGTGGTACCCTGCTGCATTTTTCCTGTACCACGAACCTTGCTGTGTGATAAGCAAGACACAGAAAACCCGAGGCGACTAGAGACAGGGTGGCCTTGGGGTGGGGTTTTAGCTTCCGCGCGACGACCCCCTTGGGTCGAGGCGCGGCGCTTGTTGACAAGCTCCTAAACCCTTAAACCCCTTAACCCCTAACCCTTCAACCCCTAAACCCTAAACCTTAAACCCTGAGGAGCCTTGGCTGCCTTGTGCGAGTGTGAGCGTCGAAACCCCTTAAACCTTGGACTCGAGCGAGGCCTTGTTTAGCTGGCGGCCAGCCAGCGGGGCGAAGCGAGCCCGCCGAGCCTCTGGCGACGGCCACCGAGATCAGCGCAGCGAAGGGTTCACAGGCCGTAACGGCAATTATATTCTCAGTCCCTAAAGCCCTCGACCTTTAAACCTACATGAAAAGACTGCTAAAACCCTAAAGTCCCATGCACCCAAAATCCAAAAATGCTAATCCCCCAAAATGCCTAAAACGCCAAGCCACTAAGACCCTAAAATCCTATTCCCAAAAACATGAATTAAAACCCTAAAATCCTATGCCCCCAAAATACCTAACATCCTAAAGCGCCAAGCAACTAAGATCCTAAAGTCCTATTCCCAAAAAATCTTTTTCTGTTCAGCTGGCTCCCGGCATTCAACATCCCTAAATGCTTAAACACGTAAAGCCTTAAAGCCCAAACCTCCTAACCTTCATGTACGCATCGGCCCCTTAGCACTGAACTCTTGCAGCTCTCACAATCCTGCATTCGCCCCGAAGATCGCTGACCACACCCTGACGCGGCCGTCCGGGCCATGTCCACACCCAGGTGGTATCCAAAGGGCTCCACGAAGGAAGCCATCATCGAGATGCCATATGCTAGCCGACGAGAGCACCGACCGCAAGGACTGCTTCCCGAGAAAGACACATCGTTCTCGTCGGAGTATAGAACGTCGCCCTCGCCGGAGGCATATGGCCCGATGGCCTCAAGACTTTATGCATCGCTGCCTACACTTTCACGACGAGTACATTCGTCGTCCCGACTGTCATTCGAAGTTTCGTGCTGCATCCTGTAGCCCTTCTCACAAGTTCTTCTCAAGCGCATGCTTCGATTTGCCGCGTCTACAGCGAACTCACAGACCTAAAGCTTGGCTGCAGACATCGAGGGCAGCCCTGTCTGCCCCGTCGTCGACTGTCATTCAATTTTCGTGCTGCATCATGTATCTCTTCGCAAAAGTTCTTCACAGGTGCATGCTTCGATTTGCCGCGTCTGCAGCGAACGCACGGGGCCCAAGAGGCTTGGCTGCCATCGAGGGCAGCCTCGTCTGCCCCGTCGTCCCGACTGTCATTCGAAGTTTCGTGCTGCATCCTGTATCCCTTCTCACAAGTTCTTCTCAAGTGCATGATTCGATTTGCCGCGTCTACAGCGATAAGAGCGATAAGAGGCTTTGTTGCCCGGTCCACGTTGCGTCAAAGACTCACAGACTCACCTCCTTTGTTGTTTCTTTTCTTGGTGACCCAGAAGTAGAATCTCAGTCGGATGTGGCACTGCGCGCGCCATGGCTGCATTCCTGACAGACTTCATTCATCCTGCACTTCCAAGCGCGCCGAGCCCTGCTGGAGTCCTCGCGACGACAGCGACGATGGGTACCTTGACCGCGTTTCCGTGGCGAATCACCGGCTGCCCTGTCGCACCGCCTTCTTCGTCAAACCTCAACTCCTACACTCCTCCCATCATGCAGCCCTTGACACTTCTGAAAATATTGAACCTCGGTGCTTTTGGCCCAAGTGCTTTCGAAGATTCGCAAGCCTGAGTTGAAACTTCACAACGCCATGTGTTCCGAAAATAAAGCGTTCCATGATACGCCTGTGTGTGTTTGGTATCAAAATGGTTGGACGCGACGGGCTCCAATCTGTGCTACCTGTTTCCACATACGGACCCGCAGCTTGTGCTCGTGTATACTGATCTTGCTGTGGGTTGGCCGATCCGAGGCACGTGTAGGTTAGGCTTCAATGCAGCCGATACACAATCCTTCCGAAGCCCAGTGCGCGTAGCTTGTGGCGGATGCAGTCTTCTGCGTCAAACCTGTTAAAATTCTAAACCCCTCTAATCCTCCAGCCCAGAAGCCGGTAAATACTTTGAATAAGCAGTACTTTCAAAAGTTCGCGGTCCGTCAGCCTTGAAACTCCTCACAGCTGCTGGTCCAATAAAACAATGTTCCATGCATATGCATCTGGCTCCAGCTTTGTGGACCTTGCTAAATTTTTCTTGTACCACGAACCCTGCTCGGTGGTGTTGAGTGGTGATGTTTGCATAGGAACCCGAAAATCAAAACAGAAAACCTGATGCGACTGGAGACAGCGTGGCTTTCGCGTGGGGTTTAGCTTCCGCGCCACGTGCCGTGGACGACCCCCTTGGATCGAGGCGCGGCGCTTCAGTTGACAACCCCTACGCACAAATCGAGAAGTGTACCAAACCCTTAAAACCCTTAAGCACCTAAACCCCAAACCCTAAACTCCTAAGCCAAGGCAGCAGGGAGAGCAGCTGCTTTCATGCCGCGAACATCAGGACCTCCAGGCGACTCCGCTTCGCATCCGGGTCGTGTCGATTTGGGAGTTTCCGAAGATGAGGTGACCCTTAGGGTTCCTTTACAAGGCTATTATAAGGGTATTATAAGGGTTCCAGTAAAGGGCTTTATAAGGCTCGAGTTTCCGAAAATTAGGGGTACCGTATTTTGGAGTCCTTAAAACAAGGATCCTACTATTTAGGGTACTTTGTTACGGCTCCCTATTTTTGGAAACTCCCGTTTTGGGGTTTAAGGTTCATAACTATCACTATTATTGTTGCTACTCGATGACCCCCTTTGGGGAATTAGGGTTTATATGGTAAAGGGTTCATAGTTAATTCTATTACCCTGGTAGGGTTTGGGGTTTAGCGTTCATAGCTGTTACTACTACTCTCACTAGTACTAATAGCAAATTGCTATTAAAATTCGGTTCATTTGAGGTGTGATTTTCGGTTTAGGATCTATTTGGGGTTTAGGTTTTAGGCTTGGGTTTTTAACGGTTCCGGGCTATTGAGCATCTTGGTCGGTGCATGGATGTGCTATCCCTCGTCTGGGATCTAGCCCTCTCATGCCCTATGCGAAGCCCTTAGCCTTAAGATTGTCTGAGTGCGAGTGCCGAAGCCCTGAACCCAAAACCCTGCTAGAAACCTTTCGGAACACGCAAAAGCCCAGCTCGGCATGAGCGATCAGCTATCCAACATCCCAAACACACACCCAAAAGGCAAGGGTCCGAGCTACCAAACATGGCCTTCACAAAAGCCCCGCCATGATCGGAGCTTCAAAAAGCACCTTAATCACCCGCCGGCGTTGGGACTGGATACGCAAGTTGGGGAGTGCTACGCTGGAAACTGGTATGAATTGGCAACAATGGAATCGAACCCTGTAGGATGAGTTGGCCACGGGAGCAGTTGCTGTTAAGATGCCGGCTGGGTATCCTTCCGCCCAACGAGCCTATGGGCATATGCCTCGCCTGTAGAGTCCGAGTGTGAGCGCCGATAACCGACAGCCAACGAGATTCCACCCTAAACCTAAAAGCCCAACCCTAAAGCGCGACAGCCAGAAAGCCATGGAAGTCCGAACAGGCCATGATCGGCATGAACTTGGCCGGTGGCCTTCAGGCCATGGGCCTTGAGGGCGCTGGGGCCTTTGCCGGCAGAGACAAGGCAGTGGATTTTTGTTGCTGCTTCTTTGCTTTTTTATGGATGTGCATAATGGCTCGAGGGAGAGAAAGAGAGAGAGAGAGAGAGAGAGAGTGTGTGTGTCGAAGCTTAAAGCGCAGGGCGAGTTTGTGGTTTTAGAGTTTGTTCGTCAGGATCTTGGAGTGAACTCTTAGGCTTGGAATGGTTGGGGTTGGGTTTAGGCGCTTCTTTCGTGCTTGTAGGGTGGTATAGTAAAGTGTGTTCCAGAGCTTTGCAGTGTTCGAACATCACTATCTCGGAGTGTTGCACATGGCGACTGCAACGGCCGTGAACTGGTGTTCCGAGTGTATGTGCTTTGGCAGGTGTCGAGTGGTTTGTTACAAGCCCCCTGCGGCTGAAACTTCCATGCAGTACAATTGTTCGAAAAGGCTTCGAGGCATGGGGTGAATGGTGTAGGGGCCAGGCTCGACAGTAATCGTGGCTTCAACTTGAAGGGCTTGCAGCTTGTTGGCAAGGGCGGGGCAGCACATGCCTGATTCATTCGTTGCTTTCTCGGCCCTGCCTCTCAAGGACTTTCAACCGACCTCCTAAGTTGTCCTGCATGTCAGAGGCACCCTTCAGGATGATGATCGGGCTGCCGCAGGCTCAGCAGCAGAATCTTGGAGTTAGTGCACAGAAATTATCAATTTTTGTCTTGAGGTTTTCTTCAATACCACCAAAAACACCGATCTTTGCAGTTATTGAGGCCCCTATGTGAGGCATGGGCATGCAGCAGTCGGGTTCTGTAAAGGGGTTTAAGTGAATACTAGGGCTACCAAGGGATCTGTAGTAAAGAATAGGGTTTCCCCATTATGGTAACTTACACGGAATCCTCAGGCAGGGTCGGGGCTCGAGTTCAAGGATACTGGGGCCCTGTGGCAAAGGACCCAGACCCAAGAGCCCGCTTCCTTGGGCCCTGAATCAGGAAACCTTGGCTTTCGGGATCTAGGGTCGGCCTCAGTGCGTGTGTTAAGACATGATCCAAGGGGATTCAAGGGGTTCAGTTAGGGTTTGGGGAATTAGGAGGTTTACGGAGGGCTTAGGGTTTACCCTGAAAGTTGTTGGAGCTTCTGGGCTGCCGTTGCCGGACGAAGTGCCGCTTCGATCTAAACCCGAAACCGTACTGCCTTCAAGCCAGAGGCCCCTTGCCCCCGGCCCTTGCCCATGTCTTCGTCCGAAACCCCCCAAGGTGTGAAACCTAAACCTTGTGCTCCGGACTTGCTCAAGCCGCAAGAAGGGCCGAAAGCGACAAAAACATCCGAAAACCCTAAGGCTCGAAGTCATAACAGCCCCGAAGCCTCAACCCCTCAGCTCTGAAAAGCCCTTAGCATCAGCCCTGGAGAAGTAGAAGCCCTACAAAGACCTTATCGTACACATACCCTTTTGCAGAAAAGTATCATGCACTACGGACAGCCTTATAGAACCTTATCATAGCCGACAGCAACAGGCAGTCTTCCTTCACCCAATTAGCATTCGCCAAATCATCATGTATACAACCGTGCGATCGAACCCAGCACTGTATTCTCACACCCTTCGAAAACGTTACGAATCTCATACGCCGAGGGACCGAGGGAGACAGCCCAGGCCCAACAATGTAAGCAGGCCCTATATCGCAAGTCATCATGTCGTGCGGAACCCCTAAGATCCAGCCCAGGACGAACACCATGCAGGTACAGGTGCCGGCCGGGGTGGGCCCTGGTCAACAGATATATGTTACAGCACCAGCTGCTCGATGCAAAGTTTGAACATGTTTTGGACACGATTCTTTTCAGGGAGATTATGGGCATTCCAATAACGTCTTTCAGAATTTTCTGAGGGTGGTTTCTCAGGGCTCCGGAATGGCTTTATCAGGGTCTAGAAGGTTTTTGCGTGGGCTTTGGGTGGGTTTGGCATGACGCATGGGGATTGTTGCGAGTGTCTCCCCATAGTATGTAATCTTCGTTGTGTCTTGTGCGGGGTGCGCCAACGATGGAGCAGCGGTTTCGTCTGCACTGCATTGTCAGTGCGCACCCATGTTGTTTACTTCCGGAATACTTCTACAGTTTCTACAGCTCTTCTCGACCAGGGGTATTGACGATTTCTGACTTGAAAAGAATGAAGAGACTGCCAGGCCCCTTCAGCATAAGACTTGACATCTCGGAAGACCGAAAATGCCTGTGAACCCGAATAGTTGAGAAGCCGTACGTAATCTCGGTCAGCCGACTCCGTAAACTCCAACATGTAATCAGAGATAGCCCGGGTCAAACATGCTCAAGGCCCGAAAAAGCCGCAACAAGTCTGGACTTACCCCCGCATGTTATACACCCTACATACCGTGCCACAAAAGGACGGCGCGCAGATGCTGGTGGCTGTCCCTGCAGGCGCAGCTATGTGTAGTTTCCGTCGGCTGTGTCGCCCTTGCAGAGGTTGCGGTGTGTGGCTCAGGTTTGAGGACTTGCCAGGTCTCTTCGTGTATGAGGGGCAAAGCGTCAGGGATTTCTCATTCTCAGAGCTTCCTAAGGTCCTAAAGCCCAAACTCAAGACTTCGAAGCTTGCACCCGAGACGTTTAAGCCTTGAACCCTGATCTTCCGCTTCCATCTTCTTTCTATACGTATATATATATATATATATATATATTCATTCCAATGTATAGAAACATATGGATATATATATATATATATGATCATGATGATGATCATTAGATCAAGCTACCATGGTGGACTCCGAGGTAGTTTCAGGTTTGGGGCTGAGGGTTCATGGTTGGTCTTTCTGTAGCGTTGAGGGTTCAGGGTTGGACTTGTTCAGGGTGTATTGGGGGAGAAGTTCAGGCCTTTTTCCTAAACCGGGGGTGGCTTTGGTTGGGGGGCCAAGGAGAGCTCGGCAGACGTTTCGGCTCCCTTCCGCAGTCCTCTGTCCAGGTGTTTGCTTGGTTTTTGTGGGTCTACCTTGCGTGACCCGGCGTCCTGCTCGGAGTTACGTCTCCAGGTGAGGGTTTCGGGGTTTGCGGACTTAGGGTTTCAGGCTGGGTTAGACGGCAACACCTGGGGGCCTGGCTGCAAAAGGGTTGGATTTAGGGCTGCGAAAAGATTGAGTAGGCAAGAGGGTGTGCTCCCGCAGTCTGAGTTACCAGATCGTCCCAGCAGACCTCTCGATTGAGATGCGACATCCCGGTGCTCCTTCTTTTCTCGACGCAACGTTTGCAGGTTTGGGGGTATCCCGAAAGCCTAAGCCGAAAACCCTTCAGCACCTCCTAAACCCTTAAGCGCCTGTGACACGCTAATTCTTTCGTTTCGAAACGATGTCTTTGCGTTCAATGCTTAAGTGTATCAACGAGCCCACACACACTTTGCATACAGCTCAGCGCGCTATTCATCGATCAGCTGTGTGTTGCTCTCCGTGCGCTGCGCGCGCTCACCTGCGACTCTCAAGCCCGAAGCACCACCAGGGTTTTCGGAAGTCTAGGGCGGGCCCGAGAGCGAGTTGCATCTTTTGATCCCGTCTCCTGGTGAAGGCGTGGGTCCGGGACAGGTGTTTCCAGTCCTGCTCCCCGGCAAGGGTTTAGTGTTCGGTTTCAGGGTTGGCTGTTCCGATTTCAGCGTGGCATATCGTGTATTCACCAAGCCACCAGCTCACTTCGCGGATGTAGACGGGCTGTTTTTCGCTGCTTTGTCATTTATTAGGCATCGTCCCGGCCAGACCCCAAACTCGAAGTGGCAGGTGATCCATGCCCCGAGTCAAGCCACCAGGTGACCTCACAGAGACGCGGTGCCAGTGCTCAATTCCATCCAAACAGAATGCTGGCTGGATCTGTCGTTTCCTAAAGCACGTGGTCTCAGACATCCTGAAGCGCAGGGGCTTCTGTTTTCCTGAAGGGCCAAACCTAAATTTGAACCACCCTCGAGCAACGAAGGGAGCGAAGTCTGCCATGCGACACCTAAATGCGCCACCTAAATGCGCCTTAAACCCTAAACCCTAAATCCCTGAAGCCCAAGGCCATCCACCCAGAAGCCCTGAACCCAGCAATTCCAAATCCCCTCATGTCATGAAGCCGCATAATTATCTTTCTGATGCCGCAGCGTGAAGCCGCGATAGCATGCTGTGGTCCAGACACGAAGAAGCCTTGAGAAGCCTTGCTATAGTGGGCGAAGAAGTCACCTATACTATTTTGGGGACCCTTCACTATATTTATAGTAAAATGGGCCCCCAAACCCTATTCAAGATTGTTAAGGCCCCTATGCCACTCCTTTCGCTGGAGCGAGACGAGGCTTCCGAGCAAGCCGCCCTCGTCGCCATCTTCCCCTGTGCAGGGGCTAATGGGGATGGCCCAGGTGGGGGGGAGGGAGGTGGAGGTTGGGAATTGTGATATGGAGCACGGTGTAGGGTTTAGGTTAAGGACGGAACCTTATTCATAGGAGGCCAAACGGGGTTTGAGCCTATGGGGGTTTAGTACGGATTAGGGTTCCCATAATCGGGCTCATGTTCAGGAATCCCCACCCCAAGAATCTTAAACCGCCCTTTTGGCCTCCCATCACCTATGTAGGGTTCAGCATAGAGACTTGGCTTGTTCATGTCATTCCAGCCCCTGGAGAAGGCCTGGGGTTCAAGATATGCTTTGGAGCCTTCGAAGTTTCGGTTGACATGATCCTGTCCTTCTGGGTTCCCCTGTCTTCTCCTGCTTAAGGCTTTGGGGGTTAGCCGGTTGACTCCTTGTTCGAATCATCGGCTTTGCTAGTTGCTGCTTGATAATGCGCTTGTCACAGGTCTACAAAACCATACAAGGTTGATGCTTTCATCTTGCATCCTGAACCCTTGAGCTTCAACTCTTCAGCACTCTGAACCTCAAGCTCTAAACACTGACCTCGAAGTCCCAAACCAAACCCTGAAGCATACACCGTCCAGGGCCTCGTCCCGGGGGCTGCGGCGAACACGGATGCGCCGTTTCTATACCTAGATCGACCCTTTGCCTTCGACATCATGTGTGTTCCTGGGCTCATGAACGGTTTGTCTATCAGGTTTAATGAGCTCCTTCTTGCTGTAGTCTTGATGTCTCTCTCGTCGTTGTCTTCCAGCTCACCGCAGAGCAGATAGTGGTAGTGGTAATTGGAAGGTGCTACTCTGAAGCCTCGCCTGCCCTGCCGAGTGCGAGTGACAAACAAATGGTAGCGGCAGCGGTGGTGGCAATAGTAGCAGTGGTTGTTGGAGGTAGGAGTAGGAGTAGGAGTAGGCGTAGGCATAGGACTAGTAGCAACAGTACGTGAATAAGAGTAGTGGTAGTCATAGTCGTGGTCGTAGTCGTAGTCGTTATAGTAGTAGTGGAAGTAGCGGTAGCAGTAGTAGTAAACAGTAGTAGTAGTAGAAGTCGGCGTAGAAGTAGAAGTAGTAGTAGAAGTAGAAGGTACTAGAAGGTAGTAGTAGTAGTAGTAGTAGCAACAGCAGGAGTGGTAGTAGCAGCAGGAGTAGTAGTAGTAGCAGTAGCAGTAGCAGCAGCAGCAGGAGTAGTAGTAGCAGCAGGAGTAGTAGTAGTAGTAGTAGTAGTAAGCGGAGGAGGAGTAGGAGTAAGTACTGGTAGTACCACTAGAGTCACTAGAAGCTGTATGCGCTACGGGCAGTGTCAGGGACCTTGTTCACAAGCATTCCGTAAGCAGAACAGTGCGCCATAGAGCTCTTGCCAGCTCTCTGCCATGCTACAAACCTTTGACGTAAGCCTGCTCAGTGGCCGCACGGTCTCGGTACAAGCAGATGTCGAAGAACCTGTGAAAAACTTGAAGCGTCGGGCGGAGGTCGCGCTGGGCGTCGGGAGGGGGCGATTGTTACATTCATCTGGTAGCATTCTAGATGATGAGGCACCGCTCAAGAAAGCCAGGCTGCAAGACGGGGATGTGGTAACCTTGCACATCGGAAGGGTAGAGATATGCAAGAATAGCAACTGCTTTGCAGCAGCCTTGGGTGATGGACGTGTCGTCACGTGGGGCAGTTCTGTTGACGGTGGTGACAGTCGTGCTGTGCAAGGCAGACTCAAGAGCGTGAAGCAGATCCAGGGCACCCGCTATGCCTTTGCAGCCATCCTGGGGGATGGCTCTGTCGTCACGTGGGGGGATGCTAACAATGGTGGTGATAGTCGGGTTGTGCAGGATCGACTCAAGAATGTGCAGCATGTCCAGGCCACCTATTATGCCTTTGCTGCCATCTTGGCCGACGGATCAGTGATCACTTGGGGGAGCGGTGTCTCCGGAGGCGACAGCGGGGCAGTGCGAGACAGACTCAAGAACGTCCATTGCATCCAGAGCACCAGATCTGCTTTTGCTGCCATTGTGGCGGATGGATCTATCGTCGCTTGGGGCAACCCTTTTCTTGGTGGTGACAGCGGTGCTGTGCAAGACCAGCTGGCAAAAGCGAAGAAAATCCAGAGCACTGCTCGTGCCTTTGCTGCCATCCTCGCAGATGGATCTGTCGCCACTTGGGGTGATGGTCACTACGGTGGCGACAGTAGAGCCGTGCAAGGCCAACTCAAGAGCGTGCAGCAGATCCAGAGCAATGTTCATGCGTTTGCTGCAATTCTGGCGGATGGATCTGTTGTCACATGGGGCCAGCCCCCTGACGGTGGTGACAGTCGTGCTGTGCAAGGCAGACTCAAGAACGTGAAGAACATCCAGAGCACTCTCCGTGCCTTTGCTGCGATCCTTGGGGATGGATCTGTGGTCACATGGGGCGATGCTAACACTGGTGGGAATAGTTGCACTGTGCAGAACCGACTCAAGAATGTGCAACAGATCCAGAGCACTGATCATGCTTTTGCTGCCGTTCTGATGGATGGGTCGGTGGTCACTTGGGGCAGCGCTGGTTCTGGAGGTGACAGCAGGGCAGCGCAAGACAGACTCAAGAACGTTCGTGACATCCAGAGCACCAAAGATGCCTTTGCTGCCATTCTGGCCGATGGATCTATCGTCACTTGGGGCAATGCTCGTCATGGTGGTGACAGCCGTGCCGTGCAAAGCCAACTGAAGAATGTGAAGGAGGTCCAGAGAACTTACCGTGCTTTTGCTGCGATCGTAGGTGATGGCTCTGTCGTCACCTGGGGAAAACATGATTGCGGTGGCGACAGCAGTGCAGTGCAAGGCCTGCTGAGCAGTGCATAGCGCGTAGCAGATTCGAGCACCGACTGCATCAGGCGCCTAAACAGTTTTTGTCAACAAGTGTTGCGCGGGGTGTCCTTCGATTCGTTGCTGTGTATTTTCCCGAACGAAGCTACATCGACCAAAAGCCGAATACTCATAAGAAGCAGTCGAGAAGGTAAACTTAAAGAGCATGTGCGAAGAATGAGGCTTGAAACTGCGACGAATATGAACTCCGCGAAAGTCGAGTATAGTTAACGTGCAAGGCTGTGTGTAGAGGTTACCTCAATGTGGGCTTCGGACCCTAGAGGTGGCTACGTCAGAGGAGACCGCGTTTTAGTTTAGGCTTTGGGGTTTCGGATCCAGGGCGAAGTGGAAAGCCTGTTGCAAAAAGGTCTCGGATTTCGGTGTGTTCCTCTTGGTGGCCGCAGCGATGCCTGAAAGACAGCTTGCCCTACCATTCGCTTCCTCAATCCCTTTCTCAGTCGGCTAGGGAATCTGAAGAGACGCCCCCTGACACAGGCGCTGGCAAATTGCCAGGTCCAGTTTATGTGGTTCATGGAATGCAGGGGCGAGGTTCAGGGGTTCCGCTTGCATGGACCTCCCCCCTGACCCCGCAGGGCTGCTCTGCAAGGCCCTCGATGGTTTTCCTGGAAAGTAGTACATTTCCATTATAACATGGCGGAAGCCTTGGAGCCTTAATGGCTTGGAGCTTAGATGATAGGTTTGGTCATGAATCTTAAACCCTAAACCCTGAAGCTTCGAACTCCTAGAGCCGCAAGGCACTGCAGCGCTTTGGGGTTTGGATGATGAGTTTTTGCAAGACGTCGGTTACTGGCAGTATCCCCTATAGTCCTCATACAGCTATTCGATAGTATACCACCCAGCTCCTATGTACTCTCTCAGGGAGGTGAGGATCTTTGGCACATCCCGCCATAGCAGATCCTTCGCGGTCGGTGTTGTGATGTAGGGTTCGTTCGTGGGTGCAGCATGGCATCGCGTTTAGGGTTTATGGCTTCGGGTTTAGGTTTTGGGTTTAGGGTGTCTCCAGTGCTGCATAGCCTATAGTAGAAGCCAGAAAGTTGGAGCATCCTTATCCTCGTGCCCTTAAGGTAAAGTTTAAGGGGTCCTAGCAATATCTCTCCGAAAGCCATATTCCAACTCTCTGGCTTCTACTTCATGGTGCCAGACTTGTGCGTCCCACTCTCCGGGGCCGGAATTGTGTGATCCGATGCAGAAGTGGGAGAGTCGAAGCAAGGTAAGCCCTCCCCCAAAATCGTGCTACTGTAGGAACCTGATTCAGAAACCTTTGGCCTTTATTTGGGTTCCTGATATGAATCCTACTAGTTTGGGGTCATAGGCCCAGGGTTTCTTAATCAGGTTCCTACATTACTAGCTATGCTTCTCAAGATTCGTGTAGAATCCAGGTCTGGTCTAAGCTCCTGAAAGCATAAGGCCTTTACTCCTACCTTAATAATTAGACTAGGGTTCCTTCGAAGCGGTCTATGAGGGATCTATAAGGGTACTATAATATAGGGGCCTTAATAATCAGAACAGGGTTTTGGGGTTTAGGGAACTCCAACAAGTGGCTGAGGTGAACCGGCCCCAAGTGGATGTTTACGACATGCGAGGAGGAGCTCAGGCCCGTGCCTTTGTGGTTTAGTCCTCGGAGCCGCGACAGAAGGTTTGGTAGTAGGTGGTTATTATGGGATTTGACTTGGTTCAATGCGTGGCTTCGGATTCGAAGGTTTCGGGTTTCCGTGTTGAAGGGTAGCGGGTAGCGCTTGCGGCGTTTAGGGGTTTCGGGCGCCGGGAATCAGAAGTCCAGCGAGTAACCTGTTCACGTCCGAACCCAAACATCAGCCCGAATAGGTTCAAGCTTGGGTCAACCACCTCGCAAACCGACAATACAAAGAGACCTTAATGTCATACTTAACCCCTAGCGGAGGTGAAGATCGGTGTGATCTCGGACCCCTTCGCTTGGGTGGATATGACGTTCGGAATCCACCTGGGGCCGACGGCCACGAAGGTGGGTTTGGGGTTTAAGGGGCCTGGGTTTAGGGTTTGGGGTTCAGCAGCTCCGAACAGGGATGTTTTACAGTACAGCTATATTTTACAACTTTGATATAACACCCACCCACCGCTGAATCCCATAACATTGAGAACATACAACGTTCTTAACCTTAAAGCCCAAGTCCTACATCCAAACCCTAAAGCCCAAAACCTATGCCTTGAAACTTAAAGCCTAACCTAAATCCTAAAGCCCAAACCCTTGGCAAACTCTAGGCTCTAAACCTTAGAGCCCCAACCCTAAGCCCAAAAACCCTAAAGCCCAACCATAGGCCCTAAATCCTAAAGCCAAAACCCTAGGCCCTCTCTCCCTAAAACCAGAACACTAAGCCCCAAACCCTAACTAAAGTCCAAACCCCAGGAAACCCGAACAAACCGCCATTGCCAGCGAAGGGTTACTGGTTTGCCGGCGGAAAATCGGTATTTCTTCGCTGACAGTGGCGATTTCGCCCTGGCCAGCCGGAAATTTCCATTGTCGACGGTTTCCGGTTTCCTGCCGGTAACCGTTCGCTGACAATGGCTATTTTTGTTTTTTTCGCTGAGAAACCGCCATTGCCAGCGAACGGTTTCTGGCTTGCCGGCGGAAAACCGGTATTTCTTCGCTGACCATGGCGATTTCGCCCTGGCAATGGCAAAAAGCGACCCAGAAAAAAAACATTGTCAGCGAATGCATTAATTAAGGTCTAAATACATAAGATAGAGTAGTTTAGGGTTTTGGAGCCTTGGGTTGGCTAGAGTCCGGTAGCAAAAAGGGGCTTGGGCTATCCATGCTGAAGTCGCCTTTTCTGGTTCGGGGTTAAGTGCTCCCGCTAGTACTACCACCAGTACTCCTACCACTCCTGCTGATACTGCTGCTGCCGCTGCCTCTGCCTCTGCCTTTGCCACTGCCACTCCGCCGCCACTGCCACTGCCACTGCCGCTGCCACTGCCCACCGCCAGACCGCTACTGCTACTACTGCTGCTCAGTCTTCTCGTTGTTCGATCGCAATTGTCATTATTGTCTGCTCAGCTTCTGACTTCTTATGCATAGTTCATCTTCCTACCATTGCTAGTCTTGCCAGTTGCACTACACTGGTACGGTGCATGGTTCATCGGGCAGCTCGACTGTCGACGCTGCCAACTTTTCCGGGTTGAGGGCTCTGGAGACCGCCACAAGGCTTAAACGCAGCCCCTGTAAAAACACCGAATGTGGAAAATCAACCGTCCAAACGGAGACAAAGGGTGCTCAAAACAAAGAGCTTCAAGCGGAAACAGACTTGGACCCGTCAAAGGACGATGCGCCGATCCTGAAGGCGTGTTTGGGGCTTTCTGAAAGTTGGGGGTATTCTATAGAGGGATCCTGAGAAAAGGGATCCAACTAATGTTGGGTTCATATCTGGGCCCCTTACAATTGCACTTCATATTGATTTTTTGTACTTCCATGGTTGATGCTGTTGTTACTTTCGTTTATCACTAAACCGTAAACCCTCTGGTCATTGTGCTGAATATTATACCTGGCCTGAACCGCTCCGTCGTTTCTATTCTTGTTGTGTTTGTCAGAATACTGTCGGGTTGCGTGTTGTCATTGCTAGAACGCTGCTAGAATATCAGCATGCGGTTTACCTCTACCATTTTTCCATGCTGGTGTTGGCTGCGAGAAAACAGCTTTGTTGAACATGTCCTTGATTTGGGAATTGCAATGAAAGCGACCCTACAGTAATGAAGGTACCCTCCATGCTAGGATCCTCACCATCAAAAAGCCTACATACAAAGGGGACCCCCTCTGAAGCACCCTAAACGTTGGTGTCGCACGCTTTTTGCTATGCTCAATGGTTTGCATAATAAGCAGAGTACCATCCTACCCTCTGGCAGTCGCCATGTAGCTGTTCTGAATTAACAGTATACGGTGCATCCAGAACCTTATTTCTGATTATACTGGCCCTTGAATTGGGGGGCCCTAGGGTCAGGGATTATCAGCGGCTTGGAGGCTGAGAGGGCTCATTGGCAGCGAAACCCACACCACCAGAGCACGGAGCTCCACCATTAGGGTAGGGCCGGGTAGGGTTTCGGGTTTAGGGTTTGCTCGAAGATTTCACTTCATCCAGGCACAGTTCGACGTCGCCAAGTGCAACGAATGTACGGCAAAGCACGAATCGCCCAAAAGGGACAATAATCACACATACATACAGATAGAATGCCGAAGCATTGAGAATTGTAAGTGGGGTGGTCTTGGGATGAGTATGTCTGAAGATACAATCTTGCAAAGCGCGCTTTCAGTCATAAGCCTTCAACCCTCTCGTGAGTAATATGTGGGCTTAAATAATTACCGATACTATTTTGGGGGGTCCCTTATCATATTTATTGTATACTGGGCCGCAAAAACTAGTCTAATTACTAATGTGTTTCCATTGGCGGTTACTATCATGATTAGTTATTATTATTACTACTATTGTTACTATTATTCTTATTAAGTAGTATTCTTATTACTGTTGTTTTTCTTATTGGATTCTTGTAAGCCCTCAGGTGAAGGGGGCCGCCTGCCAGCCGGGGGCCGTGCGTCGGCCTGAGTGCGGTACGTGGAAGAAAACTACAGTAGAAGCCGAAAAGCTGGAAACCTAATAGCCTCAAGCCTTAAGAGTAACGTAAAGGGAATCCCGGCACTATTTGGCCTTAATCCGGTTTCCAACTTTATGGGGTTTACTGTAATTACAGCGCAATACAAGGCACGAAAGGCCGTGAACAGAGAAAGCTAGTTCTGGCTCCGACATAATACATAGTACATGTATAGAATATAATGTACGATATGACATATACTTGTACAGTACAGCTATATAAATATATATGTACATATAGTATATATATATATATATATATATTTATATCTTATACAATATACAATGTACAATACTGTACCACATATAGTACATAATATATGATATATATATATATATAGATATATTATACACTACATAATGTAGAATATCGAATACATAATATATAGTATAGACGAGCAGCAAGGTGTCAGCTCTGTGGGCTTTGCTGCGGCCGGCAGTGCCAGGTGCAGGTTTTCTATTTGGAAGCGCGAGAGGAGGGTTCCCCTGTAGTATAGGTCGTGTCTATAGGGTTTAGGGTTTATAGAGTTTAGGGTATGGGGGGTTTGCGGGGGAGGGGCGGGGGGGGGGGTTGAAAGGGTTGAACTTTAGAGTTCTCCGATTCTGTGATTCTTTGGATGAATGTTTAGGATCAACTAAGGTTGCTTAGGACGGCGCGTGGATGGGGTGCACGTCGGGGGCTTCTTGCAGTGTCGGAGGGCTCTAGATTCGCCGAAGGGTTCCCCAGAACCCCAAACCCTAATCCCTAAGACCAAACCAGATCTTGGGGTTTAAGGCTTAGGGTTTGGAAGTACTAGAAGCTTGCGGATTCAGGGTTCAGAATTGGGGGGTTCCTGAATTCGGGCTCGCATCATTTGGGGTCTATGTTAGTCTTTCATTTTGCAAAGTTCTCAACAAGCAGTACGGGTCAAGTTATATATCTGGGCGTATGAGGGCGCCCATTTTCCAGCAGACGGCCGTGTGCAACAGGAAGCGTACCTCGAGGTGGTGGACCCCAATGACGGTGAGAGGCACAGCTCCGGGTTGGACTGCGGTTTAGGGTTTGGGGTTTACTGGGGATTTGTTTTTTTGAGCTGGAGGGTGAACGGATATTGGTTCAGGCAGGTCTCACGGGGGTCTCATTCTCTAGCACAGAAGCCTGAGGAATTACCCACCAATGTTAGTCCATGGGTCAAGTACTAGAAGTAAAGTGTAATAAACCCCAAACCCAATCAAAGTACTGAGGCCCTTTCAGCAAGTTTTCAGCTTGCTATTTCGGAGCCACAAACTAAAGGCCAAACCGCCCATGTAACCAAAAGCTCGTATGACCTAGAACCCTTCAACACGATCATCCCCCGAACCCTAGACCCTAAATCCTCCCTATAGTAGACCCTAGACGTACCAGATGGCCGTGTTAACGACAGAGACCAGTATCGCTGCAGACCTTGCCAGGCTTTGTCCGAGGGTGAGTGCCAAACAAAAACCCTAAACCCTGCATTTTTGGAGGACCGTAGCATTCATCACCAAGGGCTGGGCCGGAGGTCTCCAGGAGCCCTTGCACCCAGGTTTGACAAGCTCTCTATAAGGTCCACCACTAAGATTTAGGGTTTCAGAGAGACCTCGCTCAAAAAAGAGTTTAGGAGGGTGGCAAAGGGTGCCATAATGAGGGTTCTTGTGAGGGTCACTGGCAATCGAAGCCGTTTCGGGTTGTTCCACAGGGAAATCACCCAGGAATGTAGGTTTTTGCCGGTTGAGGTAAGCTTTGCTTCAGGTATCTCTGTTGGGTCCCGTGCTTCGTGTTTGGGTCTTGCAGCCTCACGTTCTGAAGCCAGACGGTTCCAAGATCAACCTTTGCCCCCTAAGCTCTAATCACATGGGTAGTTCTCCAAAAAAGGGTTCCCATTTAGGTCCCCAGTACAGTACGGCACCCTGATATAAAACGACCCACAAAGAAAGGGTCCTGAATTTAGAGAGCTACCCATAGACGGGCTTTAACCGGGATTCTACAAGCGCTCGAAGAAGGTGGTCAAGGGTTAGTTGTAGCGGGGAGTTTGGGGAGCTACTATCGGAGAGCCATGTAAAGACCATACGTCAGAGGAATCTGCAATCCTCCTAAACCTTACTGCCCTAGCGCTGAGACCAGACCCCTAAACCCCAAAAAACCCTGCCCTGCAACCCTCGAAGGTGGCCTGCATTGCGGGCTTTGTCCCTTGCTAGGTAGGAGGGAAAAAATCCCCTCGAAGGTGGAAGGTCGGGCCCAAAGTTTTCTGGCTTAGGCCTTGAGCCTAAGACCCTAAACCTAAACCCTTCGAAACCTAAGCAAACCCTATGATTACCCTAGGCCCTAAAACCCTCAATAGGGCTTCCGGAGCCTTTTAGGGAAGAGGGCTTCGGGGCCTGGGTTTGCGGGTGAAACTCAACACAAAAACCTAAAGTCAAAACTCAATCTTACACCCGAAACCCTAAGCCGAGTATCGATTTGGGCTAATGTTTGGTTTCCCTTTCGGTTTATTATACAGCCCTAATTATAAACAAGTTTGGGGAACAAGCTTGCGGACTCCGGACTGTTGAAATCGGCACCTAGTACGCTTTTTCAGCCTTGGGGTTAGGGGGTTTTGTGGGCTTCTGAAGCCCTAAGCCCTACGCCCGGAACCCTAAACCCTTCGAGTTCCCTGCGGCGCAGCATTGTTCAGCTGGGCTGGTGGCCATAAACCCTTTGAGGAGATGTTTACGTCAGCCAACTCGTACTACATCGACTTCGGAGAGGCCACACGGCGGGGTCTGCAGGCTTGAAAGGGGCGTGTTTTGTGGGACTTTATGAATGATTGAAAGAAAAATGGGTTTGTTTATAGGCTTTTTGTGTTCCTGTTTGAAAAAGGAATTTGCAGGGTTTTCTGCCAGAAGGGTTTGGATGGTGTTGTGGACTATCAGAGGTTGTTGTTGTTCAAGGTGTTGCAGGCTTGGGAGTGCAGACATCTTGGGCTTTTCTCGCGATGATCCGGCCGCTAGGCAGATGGCCGAATGCGTAGAAGTCGGAATTCGCCGGAGCGATGCCCTGGTGGCCGAAGGGCCCTGGAAAGAGCCCTGGAGACGCAGGATATTTAATCCATCTGAAGAGGGGGCGGGGAGATGCCAGACACCGGAGTGGACGTCGTCGCAAACTGTCTCACCGTCGTGATAGACCTCGCCTGGCCTTTGCGAGTGCGAGTGTCAGCATCCCAAACCCCTCCAACCTAATGCCCAAACTCCAAAACCCGAAATCTTGAACCCCTCAAAAAAGCGCCGTTGTAGAAGCCAGTAGTGCTCTCATAAATACAGTAACTCCCAAGGAACCCTACAGTCCAAACCCCAAACCGTCATGAACCCCAAACCCTTCAATAAAACTTGTAAAGGAAAACATAAAGGAACTCTTAAAGGAAACCCTTAAAGGAAATCTCTAAAGGAAACCCTTAAACGAAACCCTTAAAGCAACCAAAAGGAAACCCGTAAAAGAAGCCCTCAAAGGAAGCCCTTCAAAAGAACCGCTAAAGGAGCCCTTTTCGGCCTGAGAGGTACGCGACCCGACCTGCAAGGGGCTGCTGCTACTCGGCGGCATTTTCTGTGCGATGCGAGCAGTTGTAGGGACCTTAATAATCAGAATAGGGTTTGAGGGATATTAGGGTGGGGTTTGGGGCTTAGGATTTTGGATTGGGGTTTGGGGTTTCAGAGCGTGGGCAGACTCGCTGGCTGACACTAAGAGCCCAGCTGCAAAAGGGTTTTTAGGAGTTAAGGGCACCGCAGCCCCTGCTCAAAAAAGAGATTGGGGTTTGGGATAAAAGGTTTAGGGTTTCTAGGATTTTCTATTTCAGTCAAAGGTTTTGGTTATTTCTGGTTTGAAGGGGATTCCAAAGAGGTTGAGGGTTTTGGAGTTTCGGGTGATTTGAGCAGCATAACCATAGAAGCTTGAATAGTAATTAATTTACTAGTTCTGACATTCCTCGGGGTTCTGTTTTGCATATGATATGACATACCCCGAGACCCTATTCTAATCATTAAAGCCGCTATACTACGGCCTTACGAATTAGGCCGCGGTTCTGGTTGCCAGTGGTCCTTGGTGGGGTAACCTCATCCATAGCTGCAAAGCTATACCGATGTCTAGAACCTTTATTCTATTCCGAGTAACAAGATCCTTCAAATTTGCCTTAAGCCCTAAACCTAAATCCTAAACCCACCAAGGCTCGCCACTGCCCTCTTCGTGAACTACCGGTTCTTCGAGGGCAGCGCTGGACAGCAGCACAGCAGCTAGGGCTCCGGGGCCTGATCCGCTGGCAGTTTGGGGTCGGTCCTTGAAGTGATTGCCCCTAACCCCGAAACCCCAAAACCCTAAACCCTAGACGCTAAAACCCTAAACCCTAAACCCTAAATGGCTATACTTATACCTTTGGTTAGTCGAGAATGGAAGAATGGTGGTTATAGTAGCTATAATTGTACCCCATTCCTCCATTCCCTACTATCCCAAGGTAGGTTTAAGACCTGGGACAGGAGTTGAGGTTTAGGGTTTTGGGTTCAGGGACAACTAGGCGCATGCATAGTCCAGGTGTAACAGAGCTGAATAGGCTTTTGGGTTTCATCAGGCTGTAATTATATAGAGTTTAGGGTTTAGGTTTGGGGGCTATCAGGGGACATTGTTACTAGATAGTGGGTCTTGTGGTCAGTTGGTGTCAGCGGAGGGCTGCGGGGATGTCTCATGCTATTCCTGCATCTTCGGCTGTTCAAGAGGCCTTTCCGAAATCTTGGGAACAGAAACCCAAGGCTTCGAAGAGACACCATGGAGTCTCCCCAACACGCCCAAAGACCGTGAGGTGGCCAAGAGTGCCGCTTCAGCCCACAGGCTTGAGCTAAGACGGGTCGAGCAGAGCACCTTGTTCAAGGGGGTCAGGTTTCGGGTTTCGGGTTTAGGGTTTCGGGTTTAGGGCTTAGGGTTTCGGGTTTAGGAGTTCAAAACGAGTTGACTCCAGGGCTCATTTGACCAACTGCTCCAACCTCCAAGTCCTGACCCCGGCTCTGAACTTAGTCGCGGCTGCATGTGCTCAGGGCTGCAATGCATGCCAGACGAGAGTTTGTTGGCAAGCTCTCGTTCTTGGAGGTCAGGCCTAGTGAGACCTAGCACGTGTAATAGTGGTCGTGTCCCATGAGAGCTCGTCCGAAACCCCTGAGTGTTCCTTCGAAGGACTTGTCGTTGTCTTATACTTATACGCCCAAAAGGGGTTATTCAAGATATTCGTTGATTTTGGGTCAAGGGGCCAAGGGCCTCATTAACCCACCGCTCTCTTGCTCCTGGATCTCCAGCACGGCGCCTGTACCTTTATGCAGCCAGTCTGGACTGCACAGCACTCTGAACCCCCAGTTCTAAAGGCTACATCCTATAGCCTGCAATGCGGGCCTCATCCCTGCTAGGAGGGAAAAATTCTGGGTCCGAAACCTGAAACCCCCATGTCCCTGGGACCCTGGGCCCTGGGCTCTAGTGCTAGAACTGTGATCCGAAACCTGAGGGTAAGGTTTAGGGTTTAGGGGTTTAGGGTTTAGGGTTTAGGGTTTAGGGTTCTGGGTGGCATTTTCGGAAATGCCAAGTGGGAGTCGGGAGCCTGCACAGCCAGACCTCGCACTTTAAGGCCTTATGAAGGCTGCAATCTTTACGAATCTTTTGACTTTCTGGTCTGATACAGTTACGTTGCAGCAAACCATATATTTGGCAAACGTGTCTTGCGACCAGTATTTTCCCTTTAAACTACACGTTGGAGGCGGCCCGAGAGTGTCAGATGGGATGGCATTCACATAGTGAGATACATGCAACACGTCCATCGCTACTGTACTACGATGGAATCGGGATGGTAAAGTGCCACAACCATAGAACCGGCACTGCGAGTGACAAGGAAAGTCAACACAATATGGTAGTAGTCCGAATAAGACGAGAGTTGGATGCGCACAAACACACAGGTCACACGCACGCAATCATGCATATATATATATATATATACATATATATATATATATATATATATATATGAGAGAGGCGCCTCTAGGGTCTATTTTACGCTCTATTCTTTTCTGTGTGACTATTATTATTTTAAATAATTGAAATAATTGAAATCCCCTCCATTTCAATTATTTCAATTATTTAAATCCCTGGGTTTGGTGGCTTGGGCCCATCGAACCTTCGGATTTCAATTATTTCAATTATTTAAATCCGCCAAAGGGCCCAAATAATTGAAATAATTGAAATCGATGGCTGTTCTGGCCCAAGCCACCAAACCCAGGGATTTCAATAATTGAAATAATTGAAATAATTGAAATAATTGAAATAATTGAAATGGGGGGGATTTCAATTATTTCAATTATTTAAATCCGCCAAAGGCCCCGAATAATTGAAATAATTGAAATCCACCCCATTTCAATTATTTCAATTATTTCAATTATTGAAATCATTGGATTTGGTGGCTTGGGCCCATCGAACCTTCGGATTTCAATTATTTCAATTATTTAAATCCGCCAAAGGGCCCAAATAATTGAAATAATTGAAATAATTGAAATCGATGGCTGTTCTGGCCCAAGCCACCAAACCCAGGGATTTAAATAATTGAAATAATTGAAATAATTGAAATGGGGGGGATTTCAATTATTTCAATTATTTAAATCCGCCAAAGGGCCCAAACAATTGAAATAATTGAAATCCCCCCCATTTCAATTATTTCAATTATTTCAATTATTTCAATTATTGAAATCCCTGGATTTGGTGGCTTGGGCCCACAGAACCTTCGGATTTCAATTATTTCAATTATTTAAACCCGCCAAAGGGCCCAAATAATTGAAATAATTGAAATAATTGAAATCGGCCCCATTTCAATTATTTCAATTATTTCAATTATTGAAATCCCTGGATTTGGTGGCTTGGGCCCATGGGTCACCTCCCCACCCCTCCCCCCCCTACTATCACCCACCCACCCCCCGTGCCCCCCACACCTTCAGGGGCCTACCCCCGCCCCCCCACCCCCACCCCTGCCTCCTCTCCCTCCCTCCGGCTGCCCCCCCGCCCCTCCCCCTCCCTTCCATCTCCCCTCCCACCCCTGCCTCCTCCCCTTGCCCCCTGCCCTCCGCCCCCGTCCACCTATCTGCTAATCCACCTCCCCCCCTAAACCCACCGCCCCTCAACCCCTGAATCCACCTCCACCCTACCAAAGAGTCAGCGAAGATGTCATTCGACAGAACAGCCTCGCCGTCAGGATCGGTGTTGGAAATGGGAAGAGACAGCAGGCTCCAAACCGCCGTGTCTCACCCACCACTTCAAGGGCTAGGGATCCCACACATCTGCGGGCAAAATCTGGCGGAAGTGATCCGCCACCGAGCAAAAAGCCTGTAAATACCGCATTAAACAAAGGGCCAGGGATTTCACATATCTGGTGGCAAAATCTGGCGGAAGTGAGCAATCGGTACTTCTGTCAGATTTTGCCAACAGATATGTGAAATCCCTGGCCCTTTGTTTAATGCGGTATTTACAGGCTTTTTGCTTGGTGGCGGATCACTTCCGCCAGATTTTGCCCGCAGATGTGTGGGATCCCTGGCCGTTTTTTGAACGCGGCATTTACAGGCTTTCTGCTCGGTCGCGGCTCACAGGGATTATACACCCCTGCCCCCACTCCACCCTCCCGCCCCCTTCATACCTCATTACCCACCCCCTATCTCAGCCCCTTGCCTCGTACCCCATCACCACCCACCACCCACCACCTATTATCCACCACCCGGCACCCCTCACCCGCCACACCCACCACCCACACCCTCCCCACCAACCACCACACACCACCCACCACACACCACCCACCACACCACCCATCACCCACCACCCACCACCCACCACTACCCAGCACCCGCCACTACCCACTACCCACCACCCACCACCTACTCCTCCCCATCATCGTTATCACCATCCTATTATCATTTATCATCGGTTTATCACCTTTATCACCCACTCCCCCAAACCCACCCCTCACCACGCCAGCACAAACCCCCTGCTCACATCCCTCCCCCACCCCACCCACTACCCTCACCCCCACCACGAACCCATTAGGGTCCAACAGGGCTGCGGACACCCCACCCCCTCTCCATCATCTTCATCATCTTCATCATCTGCATCATCTTCATCATCTTCATCATCTCCATCATCTTCATCATCTCCATCATCTTCATCATCTTCTTCATCGTCATCATCTTCGTTGCCGGTTTCATTGGTTTTAATACCGCTCCCTCTATTCTTAAAGGTAATTTCATAGGTATTGTACGAACCATAATACAATCGATTTATCTTAACTACTATATCAAGAATAGCTTACCACATCGCATCTACATACTTTGTAACCGGGCTTACTATAAAGGCCCCATATGAGGGATCCATGATGGGTTTCTAGAAAGTCTCTCTGTAAGGGATCTATAGTTTTTTATATAATGGGTTTCTATAAGGTCTCTACATAGAGGATCTATAAGATTTCTATAAGCAATCTGTAAGGGTTTTCCAGAAGGGCTCCATACGAGGGATCTATACAGGCTTCCATGTGGTTTCTACAAAGGGTAAGGAATATATAGCAGTTGTCTAAGAAAGCTCCATGTAAGGGATCTTGTAAAGTTTTCTACAAAGAACTCCATTTGTTGATTTATACGGGGTTTCTATAAGTTCTCTATATAGGGGATCTATAAAGTTTCTATACGAATCTATAAAGGCTGTCTATGAGGGTTCCATACAAGGGATCTGTGAAGGGATCTATAGGGATTTTATCATGGGAATGTATACCTTCGATACGGATAATTGCGCCTTTGTTAAGATCGTGAAGACTATTAACTACGTGATATCCTTCTTGGCTAATGCTGTGATCACATCAGATCTGATATGTATAGAGATACATTGGAAGGCACATGGGAAAACAAACTGACACATTACAGGCCTTCTAATGTGTCATTATTCCTATTGAAACCCTAAAGGCAAGGAACTTATACACTGTAGGGCATCTGTATATTGGAAGGTCTCTGGGTAGTATAAATTGACGCATTACAGGCCCTCTAATGTGTCACTCCACTGCTTCCTATGGAACCTCTATTGCAATGGAACTTTTCCACTAGAAAACCCTTGGACATAATAAACTGACACACTGCAGGCCCTATAATGTGTCGCTCCACCTATCCTATTGAAACCCTACTGATAAGAAATTGATACATCGGAAAGCACTTTTTATGGACATAACAAACTGGCACATTAAACCCACTAGAATGTGTATCTTCACTTCCTGGGTCCTGGACTGGGCAAATTGATATATTCCATGCCCTCTAATGTGTCACTCCATTTCTCCTACTGAAACCCTACTAACAAGGAACTTATACACTGTCAGGCCCCTGTACCTGGGCATATCAAATTGACATATTACAGGCACCCTAATGTGTCACTCCACCCACTCCGATTGACCCTCTACTGACAAGGAACTTATACACTGGAAAGTCCAGGACATAACAGATTGGCACATTACATGCCCTGTAAAGTGTTACTCCACTTCCCCTGTTCAAACTCTATTGACTTGGGCATAGCGAATTAACACATTACAAGCCCTCTAATGTGTCACTTCATCCCTTCTACCCCTCTCGCGCTGGTCTCTGCCGCTAGTTGCAGGCAGTGGGCCATTCACTCAGAGGGAAAACTGTTTGTGAGTTTGCGGTCAGGGGGGTGGCAGACTGTTTGCCATCGGTGGAGGCGGCCCCATTGCCACCGCCAGGCGTGAACCGATTGATGAGCGTGTCGCGCCCTCGGGGTTGGATGAGCTGCTTTGGTGCCCAGTACCCGCGGAGGGATCCAACGGGAAGAGCACTAGCCATGTTTGGCAGCAGCCACCAACCCTCGCCCTGTCGGGGACGCTCCAGACCTGGCCCAGTACCGTCGCGAGCGATTGCGTCGGGAAGAGCCGTTTGATCTGGCAGAGGTATCGAGGATGGCATGCTGTCTTGCCCTTATGCCGGCCTTCCTAGCAATTTCCTTTGCTAGGAGGTGAAGGTGGCGGGCTTTCCTAGTGTCCTCTCCAGTTCGGTTTCGAGAGCCCTGTCATGGTTAAGGGTGCATCGGGTTTGCCATGATGCACGGCGTTCGTGTGGAGCCGGCCTGCAGCTTTGCGCTTTAACCTTCGGGCGGAAGCAACGGCTGATCCTGCTGGGGCCTCACAATACCCAGCCACACTCACTCACTCACTCACTTCATCCCTTCTATTGAAAGTATATTGACAAGGAAAATCCTACTTTGGAAGGCTCCTGGACACAGCGACCTGACACATTACAGACCCTCTAATGTGTTACTCCATTCCCCATGGAAACCTATTGACAAGGAACTTATACACTGAAGCGACCCTGTATATTGGAAGGCCCCTGGGCAGAACAAACTGACACAATATAGACTCTCTAATGTGTCACTCCACTCCCGCCTATCGAAACTCTTTTGGCGAGGAACTTATACATTCGAAAGCCCCCAGACAGAACAAACGAACATATTACAAGCCTTTGACCTGTCACGCCCACTCATCCTACTGAAGCCCTCTTGAAGCTGATACATCGGAAAGCCCTTCTTACGGACAGAAGAAACTGGCACATTGCAGGGGCTATAATGTTTCTCTTCACTTCCTGGACAGGGCGAACCAATACATTACATGCACTCCTCATATTGAAACCCTATTGACAAGGAACTAGTTTGTTCAGACCTGGCTTGCCTCAGTAGATATATGTAGCATATGTAACAACAGAATCTAACAGGCAACGAGTTGTAGTAAGTGTTGCGACAGCATCATGTGATATGGATGTGTCATGCCGTATGTATTCCCATAGTTTGTCATATGAACACATCCGATTCATGAGTACCGAACCTGTCAGGTTATGCATTCTGGCCTGTGCGGAAATTACAAACAAATTTATGCCATATTACAGCGTGCATGCTTATTACGTGATTCTTGGGTGGATATGTCGTATGCAATTACTCAAACGCTGGCAAGTCACGTGATTCTTGGGTGGATATGTCGTATGCAATTACTCAAACGCTGGCAAGTCAACAATAAGTCGAATTGTGAAACATTGGGACAGGAGAATTTGTCCGTGTTGCCGATATACTGCTGACAGTGCTATGCATATCTCCACGACGATACATCATTCCTGGAAGATGTATGGACTCTATACACTGAAATGTGTCATCACAACGAATGTTTATTCATCGACAGTGCTGGGATCAACACTCGATGTTCTGTTTATATAATACTCGTCTCCCTGAATGCGAATAATTTGCTATAATTACTTGATAGAAAAATATAGCCTAGTCGATCCGAAACTTTTCAGGTCGTGGCTTTGTAATGTGGGCTGTGCTTATACCCTATATTTTGCTTTCCATTATGTGCTGAAGACAACAAACCGCGGTTATATAGACCCTAAAGGTATCGGGCACATATATATATATATATATTTCTATATACAACCGTGCATGCACAGTATCGCTGATGTGTATGCATGGTGGCAGGATGGCACCCCAAACTCGAAATGTAGATGTTTTCGCATCATACAGGATGAGTTGGCTGGAGGGCTAAGGTGTGCTGTTCAATCGCACTCGCAAATTCACAGGGCTCAATATGCGCCTTGCTCGGCCGGCTGCATGTCCCGGACGTACGCCCATCGTCAACGATGCAGGTGGAAAAGTCCAGCAGATTAGAGGATGAACTTGCCGTTGAACAGATCATGTACTTGCGATGCATGTGTATGACTTGTCCTTGCTTCGTCGGCTCTCTGGCTCAAACAGGAAAGCCCTGAATCTGCACAGCTTGACCTTGTCCTATAAGCCGGTGATGCTACGTCCTAAAACTTGAGCCCCAAAAGCATGTACATAACATTGGAGCAAACGCCGATTCAAGTAGTCTCGCTCAGAGGCCCCAGCCGAAGTTGCCCAGATACTGGGCGCATATGCAGGTCGAGTGGCCATGGGCAAGTGTTGCAATGACCTTGGCTCCAGTCCGACCCTGCAGCTCTTCATCATCATCTGCTTAGTTGTCTATGTGCATGTCACGATCTTCAACCTCTGCATGGCTTTTCTTGAACAAGAGATGGAGCTTCCGTACGACATCTTGGACACGAGCGTTGGGGTGGTGATGTTCGGTGTTATGGTTGTATTCTGGAAAACATGCTGCTCGCGTTGCTGCGCACCCTGTTTGCTGCGGACCCGAGATGCCCGATGTTCCTCCCGGGTGCATATGCCAAGAGATGGCAGGCAACCCAGCCATGATGGATTGCCCTTTCTACATTGTGTTTGTGCTAGATGGTTTTGCAGGATCTCCAGATGCAGCCATGCACCTTATAATTAACGACCTCGACAAGCTGAACACGGCCACGGATTGGGAGACTGCCACGGATATGCTCGATTTCATTGAGAGTCTTCGATGGATTTGTTTGCTCCGCTTCTTGCTACTTGGCATCGCAATCTTCGGGATCGTGCTGGCCGTCAAGAAACGCAAAATGATGCTGAAAGGGGACTACAGATCTTCAGCCGTCCATGCGGTCTACGGTGGGGCTCCGCCTGTCGTTGTTGGGGCACCAGTGGCGGTTCCGGCTGTTGTGCAAGCTACGGTGGTAGAGGCGTCGAATGAGCCCAATCAGAGAGTGTAGTCAAGAGGCCTGAATGATCAGTCGAGTGGTACCCATATGGTCCCGACGTACGTACTGTAGTATACTCGGAAGCCCAATTCAGACTATTAGGGCAACTGGGACGTACGTTTATCGAGCTTAGACCCCGCTCAAGAGTGTCTTTGAACTGGCGGCGGCTCGAGGCAAGGCTAGTCGCTTCTGGCAGTTTTACACGTGCTTTACCGCCTCCTTGCCCTCCTGATGGTACTCCAAGCCATGGGGTTTCTACCTTGTCCAATGTGACGTGGAAGCACGATCCGACCATGCATGCGGCCGGCTCAAAACATGGGCAACTGCTCAGGCCAAAGCGTTTATGACTCGGTCTGGTGAATTTTTTGCAAAAAATCTTCTTGTCCTGTGTATCGTGGAGACTATGGCTTGCTGGGACAGTGTCCTTTGGGTCCTTTGATTCCAAGACTTAGTCCAGAGCCAGTACCTTCGTCATCGGGTGTCCGTCTTGCCGTGGGCCTCGTCCTTTTGCTGATCTTTGGCGGTAGTTTTCGAGGGCATAGCGGGTGCTGAGCTGATTTGAACCCCCCGGTTGAGATTTTGGATCGTGTGGCTCTCACCTTAGTTGCCTTGCCTCAAGTGCTTAGTTCAGGGCTTCCTCGCAAAGTGCCGCGGCTGATTTGTACAGGTTCTGCATTCGTAAGTTTTAAACGGGCTTTCAGCCAAGCACTTTCAGAACATACAGAACCCCGTCCCGCCCCAGGGCCATCAAGCCGCATCACAGACCCCAAGAGAGAGGAACTTGAACCTTTCGCAATGCCCAGGAGCGCGACTGACACCCCTGGCCCAGGGGCCTACACAGGCAAAGGGTTCATGCAGTTTAGGCTGAGCTCTTTCGTGGCTGCTGTGTATCAAGTGTTCTGGTGGTCCTTTCGAGTTCAAAGTTGGGGTACCGCTAGGCTCCTAGACCCCGAGTTCTAGGGGGTAGGGGTTTAGAGGGTGGGGGTTTATGATTTCAGGCGCTTCTAGTCCGAACGGCATCATGCCAGGTGCGCTGACACAGTTTGGATACTGAGCGCTGGGCAGCCAACGAAGCAACGCCCAGATCTTCGTCGCATCTGACCAGTAAAGAAATGACACTGCGTGTTCGTCTACGTTCGTCAGAATTGGCCAAGCCTACCGCCGCCCTGAAATCGCACTGCTTCAAGCAAAACTAAACTGCAGTGTGGTTCCCACTTCTTGTGGTTTTGCGTTCTCGTCGATCGGCGGTCGGAGATCAACTGAACAATAGGAGTAGGGGCATGATGGTCACTTTGGTACCGGTCTTGATGATGGTTCAGAATCCGAATGCCTTCAGTGGACCTTCAGCGTGGGTGTGGGTTTTGTTAGGGTTTGGGGTGTAGCGTGCCGATACGTGGTACCAAGCATGACCCGGTGTAGGGGTATATGTTTCCCGGAGACGGGTGTGGATGTGGCAGCGCGCGACGATGTTTTGGCTTGCCGGGCGATTTTTGCGGTGCCGCTTAGTAGGCCCCCTGACAATCATACCACCCGGGAGCTAGGAAAGGAGTGAGGCTGGATCTGTGAATCGTGGTAAGATGCCCAGAGTAGGGTGTCTAGGATAGAGCAAAGACTTGGAGGGGATTGGCCAATGGCAATTCTGTATAGAGGCGACTTGCGTGTGTGCGTGTGAGAGATAGATCATGTTCCAGGCATGCTCGAATACATGCTGTCGGCATGCATCCACGCACGCATGCGCAGGCATGCGCAGATGCGTGGATACACCCTGGCACATGCATTCGAGTAGCTGGCTGTGCATGTCTGGTAGGTCGGTGTGTCGGGGAATTCCAATGAAGCACGAGTGATCAAATCAGAGCTTACTGGCACACATGGGTGAGTGTGGTAGCTACGACAAGCAGCCTTCGATGAAGGCGTAGGGTTTGAAGTCAAGTGTTTGCCCCTCCCTTTGTGTACGTAGGGTTGATGGCCAAAGGCTCGAGGTGTCATCTTGCCCAGTACAACCAGTGCAAGACCTGGATGATCTTGCGGATTGTTACCGTTACCACTCTTGCGGCGTCAGGATTTTCTCATTGCTAGCATTGTGCAAAAGTTTGAATTTCCTCGGGGCCGGAGGAATCGTAGGAGCATTGTTGTAGGCTTCTTATTCTCATCGCGGTCCTGATCCTGCGCGCTCGATCCTTGCCCTTTTGCCTTATGCTTCGCTGCGCAGAAGGTGGCGCAGACCTGCAGCAATCAAGTCTCACCTGGATGGTTCGGCAGTTTTTTTTCCTTTGGTCAGGGGCCATACCGGTAGAGTAGTAGAGCAGCACACTAGTTCTGCTTCTGGTTGATCTTGGCTCTCTTGCCAGTCGGAAACACAGCTGCATGGATGGATTAACCATCTGCCGGACCTCTGATTTACCGTGATGGATTGAGCCTGGATGTGCAATGATGGGACACTGTGCCTCACCTTTAGACACCTAAGCCTAATCCTTACACAAACTCAACCAACAAGCCTTTTGCCATAAGGCCTATATCTATCCAACCCAAGCCCCAAAAAGCCTGACCTTCGTGACCTTAAACCGTAATCCGCAAAGCCCGTCAATCACAAAACTGGCAGTTTCAGAGATATGGGACACTCGTATAGAACCGGGTTTAAGGTTCTAGGTGGATATGGCTTTCAAGGTTCGAGGTAAAAGGGGTTCAGGGTTTAGGCTTTGATATGCTTTGATGGTTTAGGGTTTTAGGTTCGGTTGGTTGTCGGTTTTCAGTGAGCCCGATGACTCTGAACCCTGCACGGGTCTTGAATGAATTCTTAAATTCATGAGCAGACGGACCCTTTCGAGAGTCACCACAGGAGGATCCCAGAAGGTGCAGTATATCATAGGGACCCTAAGGGGGGTAGGGGACTAGACTTCCTTAAATAGGCTTTTGTAAGTCCTTATTATAGGCATATAGGTATTTGGCCCCCGACCCCCCTGGGGTCCTTATGACTATAGATTTCGGCGGAGCTTCCTGCCAATCAGCAGGTTCTCGGCATGCTTGGGCCATTGTTCGGAGCTTCATCCACAACGCCCCGCGCCCTGAACCCAGATCAACCGCCAAGAGGCGACCCCCAAGCCGCAAACCCTAAACCCTGGACTCGTAACCTCGCCAGGCTTGTGCTGAAACCACCGGAGCTTTGCATCCTGATATCCGGACGTGACAGCACCTGATGGCCCAAAGAGAAGCGTGCATATGCATTTGCTACGTCAGGGGCTTCTCTGCGGGTGCGGAAGGTGGGAAGCCATTACCAGACCATTACCATTAGTCTCTATATCTTCAACGTTAAAGTGGTTATATGCTCCACAAGCCCGACGCCCTCAAAGCCTTTAGCCCGAACCCGTAGTGCGAAGTTATAAACCCTAACCTTACTTGTTGGTAGCTCGAAGCCGAATATGTGCCAATAAGCCCTAAATCTTTTGGTAAATTGCAGCATTGTCAGCTATGTGTGCTCTAAACTTTGGGATGTCGGGATTCTTTTGGTTTTTGCACCTCAACGAATGCCTAGGCTTGGGACAGGTCACTCCCCACCCTTGGCGGGGCTCCTGATTAAGACAATGAACCCGATCCTAGAGCCTAGAGCAAGGCCTGAGTGCAAAAAGCCGGGTGCAACGGTTCAGCCTGCTCTAACAACTGGGATGTCAAAGTTGACAGGGAGTGCGACATTGTTTCGCTACAGTCCCGAACCGATGTCAGGTTTCTTGAGCATCGCGACTTGCAGCCTAGATGTCCCAAGACATGCTTCAGCTTCTCCGCTGTGGGCATTAGCAGCACCAGCTTTGGCCCAGCTGCGGATTTACGAGCCGAGCATACCGACAGCATGCCACTGTTCTACCCGACATGCGCCCAGAACTCGGACACCCTAAACCCTACAAGCCCTCAACCCGAAACGCTCCCAAGACAATCCCAAGACCCTCTTTCGGGTTTGGGGTTAGAGCGAAGTGGAAAGCCTGTTGCAAAAGGGTTCTAAACCTAGAACTTCCTGGACTCGGACTCGCCGAGTGGCCGAGCCACCCAAGCTCCCATGGCCAGCCCCAGCAAGCGTCAGAAGGTGGATGCGGACACGGACGCTCGAGGCCGGAGCTGAGAGACGCCCTGAAACCCTCCTGAACCCAAAGCCCCTAAGTCCCTAAAGTAAGGTTATGAGTAACTTATATGAGCCATTATAAGCCCCGTTATAACCTGCTTAAATAAGTAAGCCCTCAAGCCCTCAAACCCTACACCCTTAAAGCCGGAAACCCTCTGACCGCGGAGGCCGCAGCTTAGTGACCCTCCAAACCTCGGCGTCTAGCCTCTCGCTGGATCCTGCAGGGGGCTCCTCAGTGTCTGAGTAGCTAAACATTTTGAATTGGGGATAGGGTTTAGGGGTTAAGACGTTCTTTGGGCTTCTAAACGCCCTGAACCCTTGAGCCGAAATCGAAGCCCGAAACCAACTAAGGCTCCATAGCAAGCTTCCGCTTGGCTTCGTCGACGAACCCGCTTTGCTGGGACTCTGCGGTGCACGACCAGAAGGACAGTAAATTGATGAGATATGCATCGCTAGACGAAAAACACCCTCTATGGCCGATAATACAGAGTCTTTTCCAGGACTTGCAACCACAGAGAGCAATGTTCGCTGTTTGATTTTCCAGGTTTGAGCGTGAGCCTTCGTGCTGTGTCATTCACACCGACAGCATGTTTGTTTGGTTGTTTGTGCTGCATTGGTACTTCCCCAAAGCCCTAAAGGTCGTTGCCACATATGTGCATACTTCGCAGTACTATGTCTTATGTTGCAAGCTGAATGCAGGGTCAAAGTTGTGTTTGACATTCACTCGCGGGTTCCTTCATGTTGGCTCGCAGCATATTTGTGCACGCGCCTGGATTTCAGCAGCTGCGTTGTCAGAAGTGTTTCCCGGAATGCGGCAATGCAACAGTGCAACACAGCCGAAGCACAAGCTTACCCCCCGTACACATCCTCACTTCGGAGATGTAAAGGCTCTGTTTCGGAAGCAACCTTTGGTGTTGAACAGGTGGTGAACTTATGACTCATCGCAAGAACCGAATGCTCTAAGTGTTGACATACAGTGTTAACTTCAGATTGTCGTCTAGCGGACAGCAGCAGTAGACATCGGGCAGACGAAGACGCCATGCGACCGCAGTCCGTCCCGTTGTCCAAGAACCCGCGAGTTCCCAAGCTGCAAAGATCACCCCGCAGTAGTTTTCGCTGTTTTCGGATAGCTAATAACTACGCAAGCTCGAAGGACGTGTGTTGAGGAGCGATCTAGTAATCAGGTCGCGTGCAATGCCTCGAAATCCCATATATGCGGATCTGCATCTGCTTCTTCCTCATCAGCTGAGGCTCATCTGGAGCAAAAGCGGCCGCATTCTGTGGCCGCCCCCCGGGCACCCAGGCGAAAACGTCGGCAGCCATCAGGACGCTTCTATTCGGTTTTGCTTTCGTTTTGTCTGCTTTGTTCATGAAACCTGTGTGCAGTACACCCTGAGCCGCCTGTGGATGAGTTCGACGTGGAAAAGACGCTGGGTCCTTGTTCAGATACGCATTGCCCACAATACGCTGGACAATCCAAAATGATATGGCTGGTGTAAGCTTGACTCAAGCTTCCGATCTACCTCGCGAGCGGGCATAGACTTCTAAGCACATGCGAGAGGCAAAGAAACCCAGGATCCTTAAAAATCCAGGCAACCCAGCATCCCTAAATCCTGCACCCTGATCTGAAGGGCTCCAACCCAGGACCCTCTACGGAGATCCTTTGGGGCGCTTCCGCGCGGCGAAGAGTCGCCTTGGCTAAGAAGAGCAGTCTTGGCGATTTGGGCCCAGTCCGTCGGCAACCCCGGGGGGCCTTTGGGGTTTACCTTAAACCAGAAACCCTAAACCCTAAAGTGTGCGAGTGTGAGCGTCGAAACCCGAAAACCGGCCATGCAGGAGGTTAAAAAACTCCAAAGCCCTAAATCCCGAAGCCCTAGAACCTTTGGGGCTTAGCTTGAGCCTTTCACCGGGGTTGGTTTGGGGCTCAAAAAAACCATGTTCAATAAGGGCCAAGAGGCTGCTTTGATGTCAGAGTTGGGGAGCCTTTTACTAGTCGTGCCCAGCAGAGGGTCCAGGTCCTTTGAAAGAGATTCGGAAAGAAGGTAACGTAGGGGCCTAAATAATAACCTATAGTATTGTGCCCGAATAGGGCACTGGAGTCCGATCAGGAAAACCAGGAATACAGTATTGTGTGTCTTTCCTTATTATAATCATAGTATAATGGGCCCCAGGGCCTCACTCTAACTATTAAGGCCCCTGTATTAGTCGGTACCAGATTGCCTTGCCTTGCACGCTCACGCTTGATCCTGTTCTGGCCCGGGAAAAAAGAAGGATAGTATTGGTAAATTTGACATCGGAAATTTTTGCTCAACATATATCTATGTCATGGTCCGCCTCGCTGCAATGCGTGCACGCAAAATTTCGAAGCCCGAAGTCTTAAACCCGAACCGGGAGGGAAAAAAGCCCCTGGCCTCAAACCTTGTTAACCCTGTATCTGAAGGTTCGCTATTCTTTTCCAAAACAGGAGACGTGAAGCACGAGGAGGAGCGCCTGGCAGCCACGCAGGGCCCTTTCCAGAAGCCGCCTCTGGCAAAGTACATGGCCATGAAGCTGCTTGGCATGGGGTCGAGGGCATAGCATTCAGGGTCTAGACTTGGGGTTGTTAGGTTTGTGGTTGTTTCGGCAGTTAAGCGAGCCTGTAGAGATGTCAAAGCTCACAGGCCGTTGCGACTTTGCACAGCTTGTCGAGTGTATTGGTTGAGGCATCAGCAACCCTACCTTGGCTTCGTCTGCGCACTATTGACACAAATGTAGGTGCCTTAACAATTCGAAGAGGGTTTGGGGGTATCTTATACTAGAATCTAGAATTATCACAAGGAACGAGCCCCCAAAACCCTATGCCTTGTTCCAACAAGTTCTGCAACTGCCGCTGATACGGAGAAGCGTGCGAATGAAGGCAAGGACGCTCCTCAATCCGAAGCATCCCCCAAGCCATGAAGAGTCCGAAACCCTGGACCATAGCGGGATGAATTCAGCGGCGCCTGCGATTTGCAAGGAATGATCCACTCCGGAAGAAGTCCTTGAATCTCGGTGGCTGTTCATCTGTAAAGGGACTTCTTGACAGGGCCTCATGTTTTTTGTTTTCGCTGTGATGGCTTTCATAACAGGAAGTTTTATCGTCGTAAGGTCGCTGCTAAAACAAGAGTGTTTATGTTTTCTTGCCCCAGGTGGGAATGATGAAAGTTTTGTGAGATTTCCACGCTTGAGTTCAGGGCTCACAGGTGAGGCTTCAGGCACTCTTGACCTACACCTGTGTACACGAATGCTTTTTGGTTTTCAGGGCTTACGGCTTAGGGGTTGATTAGTGTTCTGTCGGTTTTGCGAGGCCTTTATGCGACACCAAGCCACAGGTGGAAAGTCAAAGAAGAGTTCGCTAGATGGGTGGTTGTCAAAATTATGGTCCCTTTTTGGGTCCCTATTATAATACGGCACTTAATATTTAGGATACCCAGAAAGGGACCATAATTTTGACAACCACCCAGATTGTTTGAGGTACGAGAAGTTCAAGGAGGTCAAGGACGCCAACGACGAGACGGCGCAGGTCCCGATGCCCGCATCGCTAGCCCGCTAAGCCGCTATAAAGCCTAAAGATCCTTGAACACTGTGATCCCTTGAACCCTATATAAAAGTATGTAAACCCTACTTCCATCCGAGGGGAGCGATTTTGGCCCTCTCTGGGTCGGAGTTCAATTTTTCAAAGCTCGAAGGTTCCAGGAGACGCGAAAGCCTGGAGGCCTCAGAGCCCTGGGGGGCTCTGAGGTTGAAAGCCAAGTATCTCCAAGTTGGTTTAGGGTTTAGCGAGGTCTCCTAAGGTGACTGAGGAAGGCTCTGCCAGAGAGCTTCGCTGCCGGCATACACTCCAAGTCCGTGCTTAAAAAGGGTTTAGGATGTGGGGCTGAAGAGCAGCGGAAGAGGCAGTGCTGGCAGTCATCAAGTCCGGTTTCAAAAGGGTGTGGGGACAGAGGCTTTCTTTCTGAGGTCGACCACAGCCCCCGAACAGCCATGAAGATGTCAATAGTCTCTCATTCGTCCGGGTCACCCCTTTTGAGATCGGATATCACCACTTTGAACGAGCAAGAGCATTGCAGGGAATGGCTACTAAGAACAATACTGGTAATGATAAAATACATAGCATTAATAGTACTCTTACGATTGATAATGCTGGTAAAACAATAACAGCAATAATGGTAATGTCTCTTCCAATCCACCAAGAACAAAACAGCACTACTAATAGCAGTCAAAATTATAATAACAAGAACAAAAGCGCAAAGAATGCCCATAGTTGTTTGACTAATAATACTAACAGAGATGGCAAGCACAGAAGAATTCACCTGTAAACCCTCAGTAGCCTTGCTTCGCGATCCGTCAGCCATGCAAGAGGCAAAACAAACAACAGTGATGATGCCTGTTTCAATCCACAGCCTCCGAGATGATGTGCAGGCCATGCGGGCTGACCGTCTCGAGCGTTGGATGCAGGACGCCGCCACGGTTGCCACGACGGCCGGGAGCCCCGAAAGGGGAGGGTTTCAGCTCAATGCCCGCAGGGGCTTGATCCAAACAAGTGTGCCGAAATCCCACTGCGGTGGGGGGGATCCTTGCCTCAGGTGCCCTTGAGACACTCCACTAAGCCAGTGGGAAGGAGCTTCAGTTTTGAGCCTCGCAGCTTAATGTAGGCTTCCACAGACTCAACGTTTTAGGATGTGCCAGCTCCGAGTCACGCTGAGGCTCCTCCTTCAGCCTCAACAGCCGAAGTGCAAGTCCGCAATCTAGCCCTGTTCATAACTATGCTGTTCGTCGTGGTGGTGGTAGCCGTAGCGGTAGCAACAGCCGCCGTAGCTGCAGGCATAGGCATCGTCGCAGTCGTAGTGGTAGCGGTAGCCGAAGGCGTAGGGTTCGGCTGAAGCATAGGACGCGTTCGTAGTTGTATTTGTGGTCGTCGTAGCAGTCGTCGTAGTGACGTAGTCGTGGGGGTCGTGGTGCTTGTGTCGACGTTTGGGCCTTCAGGGTTTTGCTGTCATGATGTGGCTCCCGACAGTTTTCCAAAGCAGGTTTCTTCTTTTTCGGGCATTTATCCAGGTGTAGCAATCACTGCCTGCTTTCACAAGTGCCCTCAAAATTGAGCGTTTTTCTTGGAGCACAATCTGTGTGACTGCATGGTAAAACTTGTGGAGGTTCATTTTCTGAATTTCGACAGGTCCGTGGCGTCCTCCGCATCAATGACGAAGAGACGATCTCAAGGGTGCCTGGCAATCTTGCACCCCCAAAACCTCAGTGCGTGCTGAATCCCAGAACCTGATTCAGTTGAATGTTCGAGCCTCATAGCGAAGCTCAGTCTGAAGCTTTGTAGCTCTAGCGCGGCATACAGATTGAGCATCTGCTGCTCAGATTGCCGTAGTAGTCCCCGACTTCCATGGGAAGGCCGTAGCGTGCGGGATTTGGGGTTTCCCGATGAGCTCGGAGGACTGTGCTGGACCCAAGATTTCACAGGAAAACCTTGGGAAGGCCTTTGTAATATCTGGGAAAACTTCCTTTGAAAGAGCTTTCGGCCCTCAAGCCTTAAAGGAGGTTGCTTTACCTCTGCATTGCCAGTCTCGACCCGCTGCCCTCCGGAGACAGTCGACCGCCGCCGATGCCGTCTTTATGCCGTGAGCTCGGGATCTCTTTGAAGGGCTCTTAGGGTTTTAGGGATCTTTGGCATCTGAGCGCTTAGTTCGCGAGTTTGGCGTTTAGGGCTGGGGTTCATCGGTTATGGGACTAGGGGGCTTAGTATGCGAAGCTCAATGTGTCAATCAGTTGTCTCGTGGTTCAAAAGAAGAAGAAGCCTTAACCACAGAGCCATGACGGTTGGAAGCACGCAGCCAGAGCGAAGCCCAACGCCGAATACTCCAAACGTTCATTCCTGCCCTAGCCCCAACTTCAGACCCTGCAACTGACACCAGAAGTCAACAAGTCCTGTATAAACCCAGAATCATGGGAGTATATTCTGGGTTCTACTATTGATACCAAGAGTTGTGCCGTTGTGGTTGCATGGTCATTTTCAAGGTTGAACCTACACGTGTCCTCCTCGAATAATTGGTGTTTATTCGAGTTTGCTGTTGGGAATTGAGAATGTTGCTTTGACAGATGTCCAGCAGAAAGGATGCGACGGCGCAGAGTTACCATGGCAAGCATCATCCGAAGGCATGCTTTGCTCGAACTTCCCGTTTGAAAATCTGCCCCAACCTGTGAGCTCACCCTGAACCCTAAACCCCAGGCCCTAAAGCCACGCCTGAGGCCCTTGAGGCCCTGGAGGCCCTAGCCTGGCCCCACAACTCAAGCCCCTAAACCCTAAACCCTAAACCCTAAACCCTAAACCCTAACTCAAGCCGACCTTGTGAGGTTGGACAACGTCGATGCCCTTCTGGGTCCGATGGACCCCTCGAAGCAGGGTTTAGGGTTTAAGGTTTGTGTTAAGACTTGAGACCAGAAGCAAACAGGGTTTGTGTTTTAGGGTTTAGGGTGGCATGGCGTAGGACTTCCGGGTTTTGAGGGTGCAGTGTTCTGCCAAGGTCTTGTCCGGTTTTTGTTTGTAGGAGTTTGGGAGTTTAGGATGTCGATCCCAGGAGATTTTGATCTTTATACCCGAAGCTCTTTCTTCAATCTGCACCCGAATCCCTGACCCTTACCTCACCCGTGAACCGCAAGCCCAAAGTCCCTCAGTTCTGAAAGTTTTAACTTATACCTCCTTGGTTTTTGGGCCAGTGAGACTAGAGGCCTCAGCCCTCCGCGAGCACTGAAGCTCTCGGCCCCTGAGCTCCCGAACATGGTGTACCCGAAAGCACCCAAACCTGACGCCTCTTTGAGGACATGCTCAACTTTGCAGGCCCCAAGGGAAGCTGTGAGACGTTTCTTCGGAGCTTGTGGTTGAGGATGTAGGCCATGTGTGGTTTGTGGTCTAGGGTACACACTGTTCACGATTAACAGTTGAACGTAAATCTTGGAGTGATTGTTGAGGCGGGTATTTGAGGATTTCAGATGCTCTTGTTCGGGGATTTGAAGTCGGACGCTAGAAACTGAAGACCCGCCCCTCCATGTCCTGCCTGGAAGCTGGGAGATTCCAACCGTGTTGGATGCTTGGGGCAAGAAGTTGAGGTGTTACAGTGCTAAGGGCATGAAGCATGGTGAAAGTCGGCCCGACACGCCAAAATACTGCCTAAACTCGTGCAGGTTTTGTTTGTATATACCTCGAACATCTTAAGCTCTTGGGACCCTAGTGCTAAAGCCTCGGCCGCAAACCCCAACAACCTTGGGAAATCCTCTGCCGATTCGTTTGTTTGTGCAGGCAACGGGGCAGCTGAAAACAGGGAAGCGAAGCAGCAGGAGCAGGCCGCCTCTCATGGCTTTCCCCTAAACCCTAAACCCTAAACCCTAAACCCTAAACCCTTTGGGTTTTGGGGACGGGTTCGTCCGACCGCGAAACCCTGAAGCCCTATAGTTCATGTAATGACCCTAAAACTTCAAGGCCTTAAGCTCTGAAGCCCTAAACCCCAAACCCCGTAAGCCTCTAAACCCCTCCCAAAACCCTCATTCCGTTCTGTCCCTAAGCACCAAAAGCCTCAAAGTGCTGGAGGCCTAAATAATTACCTATACTTTTTCGGGAGGGTTCCTATACTATATTTGTAGTATAATGGGCCCCACGAAAGCCCCTATATTATAGTATAGTACCCTCATAGATCACCTCAAGCAACCCTTATAGAACCCTTTGAAGGAACCCCCCAACCCCCTAATATGGTGATAAGATAGTTTTATGGGCCCCCCCCCCAGAGGCTCGTCAAGAGCAGATGGCCGAGCTGCAAGCGAAGTACGGCATTCAGTGCCTCAGCTCTTGGGCTCCTCCTAAACGCGAAACCCTCAACCCTAAACCCACCCCCAAACCCTAATCCTCTTTGGCCCGAAAGGAATTCTCCGATAAAGTTGGGCGATAGAAGATTAGCATGGCCCCTGTAGGGATGACACGCACAAATCGAGAAGTGTACCAAGTCAAATCCTCTTTGGCTTTGGTGGATTTGAAAGGGTCGTAGTTTTTGGGGGAAGCTGCAGTTGAGGATGTTGGGAATCTTGGGTCTAGGGAATCTATGGCTTCGATGGTTTTGTCTCAAGTCGTCTTGTTTAAAACACTGGGCGGTAGGGTATTGTAGCTTCTGTGAGATAACTTTGCGGCCGGGAAAGCCCCCATGCCAAAGCTCAATTCATCGCTTGGAATTGGGACACCCTGCCAAAGCCCCGCACCGAGACCTCAAACCCTACAGTCTCAGTCTATGTCCATGTCCATGACTATGCATGCATATCTGTGTCTTCGTTTCAGTTGCATGCATGCACACGTTTGTACTTGGGAGGTTTAAAGTGCACGAATGGGCAACACTTATGCCTGCCTAGCATACATAGCGACAACATGTACACCCGGTACACCTACACGAGGACTCGAGGACTCGCTTAGCCCTCCAGCGAGAACAACAGATACATATGTGTATATGATATGTATATATGCACACTGGCAAGCTTTACATCTGTATGATGAAGCAGGATGGGCTTCAGCAGACCCTTAGCCCGAGCCCAGGAGAGTGGAGCTCCCGAAGGCCATGGTTCAGGGGTTCAGGGGTTCAGGGTTCAGGGTTTAGGGTTTAGGGTTTAGGGTTTAGGGTTTAGGGTTTCAGGGTTTGGGGTTTTAGGGCCGTTCCCCGGCAAGACTTCAAGAGGCCTGGATGCAAAAAGGGTTTGCTCCACACAAGTCCTGGTGCCAAAAGGGTTTATGGAGTCGCTGCAGGCCACTTCTTCCCAAGCACGGAGGGCAGGGAACCCTAAACCCTAACGAGGTCTTTTATCGAGCTTTACCAGGGAAGCCTCGAAACTCTCGGCATCAAGCCGTGCACGACAAATTGGACGTTACGACTGAAGCCCCAATCTTAAACCCTAAAGCTCAAACGTGATAGCTGAAGCTCTCAACCTGCAACCTTGAACCCCTAGCCACCTAGGAAGTACTGGGAGTGCAGGTTTCTTTTTTTATATTCCGGGGCACGAAGATTTTGGAGTCTAGGGGTTCACAGAGGTCCAGAGATTGTTGAGTTCGGATATATACATATACACATAATACATATATCTTTATGTGCTTGGGTGTATATATATATATATATATATATATATGTCTATATCTGTATATATATATATACATATCTATATATATATATATATACATATATGGGCCTGGGGTCTAAAGCACCTGAAACCCTAAGGACCGTGAATCATGAGCCGCATTCCTTCCGCTTTAGGGCTGAGGATCCCGGGGCTTCGAAGCTTATATACAGGTCTACATACATACACATATATGTTTATATACAAACACACATATATACATATATAGTTACTATTCTGTAGTATGCCAAAATCTATTCGAACGGTATGCTGGAATAGCATAGAATAGAACATATGTACTGTAAGGTTTGTGGCTTAAGGTGACAGAATGAAGTATCGTGTGTCTGTGATGCACCTTCTTCTTTCTGCGCACTTGAGGGTGTCTGGAGCGGTAAAGGTGGGCAGCTTGGGGTCACAAGGTCGGTCCTTGACTGAGGTCTAGTTAATTCATGCATCTATTAAGAGCTTGGTCGGCATGGTAAAGGCGGGGGTATGCGAGGAGTTCTGGGTCAGCTTTGGAAGGGTTGCATTCGATGACATGTCTGAAAGCTCAAGGCATAATGCCCTGCATGGGGCTTAGCGCTTTGGGTACCGGGGTCTAGTCAGGGTGCAAAGTTGAGGGGATAGGGCTCACATCTTATACTATAAGAATACAACAAGAATAATACAATAGTGCTGTAAATGTTGTATAGTAATAGTACAATTCCCAGACTGTCCCCGCCAGTGGGGTTGTTCTTCGCGACAGGAGAAGCCCAAGAAGAAGGCGGCACCGTGTACCGACCGGGTCATAGAAGCCCCATGAAGCCCCTTAGCCCTGAACCCTCCAAGTGGAAATAGTAGGATCTTGATTATAAGGATCCCAAGATAAGGTACCCCGAATGTTCGGAAACTCTCATAGACCACCGACATCCTCAATGCTAAGCTGCTACTGCTAAGCCCTCAACTCTACACTTAGGGGTACTTAGAAATATTTTCTAATTTTTGGTTATTTTAATCCCTAAGAGACAGCTAAAATTACAATTTTTGCTAGGGTTCTAAGTTCAATATAGTACATCCAGAACCCCTAGCCTTAAACTCTGGACTCTCAGCCCCGAAAACACGATTGGGGTACAGCTTCTGCAACGGAACTGGTAGATGGTGGAGCAAGAGCAACACTACCATTGATTGCGACTGCCATTCGCCATTCGTACCGCACCCTCAAGGATTTGCATGCATCGAGGTTTGGGGCTTCACCTTCGCAGACTTGCAGGATATGCGTGAGTCAAAAAACCCATACGCGAAAAGCCCACAGCCCAAAAGGACCCTCACCTGTCTTTTGGGGCCGCAGCGAGCAAATCGTACTACCCACCCCCGGGGCTACGATGAGGAGTGCCGAACGCCCAGACCTGGGAGACCCGACCCTGATCCGAAACGCTCATCATTAGGGCCCCAAAAAAGCACAAGCAAAAATTAGGATAGGGATATCCCATGTAAACCCCCTTAGGATCCTTAGCCTAGACCCTCAAATCTTACGGTTTGCTTACGCACCCTGAGCTCGAAACTCGCCCTTGCAAGAAGCTCGCAACCACCTTTTTTGTTATTTGTGGGTGGTTGCTGCAGGAGTCGGGGTTTGGGGTTCATGGCTCAGGTGGAGTTTGGGGTTGATGATTCTACTATAAGAGCTTAAATAACTACCCATACTACTGTGGGGGTTCCTTATTATACTGATAGTTTAAGGGGCCCCGAAGCCCTACTCTAATTATTAGGGCCCCTACATTAGGTTTTGGGTCTTGGCGTGTTTTGGGGTTTGGGTTCTCTTTCGGCAAGGCGCCCCAGACGCCCCAGCAGCTGCAGCAGAAGAAGAAGGACTGTGAGCAGCCCCAGGAGTTGCACTTTACCTTCAGAGGAACCCCTAAAGGAACTGGAACCTTTACGGGTTCTATGAGGTTTATGAAGGTTGGGTATTCGGGTCCGAAAAGCAATGCCCCTGTGTAAACCTATGATTGAAGGAGGAGTTTGTGGGTTGAGGGCCTTAGGGGAGTCTAAGGGCTTTGGGCTTTTGGGGGCCTGCCTCTGTCTCCAACTACTTCCTGCTTTCTGCCTCTCCTTTGGTGTTTGTTTGGGGTTTGGGCTGCACGTACCGCAGTTATGCAAGCTGTAACAGCAAGAGCCCTAGGAAAGCAGCCATAGAACGTCCCAAGGCTTAGATTAGAATCGCAGAACCTTCATTGAAGAGCTCCTTGAAAATCGTGGGCAAGCTCCCAGATCTTCCACATCGCAGGTCTTTTTTCCACAGCTTCGGGCTCCTTCTCTTAGAGTCCCTCCGGTGCCATTCCCAAAACACAAAGCTGCTACGCCCGTTTCAGACCCTAAGCCGTTCAACAGCCATGGACCCTAAACTAAACCTTAATATCCTAAACCCTCTCGTCTGGCTCGTCCGACTTGCGAGAGCGTAAACTCCTAAAACCTTAGGCTGTACATGTTGGGCAGGAGGAGGTCATCGTGTTCGATCAGCCGTTGTCTGTGGCAGTGGGCCCCCTGTCCGACATTGGTGTAGCATCCTCGAGTTGTCCATGCATCGGCTATCGAGCTTTCTTGGAACAGACGCTTCGTAGTTGAGCAGAAGTAATTCCAACAAGGTTTTGACGTCGATGGCAGTTGAAGTCCGAAGACGCTCAATAATCTCAGCTGCAGAGGATGAACGACACGTGCTGTCAGCGGAGGGCTTCCGGCTTATATACTCCAGGAATCCGAAGTGGTGCGCATTTCGCAGGCTATTGTCGAGAATTCCTGTGCAGCACCTGGCTTGGCTTGTGGGTTAGTTTTGGCGGTTCCTTACTATAGTCATAATATACTGTAACCCAACAAAACCCTATTCTAATTAAGGCCCCTATATTATCCCCTCAAGCCTGAAGTCTAGGGTGCGGAGGATCTCGGAGCCTTTCTGCCCCTGCTTGAGGCGAGTTTGATCGCTGGATGCGGAAGTATCTGCGGCGCTTGAATGTCAGCTTCAAAGGAATGACCACGGGGCGCGTGAGCGTCGTCGAGTAAGTTTTGTGGGGAGCTGCTGAAGACCTGTTGGCTTATCGTCTCTCGTTTGGCGCCTGGGGTTTCTTGGAGGTTCAGAGCTCAGACTTTGGCGGTGAGTATGACGAATCTCATTGGTTAGGCAAGAATCAACAAAGCTTCCTAAACTTCCTAGATTCCTAAACCTTTAACCCCCCAAACCCCAAACCCTATTTTCTAGTGCCTTTATATAGATCCGTTAACGGAGCAAAGTTTAGGTCCATGTCATGGGCTTTCCCCAAGTGCAACTACTCGAGGTCCGTCAGCATTTTGCCGGCCTTGGTGTTTTTAGGGGTTCAGGGGCTTCGGGGTTTAGGGGGTTAGGGTTTATGGTTTAGGGCTTAGGATTTAGCGGCTTTGGGGTTTAGGGGTTAGTTAGGGTCTCGGGTTTAGGGCTTAGGGCTTAGGGGGTTTAGGGTTTGAGGCGATTGCACAAGTCCTGATGCAAAAAGGGTTTAGGGTGGGTTGAGGGCTCTGCGGTCAGTATCTGTTTGGATAGGGTCGCATTTTTTCCCTCGGTCGGGAGCATAGGGTCCTTCAGCAGCGACTTCGACTGTACAGACGTGCATGATACTGCGGATTCCCAAACCTGGGATGCCGAAGCCGTGAGGTATCCACAACTAGAGTCGATTCGCTGAAGCTCATAGGAAGCTACACTGGTGTCAGTTTCCTTTTTTGGCCGATGGGTGTTAGCATGTTTTGGCAGTGATTGGGGTTTCAGGTGTGGGGTCGTATCGCGGAATTCAAGAACCTACTTCTGGCTTCGAGGAGCATCTGGGTTGGGGTTCAGTTTTGCCAGTAGGAGGTGCAGGCCTGCGAAGCATGTCCTGCGTCCGGATGGCAGCCAAAGACGAGTGCTGCAATTCGAGCATTGCCAGGTGGCACTGAAACGGTCAGGCCGTTGGCTAACTTCCGCAGCTCTGTTTGAGTTTGCAAATGCATGTTCTCTTTGAGAGGTGTAGGGCAGGAAGACCAAAATGGAAAATGCCCCCGGACGCACGCTGCAATACGGGGTTAAAGAGGGCTTCGGGAGCACTGGCTTAGTGGTTGAGAGCTCAGGGCCCTGGATTCGGGAAGGGTCCGACTTCGCCCAAGGCTTTTTCAAGCTCTTGGGGCTTAGGGCTTTCGTGTCTGGGGTAGCTGGAGCGGAGCCTCCTTACACACGTGTTGGGGGGGCTGCGGTTCCATACCGGTTTCGCGAAGCTTGGTGGGTCATGAGTACCTGATGCTTTGACTAACCTTATCGTCAGCAATGCTGAGTTGCAGCTGCCTCCTGAGTCACCAAGAAAGCCCCAGAGCAGAATCAGAAACGGTGAGTAGTCCCAACCCTAAACCCTAAACCCACTCGTAGTATTGACAACTTTCTCCCTAAACCTACGGGTCGAGAGGACCAACTTCCCCTCGAACCTAACGTTCCGTGGGTTTAGGGTTGATGAGGCTCCTGATCATGATTTGGCCAACACTCCTTAAGTTACTTGCGGCCATGTGCAAGATTATGGACTCTTTGTTAACTCTTGGTTTTCGCGATGGGGTCAAGGCTCCACATCCTAAATCCGAAAGCCTTACGCACGGCTAAACCTCCAAGCCCGGGGGCGCCTGAGCCATGGACTAGACGGGGAGATGTTATGACAATAGACTAGTAGTTTAAAGACTTAATCATGCAGAGACGATTACTGTGGTCACCACAAGCAGGGATTGCCACACACGTGTTTGTTATACGAGGGCTTGGGGGTTTGAGAGTTTGGGGTTTCTGGGTCCAGGATTTCGACGGTTTCGGGGGCATGAGTTTACAGTAGGGGTCTGGACTGTTAAACACGTCAAGTTCACAAGTTTTGGGTTTGAGAGGTTACAGGAGGGTTCAGGTAGCCTGTTGTTGTTCGGGATCTTCGGCTGACAAGAGAGAGGATTCGGCTTCTTCTTCGGGACTGCACTTACAACGCCATCCTGTTCGTGTCTACTTTGGGTGAGTGTCCTAGGTACGGACATTTGTGACAACTGGGCTTCGTGCTTACGCTCAAACTTTTCAAGCTACCCTCCAGATGTCGACAGGTCCGCAGAGTTAAGGCTGGGTGCAAAAGGCCCCCGATCCGAAAGCTAGCCGCCTAAGCCCCAAGCCCTAACCCCTAAGCCACTCCGAAACCCCGAAACCCTTAGACCGAAACCACTAAACCCCTGAACCCTTAAACCCTGAAGCCCTTAAACCCTAAGCCACTAAACCCCTATATATAGATCCCCAAACCCCTAAAGCCCTAAAAGCCCCTCCGAGACAGGATCCTTCAGATTCTGCTCCGCGGCCCCTGGGTCACTTCCTGTGCTTTTTGGCTGAGTCTTAAGGGGGTTTAGGGTTCAGGGGTTTAGGGGTTCCCCCTTTTAAAGGGTTTGGGGTTTAGGGTTGAGGTAAAATCAGGTTTTAGAGAGAGAGAGAGAGAGGGTTGGTTTAGGGGTTTGGGGGTTTAGGGGTCTTTGGTTCAGGGTTTAGTGTCTACGACAGGGTTTCAATGGCTTGCCTGTACTCCATTAATGGGGAATCTGGAGAAGTTTATGGGCAGTGAGTGGGGCTGTAAAGGGAAAGAAATGGTGTTTATCAGGGTAATTTAGAATTCTTATCGGGACCCCTTGGCTGCCTGAATCTACCATTCATGGTTTGAGGCATTTAGGCTTTTGATGTTGGCATTTCCTGCCATGAGCTTTTGGGAGAATGGGTTTCGCTGGCAATTTGATGTGCATGTCAAAGTCATTCCTTGGTTGGCGCGCTAAAGCAGCGAAGAGTTAACCCTAAACCCTAAACTGCTAAAGCAGCGAAGAGTTCAACCCGACCCCTGAGCCGGCCTAAAACTGCCGGGGTCAAACGCCACCTCATCTTCAGTCTATGGGTTTTTCCAGTATAGTTTCCAGGCCCCCGTCGTGGACCCGTATAGAACACCCCCGGACGGTATGAAGCTTGGCAAAACCCTCAACCCTAAACTCCTAAATCCTTGATGGTCAACGCATCTGAGTCTTGAGTTCCTGTTCTGACCTTTGCAAACCCTGCCATGCGTGCTCGTCCTTGCGAAGTAGGAGGCAAAAACCCCTAAACCCTAAACGCAACCCCTGCCGCTGCAGGTCTGGATCGATGGGGCCCGCCCTCCGAAACCGAGCTTGCCAACGGCATGCCCTACCACGGCGAAGCCTCAACAGCCCGCTGCTCACCGGTCCCTAGCAAGTTTTGGGTTTCGGGTTTGTAGGGTTTGGGGTTAAAGGTTTATGGGTTTAGGGTTTGGGGTTTAGGGTTGAAGGGTAAATATGGAGGTTTTCGGATTTTGCTCCCCTAAGACACCCAGAACACGAGCTGTGCAGTTTCGGAGCCCTAGACCCGAACCCCCCCCTGTGCCTGAACATCCCTGATGCCTTAACTTGTACATGTCATACGTCTATAAATTTAAATATGGATCACAAACCCCTTAAACCTAGCTCCGATTTGCGGTTGCCGAACCCATAGCTTGGTCATGGTAGTTTTTTTCACAAATGCCTTTGTAATGGTAGCTTACAGTTGTCACCGAGGCACTGCAATATCCCACAAAATGCCGATAAGACCCTTCTTCTTGACTGACCCCAAAACCCTAAATCTCAGCAAAAGGTCCGGTGAAAACAGACCCTCAACCCCACACCCTAAACCCTAAACCCTACAACCCCAAGGCCAAAAAATCAAAGAACTTGAGGCTGGGATGTGCAGCCGGAGGGGCCGGATGGTGAGGGCCTTCGTGCCTCGATCCGAGGATTGGGGTCTAATCCAGACCCGCGAGGATCCAACAGTAGATCCCCCAGTTCGGGACCCTAACTCCTGAAGGGTACTCTATGGGAGCCCTGTGAAGGGATCTACTGTCTAGATCCTACCGGTTCGGGATGTGGGCCAGATTCCGTAAGCTTAAATGGGTTACATTGGCTTTCAATAGTGCTGCGTGAGGTTTATAAGAGGGCTTTTGATGAGTTCTCAATTCTTTACAGGGTTTCACAGGGTGGAATGGGCGTGAATGATTGGACTTGGGCTTGGAGGGTTGGGGCGAACTGGAAGCAATGGCACGGGGGCACTGTACGGGACTATGTGATAGTGGAATGTAGGACTATTCTATCAGAACTTCAGTTTGGGGCTACAGCTGACAAGGCTTATGCTGGGCTTTTGTCGGGGAGCTCAAACCTTAGGGCGGTCTTTGGTTTTTCGACTCAGGTCCTTCGTCCTCCGTCCGACATTTTTCCTGTCGATTCGGGCATGTCTGGTCGGACAACAGGGGCCTTCTCTGGTTTTCTATTCCATGATACAGCGGGGGTTGGAATAGTTAGCAAGCGTATTCGCCGAGAGCAGACACGGCCTCGCTGTCTCGATCTTAACTTTCAGAGCTTCCCGGTTTCCATAAGGGTTCAGGAGGCTTATAAGGGCTTGGCGGGAGTTCAGAGCATAGGATTCAGGGGGCAGGGTCTTTGCAGCCTTCATCCCTTTTTGAACTACAGAGCTTATATGTAGGATTTGAGCAGTTAGCAATAGTATCCCCTTACACTACGTACATGACTGTATTGCAACCTACCCGAAAACCCGACTGTAGTCGAGTTGTTAAGGCCGTTTTGTTCCCCTTGAGACCCCAAACCCTAAACCCTGAAACCGTCGGCGCCCTAAACCCTAAACCCTAAGCTCCAAACCCAAAGCCCTAAACCCTGAACCCCCAAACCCAAACCCTAAACCCCTAACCCCCCGCTCTGAGGCCTCTCGGCCAAGCTGCCTCTCGCCGGCCTCTCTGCAAAGCGGCGCGCGCGGCTCCTCGAAGTGACGGGTGCACTTGCCGACAAGGCGAATGGGCCCTGAAGGGGCCTTTTAAAGGTCTTTAAGCGGTTTAAGAGAGGTTTAGGGGTTTAGGGTAAGGCCTTAGGGCTAAGATGGGGCCTTTTTCCGGTTTTGAAACGGTATCAAAGGGGTTTGGGCAACACAGGGCTGAGGGGATGAGGGATGAAAAGCCCTGAGGGGAACCATGGATTCCCTTGTGGATCACCAGATAGGACCTTTTACCCTATACCAGACCCAGCGCAGGCAGCAGTGGCTGTCTTTGAGGATGAGGTCCAGAACGATGCGAAGCTGGGTCGCATGCACCTTCGATGCTTTAGAGTTTGGTTCCGAAGGTTCGCCTCGGGTTTTTCCATAGGCTGTATCAGGGTTTAGGACTTAGGAAAGGGTATGCATCAGCGCTGCATGTTGGCCTCAGCCAAAATCACATGGTGTGGTTTGCCTAGACTTGGGCCCCGTAGAAAATTTAGGGTACCATTCTTTGGTCCGAAAGCCAGTGATAAAGGTACAACATGGTGCAACATCCGAGCATTGCGCCTCCCTTCTTGACGCGCCACGCGGCTGAAAAGGTCCCTTCTTAGATCTTTGGTGTTCCAGGGAAGATGTCATATCATCGGGCTCCTACTCGAAACTTAGACCTTAAGCTGAATTTTAAACTCGCAGCCGCAATATAGGGGCCTTATAATCACCTATACTATACTATTTTGGGGGTTCCTTAATTCAAGCATAGTATAATGGGCTCCAAACCCTCGGCCCCTAAACCGGTCCTTCCTGCCGTATGCCTGCGACCCCAGTCCAGTTCTCAGGAGAGACTCGGGTGGATTGCAATGGCCTCCGTGGCTTCACGCAGTGTGCACGCGAAGCTCGGTTTCCATGCAGGACTTACTTTCAGTTACCATTACCATAGTAGGGAAACCTTTTTAAATGAGTATAGACTATAGATCCCGATTATGATAGCTTTAATTACTTGAATTAATTACTGAACTTCAGGAAGCGGTATCAGCGCTGTCCTGGGCGACACCGATGAAGTTTCCGGAAGCTCGGGCGAGTCTTGGCCAATCTTAGAAACCCTATTCCATGGCATTCATCGAGTTTCATAAACGTTTGTACGGCCTTACAAGAGGTTTCGGCTTGTTGGGCTCTCGGGACTCTATGTACTACAGAGGCCTAAAGTATTACACTCTGTTACGAGTACTGTTTTTTGAGGTTCTTTGTCTGTCCTTCGTAACAGAGACCGAGGAGCAGCACCAGAGATGCCAGGCAGATGACTGGGGGACCGGATGACGTGTTCAGCTATGAGGTCAGAGATTCTCAAAATGAGCGGCCCAAGCCCCAAACCCCTTATACCCCAAGCCCTAAAACCCTAAACCCTAAACCCTTCCCCTTTTTCAAGACCCAACGCATGGAAGCGCCAAACCCAAATTCCGAAATCTGAGCAAGTGGAGTCTCCAAGCCCATTCAGAAACCTGCAGGTGGATCCTTCCTGCTCCCACGGCTGCTGGGTCTTTTTCAGGCAGGAACTTCTTGTAAGGGCCTCAAGTTCTTTAACAAGGCGCTTATCCAGGGGTTTACGGCAGTTGGTTCAAAGTGAATAAGATTTTTTTGGTAACTTTAAGCTTAAGTCTTTTGACTTAAAAAGAGCCGTTGCACCTGAGCCCCAAAGCCCCAAAACCCCTAAACCCGTAAACCTGTATAGCCACTAGCCCAGACTCGTCTGGTCCGAGTGAAGCCAAATCGGCCCAGGCCCTTTCCGAAACATCCAAAGATAGTACTAGTGTATTGCATGGCACTGACATATGGCAACATAGGTCTTTGTTGTGGTGGCTCTCCTAGTATCTTGCTATTACATGGGTTATAGGTTCCCCATGCTCTCTAGTACCCTGGTAAAGGGGTCCGGGCAGGGTTGCAGCCGAGGCTGGGTCACCTCCTATACGGCCGAACAAAAGCTTCTTCTGGGCTACGTCTGGCCACGAGCCCACTATCCCTGGGTGTCCCTGTGGTGCAGTTCTGCCGGAGAGGACGGGGGTGTTCCTTCGAAGTTAGGTTTCACTGTTAGTTTCAACCGAAGGGTTCCTGAACATCTTACTGCCTTGTCTTAGTGGTTAGCTACAGGGGTCGACGCTGGTTGTTTTAGGTTATAATGACTCTACAGTACAACAAGATACCACCGCGAAAAGTACGATCAGCAGTCAAACCAATCCTACATCCCAGCGAGAAGTCCAAGACAGAGAGAGAGAGAGAGAGAGAGAGAACCCTAAACCTCTATTCCTGGGAGAAGAAGAGAGGGAGAGAGAGAGAGAGAGAGTGTGTGTGTGTGTGTGTGTGTGTGTGAAAAATTCAACAGTACAAATCAATCCTAGGACACCAAGATCAATCACTTTCCCCAGTCACGCAGATGCAGACATTCCTTCGTAGCATCAAGCCTTGATCCAGTCTTGAGCCAATGCCATTCGGCATCGTAGCATTCGTAAATGCATCATGACATTAAGGTGCATCATTGGGCTCGTGTCATTTAAGAGAGAGAGAGAGAGAGAGAGAGAGAGAGAGAGAGAGAGAGAGAGAGAGAGAGAGAGAGTGCGAGCGACTGTGAGGCCACGGCGCTGGTGTAGGTTAGGACAGCATAGCCCTCCGGGGGGGTTAGGGGGTTTTTGCGCTCCTCTCGGAGAAAAAGACAGAGGCTTTGACTTCAATCGTAAAGCCTGAAAATCTGAAGTTTTAATACCCCAAAGCCCAAAGCCTAATCCTAATCGTCAAGCCTCTGCCTTTTGAGGGAACGCTTGTGGAACCCTATTCTGCTTGTTACGGCCCATATACTAACAGCTACCCGCCCGAAACCTTAAACCCTCAACCATACTCTGCTTATTAAGGCCCAAATTCGAGCAGCTAGCAGCCCTAAGCCCTAAGCCCTAAACCCAAGACCATATTCTACCTCTTAAGGCCGATAATTTGCCCAAAAACCCTAAACTCTTTTCTGCTCCTTAAGGCCGATTTACTAGCAGCCCCTCTACCGCGCCAGGCTCCGAAGGCTAGGGGCCTGGAGTTCGGGACGACGGGTCTCCACCAGCCCTTTCCGGCGGCTTGGATCTTCGGGGGCCTTTGCTAGACTTCAGGGCTTTCGGAGTTTGGGGGTTTAGTTTCGGGTGAAAACCCAGCAGAGGCTTTGCAGGCTGGATGCAAAAAAAGTGTCGGGTGAAAGGCAAAAAGGGGCTTAGGGTTCAGGGCTTTCTGCGGTTTTGGAGTTAGGGCAGGGAGAGAGATTCCAGCAGCCCGGGATCTTCTTGCTGGGACTTTCGTCTTCTTTGGTTGTCGACTCATTGGTTTCTTTTTAGGTGCCGGCAGCAGGCAGTAAGATCCAGGAGGGGCTCGAGGTTTTCAAAGGGCTTGGTTGATCAGGCGGACATGGTGTGTTCTTACCAGTTCTGGCTGGAATATGCCACACGATGCCATCTTTTTCCTGCGTCTTCCTTTTACGTCAATTCATACCACGACTTGGACGACCTGCAGTTACGTTGGCTGGGTTCGCTTGGCGCCGCGCCTGGTCGTCCCCATCCCTTCACTATGTGTTGTGGGTCGAACAATGTTTTTATTCTCTTTGTATGCTAGTCATCATGTCTTACCTACGCTACCTCGTGGCTCAAGTATGAAAAAGGATTCGTGCGTCCTGCTGTTAACAATAGGTTATCAGCCGTAGCTTGTATAGCTCTTCGTAGTGCAATGGACACCACAGCTCCAACAAATCCTGCAGGTGTGCCTATCTCCGAACTAGGTGATGACGACACGGAGTCCGCCCGCTCGAGATCGAATCTGGGCGCAGAGCTTCCGGTTGTCACCGCCCGGGAGGGTCGGGTAGCTCTCACTGAGCAGACGCTTCGTTCACATGTTGGGTCCCTCGGACCTCAACCAGCATATGTACCATCACGAGCGTCGCTGACACATCAGCCCTCACCCACAGTCGTAGGCTATTCTCCGGCGCCTCCAACGCACACCTCCGTCCCAACTGTTGTGAATCAGTTGTATCAGCATCAGCAAAACGTTCTGATCAGTGCGGATCCGGCACTGATAATGGACACAGCAAATGCCAGACATGCTGAAGCCGTTCGTCACATCCAAAGCGAAAACAGGGAGCAGATGCTTGCTTTGGAAACAGGTGCCATGAGTCAAGTCGCTCAGCTGAGGCTTGAGCATGCACAGTTGCAATCAAAAGCCAGAGCCTTCGAAGAACAGGCTAATCAAAACCTCCATGCTGGTCGGCAGGCCGTAGCCCAATACCAGATTGAGGCTGAAGCAGCTGCTGCTGAAGCTGAGCAGCTAAGGCAGCGCCTCTTATCCGCTGAACAGACAGCAGCGAATGTTGTCGCCCAGGTGGAAACCGAGGCTAATCGCAGGCTGCAGGCTAATCAAGCCGACGTGTCAGCTCGTGACAACGAGCTCTCTCGCCTTAAAGGTGAGATGCAAGAGATGATGAGGATTCAAGCCCTCAACATGGAGATGCTGCAAAAGGACAATGCCGAGCTAAGAACACGCTTGGCGGAAGCCAAAGCTGACCCATTGGGCAATGAACCGGAACAGGCCGGGCCTCCTGGTCTAGGACCCTTTCCGATCCATACTCCTCCTGGCGAACCACATGAAGTGCCTGAAAAGAGCGGTAAGAAGGAGAAAAAGAGCAAGAAATCCAAAAAGCACAAGAAAGATGATTCGTCAGATTCATCGTCTTCTTCCATCGACAACAAGATCCTTCTCAAGATGCTTAAGAAGATGGTGAAATCTAAGAAGTCTGACAAAGAGGATGATGATGAAGAGAAGGGTTCCTCGAGTACCAAACCCAAGGTCAAAGAGGCTGAGAAAGTCGTGTTTCCCAAGTTTCCCCAGCCTGAGCAGTACCGAAACTGGCGCATTAGGGTCCGCGAAGCCATTGTCGCCGCATCGGATTCGCCTGACAAGGCGCACGCCTGGCTCAGTAAGGTCTGGGAGAAGGACGCCGACGAGAAGGAGCTTCGCGACCCGGAGGGGTTTAGCACCTTGGATGCCAAGATCCTTTCTGGGCTCACCAATATCCTTGAGGGTGATTTCGCTAGACAGACTGATACCTTCAAGGAAACCGAAGCTCACGCCGGAAGGCTGGTGAGAGGAAGACAGTTGTTGTGTCGTCTTCACAACCACTTTGCTACCAATGCACTCCATGGCTCGGTGTATGACATGGAGGACCTGATGAATTGCATCATGGTCAACGAAAACCTCACCACCTTCATTAGAAACTGGGATACGGTGCTCTCTGGGATTCCCAATCCTCCAGACAACAGCGTGCTTGAACCCCTGTTCCATAGACAGGTGAAGAAGTGCAAGGAAATCGATCACGACATCCAGGTCTATGAACGCGCACTGGAAGGTAGCGAGCAAAGGTCCTATCAGTTCCTGTATAACGCGGTTGCTAATCATCTGAAACGCAAGCGATTGCAGAAGAACCGCGAGCGCATTGCTCGGCAAACAGGTGTACCTACTACGCCTGCTGCCGCACCGGCCCCCAAGCGTATTCCCAAAGGGTATTGCGTTGATTGGGTCAAGACCGGAAGTTGCAAGAGAGACAATTGCCCGTACAAGCACCAACAGCCTAGGGGGCGTTCTCACACTCCTGCCGGAGGTCGTACGCCTACTAGGACCCCTAGCCCGGGAGGGAAAGGTAAAGGCAAAAAGCAGGAATGCAAATTCTTCAAGCAAGGGGTTTGCAATCGTGGAGATAAGTGTAACTTCCTCCGCAACGGCCAACCTGCCGCAGCCGCCCCGGGCAGCTCAGGTGCACGAGCGAGCAGCAGCGAGAAGAAGGAAAAGAAGCACAAGAAGAAAGAGAAGAAAAGTGGTAAGGGCCGCAAAGGCTCCAGATCTAGCTCCAAGAGCTCTTCAAAGAGCGGCAGCCGAAAATCAAGTAAGTCTAGCCAAGGCTCGAAGGGTTCGCGTGGCTCAGGTCGTAAGGGTGGTGCGCCCTCCGTTCCCGCTGCAGTTTGCTTATTGGGAGCAATGTTGGCTGGCTCAGCAGCCCAAGCCGATGCATTCACATTCCGGAAGGATATGTTGAGCAATGCCGACGTTTGCACCCCGCACTATCATGTCGCACTGGCCGCAGTGTCATTCAATGACACTACTGAAAGTTTCACATACCAGATTCCAAAAGGTAATGGCCTCTACCCCCTCGATGATCGCAATAAGCCAAGGGAGTATAGCCAAGTATATCCCGCCAACAGCCATTGGAAAGCCGATCCTGATTCCGTGAAGGAAGCTCAGGTAACCGCTAAGATGTTGCAAGCTGTTGTCAGTGATGAGGTCAAGGGCTGTAGACCGCAGTGCAAGTTCAAGTGCAACACTGAGTTTGGAAGCAAACATTGCATTCCGAATGGTTTGAAGTTCAACTGTGCCGCACCCGCCAGCAGCAAATCGCCGTGTTTGTGCATTGAATGGATTGCTGATACTGGCAGTGCACAAGATCTCATCGCCCAGCGGGAGCTTGGGCAGGCGAAGGCTTACGAGTCACCTGCGCCCATTCAAATGATGACTGCAAATGGGCCAAACTCCGCTTCAGAACAGTGTGATGTTTCTGTTGACTCCATTGGGATTGAGGTCAAGCCATATGTTCTTCCTGACACCCCGTCTGTCCTTTCAATAGGACAACGATGCATGGAAGAGGGATTCGATTTCATCTGGAGGGCTAATTCACGACCGTACCTTAAGACTCCCGAAGGGAAGAAGGTCTACATGGACGTTAAAGATAATGTGCCGTACTTGAAGTCCTGGCATGAAAACATCAGCGTCCCTGCGCGTCGGGCCTCGTCCGGTCCTAGTAAGACGCAGATCATTGAAAGCCCCTCCGCGGCCGGAAGGCCAGCGCCGGAAGAGTCATCCGAGGCTATCGCAAAGAAGCTTCGAGAGTCTGGCGACTTCTCACATGCATCATGTTACTCCTTGTTAAACAAGGTAGCTTTCCAGGCCTCTAAGAAGCAGAGGTCTATCATCGCCAAGGATCCAAAGTCCTCTAAGAAGAAGTCCGAGTATGTTGTGCTTGGAGCCTTCTCGCATGGCGGGATGCAAGGCATCACTAACCGCAGTCACCAAAACAAGGAGCTGATGAAGTTCCTTAATGAGTATCTGAAACATCATGGTGCTAAAGGCCCCAGCTCTTCACTGTGCATCAATCACGGGTCCAGCGTCAAGGTGCATAAAGATGCTCACAACCATCGTGAACATAAGAACAACACTATGTGTTTGGGTGACTTCGAGGGAGGCGAGCTTTGGATTCATGATGAAGAAATCAGCAGGGAGAACAAAGACTATGCTTCTGTTCGCATGCCTGACGGCAGTAAGCTGAAAGGCAAAGTTCACAAGTCCAAGCATCGTATGCTTACGTTTGATCCCAAGACGTACCACTGCGTCCGTCCCTGGAAGGGTGACAGATGGAGCATCACATCGTATGTGAATCGTGCTGTGCACAAGCTTGACGCTACGCAGCTTGCGAGACTCAAAGAGTATGGTTTTAACGTGCCATCTAAGGTCTCAGCTCCGTCTTTGATCGAACCCGGTGATGAGGAAACTTCCTTGTATGACCTTGTTGCCGGAACACCTCCAGTTGAGAAAGGGGTCGAGTTACGTGCGAAGCCCAAGGTCAAGACTAAGGGTAAGCCTGAAAAAGAAAAGAAAGTTGAACCACCCAAAGAACCTGATCCTCCATCTACCTCGAAAGGAAGTGGTCATGATGACGAAGATGATATGGATTACCTCGGTCGTATCCTTGAGGAGGAAGGTTCTGATCTGGAAGATATGCCTAAGGATGATCCGGGTGCAGCTCGCACTTCTGACGGAGCAGCTGTCGCCCCAGATGGGGATTCCGAGGGCGATGGGAAGAAGAGAAAACGGGGTATAGAAGTCCTGAAAGCTGAAGCCAAGTCGCTGCATCATATGATGTCGCATCAGCCGAAGAATCCGTTCTGTGATATTTGTCAAAGGGCTAAGATGTACAAACCTCCTTCATATGCGACTGGAGGGGTGCGTACTATTGAAGCCAAAGACTTTGGTGACCATGTTACAGCAGACCACATCGTGCTCTATCGGGACAAGGACACCATCATAGAGGACTCCCGGCTGGCGCTGGTGATTAAGGACGTTGCAACAGGTTTTTGCTATGCCTACCCCTCAGCTCTCAAGTCAGCTGAAGAATGCACCGTTGCACTTCAGCACTTCACGTCTCCAAAGGATGAAGTGAAGAACTTCTTCTACAGTGATCGCGCTCCAGAACTCAAGACCGCCGCAAAAACTATGAAGTGGCGTCATGAGAAGTCTAAGGCCTACTTGCATCAGTCAAATGCGATTGCCGAAAGGCAAGTCCGGTCTGTGACCGAAGGCACTCGAACCAACCTTCTGCAGGCTGGCGTCTCGCATGTGTATTGGCCTTATGCGTTGGAGCACTCGTGCACCGCATTCAACATCAGCCATGTGCATGAGGCGAAATACACGCCCTGGTTCAAAAGATTCGGTGATAAGTTCCCGGGAGAGCTTATTCCGTTTGGGTGTAGAATCGATTACTGGGTTGGTCCCAAACCTACTCGCAAGAACCGAGAACGTTTCGCTCCTACCTCCGAACCTGGTGTTTTCCTTGGTTATAGGTTTCAACCTGGGATGAAATGGCGCAAAGAAATCGTGGTGTTACCTTTGAAGGAACTGAACCGTAACGATTTTCATGAGTGCCTGACTCCCATCAGTGCCTACCAATTCAAGGTTCCGGGGGGAGACTTCACGTTTCCTATGAAGGAGAGGTACGAGCGCATTCAGGCCGGATTCTCGTCCGAGGCCGTTGAGGGCCCTGTGTCCCAATCTCTCGAAAACCAGGATGCCGAAGCACAGGATGAGCAAGTCGGCGATGATGCCGCTCCTCCTATCGCTGACCTGGCGGTCAAGCCCCCTGAAGTCATCGATCCCAAAACTGGCAAGATTGTCCCTTTACCGGAAGGTGAAAGGTTCTATGATTCAGGTGGCGTTATTGGCCGAAGATACGGGGGGACGAGGAAACCTGATTCCATACCTAGTTCTATCTGGGTTAACTTGTCCAAGAGACAGAAAGAGAAAGCCATTGATGATGAAGCACGAAAGATTGCTCTTGCCGAGCTGGACGAAGAAGTTGGTGGCTCAGCAAGTAGTAGTGCTAAGCCTTCTGCCGCCGCATTGCCTGATAAAGACTGTTGGAAGATAGATGGGAACAAGCTCACTAGGTTCCACTTTGTTCCTAGAAGAGAGCTCTTCTCACCTGATCTCACCGATTGTCCGGTTGACCTTAAGCAAATTGGCAAGGTCCGCAACTCGGTTATCTTCCCAGTCGGTGGCGTTGATGTCGTCAACGATCAGGACGAATGGCGCAACGTTCGGAGGCGTAATAAGAAAACATCGTTCAAGTGGATCGGTAAAACCGAGTTTATAATCACCCCACAAGTTCCTGCCTCTGGCGAGGTCAGCGGGTCACGCCCCGAGTTTCCCGCGATGCCAGTATCGCTCGACGGAAGTCCTGAGCATAGAGAAAAGAGTTTGCCTAACTGCCCCACGTCGCTCGAAGAGATCAACGAGCTTATGGCTATGGTCGCCAGGCCGGTGGGCAGAAAGGAGATTCTTAGCAATCCCAAGGCCCAAGCTGCGTTAGATGTTGAGTGGAACAAGCTCATGCAGAAGAAGGCTTGGGACATGGCTTCTGTTCGGGAATGGGAAGAGGTTTCTAAAGAAGCTAAGAAGAAGGGTAAGAAGGCCCATGTGGGGAAGGTGTTCGAAATTTGCGTGGAAAAGGGAGGTGAATTGCCTGCTAATGATCCTTTGAGGAAGTTCAAGGGAAGGACGGTTTTTCAGGGTAATAATGTGCGCGATGAAAATTCCGATTCCGCACTTTTCTCTGAGTTGGGGTCCAGCCCCGCAACCATGGAAGCAGGAAAGGCACTTGACGCCTATGGTCACACTCCTGGAAATGAGTGTCAACAGGCCGATGGAAACCAGGCCTACACCCAAACTACCTTGAAGGGTGCTGACACTTGGGTTCGTCTTCCCAGAGATAGATGGCCTAAGGAGTGGATTGGCAAATACAAGGATCCTGTTGTCCGCCTTCACCTTGCACTGTATGGCCACCCTGACAGTGGAGGCTTCTGGGAGCAGCATTGCGAGCGCATGCTGAAGCAGGTAGGGTTCCAGCTTGTGTTTTCAGCAGCATGGCCCTCAGTGTTCTTTCATCCTAAGTTGAAGCTGCTTCTCGCCGTTTATGTTGATGATTTCAAGATGGCGGGCCCCAAAGAGAACATGGCCCGTGGATGGGAACTTATTGGGTCTAAGATCGATATGGATACGCCTACCCCGGTCGGAAGATATCCGGGTTGTGATCACATCACCAACACTTCCACCCTCAGGAAGGCCGACCATCCTTTCGCTCACGTCTTTGACAAGACCGTTCCCGATCCAGCGGCGAAGCCTGCTAGTGTTGCAGCTAAAGAAGATTACACTGAATCGTTCCCCGAAGAAGGTGTTATGGTTCGACATCATTGTCAGCCTCGCAAAGCTCTTTATCAACCCCGCGAAGCGGAAGCTTCAGCTTATGGGCTGGGGCATCACAGGTGTACCCATCTCACTGATGTTGGGAAACCCGATGTCGTTCACGAATTGTGGGATGATAACGGTAACCGCGCAAAGCGGGGGGAGCTGTGGACAGGTACCACTTACATTTGTTCTGGTTCCCATGATCGCGCCAGTGCTATGGCCGCTGTGCAACGCGTCAGGGATAAGAATGAAGCCAAGAAAGAAGCTAAGAAACAAGCATTCTATGATATCAACCAATTGGGTGACAATCAAGGTTGCATGTACAAGAAAGTTCGTGAGGTCATCTATGACATGTCGTCCTTTCTGCAACAAGCCATAGACAAGTACAAGCAACTTGCTGGCCCTGAGTACCATAACCTCAAGAAGGTCAGCACACCCTTTTACGATGATAAAATCGCTCGCCCAGTGGAAACTGAGGCTGAAGTGAAAGGCAAGCTGGCTCCTATCGCCAGTCGAGTCCTCATGAAGTTGCTCTTTGCAGCAAGAATGGCCAGGTACGATTTGCTTCGAGCCGTTCAGGGGTTGGCTAGTAGGGTCACCAAGTGGTCTTCCGACTGTGATAAAGCTTTGCATAGGCTTATGTGCTACGTGAACAGCACCAAGCATTACACCATGAAGTGTTTCATAGGAGATAAGCCTTCTGAATGCAAGCTTTGGTTGTTCGCCGACAGCGACCATGCTGGTGAGCATGACAACAAATCTACGTCCGGAGGAATCCTGGTACTTGTTGGTCCAAACACCTACTACCCTCTTGCCGCATTTAGCAAGAAACAAACAAGCGCGGCACTCAGTTCCACTGAAGCCGAGGTTGTGTGTGTGCTAACGTTGCATTGAGAGCCTTAGGCCTTCCTTCATCCGCACTTTGGAGTGTGCTCCTGAACGCGGGGGGGGGGGATACTGCAACGAAATCGCCCACTCCTCTGACGAGAGAGTCCAAACCTTTTGTTCCTAAAACCATTCCCTTGCCCGAGTTTGGAAAGATCACTTTCACCGGTCTTCAAGAGCTTGACGATGGGCGTGTGCTAGATGTGTACAACAAGATTAAGGTGATTCCACCACCCGATAATCTCACTTCGCACCCCATTCGTAACGTTTGGCTTCTTAAGAAAGGTAAGTGGTTTGCGTACCAATCAGATGTTGCTTGGGAAGAAAGGGACATGCTTGATGAGATCCTTGAAAAGGAATATGAAGCGGGCATCTGCGTATACCGTAGATCAGTCAGGGACTATCGCCGCCATGCGGAAGCAGAGGCATACCTGCATCGTGAGATCGATGGCGTCAGGAACACGGGGGGTGGCTATGACAATGCACCCACAAGGAATGATACCGATATAGGGTTGATCGTGTCGGTCCCTCACTCTGTTCAGCCTGTTGTTCTTGAAGATAACCAGGCCACGATTCGCATTCTTGAGTCAGGTAAGTCTCCTGCTTTTAGGCATGCTGATAAGACCCAACGCCTCAATCTAGGCTGGATCTCAGAGCAGTTCAAACGAAAGCATTATGAACTTGCTTATATCAACACCTTGCTTCAAGCTGCGGATGTCCTTACAAAACCATTCACTAGTGCTGAGAAGTGGAATAGAGCACTGCAGTTGATGTGTGTGGCACCGCACAAGCTGCCTGCAAGGAAATCGGCAGCGGCCACCAGCGATTCGATCGCCCGGCAGACGCCGAGGCCCGAAGCCGCATACAAAAGGATTGTGTTCGTTGTGGATTGTTCGCAGGGAACTCATTCTGCTTGTGACGTTGATATAAGGTATAGCCCTGATACAAAGGTTGTTAAGATCAGAAATTCTAGTGAGCTTGATCCTCCTGAGACTAGGAAGGCAATCATCCAGTTAGCCCGGGATTACCACAGGGCTGGCGCCTCTGTACTTCTTTGGTTCCATCAACGGAATCCGGGGGGTACAGACAAGGATCAGGACAGCTCAATAGCATCATGTTCTCCAAGACTTGGGCTTCATTTGTTGACATCGCCGATGCTCTTAAGAAGTACAAAGCGAGGTTCATCATTACGTGGCCCAGGGCCAGCGTGTTCTGGGGATGGCAGCGTGTCAAGAGGGTACTTGATGGCTATGGTTTTAGCAAAACTCACCTTAAGCCGATGGTTGAAGCTGCTGACTTTAAGCCTGAAGTCACTGCCCATTACACGTTAGCCTCCAACACGAAGCGTCTTGTTGAATTCTTGAGACGAGGACTGAAGGATAGTGCCAAGAAATCAGAGTCCCAACACTACTTCAAAGGCACCCTTACTGCGATCCTCAGTCGTGTTTTTGATGATCATGAATCCCACAAATCAGAGAGAAATCAGACTCACGTTGTAGCTGTTGCGCTCAAGATTCAAGCATCCCCAACATCCTCTCTTTCGCTCCTTCCCATTGCGAACATGTCCTCTGCCCAGAGCACCCGTGACGCTCTTGCACAGGGAACCGCAGCCCGGGAGGGTGTGCAGACTGCTGAGGGGTTGCAGTATGCAACGGCAGATCGTGAGGAACGCATTCAGGCGTATCGTGCCGCACTCAAGAGTGCCGATCGCCTGGCTGACGCCATGGCCGGAATCACCCACCTTGCTCGGCACACCGACCTTGCTGAGGTGTTTGATGAACCCGGGGCTGACGCCGACGGTGATGAAATGTTCCTTGGGATCATGACGGTGAAGGAATGGCGCGACATGCGTGTGCATGCGCCGAATGCACCCTGGACTGCACTGTACGAAGCCTGGTTCCGTCACTATGCTTGCCGCCAGGGCAACCTGTACATGCAGGACCAACGCAACACCTCCCTGACGGGATGGTCAGCCCTCATCCTTCAGCACATTAAGGATTTGGGTATCCTCGGATGGGGTGTTAACTTCGAGAATGCCATCAATAAGACGGCAATGTATGACATTTGCCATAGGGTCCACATTCTTTCAGAGGGTAGCGGTACCTTCCCACTGTTTCCTACGAGCTCTACAGCCCAGCCTTGGGCAGGATTTCCGCGCCCCCCACGGCGGAAGCCGGTGGTTTCGACGGCACCGACATTCTTGTGGCCGGGGACTCATCCTTGGCATTGTGCTGGATGCAAGGAAAACGGTGTGTGAAGAAAACCACTATCTTCCCGATGATGCAGGACATAGTCCGCGCGAACCCAGAGTTCCGGGAAGTCACATGCCTAATGGAGTGGGGCAAAGGTCTCGACAAGATCACCGATGTGATCGAGACTCACCTTGCCTCCGCTCCCCCGGAAGGGGTAGAGCTTGTGGTTTCCTGGGCCGGCAACGATGTGTATGGTAACTATGGTTACCTTGGCTACACTTGGCACTTGACGAGCCAGTGGGTCAAGAGGCCGCAGCGTGAGCTGGACGAGATCGAGCATTGGCCCGCAAAACAGCGGCTGATGGTCGAGAAGAGCGTCCGCCGCCTCGTCGAGCTGCGGAAGCACACTCGTGTCAGAGGCCTGACGGTTCTCTTGGGAGATGACAACGGTCGTTTTTACAACCTGCCCAGCGAGTATGATGAAGAGATGGGCAAGTACGCCCGGCAGTTGCAGAGCGCAGGCATTAGCGTCGTTGATCCATCAAGCCTCCTGATGAGGACCACACGTCCTGACGGGTTCCACATCGAGGTCACCGACCCGAATGCGACTGCATCCTTGCAGTGGTGGCATGCTCTCATCAGAGCCATTTCCACCGACCGAATCATCACTCGCCGGAAGGCTGAGTTCGTCGCCAATCAGAGAAGTATTGTATTCCGCAATCACTTCGAGCTTGGGAAGGCCGAGAAGACGCTCACGGTGCCGCCTGCAAGCCAGCGCATCCTTGAGCCGTTGGACCGCGCACCCGAGCTCCCGGCGGAAGCCAGGGAAGAGGATGAGCAGATCGTTCTCGATCACCCTCTTCTGATGATGATGCCTGAGCCGGTCGATGATCTTGATCTCAAGCCGGAAGGCTCTGAAGAGGTGACCCAGGTTGAACACGTTCTGTTCAGCCGTGATCTCGGGTCAGAGCTGCCCCTCGACCTTGTCGCCATCGACCCTGAGGCGCAAGAGGACTTTGCCTTTACGGTGGCACGTGATGTCATCAACACCACAAATGTGCTTATTCCTGACGGCGACGCCATCGAGAAGGAGGCCACTGACGGCATCCCCACGGTGTGGGACGAACCCCCCGAGGTTCCGGCATTGGAAGATGACCGCAGACTCCCGAAAGGCACAGTCAGGTATTCGCAGGCTCTTCGCAAAGTCGGGTCGACGCCCAAGTCGAAACCCGATCCTGCCAAGCACAGGAGAATCTCGGAGCCAGTCGAGACCGACGACGAAGAGGATGTCGTTATGGACCTGGATCCTGATGACACCGCTCAGCCGTCGGAAGACGCTGCTGTTGACTTCGAGCCATTCTTTGAGTGGTGGGCAGTGGTGGGGCTATGAAGACATCCCCGATTTTGCCCCAAGCCATCGCTACATGACAGATGGCAAGCGGCGGGCATTGAGCAATGCCATGAGCTTTTTCCTTCGCGGCTTCGCGAATAGTGCAGAGTCACAGGCACAAAGGCGGCCACCGCCCATGATGACCTTCGACCCCGCAACACGGGAGGTCGAATGGGGCCACTTCAAAGAGCAATTGGGCAAACAGTGGCGCGGTCTCCGGTCGGAAGACGTCATGGAAGTGGTTAAATATGGGAACCACGACAAAGACGACAATGGACGCTTTGAATTGCGCGTCCTTCACTTCATCGACCACACTGAGATTCACGGAATCCGTGCGTTCCAAGGGCACTGCCGCGATCTCATCTCTGACGAGACTGATCTTGTGGATATGCACAGTGACAGCTATGCTTTGTGTGACGACTACAGGCCCACCATGCATACGCGTCCTCCCGTGGGAGTCACTGGCCAAATCCACAACGACTGGGTCAGAATGCATCCGATCGGGTACCATGCGACCTATTGGAGCAATTTCTCCAATATCGTGAGTACCGGTCTCATCCCAGGCGGTGTCACCCTCGGCGGAAGCACGGGGAGAGCCTTCACCATGATGGCTTGCCTCCCTCAGTGGGAAAGGCCGAACAACGCAGGCCTGCGACCTGGCGCTGAGGTTGAATTCGCTATCGACCTTCAACTCGCGTGCCTGGAAGGGTGTCGCATTCTCCTGACAAAGAACAATGTTCTGCAGACCCCCGATTGGTTGTCCAATCGCTACCTTATGTTTGCTTACGATCGCAGAACCGGGAAACCCGTATGGTTTAACCGCTCGTACGAGCTCACGCGAGCTCGGGTGTCCAAAGCCCGTGATGCATATGTCAAGCATCAGGAGATCCTGCCGGTCTTCAACCAAGACCTCATCGAACGCGCAGCGGAAGCTGACGCCAATTGCATCATGGATTACGTTGATCTCTGTTACCCGATCCACAATGAAAATTTGGACTGGGTTGAGTTCTTGGGTATGTTCATGGACATGCAGAAGCCCTCGCGCCTGCGTGAGGTTGAGCAGTTTCATGTCGATGGTCGTACCATCTGCTTTGAGCAGGGTAGTCCGCTGGAGGGAACTCCGTGCGAATGGACTTTGGATGCCCAGGTCTATTTCTCGCCTATCGGGCTGACCACCGAGCGCCCGTTGCGTGTGGAGCGCAAGCACTATTCAGTGTGCCTCAATGTGCACTTTCCAAAGCTGCGTTGCCCTGATGATAGGTGCAGGTCTCAGATGCTTGACGGCTATCTTCATTGCCCCCGCTGCTAGCGAAAGTTGTTCAATCCGAGCGACATCTCCCACATTGCGGAGCTGGCTGATCTGCGGGCGGAAGCCGCGCAAGGTGGAGCTAACCACAGTCTCCACTATCTGGCACCAAGAGCAGCTATCAACACTCGTCCACACGAGCACACCCGTCAGGGGGCCGATGTGAAGAAAAGCATCGCTGCGACACTCAAGGAGAAGTGCAAGAAGATGGTGGCGAAAGCAGCAGAAGGGACACATGGTTCCCTGCGCCAGAACTTGAAGTACGAACCCTTCAGCGCCTTCAATGTGTTTTCGAAGGGGATGACGGTGACTTCACTCGACGAAGTCGAGATGTTCGCGCGTTTGCGACTTCCCGCCCCGGGAACGGGGACGGAGGCAAAGAGGGGCTTTGCCGGATCTCACACGTCCGATGCTCGCACTGCCCTCATTTTCCCTCCCGTCGACGACATGATTCGCGGTGAGTACAATTACCAGAGGAACATCTTTCTTGAGCTGGCCAAACACTGCTATTTCTGTTTCCAAGACCGCTTTTACTTGGTCCCTGAAATTGCTGTGTTGATCCGCGCCACTCAGTTGGCCTCTGAGGTTCGCAATCTGCGTCCGTTCACAATCCTCCGCCATGACGGCGTCGAGTACCAGCCCGTGACCGGGACTGTCCCTGAGATTATGGCCGACCTCGTCGGTTTGCTCCGCAACAATGCACAGCACGCTCTCACCCACAAGGAGCGCAACCAGCAAAGGGTTACTGTGCAAGTCGGAATCGGGCAGACTCCCTTGGAGATTCCAGCATCGCTAGGAACTATGGGCAGGTCACAGATGCTTGAGCTTCTTGGTGGTACGCGGTTCAGTGTTGAGCGTACCCGCGGTTGGATTAATCGTGAGGTGGAAGACCGCATGGTCCGGCACGGTGCCACTCCCATTGGCGCCATGCGTGTGCCGCCTGATGCGTCGCTGCCTGCAGCAACACCCAGTGTTCGGCCTCCACCGGCTCCCCCGAGCCGAGGTCGCTCACCTGGCGGTGCAGCTTCATCTTCCACGGATCGTCCGATGAGCACTTCTGTTCCAAAAGCTGCAAAGACAAAGGCAAGGCCGGCATCTGCCCGAAGCATTACGCCGCCTCCTCCTAAGCCAAGTGCCAACAGACCAGTGCAGCCGCCTTACCCACCTGCTGCAAAAGCTGTTCCGAAGGCTGACGCCGTTCGCGCACCTGAGGAATACATCACTGCTGATGAGTGGGACAACTACTTTGCCGGCCGTGGCGAAGTCAGAGGCTTTGCTGTTGGTGATGCACCCGCACCGGTTGCCGCCCCTGCAGGGCCACCTGCCACAGCCGCCGGAGGGCGTGCTCGCACTCGCTCACCACGCCGCCATGACTATGGTGGGGGTCGAGACTATCAAGAGGCCGCTAACGACAGGTTGCGTCACCTGCGCCTGTGTGATGAGGCGATCGAACAGCAACTCGAGCACCTGACGGTCACTCTCCCAGGCTTCCCAGCTGACCGCTTGAGGAACTGGACCGACCAGGATGGGAACGGATTCGATCCAACCCAACCAATGCCTCGCAATTGCACTCGCACAGATGCTTGGTATTGGGGAGTCCTCCGTGCCCGCTATCTTGAAGAGCTGTCGCCCAACGAAGTGCCTTTTGTTATTCCCGCTTACACCGACCGGGAGGTCTTGGTTCAGCATCCGGTTGAGCAGATTACCTGGTTCCTGCGTGGCTGGGAGGAGTTTCGCCAAGACTCCAATGGAGCATGGTACAGGGCATACTAGCCTATTGACCTATTGCACCCGACACCGGAAGGTGCTCCGCGTCTTGAGGGCACCGTGTCAGGAGATGCATGAGTCGCACGCAACAGCGACTTACATTTTGATCCGTTTTTCTGCAGCTCACCGCACTGACGTGCTGGTTCGTCATTCACAACCATCGCATCGGCACATCCGTGCATCACCGCCCTGACGGGTTGGTTTGCTGACCCGCTTTGTGGAGTGATTTGAGTTTGCATTTCAAGATCTTTTGCTAGCCTCGCAAAGCGAGTGCTGCCTCAGAGTAGCGTAGAATAGTAATACGCCTCCTCCGCTGCGCTTCAATGCGCGGGGGGTGTTTTTATTCTCTTTGTATGCTAGTCATCATGTCTTACCTACGCTACCTCGTGGCTCAAGTATGAAAAAGGATTCGTGCGTCCTGCTGTTAACAATAAACAAATTGAGCTACCCCTGCTTTCCTGAATCTCCAAATCGTTGGGGTTGCTTGGGCCTTGTTTTGCCGATTGCCGCGTTGCCCCGAGGCTAGTAGCTCACGCTTTGAACCCAAACCGCCTCGTCTGGAAAGTTGCTGCTAGATTCGCCTTCTGGTTGAGGGAAACCCAGTGCGCTACTCGGGAGAGAAGAAGCTTAAGATAAACTGCACTGCAAAGCTTGGACACCCTAAACCCTGAAATGCAGGCTCGTCCTTGCTAGCTGCTGGGTGGGAGGAGAACAAACTCTAAACCCAACATGCTGAACACAAATCTGAAAACCCTAAGCCATTAACCCTCCTGTACCCCCCATGCAAGAGAATGAATGCCTCTATAAATTCAGGTGTTGTCTCAGCATCCTCGGGTTTTCGACCTTCCGACTTTCGAGTACCTGGATGCTGGGGAGAGCCGACAGAGGCGCATTTAGGGCTGGCTTCAGGATTCTGTAGGGCTTCAGGTTTTGCGGCCAATACATCCTTTTGTTTGAGCAGGTTCCCCACTCCATGGATCGCGTGTGCAGAGCTATAGTGCGTCCCGTGAGGGTTGGTCCGACCTGCTTCGCGCATGTTCGACTCGAGCCCGAGAGAGTGAGGTTGCGAGTGATCCCCTTCAGGTTCTTTCGGGTTGAACCCTAATGCCTTGACTTAATTCCGGACACGCAAAGCCCTCAAGCTTCCAGGCCGTAAACCCGGCACCCCTCCCCCCTTAGCACCTAAGTCAGCCCGAAACCGCAACCCGCAAACCCCACCACTCAGGTCTTTTGCCTGCTTCCTCCTCAGCATTTCCGAGGAGCGCGCCGGTCTTGGGCATCTGGGATCCTAGCCTTCAACCTCTACTCCAAACGCTTAAGTTCTCAAATACCTCCATCCCAAGCGCCCCAAACCACACATCCGCTTCCCGGGTCCTCTTTGGAAGTCTGCAAATTCAAGACCAGCCTCCCTCGCTCTGCTCCGAGAGCTTCCAACCGAAACCCTGGCAGAGTGGAGGACTTTGCCGGGGTGGAATCCGTGGCCGTTGCATCGGACACCCTCGTTCTCTGCGAGCGTGGTGGCAGGTGACGCTGGGGGCACGATCTCAAACTAAAGGGCTATGAAGACTTTAGATTTCGAAGACCCAGTAAACCTTAAACTCGGGCTTTAATCGAATTGAAGGTTCAGAGCCTTCAAGCCGGGGCGTGGGAGAATTGAGTCTGCTTGCGATGAAACTTCCCACAGTCGAAATGCGGGCTCGTCGTTGCGGCGTAGGAGGGAAAAAGCCATGCTCCGTACATGCGTGAAGACAGAATTCTGTATTTCAGGTCTGTTTGCTTGAAGTCGCTCTGCGCGTGATGGCAATGCCTAGAAGTGACATTCTGAGCTCCCGTTGCCCCAAACGCCGGAAAAGCCCAACCCGTCGATTTCATTCCTCCGGCTGGCAGGGTCCTCGGTTCCACCCGTCATGTGCAGGAGGAATGCTCGACCTCTCAGGTTCCGGGTTCAAGCAGGGGGTGGCACACAAAAGCCTAGACGGCCTGGACCTTTAGAGTTTAGATATCCTGAAGCTTCAGGGGCGACCAACTCCAGGCGAAGTACGAAGCCAGTTGCAAACAAAAAGAGATCCTCAAAGTAAGAAATTACGGCCCAGGCGGCACGAGATCCGCTCGTCCAGCTGCTTATTCGGCGCCTGAACCCGCCGCAGGCACCAACATCTTCTCGCATCCGAGCTTGCAAGGGCTTTTCGGAATCGCCTTGGGATCATCCTGCGGTTCATAGACCTACATAAGACGAACGAGGCCTCGTCAGATTGTGCAAAGCTCTTCCTTGGAGTTGTGTTTTGCCATATGCAGCTGCGGCTGCTGCCGCGGCTGCTGCCCTCTGCTACCGCTTCCACCACTAGTATTTATTTTTTCAGCGTGTAGGTAGTCATACGTGACATAAGTGGAAGATTTGTTGGGCATCTGGAGTGTCTAGTCACTAGTAGCCATGTCTCCCGAAGAGTAGAGAAGACTGCACCATGTTAGTAGCAGAGCGAGACAGGATGGTGGCTTAGGAGCTCCGGGTTCACAGGATCCACCGTCCAACACACTGTAAGAGTGGATGGGAACATGGAAGAACAGCTTAGGATATGCATAAGTAAACTTTAACTTTTTGGGGGTACTATAACAAACCCTAAACCCCAAACCCCACTCTACTAGCACCTGACCTTGTCGGCCATTTCGGCTCCAGCTGGGTCAGTCCCTGTTGCAATTCCAGTTCTTTGCAAAATCCTTACAGCCCGCGTTGTGGCCGCCGAGACCCATGAAGCTGCAGCTCCTGTGTGTCTTTGTCGGCATCGTCTCCACCGCAGCCGTTCGCAAGGGAGAAGATCTGCGTTCAGAGCAGGGCCACCTCCAAAAGATCCATCAGCACGCGAACCAGACCGCGGAGGTTTCGAGGCCTTACATCGTGGTGAGCCCCGAAGTCCCTACAAAGGAAGTGTGCTGCTGCTGCAAGCGTGAGAAGTCTGGGGGCTGTCGGCTCCACGGTGCGATCGCCGACGCCGTCAGGGACGCATCAGGGAGCTGCGGTGTAGAGCTCGCAGGACCCAAACATCTCTGCTGGAAGCCAAAGGGTGTGGAGGTGGTGAACAACTACGGCACAAAGAACCGGTTCGACTGTGCAATTTAGCCGCCATGGCTGCGGCACTGAGAGCATGTAGGTGCTTCAGGAGTCCATGCGGCGTGACGCAAAACTACAAGCTGCGAGGATCCACATTGCACCCGACACCTTATGCGCGGTAGGAGACACGATTCCCAAACACCCCGCTGACACTGACGCGTACGCACTGGCCCTCCGCGAAGAAGTCTCAAAGGATATGTCTACTAAGGCCCAGCCGCCCCACACCCGGAAATCCCCAAACTTTGAGGCTTCAGATGTGACGCTTTCTTGCTTGCCATCCCTCATGCCTTCGCAGTGGCCCCAAAACCCTAACTAGGTGTCTCAATGGCCCCTTTTCCCTTTACGTGTCTTAGCTTCCTGAGAAACCTACCCAATACCAAAAAGCGATCCCTTTTCTTCTTATGGTACGGGGCCCGGTCCTAGCTAATCAATTCCTCGAGGTCTGACCGTCATTTGTTGAGACTGAGTACTAGGAGGCTTTAGCACTCTGGCCGTTCACAGATGCGAGCTCCTTCCGCAAGCAACCCCAATGGCCAATGCCTTAGACCTGCAGCTTTGGGACCCCCATTGTCCCGAAGAGTCCCCGAACTCTCCTTTCTTTCTTGCGCAGTTGATCAACAAGTGGATGTAGGTTTTGCAGGTGTGCATATCTAGCTACGTATACGTGACCTGACACGCTCTCACTTCTGACTGGGAGCCTGCCGTTTGGATTGCACCATCAAGGGCTCTGAAGCGTGCCTAAACCCTAAACACGGAACGGGTTTGGGATTAAGACGGGCCAGGAACCCCTAAACTAAACCCGAAACCTTTTACCCTAAACCCTCAGCCGAATCCTTAATGCAAGCCTGCCGAGTGCTGAACTCCTGAAGTTCGGATCGAGACCCACTTTGAACACCAACCTCGAAGTTTCATTCGCCCCCCCCCGAAACTCCCTTCCTTTCTAGCCCCCAAACTGTGCCAAACTCCTAAGTCGCAGATGTCCCCAAAGGCTTGAGGCCAAATGCCGAGAGCCTAAACGCCCTAAGCCCCAAACACTATTCGTTAGGGTCTAGGGTTGAGGTTTCTGATTTAGGGTTGAGGCACATCCTGAACCCCTAAACCTTCAAGGGACACGGTTTTTCCACCTGTACTCTAGGATCCTCCCTGAAGCATCCGTTGACCCCAGAGCTCCCCAAACCCTAACCCTAAACCCTGAAGCTCACAAGCTCATACCCTTCCTTGGGCTGGCGCCACGGGCAGGCCCGGGATCTCAAAGCCGAGCTACTGAGTTCCTGATGTCATAGGGACCCTTGCGGGGGGTAGGGGGCCTTAATGCCCATAATAAGGACCTAATGAGGCCTATTTAAGGAAGTATAATCCCCTACCCCCCCGTCCCCTCTACCCCCCTAAGGGTCCCTGTGATGATCGGTGGGCTGAAGAGATGCGGCAAAGATGAGCTTTGATGGATGTGTGTCAGGGAGTGATAGGTTTGGGGTGCTCATGCGATTTTCGGCTGTTGTGTTTGCTTCAGGGTTTTCAATTCATAAGTAAGGTAACTATATTACTTATAACCCCAATTTTAAGATACTTATAACCTTACTTACTAAGTCCCATGATCCTTTAAGTTTCAGGGTTTTGGAGCTGAAGTCATGGGTTGACGTGCACAAGACCTTGCTGCTGGGGTCTGGGTCTTGAGTTCGAGGGTGCAGATTGATTGCCTAGGACTCAACCAGTTTAGGGTTTAGGGTTTAGGGTTTAGGGACTCAACCCAACTAGCTCTCGACATTAAGGGCCCAAGCTCCCCAACTTGAGACCCCGCAAGCAGATGGCACCACTTCGCAAAGGCAAGGCAACACGAAATGGCACCCTAAAGCCTAAACCCCTAAACACTGAACCCTAAACCGTCAAGTTTGAGAAGCAGGTTGAGGGCGTGTGAGGTTCTGCTTCTTGCTCCTGTTCCGCTTATGTTGTACTCACTCGTATCAAACTGGAGCCAAGATTTCCCAATCCCTTGGTCAGGGTTCAGGGCGAGGGGGTGAAGGTTCAGGCAGTAGAACACAATAGAACTCTCCCGATATTCATGGAAGCCGCAGCCCTGGCAGAGACTCTCTGGCCGACAAACCTGTGAGAGTCCAAACCCTTCGATGCACGCAGAGTCCTATCTATGCGGGAGGCAAATAGAATCCTAAACCCTAGCGGATGTCTGTAGTGGTGTCTTAAACCTCGCCTGACCTGGTCGAGCGCAAGTGCTAAAACCCTCCATATCCCTCAACCCTCAACCTCCAACTCTAAACTCCAGACTCTGAGCCTAAATGGCTCAAATCCGACATACTAAGCCCCAAGCTCAAACTTCAACCTCTGAGCAAGCCCAGTCCTAAGATCCTGAACCTTCGCTTCACAAGCCCTATGTAAGCCGTATACCCGGTTACCCTAAGCCCTTAACCCTAAACCCTATACCCTATACCCTTATACCCTATATACCCTACACCGTAAACCTGCGATGAGTGTCAAAACAACCCTGAAAAGGGACATTCAAGAACGCGAAAGCCCTGCAGCCCTGCGTGTGGCTCAAAGCATCGGGTGCCCAGAGCGGTGGGCCAAAGTCGGACAGGAGAGCCCTGTCCAGAAGGGCTCCTTGCTTATGACCTTCTTTTTGTTTTAAGGGGGGGGGTAGGGTTGTAGGGGCGGTTTAGCCAGGGTTTGGAGTGAAGGGTTTCGGGCTTGGTGTTTAGGATTCAAGGTCGGGGGATGCGGCAATGTTGACTGCGCGGCACTTAGCATGAGGATACGTTGTAGAAGGCCTGAAGGCGATGTGGGGCTTCAGAGTCCAAAGCTAAAAGGAGGGACCCTTAATAAGGACCCCTAGGTATATACCCTTAATATACCCATTATATAGGGTAGGGGTCCCCATTAAGGGTCCCTCCTTTTCCCCTTGGACAGAGGCCCAAAGCCCAGACATGTGACCCGGACCCGAGAATCGCTTGCGCGACGAACGTAGCACTCAAGTACCCCAAAGCGTCGGGTTGCAGAATCTCAAATGCCCAGCTCAATTCGGGACAATATACTTTCTTGTTCTGGATGCGTGCATACACCTAAAATTTAGGGAAGTTGTGCCATATTGCTGAATACTGTTTCTACTGGGGAATACAGGAATGGTGAGGGTTCACCTCTCCCGTGGGGCTTGGCTCCTACAGCCAGTGTTAGAAACTTCGATTTGGGTGGTTGTCAAAATTAGGGCCCTTTTTGGGTACCCTAAATATTAGGTGCCGCATTAGCACAAGGACCCAGAAAGGGACCATCATTTTGACAACCAGCCATTTGCCAGCTCTGAGTTGGGGCTTGCCTCGGTATATAGGGGTCGGACGGTTGATCATATATATCCTGCATTACCTTCATGACCCTAGACTATGGGAATCATGGCATATTCCTTTTATGGGTAATGCAGGATTTATATCATCAACCGGAGTACTCAAGACTACCCGAACCTAGGCATGGCATGCTCCACCCAAGATTGTCTACACCCTCGTCTCCTAATGTACTGAGGACTAAAACAAGGTGGGAATCCGACCAAAGTGCTTGAAACAAGGCATGTTAATTCCCAGAGGCCGACATTTCCTATTTCTTGTCAAAACTATGCATAGAAAAGGGGGGAGCAAGACTGAGCTGGCCAAGAGCGTCGGCGCCCGAATCTCGACACAGAACCCTAGTATAGAGGGCCGGAGTGGTTTGTACTATCATCCTCTTTTGTCCCTAGTATCATCATACTCATTCTATACTATAGTACGCTATACCATCCCCTAAGCCCCTACTCTAACTCTCAAATCCCCTACACTACTGAAGGAAGCACTCTGAACCCCAAACGCAAAACCCCAATTATTCCTGCGCGAGACTGGAAACCCCCAAACCCTTACAGTACTCCCATCCCCTCAGCCCCAAAGCCTAAAACCTAAACGCTTATATACACAAACCCTAAAACCCCTAAACCCTACGTAAGAGCCCACAGCTCACAGCTCTCCCTCAGGGTTTCCGGCATGTCGATCGTGGAGAAGGAGTTAAAGCACCGGCCTGAGAGGGAGCCGGGTCGCAAACTTTCTAGGATTAAAGATTTAGATCAGGGTTGTTTAGGGATTCGGATGTATGGTTCTGTGCAAGATGTTCAGGGTGTTTAAAGAGTCCAGGGTTTTGGGACAAGTGTCGGGGGTCAATGGTTCAGGGTTATTATTATTATTGTTATTATTGTTTTTATTATTATAATTATTACTATTATTATTATTATTTTATTATTAATATTATTATTGGTAGTAGTATAGTAGTAGAAGTATCAGTAGTAGATGTTGTTGTTGTTGTTGTTGTTGTTGTTGTTGTTGTTGTTGTTGTTGTTGTTGTTGTTGTTGTTGTTGTTGTTGTTGTTGTTGTTGTTGTTGTTGTTGTTGTTGTTGTTGTTGTTGTTGTTGTTGTTGTTGTTGTTGTTGATGTTGGTGTTGTTGTTGTTGTTGTTGTTGTTGTTGTTGTTGTTGTTGTTGTTGTTGTTGTTGTTGTTGTTGTTGTTGTTGTTGTTGTTGTTGTTGTTGTTGTTGTTGTTGTTGTTGTTGTTGTTGTTGTTGTTGTTGTTGTTGTTGTTTGTTGTTGTTTGTTGTTGTTTTTTGTTGTTTGTTGTTGTTTGGTGTTGTTTGTTGGTGTTTGTTGGTGTTTGTTGTTTTTTGTTGTTGTCTGTTGTTGTTTCTTATTGTTTGTTGTTGTTTCTTGTTGTTGTTGTTTGTAGTTGTTGTTGTTGTTGTTGTTGTTGTTGTTGTTGTTGTTGTTGTTGTTGTTGTTGTTGTTGTTGTTGTTGTTGTTGTTGTTGTTGTTGTTGTTGTTGTTGTTGTTGTTGGTTGTTGTTGGTTGTTGTTGGTTGTTGTTGGTTGTTGTTGTTGTTGTTGTTGTTGTTGTTGTTGTTGTTGTTGTTGTTGTTGTTGTTGTTGTTGTTGTTGTTGTTGTTGTTGTTCTTCTTGTTGCTGTTGCTTTTGGGTTTTTTTGTCAACTTGTTTGTTGCTGTTGTTGTTTGCTGTGGTTATTGCTATCGTTGCTGTTGTGGCTGTTGTTGCTGCACTTAGACAAACACTTTCACGCTCTGCTGGTTTGAACGTTCATACAACAGACCAAATCAAAAAAAACAAAGCCAAAAAAGATTGCTGCTGTTGCTGCTGCTGTTGCTATGGATGTTGTGGTTGCTGCTTTTTCTTCTTTGTTTGGTTGTTGCCGTTGCTGCTGCTGCTGCTGCTGCTGCTTTTTGGGTTCTTGCAGTTACGGATTAGTTTCGGTATAGGTATTGTAGGTTTCGTGTCTACGTACGGGTCAGGGCGTAGGGGCCGCTGCTGCTGCTTCTGCGAACGGCTGCTGACGCTGAAGCATTACGTGTGCCAGCGCAGATGCAGGCGCTGCTACCACGATCCGCTTTGCTCTTAGAGCATCCCTCGCAAGAGGGCAATCGACGCACGCCCAAACCGCAAGATCTCAAAATGAGAGCTATAACGAGCTAGCGGCATACATGTGTGTCAGCAGTAGGAAGCCGTGCAAAGTTGCTAGTGGGATTGCTGCCAGCATATTGAACGGCAGCATTAGTCGGCCCGCGTGACCGCAGAAGTCGAAGCATTAGAGCACTTGGTTTGCCGGAGAAGTGTGCGCAGCACCAACAGCGCTCGCAACAGCAGTGGTACACAGCACGACGGACGAGCTGTCAGAGTAAGACTGGAAGACTAAACGAACTGCGACACATAGCGACGGCCAGAAGCAAGGGACAGAAGCTGAAGCAGCACCCCCGGAGCCCGTCAGGACTGCGCTGACCACCAAGGACCCATTTGATCACCTTTCCTTCGGATCCGCCGTTTAGGACTTAGGATGCGAGGGCAGGGGTGTTGAGCGTAGTGCAATTGCATGTCGGGGTAGTAGAATGCAGTGGAAATTTCCCAACGGGGTGAGCATGATCGCAATGCAATCCCAAACTCAGCTTTTAGGGTTTAACTTGAACTCCCAACTTGAATACCCAGAATCCTGCGTCTGAGTCCTTTGTGCCTCAGATTGACCCTGACCCATGGTCAGGGCCACATCAATCGAGCACGCGCAGCAGCAAGTTGCAAGCAGGTGTGTGTGCAGCATGCATGGGGTGTATGTGTGTGTGTGTGTGGTTTGGTTTTAAAACTATGCGTGTGTTTGCGTGCACACACACACACACACACGCACACACACACACACACACACACACACACACTCATAATATCTCATAGTTGTATCGGAATGTATAAGTGGAGGGTCTGGCATCCAGGATCATGGGTCCCGAGAGCGCAGGGTCTGAAATCCGGGGTTCAGCATTTTCGACCCTCCCAGCCCGGCGGCCGCCAGACCCACATGAGAATCGTTTGACAGAAACTGGTTTTAAGCGTATGGCCACCGCTTCGCACTATTCTCGGGTTGGCGGGTCGCGAAAGTGAATTACATGTCAACGAGCACCGAAATCGATGTGAGATTTGTGTCCCAACGGTGCCTGCTCGTTCCAGCCGCTGGACCAAACGTGGTGTTAAGCGCATGGCCACCGCTTCGCACTATTCTCGGTTTGGCGGGTCGCGAATTGAACTACAGGTCAACGAGCAGCGAAATCGATGTGAGATGTGTGTCCCACGGTGCCTGCTCGTTCCAGTCGCTGGACCAAACTTGGTGTCAAGCGCACGGCCACCGCTTCGCACTATTCTCGGTTTGGGTTCCAGTCGCTGGACCAAACTTGGTGTTAAGCGCATGGCCACCGCTTTGCACTATTCTCGCTTTGGCGGGTCGCGAAATCGAATTACAAGTCAACGAGCACCGAAATCGATGTGAGTTTTGTGTCCCGCGGTGCCTGCTCGTTCCAGTCGCTGGACTAAATTTGGTTTTAAGTGCATGGCTACCGGTTCGCACTATTCTCGGTTTGGCGGGTCGCCAAATTGAGGTACAGGGTCAACGAGCACCGAAATCGATTTGAGTTTTGTGTCCCGTGGTGCCTGCTTGTGAAGAGCTCGTGAGAGAACGTGGGTTTAAGCACATGACTCCCGATTCGTACTATTCGCGGTTTGCATATCGCCGGATTGAATTACAGGTCAGCCAGGACCGCAAGTGATGAATCTTTTGGTGCCCTGCAATGGTCTGTCGAGTGCTTGCACATTGCTCTGGCTGTGGGTCCTCTTCTGGATGTCATCAACCCGAAGACTGTCTCAGACGCTTTTTACTGCCATCTGTCCCCCGGCGCAAAGGCAGCAACTGGGTCGCACAAGCCAGGGCACACGAGACCTCAGCCTGAAAATTCGCAGCACCTGCCTTATATAGGTGATGATGGAGCTGAGCAAGGGACAGATGCCAAAGAAGAAGCATCCGGATCCAAAGGCCATCACCAGCCTGGCCAAGGTCCTGGAGACTTCGCCGGATAAGTTCACCCGCAGCAAGGCCGGGCAGAAACTGGTATCCCAGGTGCTTCGAGGCTTGCTGCTGCAGGATTGCAGCCTCAACCCGACGTGCCCGTTTCTGGACACTGGGTTGGACGAGGTTGCACTCGGGGATCCGTACAACAGCGCCAAGCTCGCCGACATGCTCCCCATCTCCATGGACTTCTTCAGCTGCTACTACTGGGGAGTGCGATCGCGGGTCGAGTACAGCCTGAAGGTGCGGCCCAGCGGATAGAAATTTCCATGGCGTGTGTGCTTTCGGGTTGGACAGGTGTGCTGGTCTGCTGTCTTGCGCATTCGCACACCTGCAGGTCCGAGGATGGCTCACATCCTGCGTTGGGCATCAGAAGACCCTGCGGTCGCTGCTGCGGGAGATGGCTGAGTTGATGTCTCCTGGCTACCGTTGTGAATGTCAGTTTGCTGTTGCTAGTGACGAAACAAATCCAGGAAGGCACCAAAGAAAGCCCAGGATCTGGAGGAGGAGTCCGACTAGTAGGGCAGGGTTGCACAGGTGTCGGTGCCGAGCTGCGTTTCTAGATCCCACTCGGGGCACGAGGCAGCCTGCATGCACATACAATTGTGGTTGATGGGCCGACATCTTGTACTGGGGTTTCGGCCATGCTGTGCCAGCATGCAGTTTCTGGCTGTGAAAACCGCGGCAGGGGAGCGAGGCAGCCTGGGGAAGAGCGAAAAAAAGGACGTGACGGCGTGTCGCAGCTGCTCGTGAACCTGTGCCAGCAGCCTCAACCTCGAGCACTCTTCGATTCGTTGTTCTCTCCATGTGGGCTCCAAGGGCTTGGTAGGAAGTGAAGCCGAAACGAAACAAACATCCAGGCCAGAATCGAACCCAAACTTGCCGGAATCGAGAGGGGAGAAACACCGACCCAAAGCAACCCGAGAAAAGGCCTCCCAAACAGCGCAATGCCACCCCAACCCAAACCGAACTCAGCCCGAGCCGCATCGCAAAGACAAAATCCGCGTGCAGAACGAGACTCGGCGGATGAACTCGGATGTGGGTCCCAGCCCTCAGTGCAACTCAGTTGGACCGCCGTAAGCACCGAACCGAAACCAGCACCGTACAAGCACAAACCAACCGCCACACGGAACCGGGGTGAACCCATGTGGAACCGAATGGAACAACGAACCCGAGAGTTTCCGGAGCTGAGCGCAGACCACAGCGGAACCGAAACGGACAGAAGCAGAACCAGAGACGAAAACTGGGACCGGGGAGGAGCCAAGCCGGGAAGGGAGTAGCACGCAAAAGGGAGTAGCACACAAAAGCGCAAGAGCCAGAACGGGAACGGGAACTAAAACGTACTGAAGCAATGCCGAGCCACAACGGCCCCAACAGAGACCTCCCCGTAGGCCTTGGCATTGCCCGGCACGAGGGTTTAAAATGACCTTGCGCATGACCTTAAGACTTGGATATTGGACCCAGGGCTTGGGGTCGAAAATGCGACTCGGGGCAGACCCAACAGTACCTGAGGGAATACTGTATACATGCGTACGATTATATTATGTTTGTACATTGATACATTTACAAAGGCACATACATGCACAACGAACACCTGCCTATCTGCCTGCCTGCCTACCTACTTACCCACCTCCCTGCGCACGTGCGTGAGTGCATGCATGCACGCATGCACATATATGTACGCATGCTGTGGGGCTTGGGTGGGGTTGGGATGGGGAGGGCAACTACTGGCCTCCAGTCTCCTCTCTTTAGCTTGCAGACGGCCTGGTTGGCATAGAACCTGGTAGGCAACGATTGAGAAAAGGCTCGGGCTGCCAAGAGAGAGCGAGCAAAATCCGAAGAAACATTTACAACACACACAGACGCACACATCTGGGATGTTGGTGCATGTATACACATGTTCTAGTAGTGTTTGGTGCAATGCCAGGTTGCGACACGGCTTGTCACTGGCCCTGCCAGAAATCGCAGGGAAACATTAGACCCATTCCACCCGAACCGTAAGCCCCAAACCCTACACTGGTTATGAAGCCCTAAAACCTGAACCCTTATATCATTATTGCTGTTTTGTGTTCCCTACCTGACCCTGAGGTGATCTGTCGCTGTTTTGTCCCAGGGTCCTAGTGGTTCTTGGTTGTTCAGTGATGAGTAGAACCCTGGGTGGGGCGCAGTCAGAAAGTACACAGTCACTTTATGTGTTGGGATAACGATCTTGTTGCTACGATTCATGACTCCTCCTATTAGTAATGTCTCACTTGGCAGACTCCGAACCATATGCCTCGCCTCGATTGTCCGAGTGTGAGCGCCGAACCCTTAAATCCATAGCCCTAGGCTAGCCATCGAAGCTTTCACCCGAAACCGCCCTGCGACTGGCATGCGGTCTGCAGGAGACGGAGCGATGGCTGGATGCCGTGGCCAAAGCAACCAAGGAAGGCCGGGCTGAGGTTCAGGGTTTAGGGTTTAGGGAGGCCCGGAGAGAGGCCCGCTGCAAAACGGTTTAGTGAGGTAAGGGCTTTGTTAAACCCCCGAACCCAAAACCCTAAAACCCAACCCAGCAACCCTACACACGTCGGTCAGCTTCTTTAGCATCTAGGGCACCAGACCAGGGGATCAGATCTTGGGGTCTAGGGTTCCCTTTGCCTCTCCTTGCACCGTAATCTTAAACCTCGAACCCTAAGCTCTAAATCTTATTTAAAACCTAATAAACCCTCAGCCCTGGACTCCAAAGCCAAAAAGACTAAGCACTGAACCTTAAACAAAAAATCCGAGCCCTTAAACCCCAAGCCTAAGCCCTAATCAGGTTGTCGGGCCTAAACCCTGAACCAAAGCCAAACCTAAGCCGAAAACCACAAGTTTAGGGTTTAGGGTTTAGGGTTTAGGGTAAATAAGCCCTAAACCCTACATGCCCGGGGTTTGCTCGAGGTTGGGGTGGAGCTGAGATCCAACAAGCAGTGGCGGAGGCTCCACGCCAGGAGTTCACGGTTTCGGGCTTCGGGTCTTGGATTCAGGGTTTAAGGGTTTTGCAGATTCAGGGTTGGGTTTGAGGTTTGGGGTTAGGGTTTTACGGGGATTGAGGGTTTAGGGCTCCCCTGGCACATCAGGGTCTTTTGAAGCTGGATCTTTCAGAGAGCTCCAGCTTCAAACATTTGGCAGGGTTTCTTATCACAGGATCCTTATGCAGGGATTCAGGGTTTCTGATTCTTTGGCGGCAGATCCATAATCTGGGTTGTCCTTTGGGATTTTGGGATCTGTTTTAATTTCTCCTACTATTTTGTAGAGAACCATACTAGTAAATACTTTTCGGGTTAAGGTTCTCAGGGTTGCTTATCGCGTCGACCTCCGAGCCGTTTGCAAACTTTCAGGCTTATAGTTACCCCCAGGTTCCCCACTAGTGCCCTTTTGCCCTTTGTCTTTTCGGGTTCCCCGGTTCCCTTCTTAAAACCAAATAATAAGAAAATGGGTGCGCAAATGGGTAAACCAAGGGATCCTTATTGAAGGTCTCAGGTGAACGGCTGTGCACTTGTCTCAGGTTCGCACTCCGGAACGCTCCAATTCGGAACGTATGCTCGTAGTCATGAGCAGGAGTGTTTCGGGGCAACCGAAGGATTTCGTTCGTGAGGCGACTGTGCGGAAGCCACAACAAGCGACTGAGAGAACTGTCGTGAATCCTCGAAGCTAGAACAGGGGAGATAATGTAAGCAACATCACAGCAATTACAGTTCTTGATTCGGGATATTGTAACACGCCGCTTACCAGTAGCTTAAGAACCCACTTACAGCCCTGGAGGCGACTTGAGAATGAGTTTATGCCAGTTGCAATTTCGGGTTTAGAGTTTAGACGGCCTCTCCCCTGTCGGGGGATGTGGGCTCTAGGGTCCTATGACAAGGCTCGGGGTTTAGAGCGTTTTTGGGTTTCTTTAGCTGATGTCTCGAGCCTGGGCTCAAAAAAAGGTTTCGGTTCAGGATGTAAGTGTTTCAGATTCAAGAGGGTGCCTCTCAGGTGGCAAGAATCAGGTAAAGCTATTGGCTTTCGGTCTTCAGGGTTTAGGTTTAATCCCCTGCTGCATTGCGAGCAACGCGCAAGATTGACCTGTTTCCGATCATGCCTTTCACAAGACGTTTCGTTGATCTTGATTTAAGAAGCAAGCATCTTTTTCGGGAAGCATATGAAAGGCTACAGTCTACAGCTAGCAAGACCGGGTATGAATTGGCACTCTCAAACCTTGAGCCATACCTAGGCCCAAACCCTGAAATTCACCAACCCTCAACCTTAAACCCCAAAATTTACACCCTGAGCCCTGGACCCTAACTTTCATTCAGGTGGTGGAGGAGGACCCAATCGGTGCGGCCCGGTTTATGGAGAACACCCACCGGCCGACCCAGGAGAGCGAGTCTAATTTTCACAAAAAGCCTTACACTTACCTATAGTCTCCATTGCGGTTCCTTTTTGGTCTAGCAGAGCTTATATCTAAGGACGCCAGAAGTATACAGTAGCCTAGAGCAGCGGAAGGCTTGGGGCCCGGGGTGGGTGTTGTGTTCTGGGAGAGGCTGGGGGGTTTAGGGTTCAGGGTTTCCCAAGACTGAAAAACGGTTTGGGGGCGTTTTTGTGACCGTGTGCCTGGGGCTCCCTTAACCCTAGTAAACCCTAAACCCTAATAAACCCTAAACCCTAATAAACCTAAACCCCAAACCCTAAACCAGGGATACACCTGCTGCTTGAACCCCACACTCTGGCTTCTTATCATTTCGGCCCGGAGGCTTCAGAGAACTACAAGTTGAAAAGGGTTCTACATGGTTTGAGAGGGGCTTTAGGGTTGTAGGTTTGGAGTGGTTCTCGACGTTCAGATTTCGGAAGCTACCATGCCGACCCCGGCTAGGAAAAGAGCGTCATTCAGTCTCTTATACTGCATTTTGAATTCTACTCCCCAACCCTAAAACCCTAAACCCTAAAACCCTAAAAACCCTGAGAGCAGGCCATGGCCGTGATTGCCCTGGAGGAGGAGGCCGACGACTGGGAGCAGAGTGCCGGAGCTCTCGGTGCTGGGTTTTTGGGGGTTTCGGGTCTTAGGCTTTAAGGATAAGAATTATAATCATAATAATAACAATAAAAATAGCAATAGTAATAATAATAGTACCAATAATGTAGAGTTGTAGGGTTTTGGGTTTTGGGGTCTAAGGTTTGTGGGGTTCTAGCGGGTTTGGGTGTCGGGGCTTCTCTTAGGGTTGTAAGCTTTGGGCAGACCTCACGGCTTCGGCTTCGGGTTCTATGCCTATGCTTGAAGTCCAAGCCTAGTCTGCGAGGTATGCCGCTGAAGTATGGTGTTTAACTAGTAGTAACCGCAAGCATAGTGCAAATCACACCACGCTGAGGTGGGAGCGTGACTGGCAAGTCAGAACACGGACCCCCAAAATGTGTGTGCACGAGTCGTGGCTAGAATGTGCATGGTGCTGTGGCGGGAGCATGGTTTCAGCAGGCAGACACGCACGGGACCTTTCGGCGGGAAGACGATGCACACCCCAAGCTATGCACGGCACGGGGTGGCCTGATTCGGTACTGGATCTGGCAATCAGTTCGGCGTCCTCGTCAAGAGGATTACGAAACCTTTGACTTTAGCTTTTCGGGGTACAGGTACTAGTTACATTCCCTCCATCGAATCAAAGGTTTAGGGTTTAGGGCCCATTCCCTCCAAGTCCGTGCTTAAACAAGGGCCCATTCCATTACATGACCCGAAAGACTCACATTTTCTTCCTGTAGCAGGAAACTGGTTACGTAAATTTGGCTCAGGTCCACTATCACGACACCATGATCAAAGGTGCTCTTGCCGCCAACTGGAGCATTTACCCGCAAGGGGCCCAGAGAAAACTTGAGTTTGAGACGACGGGCAGGCCGACATGTTAACGATTATCCGTCAGTTTGTAACCCTGAAGATCAATCCCCTTCAATGTCCAAGCATGAGTGCCGAAACCCGAGCCCCAAACGGTTCGCTTTCAACCTTGCAGCCTGAGCGTAGTCCCAGCAAGCAGTTACACCCTGAACTCGAAGCCCCCAAACCCAAACCATAGCTCCTGAACCTACATTAAACCTTATACACTAAACCCTTATAGTAGCCCTGATAGTAACCCTTATAGACCCTTTTGTAAGAAACCCCCTAAACCCTAAACCCTAAGAACTCCAACCTGATCTGGGCGAGTGCGAGAGCAAAGAAGCATCTCCAGAGCCCCTCACTGCACAAAAAAGCGCTCGGGAACCCGGATCAGAAGCCAAGGGTTTAGGGTTTAGGGTTCAGCCCAAACAAGGCCTGAACCCTAAAACCCCTAAGCATCAGCCCAGAACCTTCAACAGTGAATAAACCTTCTACCCTAAATCGTAAACCCTAGCGCTCTAAAGCCCTGTAGCCAAAAACCCAAAACCCCTAAAGCCCTAAAACTTATACCTAAAAGCTCCGAACCTTAAACCTCGACTAAACCTTCTACCTTAAACCCTGAACCCCAAATCCTAGAGCGTCCTTGCTAGGTAGGAGGGAAAAAACCCTAGAGCCCTAAACCGTGAACCCTCAAACCCTAAAGCCCTAAACCTTAAACCCAAAACCGAGGCGCATCCCACAGGAAGACCCCTGGGCTGACAATGTGCCCAAGGTGGATTGCGAAGTCGTCTGCCCAGGCATGGGGTTCAGGGTTTGGGGGTTTAGGGTTTAGAGCTAAACGGGGTTGCTTAGTGCATGGCAGCTCGTGTTCAAAAAAGGGTTTAGGTTTTCCAGCTGATCGGCAGAGTCTGGATGCAAAAGGGTTTAGGGATCGTGTTTGTTGGTGCGTTTTGGAGAGTTTTGAGGTTAAGCTTCAGGATGTCGTGGCTTGGGGACTTGATTGGGTTGGGGGCTTGTTCGGCTGTGAATGTTTTTGGATTCTTGGGCTTTTGGCCTTCTGGGCTTTTTGCCTACTAGGCCCTAGAGCCCTAGACACCCCAACGCCCCAACTCCCACCACCCTGACATACCACCTTGTACACACTATAACTATCCACCTTCTTTGCTTTACCATGCCCAGGAGTCGGCGTCGTCATGATTTCCGAGGGCATGGCCCTGCGTGGTGAGCCGGTGGGGGATCTCTGAGGCCTCCAGTAGCGCGCATGCACAGTGAGTAAGTGCCCGTGCTCTTCCTTGGGTTCCTTATGAGAGTGAGACTTTGTTGTAACATAACCTTAAAGTCCCTTTATCATCGTACTTTAGTGTGCCCTAGAAACCTATGCCAATCCCCAATATATTGGATGGGCAGTTGTGGGGTGGTCTTCGACCCCTTCGAGTAGCATTACATGGATTGAAGCAGATTTTGACAGCACAGGCCAGAAACCCTCCACATCGGTGGTCGAAGCACCAGATCACAAAAGCTAGACCATAGCGTTAATTTGCATTCAACAAGCTGAAGCCTGAATTCATACAATTTCCGCAGCCCCAAGCCCTGAACTTCGCATAGTGACCTTAAACCTCAAGCCTTAAGGCCCTGAACCCTAATCCCAAGCCTTGAGGCCCTAGACTTCAGGCCAAGAACCTTAAACCCTAAACCTTAGGACCCTAGGATGCTGCGACGAGCTGCCCCCCAGAAAAAGGAGCTTGAAAGAAAACACAACCTTAGGACCCTGAACCTTGAGCCAAGAACCACCCTAAACCCCAAACCTTAGACCTAGTAATCGAGTCTCACATCTTCCCGAGTCAGCTTGCCGGGAACGTTTCCTGCTGTCCCAATCCTGGCGAAGGGGGGGTCCAAAAGGTGTGCTGCAGTGAAGTGTTAGGCGTGTGGGAGTTTAAGGTTTAGTAGTTTGGGAATTTCGGGGTTTTGGTTCGGGGTCCTGGCTTTAGATAGTCTATGATCTTAGAGCTTGCCAATTCACTAAGGCAGGGTCTTGCCAGGAGCTGTTGGGTGGATGGACACCAAACGCAAGACGCGAACCCTTGCTTGATCCGTACCCTAAACTCTAAGCCCTAAGCCAGAAGCCCGAACATAAGTTCTACAGCTCTTAAGGGCGCGACGAGAAGTTGAGGTGGCCGGCCTGGCCGGCCATGAAGCAACATCATGAAAACTGAACCCCGGGATACTGTTTGATTTCCTTTATGGTCGTCTCGGCAACGGCTCATGGGTCATGTCGTGTGTTTAGCGGGGGGGGGGGGGGGGGTTCGAGCTACAGCCTAGACATGTAGATTATCGGATCCCATGGTCCCAACCCCAGCTCAAGTCTCTACATATACAGAAAGGATGCAGGTTCTTCGGCTTACACCGACAGTTTTCATGGTGATGCTGTGCATGCTGATCTTGCTGATTCCGTTGTTGTTTCTTGATGGTGCGGCGATGTCCGTGATGGTGAGGCTGGTGTTGACTGTTCCAACGATGTGGAAATGCAGGTACTGTGATCCTACGTTGCCTTGCTTGGTTGCCGCCATCCGCATCAAGAACCCCAGCACATGGCTGTGTCACAAGAGCCCAATGCAGAACCCGTTGGCTACAATAAGGGCCGTCTCTTCGGGCTTCAGATTCTCAGTGTTTAAGAAACAGGCGAATAGGTTGGAGCCATACCTCCAAAGAGTCAGCTCAGCAACTCCCACAAGGGTCCGCAACATGTGAAAAACCCTTGCTAGACGCGGCTTCGGATCTGTAGGATTCTAGGTCTTCGCTTGTGTCCCTCCCCCTCTTTCGGGGGATTCGCATGAGACATGGTGAACATCGTCTCAGAGGTGCAATGCACGAAGGATGCCTCTGGAAAGTGGGTAAATCAGCCCCTCGGGCAGTTAGAGTCTCCCAGCACCTTCGCATATCGCCTCAGGCTATAAAGGCGAAGCCTCTCTAAGCGCGTTCACAGCCTGGTATTACAAGCATGCTCTCCAGGAGAGCTGACTCAGCGCTCCCCGCGCTCCAAAAGCCTGAGCAACTGCACCCAAGCTACTACAGCTACACAAGAAAGCATATAAGACTAGATAATATGCAACTAATACTAGTAAAAATATTAATATTACCATTCATACTACTATGAATATTAATATTAATATTATTAATAACCGTATGACACAAAGTATTATAATCATGTATAGTGTAATCTAGTGGGACCATGGTCCTCGGACATTACATGACGTCTTTTCGGGAGTTTCCGAAACTTAGGGGTACCTTACTCTGGGGTCCTTGAAATTTGGGCTACTATCTTAGGGTCCCCTATTTTCGGAAACTCCAATTTTTTTGCGAGTTTTTGCAGTGGAACGTTGGCCTCTGGGGCCTCAAGAGCACCAGTATCGGCCATCGTCATCGTCGTAACCATGGGTTCCCTGGTTGTCATCAAGATGAGATAAGCGCTTTGATATTTAGAGTCGGATTTGGGGGGCATAGTCCCAGGAACCCTACGGAGAACTGCTGTTATTCATGATTCAAATTCAGTCTCCTAGCTTAGGATTCGAGCACCAAGAACCATCGCATTTGCTATGCTCGGACGAACCGAGGTACCAGCTGCTGCAAGACCTGGGCCAGGGTACCTTCAGCACGGTGAAGCTTGCGACGACGAGTCAGGGGAGTACCCACGCCATCAAGTGCTTTGCGCGGAGAGTGACCTGATGGCAGATCTCCCACGTTGTGCCGTTGTCCCAATCTCTAAACTCGGCCTGATATCGTCAGAATGATCAGCTTGTCTTGCACATGCTTGTTTCGAAGGGATGTTCGCATTTCAGGCAATGTCTCGTGAATTTTGGCTTAGGTGTTGCAGCGGGGATGTTCTGTTGGGGTACAGCAGGTCGAATGTATGAAGACCAGCACAGTATCTGAAAGCGAACCTGACTACTTGGAGCAGCCTCCACGTGGAGGCCTGAACCCTGAGCCAGCGACCCATGCGATGCACTTGCCCTAAGCGTGGAGTCCAATCACCAGAGCCCTAATTATACCGGGAACACTCCCAATGCCCCTGTCCACAGATACTTTCTGAACCCCTCGTCGTAGCGCTTCGTTCGAGCCAGGAGTTCCATCGGGCTACCCTTCATATGCCCCTGAATTTTTTATCCCAGACCCCAATCCTCAAGCTGAAAAACCTGCCCGAGTTGTAAGACCCGAGGGCCTGGGGCCCAAATTTCCAAAAGCCGAAGCTTCGTCACGCCTTTCGGGGGCTTTAGGGACAAAGAGATTTAGGGTTCATGGCTTATCATTTAGGGTTTGGGGGTCTAGTAATTAGGGTTCATCATAGGGTTGCGGGGTTAGGGGTGTAGGCGTTTGGGTTTATACGATGTTTAGGGGCTGAGGGTTCTGAGGAACCTGGACCTAGACCCTAAATCCTAAACAGCCTAGCTGCGTCAGGCATGTCCGAGTTGCGAGAGCGTAAACAGCCTAACTGAATTCCGAGGAGGCCTTGTTATATGGGTGGTTGTCAACATTGTGGTTCCTTTTTGGGTTTCTATTATAGTACGGCACCTAATATTCAGGTTTCCCAAAAAGGGACCGTAATTTTGACAACCACCCATATGACACGGAGCTCATCTTGTTTCCTCCGTGTAATCTCAGGCCCTAGAGCATCGCATGGTCGCGCATTATGATGCAGATGGACCAATTCAAGTGCCGTTTCGGGAGTGCATTGAAAAGGCGAGGGGGGAGGGTTCAGGGTGCAGGGACAAGTGTTGAGGAGGAATCGTGGGTGTGGGTTTTGTTAACCCAGGCCGAGTTTCAAACACCTAACCATACGGTGGAAGATGCGATGCAGATCCAAGAGGGCTTGTGGGTGAAGGAGTCAACAGCTCGCAGTCAGGCTGAGTCCTCAGGCTTCATGCAAGAGCAAAAGGAAATACCCGGCTGCCGTCAGCAGCGGTTCTTGCCAAGCATCGCTGCGCATATATCTCGGCCCCCTGTTTTTGTAGCTGGGCATGGTTCAACCCATCTCAACGACATGCTAATGTTTTGGAATCCGCCCAGCCCCCCTCTTTGACATTGCTTGATAATCCTGTCGAACGCGTTGGACGCTCGATCGAGATTTCTGTTTACTCGGTGCATAGCAGCAAATCTGCGATTGAAAAGCTGTGACTCTTTTCTGGAGAAAAGCACGGCACGAAAGAGAGCACGTAGCCCGACACCGTCTCTGTCAATTCTGAGTCAGGTCCCACAAAACAACCTACTGTAGTGTTTTTTTGGTTTGTGCAGCGCCACCGGGACAGCCGCCTGTCCTCTTACTCTAAACCCTCCACCCCACACCACAAGCCGGAAGCTCCAAAATTGAATCTTTAAGCCGTATATTGACTTGAAGTTCGGCAGGAGATCCGCATCCTCTCTGAGCTTCAGCATCCACACGTCGTGCGCCTCGAGGAGGTCATCGACTGTCTGTCGCACGACTCTGTCTATCTGGTCTACGAAGGCCCGGCTAGATTTTCAAGCTTGCGACATAGGGTTGTGCTGGATGCGACAGCTGGCTCCGCAATGAAGCTGCTAGGGCTGCTTGCTCCAACTCCGGGCGAAGTGGAAAGCCTGTTGGAAAAAAGGGGTTGTGCCGAGCCTACGTAGCTTCTCGGGTTCTAGGTTACAGAGGTCTAGGGGCTGAGGTTGCAGTTTTCTCCTCCCAAGTCCTAAGCCGTGAATTACGCCCTCCTTCGGCCAAGAAGGTTTGCCTGGACGAGAGCTCATGGTTTGGAACGAAGGACTGCCCGCTTGCGAACTCCCAAGCTCATGCTCCGGATGTGGCCCTAAACCCATCGACTCGCAATTGCCAGAGGGACATGACCGTTCTTGGGGTTTTTGCATAGGTCCGGGGGCGGTGTCATGCTGTTTCTGCAGGAAGTGTGGCGTTTTCTGCGAGCGCACAAGCTCCTGTGCAAGACTACTGGGGCGATGCCGTCTGCGCAGGGGATTATTTCCTCGACACGACGCTTGGGGCAGATCTCAGAAGGTAGGCTACGTCCTCCCTCTGCGCCTTATGCGCAAACCCTAGACCCCTCAACCCTAAACCCGTAGCCATTTGGGCTGATTTCTACCTGCTAGCCTTTGTTGCGGTCCCATCTCAGAATCTCGGGAGAGAAGCTGTGCCAAGAGGATGGGAGAGTTGAGGCTCAGGGGATCTAGCTTCCGTTGCGGAACATCGCGAGGCTCGGTCGATCCTTCACATCCTCTGGTTTGAGGTTTCCGCTTGAGCGATGGGCGCCTCCATGCCAACCAGAGTTTAGGACCACCCAGGATGCGGGGGTACCACGAGCACCAGGCACACCTGCAGTGGGAAAGGGCAGCATTCTCTGAGAGCAGCCTGCGGACTTGCGGGCCGAACAATCGCCGAAGAAAACACCTCGAGCAGTACTTTTGAAGCAGAAGCCGGCCCAGCCAGTCTTGACAGCGTAGCAGTCTCGCAGTGTCACTGCCATGTCGGAAGCATGTGGGTTCTGCGTGGTGTGCATAGTTCAGGGGTTGGGCTAGTTGCCTGATCGTTTCCATGTGCTGATTCTCACGGAGACGGGGCAGGGCGGCTTGGAGCAACAGTGCTCCGCATGATAATGTGTCCTCAGGTGGATAATTACTCGCTCATTCTGATTGCATCCATTTTACCCATATATTCAATGGACATCAGCTGCCACATGCTCCGACCCGTCTGCCCCATTAATTTAATGTTACAGCACCAGACCAGACCCATGAAGCCGTGCCTGCGTTGAGTAACTGTGCGAGTCGAAACTTGAAGCCCTAGCCCTAAACGCCAAGGCCGTAGCCATTAAACCCAAAACATCCCTGAACCCTAAACCCTAAACCCTTGTCCGAGTGTGAGCGCCGAAACCCTAAACCCCGGGAGGAGGCGTCCTCCTCTTGGGAGGCAGGTGGCCCAGCACCAAACTACCACGTCCAGGTTGAGGTCCAAGCAAACAGGAGGCGGCCGAGGTCAGCGCACCACTGGTTCGGCGAAAGGATCACGGTCGTCAAGGACCTGGTTCGGGGCCAGCCTTTACCGCAGGAAATAACCCTGCACCGACTCGGCGCTGGTAACAACCGGGTGGTGTATGGGTGGGGCTCTTTTGTGGTAAAGTTTACCACAGTGGCCTATGACCACGGTGGCGAGGAGCAGCTGTCGGAGCTGCTACCAGAAGTCACGGCTCTGGTGATCCATGTGGTCCCGGTGGTTGCCCGTATGGGGCCTTCACCAGGAGCCGCCCGACACATGGTCTTTGCCCTAATCCAGCAAAAGGTGATCATGGCTCAGGGCTGGTTGGAAAGGTTGGATGCGGAAACGCACCGCCATTGGCACTACTACTTAGCATGCATAGTTGCGTGGCTGAGCAGCAGGGGCCTCAGCCTGGCAGATGTGACCGTTTCCAATTTGGGGCTGGAGACCCAGGAGGGACATCTCCAGCTGTTCGACCTGGCGACCTGGAAGGTCACAGGGGTGGCCAGGTGGAGCTCTGGATCTGGGTTCGAGCGGTACCTTAGTGGTCGATGCCCAGCAGTGCTCGAGACGATTCAACACCAACGGGACCGAGCGCCAGAGAGGCTGTTCGAGGTTTTCGTGCAGGAAGCTGGGCCTTTTGTCAGGCACCTTGTGCACAAAAGGATTGCCAGGGTGCAAAACGGGCGCATGGTGATGTCTGACAATGGGATTATCCAGCTTGAGGCGGGAGGCGTCTTCCCGTAAACAATGCCCCTTCCGGGGCTGGACCTGAGGCGGCTCCGTAGGAGCCTGCTGGCCGGCGTCCGGCCAAGGCTGTTAATTCGGTGCATGCGCGGAGAGCCTATTGCAGCTGAGAGGCAACGAGCGAGAAACCCTAAACCCTAAACAGCATGCCCCTGTCCGTGTGTGTGTGTGTGGCAGGGATGGAGCAGGTTTGAACGGGATATACGGATATGTACGTAGGACCTTTAGGTCCTATTTGGCGTAGGGCTTGCTCTGTGTCTTAATATATACTGTGTATATACGCAATTAAAAATTTAAAGAATTTACAAAATTTAAAGGGAGTAAATCCTTTAAATTCTGAAATCGTCCGGAATTAAAAATTTAAAGAATTTAAAAAATTTAAAGGAGGTAAATCCTTTAAATTCTGAAATCGTCCGGAATTAAAAATTTAAAGAATTTAAAAAATTTAAAGGAGGTAAATCCTTTAAATTCTTTAAATTCTGAAATCGTCCGGAATTAAAATTTAAAGAATTTAAAGAATTTAAAGAATTTTAAAAATTTAAATGTCCAGCTCCAGCTCCAGCCCCAGCCCCCCAGCCTTCGACCCCAGCCCACGGAATTAAATTTTTAAAATTCTTTAAATTCTTTAAATTCTGAAATCGTCCGGAATTAAAAATTTAAAGAATTTAAAAAATTTAAAGGAGGTAAATCCTTTGAATTCTGAAATCGTCCGGAATTAAAAATTTAAAGAACTTAAAAAATTTAAAGGAGGTAAATCCTTTAAATTCTGAAATCGTCCGGAATTAAAAATTTAAAGAATTTAAAAAATTTAAAGGAGGTAAATCCTTTAAATTCTTTAAATTCTGAAATCGTCCGGAATTAAAATTTAAAGAATTTAAAGAATTTAAAGAATTTTAAAAATTTAAATGTCCAGCTCCAGCTCCAGCCCCAGCCCCCCAGCCTTCGACCCCAGCCCACGGAATTAAATTTTTAAAATTCTTTAAATTCTTTAAATTCTGAAATCGTCCGGAATTAAAAATTTAAAGAATTTAAAAAATTTAAAGGAGGTAAATCCTTTAAATTCTGAAATCGTCCGGAATTAAAAATTTAAAGAATTTAAAAAATTTAAAGGAGGTAAATCCTTTAAATTCTTTATATTCTGAAATCGTCCGGAATTAAAAATTTAAAGAATTTAAAGAATTTTAAAAATTTAAATGTCCAGCTCCAGCTCCAGCCCCAGCCCCCCAGCCTTCGACCCCAGCCCACGGAATTAAATTTTTAAAATTCTTTAAATTCTTTAAATTCTGAAATCGTCCGGAATTAAAAATTTAAAGAATTTAAAAAATTTAAAGGAGGTAAATCCTTTAAATTCTGAAATCGTCCGGAATTAAAAATTTAAAGAATTTAAAAATTTAAAGGAGGTAAATCCTTTAAATTCTTTAAATTCTGAAATCGTCCGGATTTCAAAATTTAAAGAATTTAAAGAATTTAAAGAATTTTAAAAATTTAAATCTTCAGCTCCAGCCCCAGCCCCAGCCCCCCAGCCTCCGACCCCAGCCCCAGCCCCCAGCCTCCGACCCCAGCCCCAGCCCCCAGCCCCAGCCCCACCCTGCCACAAGCCCCAAGGCCCCGCCCCACCCAGTCCTAGCCCCAGCCCCCAGCCCCAGCCCCCCCGCCCCCACCCCCCCAGCGCCTGCCCCCAAGGGGGCCTAGGGGCTGGGGCTGAGGCTGGGCGGGGGGGCGAAAAGGTAGCTGGGCTCGCAGGCCAGGTGCGCAGCTGGGGTGGGATGGGGAGGAGTAGGTGGTGGGTGGTGGGTAGTGGGTAGTGGTGGCGGGTGCTGGGTAGTGGTTGGTGTGTGGTGGGTGGTGTGTGGTTGGTGGGGAGGGTGTGGGTGGTGGGCGTGGCGGGTGAGGGGTGCCGGGTGGTGGATAATAGGTGGTGGGTGGTGGGTGGTGATGGGGTACGAGGCAAGGGGCTGAGATAGGGGGGTGGGTAGTGAGGTATGAAGGGGGCGGGAGGGTGGAGTGGGGGCAAGGGTGTATAATCCCTGCGAGCCGCGACCGAGCAGAAAGCCTGTAAATGCCGCGTTCAAAAAACGGCTAGGGATCCCACACATCTGCGGGCAAAATCTGGCGGAAGTGATCCGCCACCAAGCAAAAAGCCTGTAAATACCGCATTAAACAAAGGGCCAGGGATTTCACATATCTGTTGGCAAAATCTGACAGAAGTACCGATTGCTCACTTCCGCCAGATTTTGCCACCAGATATGTGAAATCCCTGGCCCTTTGTTTAATGCGGTATTTACAGGCTTTTTGCTCGGTGGCGGATCACTTCCGCCAGATTTTGCCCGCAGATGTGTGGGATCCCTAGCCCTTGAAGTGGTGGGTGAGACACGGCGGTTTGGAGCCTGCTGTCTCTTCCCATCCGCGTTCAAAAAACGGCCAGGGATCCCACACATCTGCGGGCAAAATCTGGCGGAAGTGATCCGCCACCAAGCAAAAAGCCTGTAAATACCGCATTAAACAAAGGGCCAGGGATTTCACATATCTGTTGGCAAAATCTGACAGAAGTACCGATTGCTCACTTCCGCCAGATTTTGCCACCAGATATGTGAAATCCCTGGCCCTTTGTTTAATGCGGCATTTACAGGCTTTTTGCTCGGTGGCGGATCACTTCCGCCAGATTTTGCCAGCAGATGTGTGAAATCCCAAGCCGTTGTTTTCATGCGGTAGTTACAGGTGTTTTGCTGGACCACAGGTCACTTCCGCCAGATTTTGCCAGCAGATGTGTGAAATCCCTAGTCCTTGTTTTCACGCGGTATTTACAGGTGTTTTGCTGGACCACAGGTCACTTCCGCCAGGTTTTGCCAGCAGATGTGTGAAATCCCTATAGGCCCTAGCCCTTGTTTTCATGCGGTATTTACAGGTGTTTTGCTGGACCACAGGTCACTTCCGCCATGTTTTGCTGGACCACAGGTCACTTCCGCCAGATTTTGCCAGCAGATGTGTGAAATCCCTAGTCCTTGTTTTCAAGCGGTATTTACAGGTGTTTTGCTGGACCACAGGTCACTTCCGCCAGATTTTGCCAGCAGATGTGTGAAATCCCTAGCCCTTGTTATAGCGCGATATTTACATGCTTTCTGCTCGGTCGCGGCTCGGGCAGGGAAGGCTGGGCGTGCGGAAGCAGGCAGCCGTGCCCACCCACCCCGTCCCATCCCACCACACACCTCACTCCACCCCTCCCTCTTTATCATCCACCTCATCATCTTCACTATCTTCCTCCTCCTCATCCCTCGTCCTCCTCCCATACCCCTCCCTCCCTCTCCCTATCCCTCCCACTACCCCCTCCCCTCACCTTCCTCACTCTCCCCCACCTCCACTCCCTCTACCTCTCCTCTTCCCCTTTCTCTCTCCTGGAATCTCCACCCCCCCCCAACCCTCCCTTCTCTCCTTCTTAAATATCCCCCTAAGGTTTTGTGAAAACTCAGATCCCAAAACCACAGATCTTAAGGGGTGTCCCCCTAAAGGTTTTCATGACAAGTAAGTGCAAAAAGCACAAATCGCAAGGGGTGTCCCCCTTAAGGTTTTGTGAAGATTCAAATCCCAAAACCACAGATCTTAAGGGGTGTCCCCTAAAGGTTTTCATGACAAGTAAGTTCAAAAATCACAAATCGCAAGGGGTGTCGCCCTAATATTTTGTAAGAACTCAGATCCAAAAATCACAGATCGCACGGGGTGTGCCCCTCTCAGGCTTTGTAAGAACTCAGATCCAAAAATCACACATCGCAAGGAGCGTCCCCCTAAAGGCGTTTGTAAATGATCCACCCTGTCCCTCTCACTTGCCTCCTACCTCCCCCACTCCTAACTCATTCCTTCCCTTCCCATCTCATGTCTCCTCACCTCCCATCACTTTTTCTCCCATCCACTCATCTTCTTATCATCTTCTTATCACCTTCATCACTTTTTAATTTGTCTTATGGGGTCTATAGAGCCCATATAGAAAGCTTCATAGATATATAAACCTTACAGATCCTCGAGATAAAGAACTTGTAGGAACCGCTTATGTTTCCCACAAATGGAGTCCTTTATAAAAAATCTTTGAAAGATCGATTATATGGAGCCCTCATACACAGTCTTTATATACTCCTTATAGAAATCTATAGATCCTTTGTACAGATCCCTGATATGGAACCCTTTGTAGAAAACCCTTAGACTATACAATCCAAAGAACGCACCCACCCTCCACTCCCTCTACCTCTCCACCCATCTCCCCACTCCCTCCTCTTCCCCTCCCTTTGTCCACCCGCCCTCCCCTCTCCCCACCTTTTCCTTGCGCTCCCTCTACCTCCTCTCTCCACCCACCCTCTTCTCCCTGTTCCTCTCCACCCTCTCCCCACTCACTCACCCAACCCACTCAGCCCGGCCAGGCTCCCCAGCTGGCCCTGCCTCAAAGCAAGCCGGGCGTGCTGGCCGTGGATCTCAGCAGGCCCCTGCCCACCCTCGAGAGCCCACCAGGCTCAGCAGGCCAGGCCGCAGGCAAGCTGCGAGCTGGCCGCCTTCGGCAAGCTGTCTAACATTGTTTCTTATCCACTTTCACCTATTCCCCCGCTTCAGTCCATGCCCTACCTTTCACTCCTTTCCAGACCCTTCTGATATGAGTAAAATGAGAGGAGGAGGTCAGAGGGACGAAGAACAGCTCTCTCCATTACTTTCTCATCTGCTTTGACCCCTTCCCTTTCCTGGCTCCATGCATGCCCTGCGAGAAGAGAAGAATAAGAGAGAAAAGAGGAAGAGCAGAGGAGAAACTGGTTTCCCCTCTTTCATTACGTAGCATTTCTTTTGGCCACTTCCTCCACACTTCTCGTATCTTCCTCTCTCTTCTTCCTCTGCTGGGCTTGAAGCTCTCTCTCGCCCTCTCCGCAACTCTCTTCTTTCCGTCGAGCGGACGAGCGGTGGGAGAGGAAGGGCACAAGGTGAGTGAAGACGAGAACACTTCTTCCTTGTCTTCCTCCACAACCTCTTCCTGGTTTTTTACCAATGAGACGGTGAGATAGGACAAGCAAGGCACTTTCGACTGCTTTCTGCATCGCTTCCCCTCCCCTCCTTTCTCTCACTCTCTGCCTCTGTTTTTGCTGGTCTTTCTCTCTTACTTTCTCTCTTTGTTTCTGTGTTTGTTTCCTTATGGCTCTCGTTCTTCTTCTGCCCTTCTCGGATTGTCTCTCCGCTTCTGTTGTCTTTCTCTTACTCCCTTGTCTTCTTCCTTGTGAATTGTCCTTCTTCCTTCTGAGTGATAGAGGGAGAAGGACGGGAGGCAGGAAAGGCAGGAGGAGAAGGAATAGGGGGCAAGCGATTCTTTCCAAAGCGATTCTTTCCAAGCGAACATAATAGGCGGAGAGAAGCGGAAAGGGAATGTGCAGAAGTAGACGGGAAGGGAGGGAGGGAGAAAGAGGGATCTGGAGAGAACAATGAAAAGGAGGATGGTGAGGTGATGAGAAGAGTGCCCTTTGCATGCCCTGAACTCTCCGTTCCTTTCATTTCTCCTTCCTTATGAAGATGAATAGGGTAAGAGAAGAGGAAGAAGGCGAAGGGCAAGGAAGTAAGAGAGGCGAGCGAAGGAGGAATTCTCCTTTCTTCTCCGAACCGTCTTCCCGCATCTTACCGCTTCCTTTCTGTTGTTTGCTCTTCTTTCCTTATGTCTTCGCAGAGCCCTTCCTCCTTATCCTTTTCTTTCCTCTGGTCATTCAAAAAGGAAACGATGAGGAGACGCGAACTGATTCTCCTTGCTCCTTCTTACCACACTCTGCTTCTCTACATCCCCCTGCTTTCTTTATACTCGGTTTGGTGTTCATGTCCTCGGAGGCCCCCTTAGGGAGGAAGTTGGTGGCCTCCAGAAAGTTGTGGAAGTGTCTGAAGGCGCCTACAAGCCTCCTCGAAGCCCTCGCGAGGCCCGGAGTCCTTTGAGATACGGCAACACTGGTACTCTCTCGCTTCCTCTTCTGTGTCCTTCTTCCTAGTCTTCCTCGTTTCCCTTTCTTTCGCACTCGACTTCCCCCACTCTCTGTCTATGACTTTCTCTTATCCACTTTCACCTATTGCCTCGCTTCAGTCCATGCCCTAGCCTTCACTCCTTTCCAACCCCTTCTGACATGAGCAAGCATCAGGAGAATGAGAGGAGGAGGTGAGAGGGACGAAGAACAGCTCTCTCCGCTACTTTCTCTCATCCGCTTTGACCCCTTCCCTTTCCTAGCTCCATGCGTGCCCTTTGCTAAGAGAAAAATAAGAGAGAAAAGAGGAAGAACAGAGGAGACAGGGGCTTCCGCCCTTTCATTACGTAGCTTTGGCTTACGCTTCTTTCTTGTGAATCGTCCTTCTTCCTTCTGAGTGATAGAGGGAGAAGGACGGGAGGCAGGAAAGCCAGGAGGAGAAGGAATAGGGCAAGCGATTTTATCAAAGCGAACATAATAGGCGGAGAGAAGCGGAAAAGGGAATGTGCAGAAGTAGACGGGAAGGGAGGGAGAGAGAAAGAGGGATCTGGAGAGAACAATGAAAAGGAGGATGGATGAGGTGATGAGAAAGAGTGCCCTTTGCATGCCCTGAACTCTCCGTTCCTTTCATTTCTCCTTCCTTATGAAGATGAATAGGGTAAGAGAAGAGGAAGAAGGCGAAGGGCAAGGAAGTAAGAGAGGCGAGCGAAGGAGGAATTCTCCTTTCTTCTCCGAACCGTCTTCCCGCATCTTACCGCTTCCTTTCTGTTGTCTGCTCTTCTTTCCTTATGTCTTCGCAGAGCCCTTCCTCCTTATCCTTTTCTTTCCTCTGGTCATTCAAAAAGGAAACGATGAGGAGACGCGAACTGATTCTCCTTGCTCCTTCTTACCACACTCTGCTTCTCTACATCCCCCTGCTTTCTTTATACTCGGTTTGGTGTTCATGTCCTCAAGAGGCCCCCTTAGGGAGGAAGTTGGTGGCCTCCAGAAAGTTGTGGAAGTGTCTGAAGGCGCCTACAAGCCTCCTCGAAGCCCTCGCGAGGCCCGGAGTCCTTTGAGATACGGCAACACTGGTACTCTCTCGCTTCCTCTTCTGTGTCCTTCTTCCTAGTCTTCCTCGTTTCTCTTTCTTTCGCACTCGACTTCCCCCGACTTTCTCTTATCCACTTTCACCTATTGCCTCGCTTCAGTCCATGCCCTAGCCTTCACTCCTTTCCAGACCCTTCTGACATGAGTAAGCATCAGGAGAATGAGAGGAGGAGGTGAGAGGGACGAAGAACAGCTCTCTCCGTTACTTTCTCTCATCCGCTTTGACCCCTTCCCTTTCCTAGCTCCATGCATGCCCTGCGCTAAGAGAAAAATAAGAGAGCAAAGAGGAAGAAGAGGAGAATGGGGCTTCCGCCCTTTCAATACGTAGCTTTGGCTTACGCTTCTTCTGGCCACCCCTTGCCCCCTTCTCTTATCTTCCTCTCTCTTCTTCCTCTGCTGGGCTTGAAGCTCTCCCTGGCTCTCTCTGTATCTCTCTTCTTTCTCCTGGTTCCCACTTTTCCGCCAGACAAGAAAATCAAAGAAAGGAGAGCGGGCGAGCGGTGGGAGAGGAAGGGCACAAGGTGAGTGAAGAGGAGAACACTTCTTCCTCGTCTCCCTCCACAAGCTCTTCCTGGTTTATCACCAATGAGACAGTGTGATAGGACAAGAACAAAGAATGAATAGACGTGGAGGTCAAGGCACTGTCGGCTGCTTTATGCATCGCCTCCTCTTTCTGTCTCTCTTTTTGATTATCTTTCCCCCATATTTTCTCTCTTTGTTTCTGTATTTCGTCCCTTATGGCTCTCTCTCCGTTTCTTTTGTCTGTTTTCTTACTCCCTTGTCTTTCTCCTTGTGAGTCTTCCTTCTTCCTTCTGAGTGATAAGGGGAGAAGGACGGGAGGCAGGGAAGGGAGGAGGAGAAGGAACAGGGCAAGCGATGGGACAAAGAGAGTGAGAGAAAGTTGAAGATAAGTATCAAATCAAGCATAATGTAGTAGGCGAGAGAAGTGGAAAAGTAAATGTGCAGAAGTAGAGAGGAAAGGATGGAGGGAGAGAGAGAGAGCGAGAGAGAGAGAGAGAGAGAGAGAGAGAGAGGGGGAGATGGACAACGCAATGAACACGAGGAAGGAGGAGATTATGAGGAACAGTGTCACTTGCTCTCCCTGAGCTCTCCGTTCTTGTCGCTTCTCCTTCTAATTGTGAAGAAGGATAGGAGCAGAGAAAAGAAGGCAAGGGCAAAGAAAGTCAAAGAGCCGAGTGAGGGAGGAATCCACCTTCTCCCAACCATCTTCCTCCATCTTATGTCTTCGCTTCTGTTTTCTATTCCTTCCAGCAAGGGAGCAAGGAAAGAAGGGACAGAAGAGATGAGAGAGCGAGACACGGCAGAGAGGAAGACAGAGCGAGAAAAAGAGAGAGAGAGAGAGAGAGAGAGAGAGAGAGGCGGAAGAGAGACAACGCGAGAGGAAATGAAAAAACGAACCACGTCGAGAGGAACTGACGTCGTCCCTTTGCCCCTCCCTCGTGTTACCCCTGTCATTGACAGCAGAAGGCGACAAGAAAAGAAACAGAAAAAGGATCAATCAAAGGAAGGAGAGAAGGGAGAGACGAGAGAATGAAGAGTTCACTTCGTCCATCTTCATGCCTATTCCTCTGTCATGACTTCAATTTCTGTGTCTTCTTGACAAACGGCAGAGTGGATAGGCAGGAAGAGGAACGGGAATGAGAGAAAGACACAGGACGAGAAATACACAAGACAGATTCTTGATGGTTCCCGGCGCGAGAGGGACGGGAGGACATTGTGATAGACTGTGATAGACCCTAAAACCAGCACGGAGAACTTGTGAGAGCGTAAAACCATCTAAATCCTCATAAACTCCAAACCTTAGATCTTCCATAGTATACTGACCCCGGTAAACCATAGTTAGGAACTAAGACCCTAGACCCTTAAACTCCTGTCGAGACCTTTACACTGTACGCGCTTCGGCCTCCCGATGTAACCGTCGTGCCAGACCTTGTCGTCGCCGTGTTGAACCCAGTCGTCGTCGTGCTAAACCGAGTCGTCGTGGCTTCTTGTCGCCGTGGTGTTGTTGCAGTTTAAATACAAAGCCCAGCAGGATTGCCAAATAGACCCTAAAGGTCCATGCCACATACGGATATACCTCGTGATAGCTGTCAGTTGCAGTCCTCAATCACCCCTGAACCCTGACCGTTGAACTTGCCTCTCCGTGTCTCCAAGCCCTCGAACCCTAGAACTGAAACCGCCCGTAAACCCTAAACCTTAGACTGTTTCCCCAGCGTGAATGTCAGAAAAAGTTGTAACTTGAAACCGCAAGGGCGAAACCCGCCTGAACCCTAAACCATGACGCCCGAAAACTTTAACTCCGCTAAGGCAACCCTGCTCCTGTTCCCTTACGCATCGACGGAACAAGGCGTTCAAAAACCCCGAAACCCTAAACCCGCAAACCCGAAACCCCTAAACCCCGAACCCCTAAATCCTAAAACCCTTTAATAATCCAAAGTGCAGATTTCTACGCTTGATTCAGGTGTCGTTGCAGATGATGCCAAGCAAGCCCGGGATTTGTAAAGAAACCACATGTTCAGTCAGGAAGAAGTGTGCGTCCGGGAACCTTTCTTATCAAGGTCCCCTTAGTCACCTGAGATCGCCCGAATGCGGATCATGGAAAAGTGAAGCCGTCGGAACCGCCTGGAGTCTTGTGATCTTCAGGTGGTAGCGGAGCACTGGACTGCCACGGAGATTCTCCGGAGGCGGAAGTGCGCACGACGACCGCTACAACGTGAGCCTGCATAATGAGTGGTCCAGGGAAGGATGAGGAGCGACCGAAGCTGGAGCGGTTTGACGGGAGCCAGCCGTCGATGTACAAGCGCTGGCGCCGCAAAGCAGAACTAATGTTGCTGGCTTTACCTACACAAAGGACCGGTGGGGAGCCAAGCTGTTGGAGTTCGTGGCAGGAGAAGCCGAAGATGTGTGTGAAGCCATCCCTCTGGACAAGATTACCAAGGAGGGCGGACACGCGCTGATTCTGGAAGCGCTGGACGGCCGATACAAGGAATTGGCTAAAGAAGCATTGCACAATCACCTTCAGGAGTACTTCTATGGCCTCCAGATCAAGTCTGGTGAGTCGTACAGGAACATGATGGTGAGAATGGATACTTCGTACAGGCGCTTGCAAGAACATAGTGTTGAACTTCCGGCAGAAGTGCGAGGTTGGTTCTTGGTGAGGAAGCTTCAGCTGGACAGTGCGTCGGAGGCCCTGGTGATGACACATACCAAGGGGTCACTTAAGCATGAAGATGTGACGCGAGCCATCCAGGCCATCTTTCCGCAAGGCATCGCGAAGAACGTTAGCAGCAAGGTGAAGGAGGTCTATGAGGCCGAGACAGTCGAGGCGGACAATGATGCGGCCGACAACGTGGACGATGTCTTCCAAGCAGTGGCAGACCAAGTGCAGTCTGCAGATGAGTATGATGATGAGGATGCATTGGACGTCTTCGAGACCTACAAGGACGTGCGGAAAAGGGTCCAACAGAAGCGGTTGGGCAGAGGCTACAAGAATGACATGGGTGGCCAATGGAAACTGTCTGGAACGGTCAAAGGAAAACTCGAGATGCTCAAGAGCAAGACAAAATGCCATCTTTGCCAAGAGCGTGGGCACTGGAAGCGTGAGTGCCCAAAACGTGCACAAGGGCTTCAACATGGGCGCTCGTCTCGCGCGGTTGGCTCGAACGAGGCAATGTTGGCGGATGGTGACGGCTACAAGAGCATCGAGGGTGAGCACTTTCTCGACGTCGACGAGCTGGAGAAGTTTGAGATCTTCTTGGCGGAGAAGGACGGCGACGTGGAGGTGATCGTGGCAGATCGTGAAGAAGCCTTGGGTGACGGGACTGAGATGAGGGGGGACTTTGAGCGTAGCTTGAAGGACTTTTTGAACAGCTCGGGATCGAGCAAGGACGTGCGCTTTCATGAGGCATACATGTTGGAGTGCGCTGATCTTGCTGAGCATGGGGTGCCAGACACTGCGTGTAGGCGGACATTGATAGGTGAATCCGTTTTGCAGCGAATGTCGGAGACACTAGCGAAGTCAGGGCTGAGAGTGCGTTTTGTGAGGGAGAATCATGAGTTTAGATTCGGTAATGCGGGTACCTTGAGATCCTCGGTTTCAGCACTGATTCCCGTGTGTCTCGGTGGCAAGCAGTTGGCGATAAGGGCTGCTGTGTTGCCAGGTTCGGGGTCTGAAACGCCACTTCTTTTGTCGAAGGAACTGTTGCGTAGTTTGCAAGTCAAATTAGATATGGGGAATGATGTTTTGGAAATAGGTAAGTATGGGGTCCAAGTGAAGCTGCGGGAGACAGAACGGGGCCACTATGCACTTCCCTTGTTTTGTGGATTACAACCACACAATGTCAAGAAGGCGATGAAGAAGAATGTGCATCAGAAGACGCATGAAGTGAACGCCGCAGAGTTTTCTGTGGATCAATCAGCGAGTAGCAACGAACCGGCGAGCCCGCCCAGAGACCATCATGAGCTACGCCGGGAACGCCATGACGGATGCGCCGATGCCAGGAGTGCGTCGCAATGCATTGATCGACGAGCTGATGACGGAAGTGGCGAGCCAAATGGAGGAGAGCGACGGCCAGATCTCGGATGTGCATGCAAAGATCCTGGACGAAGCTCCCGATCAAAGCGACGACGAGAACGACGCAGTCGTGCCCGGGATAGATGGCAATCTGGGACGCCTGCTCTTCAATGTGGGGAAATACCAGAAAGCCGGGGCCCTCATGACGTTCAAGCAAGCCTACGAGCTGGACAAGAGGTACGTTGCCTGGGTCCGCAAGTTCATCCGCGGAAAGTCGGTGTCGCCCAACAAAACCAGCCACCCGACGATGACCCAGTTTCGCTTGTACATAGCTCTTCGGGATCAGCGGAAGTCTATGAGGCTTCAGATGGGACAAGCAGCAGCACCAGCGCCTCGCCAGGCTCAGCCGCCATTGCTGCCAAGCCGACCGAAAGCCAAGGCCAAAGCAGCAGGGCAGTCAGTGACAATGCGATCGGCAAGCTCGCATCAGACGGCAAGCTCGCATCAGCCGGCACCAAGGGGCCAGGCACCAATGGTTCAGGCGAGCAATCCGGAGCCGGACTCAGTGTGGGAAAGCCATTGGCTGGTGATGCCCGAGCCGGAGCCAGAGAGTGCGACAGATCGCCGTCGAAGGTTGATTCGCGAACAGATCGAGGCGTTGAACTTCCAGCTCGAGGAGATGGAGGAGAATGCCGAGTTGTAGATGCAACCGTCTCAGAAACTGAGGCGGTGTCGTATATGAGTCATGCTGAGAAGAAGCTGTGTAGGCGTGGGGTGGAAGCCTGCTCTCGGGTCCCAGTGGAGCTTTATGGTTCTGATAGTGGCGTTGATGCTTTGGTGTTCGAAAAAGGATCCGGCGAGGAGGTACTCACGGCAGTGGGTCTCAGCGTGCAGTACATTTTTGAGCAGCTTGAGCCTGCTCAGATTCGGAGCCATGAGACGATCGAGCAAGCGCTAAAAATGATCCGACGAGTGCAGCCGAAACTGTTAGTGGTGCGTCCTCCTGATCACATGACCAAAACACGAGGGGTTCGTCACTTGGTGCGAACGTTTCATGCTAAGTACAAAGCTGATTACACTCGTTTGGTTACTGCTTGTTGCGCTGAGCAAGTGTGTGAAGGGCGGTTGTTTTGCATTGAAGACGTGAACGGATGCATGAGTGAGAGGGTCAAGCAGTGGAAGAAAGAGAAGGATGATGAGAGAACTTTGTGCGTGGAGAGAGTGGAGAGCGAGAGTGCCTGGTACATGTACACCAACAGTCAACATGTGAAGCAGCAGATGCAGAAGACCTGGGTGAATGTGCGTGAGCTTCAGGATCCGAGATGTTTCATGAAGGATGTTGCGGTGAGCTTGATGAAGGCCAGGCAACAGGTCGATGAAGTGCACGTTGCGCATTGTGTGTTTTCGATTGAAGATTTGAGGTCGGAGAATTCCCAGGATGATCGTAGGGTGATGTCACTTTTGAGGCGTTGCCATGAGAATCTGGGGCATCCTTCACCGGCACGCATGACGATGCTGTTGCGTGCTGCGCATGCCAGTGAGAGAGTCATGAGACTTGCGAGGGGATTGCAGTGCGAGACATGTTCTGAGTTGACGAAGCCTAAGTCCCACAATGTCACGAAGCTTAGGCGTGCCACGGAGTTCAATCAGCAGCTGTGCGTGGATACTTTTGAACAGGAGGTTCGAGATTCCAAACTGCACTTTGTGAACATTGTTGATGAGGCTACGGGGTTCCAGTTGTGCATTCCCTTATGGAAAGGCATGCAGGCCAAACATGTTAGGAACGCTTATCGGAAGAATTGGAAACGCTGGGCCGGAGCTCCTGTGAGATTGTTCTGTGACGGGGGAAAGGAGTTCGAGGGGGAGTTCGAACACGGGCTGTCGTTGGACGGAACGTATGGAGACACATCGGCGGCCTACTCGCCATGGCAAAATGGATTGGTGGAGAAAAAGGGGGATGTGTGGAAAACGGCCTTCTCGAAAGCCCAGATCGAAACAAGGCCCAGGAATAAGCAGGAGGTGCAAGAGCTTGTTGACCAAGTGAACAGCGCTGTGAACAGTATGACTAGAAAGGATGGATATTCGCCAAATCAGCATGTGTTTGGTCGTGATGTGCGTGTGCCAGGGTTAATCAGTTCCGATGCTGATCCGGTCATTAACTCGTCATTGGCTCAGGGGGAATCAGTGTTCGAACGAAGGTTTGCCTTGAGAACAGCAGCACGGCGCGCATTCCTTGATGCTGACAACGAGATGCGCATTAGGCGAGCCATCGAACACAGAAGCAGGCCAGAACGAGGTCCTTTCAACGTCGGTCAGCTTGTGTATTTCTGGCGTAGGAATAGGTTTGAAAACAAGGCTCATTGGCATGGTCCTGCGGTGATCATTGGAAAGGCGGGTTCCTCGAAGGTTTGGGTGGCGAAGGGCACTAAGGTGTACCGTTGTTGTCCAGAGCAGTTGCGTTGCCTTTCACCTGATCAGGAAGCACTTGTGAAGTTGTTGCCAGCTGACATGGTGCATGTTCGCGGACAAGTGAGTGCAAAGGGTGCCGGAAATTATCATGATTTGAGCATGCTTGGTAATCCTCCTGACAGTGAAGAACCAAACAATGTGCCGGAACCTGAAGATGCACGTGGTCCTGACTCCTCAGGGTCAGCTGAGGTTCCAGCTGAGGAAGATGGTGCTCAGGGAGATGAGTCAGTTGGTGATTTGCTTGAAGAATTGGGGGTCAGTGTTCCAATGGAGTCAAGCAATGAGGCGCCGCAAGAGAGGTCTGAGAATCGGAGTGCAGAGGTCCGACCTGCAACGGGAGAAGAGTCACCTTCCAAGAAAGCGCGAACGACTCCATTGACCAGCATGTTGCGTGCAGATCCTGAGTTGCTAGACCGAGGGCGTGCGAGCACGGACACTATGCGATCTCCTGAAGAGGTTGCGTCCATTCCTGTGCCCGACAGCGAAATGCCCGATGATGACTTGGAGGTGCTTTCAGTTGAGGGTGATCGTTGGATGGTTGTGCATGGCCGGTCGCGATTGGTGCGTGTTCATGCCGTGGAAAGACGGGGTGTGTTTGTGCCAAGTGAAGGTGAGTTGCCTGTGGATCCCAAGTTTCTGGAAAAGACGTGCTGCCTAGTGGGATATGATCGCTACGGCAGGCAGGTGTGCAAGGAATACCAGTGGGATGATCCGTCTACGCATGAGCTTGCTATCCGTGGTGGCTTCTGGACTGGTCGAACTGAGTTTGTGTTGAAGGACGGCTGGTGCATGCGTGATCAGTCGAAGGCGGAGTGTTTTGAAGTGAACATCAAGAAAGGACGGAAGGAACTCCTTGATCATGAGATCCCTCGACACAAGAAGGAGGGCCTAAGTAAAGCAAAGGTCAAGGAATGGACCAAGCTTGTGAACAGTGGTGCCATCAAGGTACATGTTGGAGCAGAGGCTTCGAGGATTAGGTCAGGGCTTGAGAAAGGTCGATTGTTGAAGTCTCGGTTTGTGCTCACGGAAGCGGAAGCAGGAAGTAGCCCGATGGCCGACGACATCAAGGCCAGGTGGTGTGTAAGAGGCTATCTGGATCCTGACTTGTTGCAGTTGGACACAAGTGCTCCAACTTTGTCGATGGAAGGGTTTTCAGTGGCCATGCAGTTGATTGCTTCTCAAAAATGGGTCCTGAACATCGCTGATGTTGAGGGTGCGTTTCTTCGAGGCGATGAGATTGATCCGAAACGGGGAAAGATCTTTATTGATCTTCCGCCTGGTGGAGTGCCAGGTGTTCCTGAAGGGAGCATTGTTGAAGCTGTGAAAACCATTTATGGTCTTGCTGACGCGCCGAAAGCTTGGTGGCAGTGTTTCTCGGCTAGGCTCAAGTCCTTGGGTATGCAGGTTTCCCGGTTTGATCCGTGCTTGTTTTACTACTTCGACAAGGGTGAGATTGCTGGCACAATTGCTCTTCATGTCGATGACTTGTGTGCTGGAGGTAATGAGGCCTTTAGGAGGCAAGTGCTCGAACCGTTGCGAAAGATGTTTCCCTTCAAGCATTGGAAAACTGGCTCAGGAGATTTCCTGGGAAAACAACTGCAGCAGCAAGCCGACAGCAGCATCCGCATCAGTCAGTGTGAGTATGCGAAACAACTTAAGGGCATAAGCTTGTCTCGTGAACGTCGTCGGGAGAAAGAAGAGTCCGTGACTGAAGATGAGAGACGGCAGATGAGAGGCGTGTTGGGAGCTGTGAACTGGCTGGTGACAAGTAGCAGACCTGATCTTGCAGCATGGTGCTCACTTTTGCAACAGCGTGTATGTTCTGCCACTGTGTCAGACTTGATTGACATGAACAAGTTGGTCAGTTTGTGTCATGACAACAGCGATGCGTATATATGGATCCGCAGCATTCCGTTAGCCAAAGTTCAGTTTGTGATGTTGTCTGATGCAGCCTGGGCGAATGCACAAGGGTGCTGCAGCCAAGCAGGATACATGATAGCAGCATGTGATGAGAGACTTCCTCGCGGCGAGTGGGGAACGTTTTCTGTTATGCGCTGGCGAAGTTACAAGCAAGACAGACAAACTCACAGTACACTTGGTGCTGAACTGATTGCCTTGTCACGCGGACTAGCTGAAGCTCGTTGGGTGAGATCAATGTGGTGCGAGGCCATATATGAGAAGTATACCCTGCAGACAGACTTCAAATGGAGTAGCATGATTCCAATCACTGCTGTTATCGACTGCAAGCCTGTCTACGACCATGTGGAGGGGCCCACAATTGCAGTTAAGGATAAGAGAGTGGCCATCGAGATGATGCTTGTGAAGGAAGACATCGCGAGTTACAGAATATCTCTCAGATGGATGGCTACCAAGCAGATGATCGTGGATGTGCTGACCAAACGTGGAGCTCCAATGGGGTTGTTTAAAAGGGTTCTTCAGAGGGCTGAGTTTGTACTTGTGGAAGACGAAGAAGTGGTTACAATCACCTCTAAGAGGTGAACCTGTCTGAACATGTTATTCCCCGGATGTGCAGATTTCTACGCTTGATTCAGGTGTCGTTGCAGCTGATGCCATTCAAGCCCGGGATTTGTAAAGAAACCACATGTTCAGTCAGGAAGAAGTGTGCGTCCGGGAACCTTTCTTATCAAGGTCCCCTTAATTAGTCACCTGAGATCGCCCGAATGCGGATCATGGAAAAGTGAAGCCGTCGGAACCGCCTGGAGTCTTGTGATCTTCACAAAGCCAAAAACCTTCGAATACATCTGAGGAAACAGCGTGAGGTCCTGGTCTTCCAGGAAGAGCTTGTGAGGCAGGCCCCGGGTCTGAGATTTAGGGCTTCCGCCTTTTTGAGATGAGGCAACATAACAGAGAGACGTGTATGTTTTAGGGTCTTGAAGTTTAAGGTTTAGTGTTTGGAGACCGCGATATTTAGGTTTCGGACTTAAAGTTTAAGGTTGTGTGTCCACGAGTCGCTTGCTCCGTGATTGTGGTCAAGTGTTCGTCCTGGCGGAGTCGCAGCAGGCCAGTTGCAAAAAGGTTGTGTGTCCAGGCGTAAAATTTTAAAGTTTCGGGATGCACAGCTGCGTCTTCCCTTTTGCACGGGCTCATGCGATGCGTGGGGGGCTTCGTGTATGGGGTCTAAACCCTACAGCATAAGCCCAAGACACGTGGGTTTCAGGCTTGGCGCCCTCGCCTGACGTTTGGTCCTGCATGGGGTGTTCTGAGAAAGAGAATTTGGCTGTTCAGGGCTTATACTGGATACCATGAAAGTAACCCAACTCCATCACACCAGCACTTCGAGTCAAGCCTGGTTGAGGTGGGCTTTCCCCAGAGCTCTAAATGCAAAGCACATGGGTCTTGGCGGTTCGAAAATGGGAAGGCAGCCCGAATGAAACACCCGACGAAGACGCCGGCAATCTTCATTCAAAACAGACCCTAGAACTTCTAAAACCCTAAACCTCAATCCCGAAATCCATAGTGCTGCAGCCGAAACCCTACAACTTACAACTTGTACAGAACCCCACAGACCCCTCATAGAAAAACACCTTTCTAAAGAGCCTACCCCTTGTACTCGACTTCCTTGATTTTGGAACCCCTCACGGCACCTTCTTCCATAGAGTCCGTTCAAAACTTCATGCTCGTACAGATCGTGCGTCTGGCAGGTTCCAAAAGCTTTACCCAAAACTCTGAGAGGTTCTTCTGTTGTCAGCTCACGGACGGCCTGACCTTCATCCACGACAGGGGGATTATCCACAAGGAGTCCATTGTTTTTTCAAGGGCTTCGTACACGTATGGGTTGCAAGGTTCTGTAAGGGTTCTATAAATGGGTTCTGCGGGTTTCTATGCGGCTTCTATAAGTGGGGCTGGGCCTGCAAGAGTTCCATAGAGAAGCAAACGTGCGTCCTGTAAGGTTTCTGTAAGGGTTGTAGAACGGGGTCCATAATGGTTGTGTATGCGGGGATCTACAACGGTCCGTAGGTCTTTTACAAACCGAAACGGGTTTAGGGGATTTTAGGGGCCTGTTGCTAGGGGTTTGTCGGGCTCAGGGAATGAGAGTCAAGAATGCCAAGGTCTTGTGATAATAAGCTGTTGTAGTTTTTATTGAATAGCATATACTTTGAGAGGGTCAGAAGGGTTGTTTTTATGGCAGTTCACCAGGGGCTTGATAATTAGTATTGCTGCGGGTAAGGTCGACCTGCTGTCCGCGAAATGGCCTCAAACCCCAAAGCCCAAAGCTTTATTCAGCAGTTGACAGGTACATATAACCGTTTGGGGTAGTAGAGTCTCTATAGAATATAAGGGCCGAAATAATTACCAATATTTTCCTCAAGGTTCCTTGATCCATTATGTTGTTGTACCATTTCTTAGCATGAAGGCCCCTGCATTCGTCCTCAAGCTCAAAAGCCACAAATATTCCGATCTAAAACCCTTATAGAACCCAAACCCCTAATCCTGGACCAAAAACCCCTAAACCTTGTGAGCAAAAAGCGCAGAAATACCTGAAGCCTCAGTATAGCACCTGATGCCTAAACCTAAACCCTATAACTATTACAAACCCTATAAGTATTATAACCCCTAGAATTCTTACAAGCCCTATAATTATTGAAAAGAACCCTATAAATATGATATGTATTATAATCCCTATAATCGTTATAGACCCTATAATGTTTCTTACACCCTAAACCCCAGCAGAAAGGACCTGAAGCCCCCCAATCTGGTCCTCTCCAAGCCCATTCCCGTCCGCGACGCGCGCTTCGTCTCGGCTGTGAGCCTGCTCCTGGGCTTCTTTTGGGGGGCGGTTTTGGGTCAAGGGTTAGGGTTTTTGCCAAGGTTTTTTCTAGGTGTATCAGGTTTATCGGGTTTCACTATCGGATGCATAAGTACAGGCGTAGGGTTGATAAGATTTATCAGGTTTAGGGATAGGGTCCTGGGCCTTGAGGCGGCTTTCGGTGTACGAGGTTGTGAGGATGGAGGGTTTAGATTCTTCAAACATATCGTTTGGGCGTTCGGGTTTGGGTGAATTGGGCGAGTTTTGAGTTTTGATAGGATTCAGGGTGCCGGCCCAGAAGCCCAGAAGCCCTCGCTCTCACCAAGCAGCAGTTTGGTTTTGCCCGGCTTTCGGGCTATGGGATTCAAAGGGTTCGTGGTTAGTGGATGCCGATGTCAGACAGCAACCGCAAACCCAGCAAAGGAGTCGGTGGCCGACTCTGCTGCCACCGACAACAGAGGTCGATGAGAGCCGGGTGTCGACGTAGAGTTGAAGGTTGAGCGCGGTGCAGGATTTCGAGGTTGTGGAGTTGCTGGGTCGTGTGCTTGACATTGAAAGGACCGTCGAGTGTCAAGGTATCAGGGTTCTGTGATTTGGGAAGAGCAGGCATAGCTTTGGCATGGCATAGCTTGTCTGCTGACTAGCAGTCTCTCTCAGCGTGTCTTTCAGTAAAGAAGCGGTTTTGCAGAAAGGGAGCTTCTCAGCGGACATGAAACGCCAAAACATTGTGGAACGTGATTAGGATGATTGGTGCTGGGATTCCCTTTAGCACCGTGGCATCTATTTGTGCAGCCACACCTTCAAAGAGTCTCTCATCATCGACACATGAAGCCCGCGTAGTGGGATTCTCGGAGCGCAATCGTCTTTAAGTAGGGATAAGTCGTCTGGGGTTCATGAACAGCGCACTTACTTGTAGTACCAGCAACGCTTGCCTGGCACGTCCGAGAGCGAGTGCCGAAACCCTAAAGTAAGGCCCTAAAGGTTTTGCTCGACCCCCCTCGAACAGGCACCCGCGAAGCGGGACAGACAGACGCTGTGGCTGGGACGCAAGTCGCAAGTGTTCAAGATCTGGGGTTATTACGGAGTGGTAAACTACAGGGTTTCGTCCTTGCTTGATTCAACCTGCATGTGTAGCTCGCAGATCCGGAATTGAATTCGGAAGGTGTTTGAGCATCACGGAACAGAATCTAATTCTTCTTCTCGGTGCTAGCCTGCTGGCACTTTTTATGTCGGTTTTCACTTAGCTCTAAAGCCGTATGCATGACAAGCCTCGAGCCCACGAGCTCGGAGGCACGAGCTCCTCGCCGGTGCGACGCTCTCGGTGAAGATTGCGGACTTCGGCTCGGCAGAAGCATGCCAGGAGCACGATCTTCGGTAGCGGCCCAAAGACTTTTTCAAAAGACCAAGAGGTTTCGGGCTCCACGGTTAGCCTGGATCCGGATCCAGCATGCCCGGAACTTGCGTTCACTGCAAGCCACGGATCGTGGCCCTGAGTACCAGGATTTAGGGGTGATGGGCTTAATTAAGTCGCTAAAGATATATCAGGAAGTTTCAAGTTGTTCAAGCTCTCGTAAGTCTTTTGGTGCCTGGGCTTGGGTGTTGCTGGATGGATTAATGACTCGAGTCCTGCCAACTTTGTTGCGGTAGGTAGCATGAGAAGTGTAAGGTCTTCGTGGAGCTGGGTGTTGGTCTCTCTGTGGTTGCTGCTGCTGCTGCTGCTGCCCACTATCACGGCGATGTTTTTACTTTTGCAGCTGTGGCTCTTGATGTCTATTTGCCGTTCGTGTTTTTGCTTCGTTCAGCACGCTCGTTGCAATACCTGCCTCGAGGACACGCTAGTAGTAGTAGTAGTAGTAGTAGTAGTAGTAGTAGTAGTAGTAGTAGTAGTAGAAGTAGTAGAAGTAGAAGTAGAAGTAGAAGTAGTAGTAGTCGTCGTCGTAGTAGTCGTAGCACTACTACTATTGCCGCTACTACTACTACTACTACTACTACTACTACTACTACTACTACCACTACTACTACTACTACTACTACTACTACTACTACTACTACTACTACTACTACTACTACTACTACTACTACTACTACTACCGCTGTTACTGCTACTGTTACTGCTACTGCTACTGCTACTGCTACTGCTACTGCTACTGCTACTGCTACTGCTACTACTACTACTACTACTACTACTACTACCACCACTACGACTACGACGACGACTGCTACCACCACTACGACTACGACTACGAAGAAAGACGACGACGACTACTACTACCACTAGCACTAGCACTACCACCGCCGCCACCACCACCACCACCACCACCACCACGACTACTATTACTACTACTACTACTACTACTACTACTACTACTACTACTACTACTACTACTACTACTACTACTACTACTACTACTACTTCCACTACCACTCCCACTCCCACTCCCACTCCCACTCCCACTCCCACTACCACTACCACTACCACTACCACTACCACTACCGCTACCACTACCACTACCACTACCACTACCACTACCACTACCACCACCACTACTACTACTACTACGACGACGACGACTACTACTACTCCTACTCCTACTCCTACTCTTCCTCCTCCTCCTCCTCCTACTACTACTACTACTACTCCTACTCCTACTCCTACTCCTCCTCCTCCTCCTACTACTACTACTACTACTACTACTACTACTACTGCTGCGACTTGTTGGTTGAGAACTGCGTCGTGCCATAGAACTTGCTAAGTACCTGGACTCATTGCCCGAGATAACTTTTTTCGAATGTGCGCCATTTTCCTCATCCGCAATCCCCATTGCCAAACCCTCACCCCAAGCCCTAAACCTATAAAGACCTTAGACAGGCCCTTTCAACTATTAAAGAATCCTTACGGTGAGCCTTAGAGAAACCCTGTATTCCAGGAGCCAGACTTTCTGATCTACGATGCGCAGGGCACGCATCAGTTCACTCCACCCGAGTGCTTCGATGGCCAGGTCTCAATCAAAGGAAAGCCACGTGACATGTGGTGACTCTGCGAGCAGATCGGGGTCGGGCCTACGCAGAGGCCCCATAGTAGTTCCTTTTTGGGATTACCTTATAGGCTTCTATATATGAACCCCAAAAATGAACTACTTTGGAGCCTCTGGGTAGTGTCTGAGGTCCTTTGCACTTCAGGTTCCTTGGGCTTGAGCCAGGGCTCAGGGCGTCCAGGTCCTCGGTCTTGGGATTGACGGATAGGGTCTTTTAATTCAATGCATGAATGAAGGTTTTGGGGCTCAGGTCTTCGGTTGAGTCCAAGGCTTCGGCGTTGAGGTTAGGGTTGAGAGTTTTGGGTAGGGTCGGGAATTTAATTGAAACTTCGGGAGCCTTCTCAACGGGCCCAACGCCATAAATCGAAGGCTTGTTGATGCTCGCAGTAGTTGTGGCATTTTGAGTCCTTCCGAGGATCTACAAGAAGCAACCACTACTCCTAACCAAGCAGGCACCCAGTTGCAAAATGGGAGTTTCCGAAAATAGGGGACCCTAATATGGCACCCTAAATAGCAGGATCCTTATCATAAGGACCCCAAAATAAGGTACCCCCTAATTTTCGGAAACTCCAAAATGAACAGCCGAGGTCCCTCGGCTGTGTTCTCTTCGCTCCTCGGTCCTTCTTTGTCCCGGGTTGCAGATGTGGCGAACGTGGTAATGGCGTTTTTGTTATGGGTTTGGCGGTGCTTGGTGCTTGTGATGCTTCATGTAGCTGCTGAGGATGATGATGATGATGATGATTCAGGTGGTTGCTTGCTGATTCCTTATCCGCTGTGAGTAATGAATCTAGTGCTGAGTCGGCACGCAGCAGTTTTGTTTATTGGAGTTAGAAGTGAGGACATGAAGATGCGTGCCTCTGCCGGCCATGTGGGGTGTTTGGTGTGTCAGGAGTCAGATGCCAAAACTGTTGGATGCTGCCTTGGTGCTTTTTGCTCTACCCCTGGGTGCTCTTGCAACGACACTCTGGGTTGACAAAAAATGGACCCTTTTCCCCAATAAGCAAAGACCTCCAACTCTCGCAAACCTCTTATAGAAAGCCCAGTTCGTCATATACAACCCTGCCTAAACCCGAAAGGCCTTAAAGCCCTAAACCCTGTAAAGCCGCCCAAAAGCCTTGCGGAGGTCTTGGCTTTTGGTCAGTGCCCCTTCTGGGCGGAGACCAACTTTGAGCTGCAGCTGAAAATCATTCAAAGGGAGCGCCTGGATCCTCGCAGAGGGTCTTCTTGGGGTTAGGGTTTTAGGGTTTAGGGCTTAGGGTTGGGGGTTAGCGCTTAGGGTTTGGGGGCTTCAAAGTTCAGGGTGTGGGAGAACGCTCTCTCCCGTCACACGCATCGGCCTCAATACGGGTTTAAAACAGGGTGTAGGTTTAGGGTATTTAGGGTTTACGGTTTGGCGTTTGTGGCTTTTGAGGCTTGGAGTTAGGGCGCTAGGGTTTGTGGAATTCTGCTGTTTCGGTTGAGGGTTTCAGGTTTGGGGTGGAGGGTGTTTGAGAGTTTTAGGCTTTAGGGTGTGGCCTGCTTGCTTCCGTTGAGATTCTCAGGTTTTCGCCTGGAGTGTTTGCTTCGGATGAGAGAATTTGATTTGGGTTTTGGGGGCAGAGGGTTTGGGGCGTTAGTTTTGGGTTGAGCTTGGGTTTTGATTGCGAGAAGCCCCCAGGCGGCCTGGTACTGGTTTGGGTCCAAAATCACGAAAGCTAGCGTAGCGAGGCTTTCGTTTCTATCTGTGTAAGAAGTGTGCCGAAACCGCCGGCCCAGACGCAAACGGCTTGATATGTCGAGCAACGGTTAGCATTTAGCTTTCTACTCGTATAGGGTACTGGACAACAAGTTCGAACCCTAAGCCATTCCTCCTGTGTCACACAGATCCGAACTATGGACGTCGCCTCGCATGTCCGAGTTGTGAGAGTGTAGAGCCTTAAACGCCTGGATTGTCCGAGTGTGAGCGCCGAAACCCTGAAAACCCGAAACCGACTGAACGAGTTGCTGGAGCATAAACCCCTAAACGTGAAATTCATACTCTCAAAGGGTTTAGGGGTTTAAGGTTTAGGGGTTTAGGGGTTTAGGGTTTTGGGGTTTAGGTGTTTAGGGGTTTAGGGCCTAAGCCCAAACTCCGACTGAACCCTCGGCTTCCCGAGGCTCCAGTTCCCGGAAGGCGGCCCGGGCAGCCACGAGTTTCGGCAGCTGGTCGCCGGGCTCCTGAGCTCCCTGGAACGAAACTTAGGGTTTAGGGTTTAGGGTTTACGAAACTTATTGGCTGCAAACTCAACTTTTCAACTTTTGGGGTTCTTATACGGTAGTCGATTCTGAAAGTTTCAACTTTCATTTCCTTGGGGTTTTGGGCCAGTGACGTAAAATCTAAGGGGAGAAGGAGGGACCCTTAATGGGGACCTCTACCCTATAACGGCCTATAGAATGGGTATATAATAGCCATATTAAAAAGTATATACCTAGGGGTCCTTATTCAGGGTCCCTCCTTTTACCTTAGATCAAAGCTTTTGGTGTTTAGGGTCAGAGCAGCGGAAGAGGCAGTGCTGGCAGTCATATTCGACCGGCACCTCAGTCCGTGCTGAAAAAGCTATGTGGGAGTTTTGGGGTTCTTTTGGGGTTTAGGGTTTAGTGTTCAATTGCTGTCAGGGTTTTGCTTCTACTCACGGACTTGCATTCATACGTGCAAGTGCCGGTGGATGCGATAGAAGCTTGGTCAGCCCCTTCGAGCTCGCTGTAGGCCCCTGACAAATCGCGCACGCAAACACCAAAATCCAGAACCCTGAAGCCGGGGGAAAATGGAGCTTTCAAGAAACCGGGGTTTAGGGTTTTTACATGGGGATAAGGGGTAAGGGTCCCTAATGCTACGGCTTGTTCAATAAGCCCTGCCCCCTCCCCCCCCCCGACCAAAAGTTTGGCCTGAATAGTTTGGTGTCAGTGACCCTTCGCAGCGACTGAGCGGCGTTGATTACGGGAAGGGAATTGCGGGGGTCCGGGAGGTTTGGGGAGGGCTTGGGTGGGGGGTCTGCGGTTCTCCGCGGATGCCTGGGTCGGGGTCGGGATCACCAAAAATCGAAACCAAGCCCCGATCACTCCAATCTAATTACCAAGACTAGATACTAGAAGCCCTTCATTTTGAAGACTTTTCCTTCCAGCCTACACTCCCCCCTCCCTGGTAGTGTGCAGTAGTACAGTAGTAGTACAGTAATAGATAGTACTTTACCACCGTAAAAGTTCAATAGTAGTAGAGTGGTAGTGCAGTAGTCGTAGTAGTAGTAGTAGTAGTAGTAGTAGTAGTAGTAGTAGTAGTAGTACTAGTACTAGTACTAGTACTAGTACTAGCTAGTGCTAGTGCTAGTGCTAGTGCTAGTGCTAGTACTAGTACTAGTACTAGTACAGTAGTAGTACAGTAGTAGTACAGTAGTAATGTAGTAGTACCGTGGTAGTAGTAGTAGTAGTAGTAGTAGTAGTAGTAGTAGTAGTAGTAGTAGTAGTAGTGGTAGTGGTAGTGGTAGTGGTAGTGGTAGTAGTAGTAGTAGTAGTCGTCGTCGTAGTAGTAGTAGTAGTAGTAGTACAGGAGTGGTACATAGTAGGACAGTAGTAGTACAGGAGTACCGTAGTAGTACGGTGATGGTACTGTATGGTTAGGGTTTAGGGTTTAGGTTTAAGCGGGGTTTCGAATTTTGGGGAGAGTTTCGGGCTTCAGGGCCAGGGTTTGGGGGTTTGGGCGGGGGTTTAGGTCGTGGGTGCCTCAAGATTGACCATCAGCAGACAGGACAGTCACCCCCAGAAAGAATCCGCCCAGCCAAAGAAAAAACCGCAGTAGTGAGGCCGTCGCTAGTTTGGGTACCGGCTTGAATAAGGGAAAAACACACTTCAGAGGCCCATCGGATGAAACAAGCCGTAACATTACCCTAAGGCCCCAAAGTAGCTCCATTCTGGGGCTCACATTTAGAATCCTATAAGGTAATCCCCAAAAGGAACTACTTTGGGGCCTATGGGTAAACCGCCCGAGCCCTAATTTTTTCAGGGTTAGTTAGGGTTCCTTATTTTAATTATAGTATAGTGGGCCCCAAAACCCTATTCTACTTAAGGCCCTTAGGGTTTAGCTCCCTGAGGTCAAGATCCCAATGCTCGGCCCAGTGCACGGGCGCTGCGGCAGAGCCCGTGGTTGACGAGCCCTCGGGCGCTGCTGGGGGCGTAGCTACGGGGCTCCATAAAGGTTTTGTTTTTTTGGGGGGTATTTAGGGTTTATGGGGCTGATATAGGTATAAAGTCTAAACTCACGCCATCTTGAGGCCCAAATTCTAAGCCCCCTCCCTAGTTTTAGGGCTTCGCGCCGCTGGTTCGGTGTTTCAGCGCGCTGTGGGCTTGCACTGGGCGTGTGTGCAAGAAGCGCTGTTGAGCCCGAGTTTCTACTGTCCACTCACCCCGAAGTTTCTGATTCTAAGCCTTGACCACCAGCTCTAAAACTTTCGTATCTTGAGCCCTATGGGCACCAACACCAAAAACCCTGAACCTTCATTATGCCCTCAGGGCAGATTCCGGGCCCCAGCCGAAAACAGTAGAGAGTTGCACAAGAAACGCCATGCCATGGTAGGTAATTGCAATGAGCCCGAGCAATGGTCTACGAGCGCGACATAGTAAGTTGAACCTGTGACGCCTTCACACCATAAAGCCTGAAGCCTTCCACCCCCGAACCCATGCACAGTGAGTGGACTCCGCAATTTTGCTACCTCCAAAGGAGACTGCAGGGGTGGTTTTTCCCAGACCTCCAGTGTAAACCGTAAATAGCGAGGCCCGAATATGAGATAGTATAGTATGAGAGCAGCATAGCATCATATAGTGGCAGGGTGGATTTCGATAACATAGTACCGCAGTTGCCAGGCGTGCTGGTACCCTAGCCCCTGACCCATGGCATTCTATCGACCAAGAGACCTCTTCGATGCCTAAAGCCCGGAGCTGGGATGTCCCTAGGCCCTTAGTCTCTCAAAGCCCTGGCCTCCCCCAAGTACCATCCTCAACCCTACAGTCCCAGAGGCACTTAGCCCGAAGCCAAAAAGTTCGCACGGTGTCAAGGGCGAAGACGCAGATCGTTTTGAGGACCACCCCTCGGATCCTCCCATCGTCTAGGCAGCACAATCTCTGCGACGTCGCCGCAGGTTCCGCAGCATTCGAATCTGTTATACTCTCCCTAAAATCCTACCCTAAGCCCCTAACAAACCATGAACTCTAAATCGCGCAAAACCCCAAACCCTCCTAAATCCCGCTGACACCCTCAACCCATGAAGCCTTAAACTGCTGGCGGAGAAGAGATTTGCTGAAGAGCAGCCTCAGTTCCTGCCGCTTCTTCCCGTGTTTCGGCGGGATCCTGCTGTAGACATGCGCTGCTTACCGGGGTTTAGGGGTTTAGTGCTCGGGCCTACAAAGCAGTACATACATACGTGCATACATACATACATACATACATAAAACATGTATATCTATCTATATATATATAGGGGCTCGAAGCGCTCCATAGCGGAGCTGGTCGTGTGCCCCCAGCACGTAGTGCGTTTTAGGCTTCCTCCTCGCCATTGGGAAGTCTTTGCCGTCACCGGCCTGGCACAGGGCTCTACGGAGGCGTAGAGCAGCGGCCCGGAGGTGTCTTCGGAAGGGCCGGTGCCCAACTGCCAAACAGGCGTTGTGTCTGCGGACACATCACGCCACCCCGGCGTCTACCAAGGCCAGGCTGGGACCTATGGGCAGAGGATCGCGAGCATGGGAAGACAAGTCGTACTCGCTCTGGCGTGGCTCGGCTTATGTTTCTCCGAAGAGTCGTGCGCGCCCCCACTGGGAAGGTCAGGATGGATGGAAGCAGCCTGCTCTCCCCGCCTTTCCGGCTTTCGATGCTTTGCCAACGAGCTCGAGTGCCAAGGCACCCAAGAAGGAGGCCGAGGATGCTCCGGTGCGAGCCCCCGGTGTCTTCCAGGGATTGCAAGAGGCCCTTACAGCCTTCAGCAAAGCAGAGGGGCGAGTCGATCGGAGCCTCAAGACGCAGGAGCGGACCTCGCTCTTGTGGCAGGAGTACCAGAAGAAGATGAAGGAAGCCCTCTTGCGCGAGAAGGGTCGCTTCCAGGCCAGGATGGCCAAGTTGGCCAGAGAGCACCAAGAAGCGGAGATGCACCGCGAATCGGCCAGAGCGTGCGTGCGCAACTTCTATACTGGCCAGCAGGACAGTGCAGCTGCGCCCGCCCCGATGGAGGATGGGGATGCCGAGGTGGACGATATGTTCGACCAATGGATGGCGGAGAAGCCGCCAGGACAGGACTATCAAGCTTTGCTCTCCCGGGCTCTGGGCCCTGGGCCACCTGGCATCGAAACACCTTTGAGGCCAGCACATGTTGCTCCGCGCACCCCACAGATGGGACAGGCAGCCGCCCCCTACTCTGCGCCCGAGAATCGTACTGGCACGGATCCTTATCATGCAGTGTCACCAATGCCGACTGGAATGACTCCATCATATGGTGCGCTGCCTGGGAACCGGGGGGGGGGGAGAACATCCCCCTACCCCCCCAGCCATGTGAACCAGGGTGCCAAGCTGGATGCGGCTGCCGGGCCATCGGAAAAGGCTCCGACTTCGGCTCCAAGTGGTGGTCTGGACGAACAACTTCAGGCTCGCCGTGCTCTCAATCCCTTTGGTCTGCCTTCGACAACCGCGGAGCATACTGGGCCCGCCGAACCGGCTCCCTCGCCCTTTCTGGAAGACGACGACGACCCAGATCTGAATGTTGGCCTGACTGCGGAGGAGCTAGCCAGGCTTCAGGCCAAGAGAGACTCGTCAGGGAACGTCACGTAAGGGCACGGATGCTGAGTGAGGCCGCTCTTAGGGATGTATCAAGCGAATCATGTCAGCGACCCGAGGGGATTGGCCGCCTAGAGGGACGATGGCGCCAGGTGTCACTGGGGACACCTGACGTGCTAGATCCCTGTGGGCAAGGCGATCTCCACGGTGTCTATGACATAGATTGCTGTCGACACATCCGGTTTCACTCAGACGGTGTAGAGGCACCCACGTGGTGTGTTGTCACATACGGTGAGGGCTTTAGCCCGTTTTGGCTCTTCTGTGAGTGCGTCCCGTGCGAGGCTCTTCCAACGCCTTTCAGTTTTGCAATCAGTGCCGAGGTCGGATTCGGGATAGTTCCTCTCATGGACTGTGGGGGACATCTTGTTTCAGACCCCCCTTTTTGTGGTCTCGTTGCGGCTTGTTTGGCTAGCAAGTTCGCCTCGAGTCCCACAAGCCTTGCCAAGACTTGTTGTGCAGGCTTTTCTTCTTGCCTCTTCGAGGTGCTACGTGCCACGCTGCCGCCTTCGTGCGTCTTGCAGCCCTTCTGTTGTGCGTCCCCTCGCGGCGATGCCCAGGCACCTTTTTTAGTCTTAGTCGGTTTGGAGGTTGTACCTAGTGAAGTGGCGTGCCGAAGAGAAGCATCGGTGGCTCTGGGGCTTCCACCCACTCTATGGTCCCTCCCTGTTTTGGCGTACTGCGCCTTCAGTTTATGCGTGGCCCTTGGTTGTGTCCTTTGCCGCCTTCAGGCTCTCCTGTTAGTGTGTGCTCGGACCAGGCTGCTTGCCGCTGATCCTACCCCACGTCGGGTTCTGCGTCCCGCAATTCCTCTCCCTGGTGGCGTCTGCTGCAGCGCTTACCTTTTCGTTGCCGTCGGCACTTTGTTGACGCTTGCCTGCTTTTGGGCTAAGGTCTTCTGGGGCAGTGATGGTGCACTCGTTTGGGTTGAGCAACAGGCTGCCTCCGTCCTCTGCTGTGTCGGTGCGCTGACCCTTGTATGCCTCTCCGCAGGACTGCTGCAACCGTTCCGTCGCGCCTTACGGTCGCATGGTTTGTCATGTCCTGGCCACGCTTTCGCATTATGCCTGGTCTGTTTCCATGCCGCCTCTTCTTGCGGACCGGGTCCGGGGAGCCGATGTGTTCCTCTGCGCCGCGGTAGCCGCTGTGGCACCACAAGCAGCCGACTTCAGAGACCCAGCGGGTATACTACGTATGATGGACGGGGCAAGCCTCCCTTTTGTGGCAATACATTTATACGTTTCGTCACAGGGTGTCTCTGGGGTGGCACCCTTGCTGGGGCATCTTGCTCTGGCTTCGGAGGTTGCCATGATCTTGGTTTCGAGGTTGCCCCACTCCCGGTTGGGCCCGTCAGCTTCGCTCTTGCTGCAGCCTTCTTCCCGGTCGTTGGTGCTGTCAACGAGGCTCGGAGGCCCCATGACATTGATCTCGAGGAGCTTGCACATCATGTTGGCCAGCCCCTGTTGAATGCCGGACCCCTTGCGCCAACGCTATTTGACTTGGGGCGTACGCGAGTCATTCCGCTTGACCATGTGGCCGACCTGCCTGAACCTGTTGGCGGTGACGACGCCAAGTGGCTAGGAGTTGCTGTGTTTACGCCACACTACCGGCCTATCCGACTTGCTGTCTTGTGTCCACCGGGGCATGGTCTCGAATATGTCACCGACACTGTTCTGCAATCGGCCCCTGGTGCTGAATCTGGCCTGTTTGATCGGTGCGTGCCTGCTCGCCCTCTGCAGTTCCAGGGATGGTGCACATTGGTCCGGTTTCCGTCCATCGCGTCACTGTCACCTGACGGCGCGATGCGGGCCGTTTTGGTTGACCTAACCATGGTTGGAGGGCTCTACTATGCCTGCCTCCTGCCGGAGGAAATTGACTTCGATGAGCTCATGCACTTTGCTACGCAGCAGGCCTCTTATGCTGATGTTGACATTATCTTACATGTGGGTAACAACCCGGATGCCCACAGGCCTGATGAACATTTGAGGCTCTGTGATGGAGATGTGCTGACCTTCCGCCGTCCCCCTCAGGAATGGCTCCAACACCAGACTGTCGAGGAGCTGTTCCAGGAAGGTGCATCCTGGCACCCGCCGCTCGCGATGCCTAGACTCTCTCCCGCGACCGGTGTTCTGGTGCACCATGGACCTGAGCGCGTCTTTATGCCGAGACACCATCACTACGGTCAGTCGCCTCTAGCTGCAATTTCCACGATGTGGGACTACTCGGAGGGCGAGTGCACTGTTTGTGTCTTTCTCACTCCGGACCTCGAGTACCGTGGCAACCCGTGTGTGCAAGCAGCAAGTGTTGTCAGTCTTCCCAGTGCGCAGCTTGACGCACCTCTCGCCTGGAGGAGACGTGATTTCTTTGCACTCTGCGACTTTCGAGGTTTAGGTTATGGTATACGTATTGCCTACAGCAATGTGCCATGGCTTCACCTGCCCTCTGTTGCAGCCGTTGCAGGTGTGCGTCTTCCGCCCGACTTCCAGTTTGCTGCGGCCGGCTGGGAAGCTCTTGGCGAAGAGGTTAAGCTTTATGGGCACGATGTCCTCACTATTAGAGCCATCCCTTCTAGGCCGCTACCTCCTAGCCCTGTGGGTCAGCCCCCTGATAGCCCCGACGACCCCGGTGATGATAATCCGCCTGATCCCGACAGGGGCCCGCGTGATTCTTTTCCTTTCTCGCTCACCCCTGGAGCTGAGATGCGGCCCATGCAACGTCGGCCCCTCCGTGAGAGGTCCCGTTCTCGGAGCGGGCCAGGGAATGACTACGCCTGGTATGGGAGCCCTTCTCGCGCCTGTGCCTTTGAGCAACCTCAGGTTATCGACATCGGGTTTATTGGTCCCAGTTGCGGGGATGTTTGGGGTTCCCTTTCACTCTCCCCTGCTGCAGCCCTCAATCCAACCGTTGACACCTGCAAGCTCCTGCGAGAGCCGACTTCTCGCACAGCCGCCCAACGGGATCGCATTGACCAAGCACGCGACTTTGTGAGGCGGGCTGGCCGGCAATGGGGATATCTACCTGCTGACGACGATTTCGCTGACGAGCAGAACCACGGTGAGGGTTCCGACTCTGAAACGGCCTCCCTACTGGAAGGTGAGGCCGAGTTCACCTTTTTTGTCCTGCGCGTCGAGTATGTGCCTGAGATTGTCACTCTTGTGCTTGATGCACCTGTCGCCGTGCAAGACGCTCTCGCTCTCATCCCTCAGGTCCGCGACCCTGTCAACACTCGGCTTTACCCGCACTTGATTGTTGTTGAACCTCAGCCGTCGCAGGCCTCTGGTCTTTTGCTTTCGGTGCCGGGATGGGCTACAGAAGAAATAGTCATCTGCTGTGACCTCTCCGCTTATGATGGGAGGCTTTTTGCTGCCGACGCCCCATTGGTGGCTTTGCGGGAGATTATTTTGCGAGTCTGCGAACTTGATCAGGAGGCTGCCGTTGATGTTTACGTTGGCACTGGAGAAGACCCGATAGGTGAAGGCGAGGTGCACCTGAGGCCTGGCTTGTGCATTTCCGCTGTCCGCCGCTTTGCCCTGCCTGGGCCCTTTTATTCCCTACGGGATGTCCTCCAGGATTCCGCAACCTGGGATGATGAACCGCAGTTGCCCATCGGCCCGGCAGCAGGAGGCTTCTGCGCTGTATGCGAGCAAGGGCACCGCCGCTTCCCTGTTGACCCTGCTGCGTTCTTCGCAGACCGACTCGCTATTGCCAATGCATTTGCCATCTCGGTTGATGAATTGGTTGTTCAGCCAGCTGCTCCTGTGATTGGTGACATTGCGATGCGAGGAGTTTATTGTCGCAATGCCTGTGCCATTGCGACTGCTCGTGATCCCGTCACGTTGCAACCCACTCCTGATTTGCTTGCAACGGTTGTCGACTGCCGTGCTCTCATGCAGGGATGGCTTCTGCTTACCTCCGGGGATGGTCGCGTCGATAAAGAGGACCTCGTGAATATCCTGTCCACTTTTGCGCCTCCCGGTTGGTGTGTTCACCTCGAAGGGCTCCTTGAGGCCGATGGTGCTGTTTCTTTCCTTGCGGGGCGACCGGTTTTCGCATCCTTTGTCCCGCTTCCTGCACCAGAGTGGCATGACGAAGAAGGGGGTGAAAGCGCGAGCTCGGCCGATGCCGACATGGTTGTCGATGATGAGCCCGCTACAGAACCCGTTGTTCCCCGTCACGCCTATGTTGAACCTGATGCCGAAGCTGTAGCCGGCAGGTCTCCAGGCCGGAGCCGCTCCCCTCGAGGTCGGTCTGCTAGAGATGGAAGCACCTTCTCGGCCGGGTTTCTTGTTATTGAACAAGAATTTGCCCCGGCTGTTGTCCGCTTCGACCTTCAATTGGGAACTGAGGTTTCTGAGGTTCTGCCCTGGGTTCAGGCAGGTAGGGCGCCTGAGGCCCGAGCACGCGCTCCGGTGCTGACTGCTGTTGATCCTCAGACCCTCGGCCACCTCGGCGTCCTTCTCGCATGTCCGGATTGGGCCACTGGCATCAGTATTGTGTTTGACTGTACGCTTGTCAGCGGAGGTATCTTCTGTTGGGTCGCTGCATCTGTTCTCGACCGAGAGTCGATCCTTGCAATTGCGGACGTCCCTCGACAAGGGCAATACGACGTCTATGTGCCTAACTCTGACACGCCCTTGCAACCGCGGCAGGAGTGTTTGCTTCAGCACGGCAGCTGCGTCGTCATTGCCCCAGCGCCTGGCCGAAGCCTCGTGTCCTCTTCCCTGCATGCGATGCTTGCATCTGCCGACGGTTGGGGTACCTCTGATGCGCTCCCCGCTGTTGATGGGGAGTGGGTTCATGTTATTGGGGATGACGGGCCTAGTAGCTTTTGCCATGCCGCTGGGCGTCGGCGCTTCCTAGGCCCTGCCTTGTCTGAAGCCCTGCATTTGCCTCACGGTACCTTTGCAGCCCAACACGCTTGTCCTGGCATTTGCGACTACTCCGATGCGGGCCGCGTCGCTCATACTGTTGTTGCTGTGACCCAGGCTCACCTCGTCGAGCCCGACGAGGCAGGTGATGGGTGTGTGTATTTCTTGGACCTCAGAGCACTCAACTGTGGGCTGACATGGGCCTTCACTCCTGACCGCTTTGTTTCCCCGACGCTGATTCTTGATCAGTGTTCGAGGGCCTTACCCCATAGCCATCGGCCCATTCTTCTTGGGGGTCGTGTGCCAATTGGGGAGGCTGGTGTTTTGGAAGTGCATCCTGGTGAGGTTCTCGTTGTGCAAGCTACTCCGCGTGAGGTGCGAGCAGCCCAGGATGTACCCCCTGGCGACAGCCAGGACGGCGACGATGAACGGTATGATGGCCCTCCCAGTGTCGGTCCCGCAGGGGAGGAATCACGTCCTGATTTCCGACACCAGACTGCGTCTACCTTTGGCCCCAGGGCAGGTTCACGGGCTTCTCCCACGTCTGACGAAGCTGGCCACCGGCGCCGCCAGGGTCACTGCATGCCCCTCCCCAGGATCACCTGTGGATCTTCTATCATCTGTACCGATCGAGTTATCAAGTGTTCCTCTGCTCTCACACAACATGCCTTCCATGATGGCACGCAGTGGTTCACCCCTGTACTCTCGGTACTACTCTTAAGAGATGTCGCGGTCGACGCTGAGGCCCTTTCACAAGCGGGAGGGCCCTGCTCACACTGGAAACTTCTCTGTGAGCCCGCCGCACCGGCGACTGATGCACACCGTCGTCTTGTTGCCGCGCGCACTGCCACCAGGTTCCTTGGCCAGCGGTGGCCCTTTGATCCTGCTGGGCTGCCTGTCTTTCCGGTCCAGGACGATGATGTGCATTCCGCATCCTCTGATATACTCGAAGGAGACCTTGTTGTGGAGGCCGTTTTCTGTCTTTTTGCACCTGGATACGCTCCAGAAACCCTTGCCGTGCACATCATGGTACCACAGGAAGTCCATGATCTCGTTGGCCTTCTGCAAACTTGTCGCAGTGCGGAACGTGCGGCGGACTTCCCCACGCTGTTGGAGGTTTGGCCGCAACCCCAGCCTTCATGGGGTGCACTCCTTGCCATACCCGGGTGGCTACAGCATCGGCCGGTCCTTTGTCTCGATCTTTCGGGTTGGGATGGACGTGTCTTCGCTGTCGATGCGCCAAGTGTTGTCGACAAGTTTTGTCTTCTTGCGTTTGCCGGCCTTCACCTCGCTGCTGAGGTTGATGTGTTTCTCCCTGAGGCGATTGATCCTATGCCCGCGGGAGGCGACTTCCCTGTACAATCCGGGATGTGCATTGTTTTCCTCCCTGTCGGGCGGTTGCCTCCACCCACCTTTAGGTTGCGCGAGCTGCTCCAGACGCCTCAGCACTGGCAGCCTGCCCCGGCCCTCCCCTTTGATGTGCCAGCCGACCACTACTTGACTGTCACGGAACAGGGTTTCTCCCCCTTCCGGCTGTTACCTGAGCGTTCTATGTACCTGCGGGCCGACCTGGCTGCTAGGCAAGGTTGGGCATTGGCAGGGCTGCACATCCAGCCGGCGCAGCCGCTACAGCGCGATGCCACTGTGTATGGCTACCCATGCCGCAATGTTGTCCTGCTTGCGCAAGGCCCGCGTCCTAGTCCCGAGGAGGAGGAGGAGGTCTGGTGCCTGGTTGACTGCAGGCCCCTGCTACTTGGTTGGGTTCCCCTACGCACCAATGGTGGTCATGTCAATCTCACCTTCCTTCGCGGCTCTCTCCAGTCAAGTGCGCCAGAGGGGTGGGAGGTCGACTTTCGAGGCATCCCGAGGCATTGGACTTGGACCTGGTTGGAGGCTGGGCAGATCATTGTTGCTATTCCAGCTCGTCGGGCTGTACCGCCTAGGGCCGATGTGGAGACGAATGGCGGAGACGCCGGACTGTCTGATGACAACCAAGATGACCAATCGCCAAACGGACCTGTTGCTGACGACCAACTTGTCTATGGTGCCGAAAGTCCACTTGTGACTCCCCCTCATAATGAGGCAGGGCCAGGTTTTGACGCGGCAAGTGCTGCCGTTGAGGCTTCTACTGCCGGACATTCTTGTGGCCACTGCCGGTCCAGGCAGCAGTTGTTCTGGAGTCTCCTTGTAACTGCTGCGGCGGCTCTGAGCATGACGGGCCTGCTCCTGACTTGCTCACACACTTGTGCACCTGGGAGTCTTCACCGCGTTGCTGACAATGCCAGCGTTGGGTCCAGAGGCATCCTTGCTCTATATGCTCTCGGAACCAGAAGGCACGCCCCGAGCCTTGCAGCTATTTCGGCCATTGTCCTTATCACCGAACTTCCCGGGGTAACGGCTGTGCGCCCGCAGGAGACTTGCCTTGCGGCTGCGGTACAAAGTGGTTGTTCTCCGGCCCCGCCCATCCCGGGCCCGCGACTGCTGCCTACGCCTTGCCGCTCCCTTCTGAAGAATGCTTACCCAGTTGCCTGGCATGGCGGTGGGTTGAGAGGCGGCCTACTTGGGTCCCTCGGCTCTGAGTCCCTCGTGACTCTCCTTGAAGAGAGCGCTCAGAATGATGGTGGCTACGCTTTCTACCTTGCCGCCACCCTTGTTGACACTCTCGTCGCTCATTTTTCGGCGAAGGGCTGTACCGCAGATGGTCCCAGCCACGAGGGCCTGCCTGGCCGTCCGTGGACTCTCTCTCTGTGTGACCTCGTTGCCCCGCCTGGCGATGACCCTCTCGCCCCGGCCAATGTGTGGAACACTCCACTATGGCAGGTCTCAGACGTCTCCTGCCGTCTGGCTAGCGCGCTTGATAAGCTCCCGAACCATGGGCCTCTGTGTCTTGGCCCCCTCACTCTTGGCTTTGATGCTGTTGCTCTTCGTGGCCTGCTTCTGCAGCCTTGTCTCCTAGCGCCGATTCGTGTGCTGCACCGTTTGGCCACTGCCCAGGACCGGGCCAAGATTGCAGCATCTCGGCCCTTTGCTGAAGATCTCCAGGGCGGGTCGCTCCACTGCTTCACGGATGGCTCTTTTACGCCTCCCAATCACGGGAAGCCAGCCCTTTGTGGTTGGGCCTGTGTCTTTGTGCACCCCAGCGGCTCTGCGGCCGGGGTTGTCTCTGGGACCGTCCCACAGGCCTTCCTCGGGAGTGAGGAGGCATCTGCCTTCGTTGCTGAGTGTTGTGCCCTTATTGCCGCCCTACGGATTTCTGCATGTTACTTCGACACCACCCCTATTGCCTTTGGAGTTGACTGCCTTGCTGCCCTCGGCCTCGCTGACGGGTCCATGCTTGGCTCTGGCACGGCTATTGCCGGAATCCTGTTCCGGATTGGGTCGATGGATCGCACGCTTTGCCCTGCTGCTCGTGTCTTCCAGCATGTGCCGGGGCACCGTCATATTTTGGCCAACGAAATTGCTGACTTGGCTGCTAGGCAGGCTGCTTCTGGTCACCCGGTAGGTCAACTTGACTGGGACTTTGACGGCAGTGAAACCTGGTGGCGCGACGGTGGCATCGCGCTTGATTGGGCCGGTCTTGCCATGAAGTGCCATGTTGGACACAGTTCGCTGCCACCCCTCTGTCGCGGGCCTGTGCCGGTATCAGACTCTAACGCTGGTCTCGAGCCGGCACAGCTTCTTGAGCCCTTCCGGCCAACCACTGTTTGTGCGGACAAGCCGGCTCAGTGTGGCACCCTCCGGATGACGGTCGGCACCTACAATGTTTTGTCGTTGTGCGGCAAATCTTTTGGTGACCATTCTGGCGCTGGCCTTGCATACGCTGCAGGCCGTCCCGCGCTTCTGGCAAATTGTCTGCAATCCCATAAGGTTGACGTACTTGCTGTGCAGGAGGCTCGCACCGAGGCCGGCACTGTTACCACAGGGAGTTTTATCCGATACTGTTCTGGTGCCCTGAAGGGTAACTTTGGGACTGAACTTTGGTTTCGTGAGGGGGCGCGAGTTGTGGTGGCTGCTACTGGCGGGGACGACCATGTCCGCTTCCATAAGCAGCACTTCACAGTCTTGCATGCCGACCCCCGCCGTCTTCTGGTCCTTTTCCACAGTGACGACACCCGCATTGTCTTTGCCTCCCTGCACGGGCCACACAAAGGGTCTGAGGCGAGCCATCTCGACTCATGGTGGCGCGAAACTAAACGCCTCTTAGAAGGTGTCAGCGCCCGCGGCGAGTTCATCTTGCTTGGTGATTTTAACGCTGATCTCGGCTCCGTCGAGTCGTGTGCTGTTGGAGCTTTGGGGGCTGTCGAGCAGGACTTTGCTGGCGAATCTTTGCATAACATTGCGCTCCGTTTTCGGTTATGGCTTCCATCCACGTGGGCGGATGTGCATGTTGGACCCTGTGGCACTTACCTGCAGAAGCGTAACGGCGCAGAGAGTCGGCTGGATTACGTCTGTCTACCACAGGCATGGCAGGCCTCTCAGGTCAGCTCATGGGTTGAGCCCGCCATACATGCAGGCCAGCCTGTTGTCGACCATTTGACTGTCCTCACTTCAGTCAATGTTTCCGTGTCCTTCCGTGCGCCCAAGCGAAGGCATTCTGGGCGAAGGTTTGATGCACAGGCTATGACGACGCCTGCTGGTAGAGATAAGGTTGCGCAGATTCTTCGCCGTGCCCCACTGATCCCCTGGCATGTGAGTGCGGATGCCCATGCCGCTCAGCTTGTTAGCTATGTGCAGAGCGAGCTCGAGCTTGCTTTCCCAATCCCTAAGGTTAGGCCTCGACACCCCTTCCTCTCAGACCCCACTTGGGCGCTGCATGCACGGGTGGCGCAGCTGCGGCGACGCCTCACTCGGCTTCGAGCCGCTGTCCGGTTCCACTCTGTCGCTGCCGCCTTTTCCACTTGGCGTGACGGGGGCCCCAACCTCTCAGAGGTTATGCACGCTACCAGGTGGATGCGTCAAGCGAGGGATGTCGAGTCTGCCCTTGTTGTTGAGCTCCAAGAAAAGGCCAGGAGCCTGCGATTAGGCTGCAGGGCCGACCGGGCCCAATATCTCTCTGCGCTAGCTGACCAGGTCGGGGAAGGAAAGGACGCGTCCTTCGATGCACTGCGGAAGCTTCTCGGGCACAAGAAGCGCAAGCCATTTGCACCTGAGGTCCTGCCACAGCTTCTTGATGAAAATGGAGTCCTCTGCCCCACACCGGAAGCCACCATTGCTCGTTGGCGTCAGCACTTCAGTGCAATCGAAGGCGGGCATGCCGCCGCTCCCGAGCAGATCGCTAACCTCTGCAATTCCCCGGCCTTCCCGCTTGACAGCATACCTCTTGCAGATTTCCCCGCCCCGGCCGATCTCCTCAATGCTATCCTAGCTGCCAAAACTGGGAAGGCTAGCGGACCTGACGGGGTGCCGGTCGAGTTTGGCAAAGCTTGCCCAGCTATGTGGCAGGGCCTTCTTCTCCCTCTCCTTCTTAAGGTCGGGATCCATTGCCGTGAACCGATCGGCCTCAAGTCTGGCATCCTTACCTGGATGTATAAGGGGAAAGGTAGCAAGCTTGCCTGCTCTTCCTATAGGGCCATCATGTTGCTGTCGACAGTCGCAAAGACGTTGCACAGGGCATTTCGCCCTGCCCTGTATAGGTTCTTCGACCACCGATCGCTTCCGGTCCAGATCGGTGGTAAGAAGAGTACGACGGTTCTATTTGGAGCACATCTCAGCAGATCTTTCCTGGCATGGCGAGCCAGCTGTTCCCTGTCTGGGGTGATCCTCTTCGCTGACGTCGCAGCTGCTTATTACAATGCTGTCCGGGGTCTGACCGCAAGGAGCTGTATTGCGGCTGACGATGTTGACCCCTCTGTCCCGTCTGAGGTTGCTGCCCGCCTCGAGGAACCCAGTGCCCTTCAGGCTGGTGGCGCGGACCCGTGGCTCGAGTCGCTGACTCACGATTTCAACAATAACACCTGGATGACCCTTGCCGGTGACAGCCAGCACATCGTCACCACCAAAGGCAGCCGTCCCGGGTCGTCGTGGGCCGACCTCTTCTTTGGGGTGACTGTTCCAGGCATCTTGGCTCTGCGGGACCAGCTCCGTGCCGAAGTTCTAGGGGAGGAGATATGCGGCAAACCCACCTTTGTCATGTGGGACGGAGCCCGCACTTTCAGCGGCTCTGTCCAGCCCTCCATCGCAGCCCCTCTCACTGAGGTTGTGTGGGCTGATGATATATCCTCGTACTTGTGCCTCGATGAGCCTTCCACCGCCGCCTTTCGACTTGGGGTTGAAACTTCTGTGCTCATCGACGCCTTTGCGGGGTACGGTTATAGCCTCTCTTTTGGTCCGGGCAAGACAGCCGCAGTTGTGGCCTTGCGAGGCGGCGGCGCTAAGCATGCTCGCCGCCGCCTCTTCACAGGTGATGCCACAGTTCCTGTTGTCTCCGAGAACCGTCCTGGTGAGAAGCTGCCACTTGTGTCGGTCTACAGACACCTAGGCGTGCAGGTTGCGGCTGCCGGTTCGCTGATGCCTGAGATCAAGCAACGTGTGGCGCAGGCTTGGGTAGCCTTCCGGCAAGGGAGGACCAAAGTGTACCGTTCCAGGCGTCTGACTTTGGTTCGCAAGGGCAATCTCCTACGGTCGCTTGTGCTTTCCCGACTCCTGTTTGGGAGCGGCTCTTGGGGGACCCTTCGTCTAGGCGAGTTCCAGGCGTTTAGCCGTTGCTTGGGAGCGATGTATCGCCAATGCCTTTGTGTTCTCCCCAGTGCCGATCAAGAGGTCTCTACTGAGACCATGTGTTCCCTTCTCGGCCAACCTGATGCCCTAACCATTTTGAGGGTCGAGCGTTTACGCTATGCCCGCCAGCTTGTGGCTACGGGGCCTGATGTGCTTTGGGCGTTGCTCAAGCACGATGCAGCGTTCACGGGGGCCATCCAGGACGCATGTCGATGGCTGTACCGTTGGGTCTGTGAGACATCTCCCCTCGAGGATCCTGCGACTGCTTGGGACGGGTGGGCCCGCATCATGGTTGACCGACCGCGCCTGTTTCGTGGCCTTGTCAAGCGGGCCCGCGCGCTTGAATGCCTCAGGCTTGGAGCCTTTGCCGCCTTCCAGGCAGTGCATAAAGCTTTGTGCGTTGTAGGCTGTGCGACCCGTCCGGATGTCACGGACCCTGATGCCGCTGTTGAGTTCCGGGATGCGTGCCTGCTTTGTCGTGTGGCCTTTGCCTCGCGGGCGGCATGGTCTGTCCATGCGGCTAAGTGCCATGGGTATCGAGCACCCGCGACCCTCCTTGCCCGCGAGCAGACTACCCCCTTCTGCGCAGGGTGTGGCAGACTGTACGCCAACCACGGCCGGCTCCGGCGCCATCTGCTTCATGCTGCAGCCTGTCGCACGCATTGGGGCGCCTTCCAGCCCGATGGTGGAGCGGCCAGCACGATCTCAGTCCCCCACGAGCAGCGGCCTCCCTGCCTGCTTACGGGGGAGATTGGCGTGAGGCCGGCCAGTGTTGATGCTGCTGTCATTCATCCGGGCCTCCTCACGGCTCTGCTTCACTTGCCTGCCCCTGATCCTGACCTCGTCTGGAGTACGGTCACTGACTTTGTTGAGCCGTTATCCATCTTGAGGGCTACTTTGGAGGCATGGGCGGTTCATGAACAAGCGCAGCCGGGGTCCGCCGAATGTGCCTCCGACACCGTCCTTCTTCTCGATCCCGAGTTGTGGTGTGACGATTTTCGAAGGCCCAAATCCGGCAGAAGACAGCAAGTCGTTTGCGCACCACTTGCACCTCCTAAGGCCTGTCGCTGCTCCTTTGTTATGACCGGCCCCGAAGCTGTGTTCAGGCTGGATGAGCCACCTCTGCCTTCAATGGTTTACCCGTTCCAGGCAAGTGTACCTCTCGCCTACGCCCGTCGGCACTTTGCTTGGCTTGAGCAGGCCTGCGATAGTCTTGGCGCTTTCGTTCAGGCTTCTGCCTCTTCCCCCGCCAGCTTCCTTGCCTCCGGGACTGCACTCAATTGCCTTGAGCCCTTGATTTCATGGGCTGTCGAAAGCGGCTTCGAGAAACGCCCGCGAGGCCTTTTTACGGCCCGCGAGTAAGAACTCGCTGCTTTCGTTTTTCGTTTCACTTGAATTTAGACATGCATGAGGCGCGTCCTCAGGACACCAAGCCACCCAGAAAGAAAGAATATATATATATATATATATATATGAGTCTATATATATATATATATATATACGTGTGTGCATATGTATATGCATGTATATATAATTACAGATCCAATTTTCCGTTAACACCATGAAACTAACTTGAAGACGCCACAACAGCACTTGGCTTGATACAGGACCCGTGTGGATGCTTCCTGATTTAGGGCGCCAGCACGTTGCAAAGAAGTGTTGGTGTCGTCGAGCAGTCTGTGCCTGTGCGCCCAAGTTCAAGCACGGCCTTGTGAGTTGATGTTCCATACCCATCTGCATTAACCCCTTACCCGTTGAGGGGTCTTTTGTGACGTAAGCCTATATACCAAAACACCCCGGGCATGATTTTAGAGGGATCGGCTAGCATGATCTGGCCTTCGTGCCACCAGCTGCTTGCTTGTTCAGTGTGCAGCAGCTCCGCCTGCCTCGGGTAGGGTTTACGGAGTTGAGGGATACATACAGTGTGATTTCTTCTTGGGTTCGTTGAATAATACATGTCTCATATTGCTGTTCAAAGTACCCGGGGTCCATTAGATGAACGAAGAACTTACATCCCAAGACCAAATCCTGCACTTTAAAAACTACTAGACTCTGCGCCCTGACCCCTAAAACTACACACTCTAAACCCAGGTGTTCCCTGCTAAGCTTGGCGAGGCCTAAATGTGAAACCAACTACCTAGACCCTCCATCTACCCTCTATGAAACCCTAAATGCCCATTATTTGGGGCCATATACCCCTATTTGAGGGTACAAGGAGGGTCCTGGTCTATACCCCATCTGCACTCCGGTTCTTGGGTTCCATGGTACAGAGTGATTTCCGGCTGACTTCAGTCGCGCAGCGCATGACGAGCGGGGACTGCCAGAAGTCAGTGGGATGTGAGCAGAAGATCTGCAAGGAAGGGGGTTTAGGGGTTTAGGGTTCAGGGGGTTGCGAGAATTTCCATGTTCGCTTCAGCCTGCCGAGGTAGTCCCACACCTTGAACCGTAAACGGGCTGGCGGCTAGCAGCATTCTGCCCACGCCCCAGACGCTGAGAAGAGACCTGAGATGTGTAGGCACCGAAAAGGTAGGTGACAAAACATCTGGAGGTATCGGTAGCAAGGCCGGGAGGAGTCGGGTCTCCATGAAAAGTTTGCTGCCATTTTGGAGTTTAGACTTGCTGCATGTTGGTCTGCGTTTGCTGCCGCCGCGATGTGGATGTTGCGTGGCTCTTGCGTTGGTCCTTCGCAGCCTCGCCAAGCGACGAAATTCCTAACACTATGCCTTTAAAGCATCCGGCTAGTTCCATTTTTGGGCCCTGAGGTTTGGGCTCTGAGGTCTGGTTCTTTTTGTTGGGGGGGTGTGTGCAGGAGAGGCGGCTTGCTGCGTCTATGACATGAGGAGGGTGCTCATGCTTCAGACCCCTAGGCTTGGGGCTTCAGGACCACAGTTTTTTCTCGGGTTTCGTGCGAATCCGGTCTATGTCTCGCCGCTTCCCTCAAGAGACGCAGATAGTTTAGCTTCCTGCTGGTGTGGCCCAGTCGCTTCCTCAGTGGAGGGGTCGAGCATGGGCGTATGCCCGCCCCCTAAAATGTGCCAGAAGACGCGAAGCCTGGGGAGGCCACATAATGAAGCGTCAGAAATCAAGAACTTATGTAGACCATCTGGTCACTGCTGTTTGCTGCTTTATGCTGATCAGGCAGACGGTGGGAGTGATGCTGGACAAAGGCGATTTGAGTTACATGAATTGTAATGCCGATGACGAGGATAATGGCAATTTGATGGTGACGGTGGTGCGGGGTGGTCCTGGTGAGTATGTTGACATTTTGATGCAAACGACATTGTACGGATATCATTTCGAGCATAGCCGCACTTGCAATTGTGGTCCATAGAAAATCAAAGTTTGCGGGTAGAACATCATGGAGCCATCTGCTTATATCAACACCGGCAGTCCCGGCAATTCCCGCCACTATACGTAGCAGAAGCGCCACAGTCGCCACTGCCACTCCACCACGCCGCAGCCGCCGACGCTTCCTCCCAGCACCAGCAGCAGCACACTTAAGCCCCTTGTTCACATGATGTCGCATATGTCACATAGTAGCATCCTTCACGTTTGCCGCCACAACATCATCTTAGTAGCATGCTTGGTCCTAGTATTGCCTCGGCATCATTGCCGGCTTCATCATCTCTCGTCGCGCGAAGCTTGGAACCAGACCAGTCTGAGGATGCGGTCTGTGCCGACAGTCCTCCTCTGCTTCAGCGGCCCGCAGATCGTCTCCTCATGGTTGCCAGGCTGTTCTTGGACACGACCTCCTTTCTTCTTAACTACCGTTTGTAGCGGGAACAGAGGCAGCGGTCAGAATTCAATCTAGCAGCTGCTTTCGGTTCCCTCAACAATAAACGCAGCGTCGCCATCACTCAGCACAACCCCTCAGAAATACGCCGAAATGACCGCAAGCTGACTCGTAAACACTAAACTCCTTAAGCTGCACAAACTAAAAGGCCCATGAGACCCTTGTTTCGCGACGAAACCCTACGAAAGCCCTAAGCCTCGAACCTTAAATCCCAGCAACCCAAAACCCTGCAAACCTTGAACCCGTTCTCAAAGAGCCGAAACTCCCCAAGCCGCGAAAGCCTCCAAGACAGCGAAACCCTCGAACCTAAACTCTAAACCCTACCTGGACCCTGAAGAACCTACCTTTTTAGGGTTCCTTATTATGATTTCCTTATATAAGTCCTTAAAAAGGTAGGTTATTTGGGTCTAAGGTAATCCTTGCACACCCTAAACCCAGGTCTGCGCCGGGCCAAGGGAGGTGTGCTGAAAGCGCCTGCAAGGCAGCGGCCTCTGCGGGGTGCAGGCTTGCCGCGCCCGCATCTCGCTTTGAGCAAGGTTCTGATTGTTCAAGCTACTTGAGAGTCCTTAACCTTAATTATACGTTTTTTTGCTTAGTTGTACTTGTGTAAATGTACAGCTACAGCCGCAATGACGATTGTAATGGGAATTAATTAATATAATAACACAGCCTCTTCGGCTTATGACGAGGTCCACCAGTTGCGGCGTTGAGTCCTGGCCTTGTCGCGTCGGATGAGACACCACGTTCCTTTCCTTCTCTACCCATATATCGATCCTTATACAGTACTCTATATATGTAAAAACGAGCCTATAATAGCCTAAGCCTATGCTACCATCACATCCTTAACGGAACAGGTGCTATAGGCCAAGAGCCCCAACTCCCAGGCATCATCGGAGCGCTCGTTCCCGGCCTTCCAGACGGCCGCGGGCGCTGCCGCGCTGGCAGCGCTGTGGTCGCTGTCCCCGCTGACACTCAGACGGCTCGGAGTTTTAAGGGTGTATAAGGGTTCAGAGTATCGTTAAGGCATTATAAGAGGTTTGTAGTTGTTAGAGTCGTGCCATTTTTGTACAGTGCCGCTGCTGGAAGGACTGCAGGCCTCAACTTCAGCGTCCCCTCCCGAAAAGTCGATAGGATCTAGGTACCACGGCGAGACTCCAGGGTCATAGCTCGAGATGCTTCAAGAAGGTTGAGAATTCAGAGCTTTGGCGCATCCGCCCCAGAGGGTGTCGAGGTTCAGGGTGTAGCATTCGGAGTCGTGAGGTTTACGGTAGGCCTGATGGCCGAGAGCTTCTAGGTCCTGCGAGCGCGGAAGCTGTGAGGTCTTGTGAACCTTGGAGCCTGCTTGGGGCTGGGCTACGCACATGTAAACGGGGCCCTTTTGTTTTTTGTGTGTTTCTCTGTCTCACACTCTCTCACTCTCTCTCTCTCTCTCTCCCTCGCTGTCTGTGGTGGCGTCCTCGCGGGTTGTCTCGCTGCGTAAGGGCCCTTATCTCACAAAAACCTCCTGCATGGCATTGCCCGTTCTGCCTCGGTACATTTTCGACCAACTTTAACAAGCAAGGATTGTCTACGGGCGAAGACGAAACCCCTACGCTGGCCCTTATAGCAGCCTAAACCAGAGAGAGCCCATCTGGAAAATCAGCCACAGACACCCGAGCCCGAAGCCCACCGCACGAAGGACCCGAGGAAGGCAAAGAGCAGAGCGCCGCCCTCGTATCGTTTTGTGTGCAGAGGCGGAGGCACATCCGACAACAAAGGAAGATTAGCCGATTAGCCATGCCTTTCAATTTTAGGATTTAGCCTTAAGCGAAGAATGCCCTAGATTGGGTTAATCAGATGCATCCTGCTATTCCGGGATGATGCAAATTTGGGTTTCTGAATCAGATTCCTGCACTTTCCCTAGAAGCCGAAAGCGAAAGCTCCGGAGGTACGGTTGATGATATCAATCCTGCACTACTTTACTGACCCTAGACTATGGGAATTATGGCATATCTCTTTATATGGGTACTGAACCCTAAACCCTAAAGCCTAGCTCGATCGCCAGAGGAGGCTCCGCCGGCGGAGTCGAAGCAGGAGCAGGTCGTCACGCCCTGGGAGGTTCCGGGCCTTTGAAGTTTCAAGCCCTACATTGGAGCTTAGGGTTTAGGGTTCCTTAAATGGGAGTTCCTGAAAGTTAGCGGTGGCGTATTCAAGGGTCCGTGATAATAAGGATCCTACTTTTTAAGGTACTATGTTAGGGTCCCCTATTTTCGGAATCTCCCAAATCCTCCAAACCTTGGGGGTGTAGGATGGTTTCGTGGGTCTTTTTCTATAAACCAGTAGGCCATCCTAAACCCGGAGCCCTGAAACTTAAAGGTCTTATGAGGGCTTAGAAGGGTTTCTTAAAAAAGGTTCTTTCGAATCGTTTGTTGCACGCTGCTGCTAAACGTGGAATGTTGGGATATCGGGGTGTTGAGTGAGTGTATATAGGTCTAAGTTCAGGCTTCAGGTGTGAATTTAGGCTATCTGGGGCAACCTTCGGGTCGCAAAAGGGCCCCCAAAACAAAAGAACAAAAACCCGGAAGCCCCTAGGCCTGGATTCTGAACCTTTACGAGCAAGGCGTGGGAAATGCTACGCAAGCTGTCCCCTGGGTTGGCCTTTGGGTTTGTTGAACATCTCTGAGAGAACTGGCTTTTAGAGGGACCGTATGCATAGAAATGTTATCATCTTTTGAAGGCCAGCCCACTCCTGCAGGTAGAGGCAGGCGAGGATGGAGTCGATTACGACAAACTCATTGAGACCTTCGGTTGCCAGCCGATTACTGCGGAACAGATTGAGAGAGTAGAACGCCTCACGGGCGACTCGGCTTGACTGACGTCGCTGCTGAAGTGCCTTTTCCTGGTTTGGAAGTTGATGTTTCGGTTTCCTCATGTACCCGTAAAAAGTTGTGCTGAAGTCGCTGCAAGATGCCATACACATCTACACAGGGCTCGGAGAATTCAGGCATGGGATTGCCGGCGTCAAGTTTTGAAGCTGGCAGTGCGTGCCCCACATGCTCTAAAGTTGCTTGCGTCCCGGAGAGCCTGAAGCCTTCGACAGGTTACAAAAAGGGATCTTCATAATTACCTATACTTTAGAACTTTAGGAGCTGCCCCCACCCTGTAATAGTGACTATAAGGATTATATTGGGGCCCTACTATATTCCTATTATACCACTATTACAGGGTGGGGGCCCCTTCCAACCTATACTATTAAGGGTGTTCCTTATTGACATATTTGAGATTATAGTATAATGGGCCCCAAAACCCTGTGCTGGTTGCTGTCAATTAGCCTCCTGTTAAAAGTCACGTTGGGTTTGGGTCGGGTAACTTATCTACTAGTGTAGGAGCTTGCTTCTAAATCCCGACGGCCATCGGATCCTTTTGGTACCAAATCAGGCTCCTACATTGTACAAGAAAGGGGTTTAACGGCCAGGCAAGCGTGCCCACAGATTTCTCCGACGCGGCCTCTTCTTCTCGCACCGGGATTTGGACAGCCTCCTTGATGCCTATGAGACTTGGGTTCAATCCAGAGAGACCGTTAGTATACGGGCCTTTATAATCACCTATACTATTTTGGAGTTTCCTTTTTATAGTTGTAGTATAATGGGCCTCAAACCCTATTCTAATCATTAAGGCGCCTGTGTTACACTCCGAAACCCTGCAACCCACGATCCCCAAAAGGCGTGAAACCCTCCACTCCTAAACTCCTACAACCGAGACCGTTCTACCCGCTGATGTTCCAAACCCCTACACTCCCAAAGTCCTCAACCAAACCCTAACCCTGAAGTCCGAAAGCCCTTGTAGGAATCCTTGTTACAGCACCAACCCTAAACCCTGAACTTCTTAAGCCTTACATAAAACCCGAAGCCCCCTACAAACCCACATCCTAACTCTCAAAACGCTAACCTGGAACCCATTCTACTGGGCCCTAGAACCATGAAGCCCTTAACAGTTATGACTAAACCCTAAACCTTAAAACCCTGAACCTCTGAAGCCGTACCCCAATGCCATACATCCTGAAATACCCAAGGACGGAAAGATGCCCTTAAAGATAAGGAATCACAACTTAAGGCCATGAACCTCAGATCCTGAACCCATTCCACCTATATTGAACAGATGGGACCCTAAAAAATCTCAAGCAAAACCAAATCGTCCTATTGCGCCCATTATATGGAGCCATAACAACTTGGTAAAACCACGTAAAAACTCGATTTCCGATCACCCAACCCACCAGTCCCGGTTTCGAGGGTTTAAAATTTCAAGGGTTTATGAAGAGCTAGGCCAGAATATTGAGGTCCAGAATCCAATCTACCACAAAACCGCTGGAGTCTTCTTGCTGCAGAAATTCACAGGAGCCTTTTAAGAACCCTGCGCTTAGTTTCTTTAGGGATTAAGGTTTATAGGGCCTAACAGCCCTAAGCTGTAGTGTAGTCTGGTTTTTCGAGCCTTAAACCGCCCTGGAAAGGAAAAAGGCGAGCCTTTCTACATCTACACCGGCCGTGGTCCTTCTTCCGAGTCCCTCCACCTTGGCCACCTTGTCCCGGGGCTTACGATTTAGGATTTTATGGTTTGGGGTTTCGAAGTTTCATATTAAGGGTTCTGGGGTCTCGGATCTTGAAGCTTAGCATTTAGACGGGTTCTGATGTGTTTGGAAGGGCTCATAAAGGTTCCGTGACGGCGCTTTGGCGCATACCACATGAGGTGTTTGGGTCCTTGGGTCTGAGGTGTTTGAGGCTTGTGGCTTATTTGTGTTTCTTGTTTCAAGTTTTGGGGTTTCTGAGTTTTGGCCATTGATTGGGTTCTAGGCGATTTGGGTGGATGGCTTTCACGCTTAGATTTGGGGCTGAGGGACTCCTGACAGCCTAAGCCCGAAATCCTCAAGGCATTAAGCCCTGAACCCCGTAAACCACCGATAAAACCATAGAACCGTTAAAAGAGCACCTGCAGAAGTCAGTTCCGCCGCGTAGCGCCCGTATCTAGCCCTTTCGAAGCGCATTTCATGCACCAGAAAGTCAGGGTAAAGACGTATAAAGCCAAAAAAATGCCTTGTAACGCTTTGACAATGCTTTCCAGAGCTTCCAGAGCTTTGTGACACTGTGACAGTTGCCTTGCAAATTCACTGCCAGCAACTGGTAAACGTTTCGTTCATGCTGTGACAGGCCCATGTACTACCCTGCATCATGCACACAAGACGGATGCTTTGAATCACCTTAGAATAACAATAACATTAACAACAAAAGTCTGATAACACAACAAGAACAAGAATAAACAACAATAGCAATATGTTTTACAGTCCGAAGCGGCCATGATAGTTCCCTTGCGTTGTACGGCCTTGTAAAGACCTCAGAAGCCTTCTAAAGTAGATTCTCAGACCCTGAAGCCTTCACCCTACACCCTAAACGCCCTAAGCCCAAAAACCCTAAACCTTGAACCCATGTGGAGCCTTGCCTGCCTTGTGCGAGTGTGAGCGTCGAAACCTTGAACCCAAAGGCCTTTTACTCATGCCAGCACTTTAAATCTCTATATACTTTGAATCCAGACTCCGAGGTGCCCTTCCTATTCACGAAGTGGCTGCAAGAGGCTTTCGATGTGCCTCTCGTCATCGAGCTCACCGACGATGAGAAGTTCCTCTTCAAGAAGGAGGGGCGTCGAGTAGGGTTGAGGGCTTGGCTTTTGGGAAGCTGCGAGTTAAGAGGGGCAGTATACATGAGACTGAAATGTTGGAGAGTCCCAGGTGACTGTGAGTTCGTAGTCAAGATTTGGCGTTTGAATGACGCACTATCAAGGCCTAAACGCCCTGCACCATAAACCCCTGTTTCCACAAACCCTGAACACCACACCCCAAAAACCCAAGCCCGGATCCTTTATGTTGCACACGACAAGCCATAGTTTGGAGGCAAGGCCTCAAACCCCAATGTGAAAGCCTGAACAAACTACTGTATTCCTGTTGTACCTTTATCCTTAGAGTGCAGTATACCTAGAAAATCCAGTCTGTATAAAGGCTCCTGCACCCTGGCCTGAACCTGTATAGCAGCCAAAGAGCCGTAAATCTACTGAAGGAGCCCCTAGATTAAAGTCTCCAGGACCTTGGTATCGATGAGGCTCGGCGGCTAGCATGGGAGAATGCAAAGGACATCATCGCCTGCGGTTTCTCGGAATATGTAGGGGATCAAGCGTCAGTGGTTAGGGCTTCTTGTGAGCGCGTGCTTGCGCAGTAATCGTCGCAAGACCTTTCAAGAAACGACCCTGAAACCCATGAATATTGCGGATCGCAGCCCTCAAAAGCGCCCAAGCACCAAGCCCAACACCAGCGCCTACCTTTGATTCCGCACCCCAAACCCCAAACCCAACTTGAGCCGCTTGGATTCCTAAACCCTAAATCCCGAAGGCAAAGAAAAGACCTAAAGCCCAAACTCAGCCATGCGAGAGGGAAATAAGCCCAAAGCCGCCAGTCCGAAGCACCAAAAGATGCCGTCTGTTTCGGTTTAGGGTTTATAGGGTTAAGCCCTATCAACCCTAAACCCCAAACCCCAAGCCCCCTAAACCCTAAACCCCCTAAGCCCTAAACCATAAACCCCAAGCCCCAAGCCCCCTAAACCCTAAACCCCCTAAGCCCTAAACCATAAACCCCAAGCCCCAAGCCCCCTAAACCCTAAACCCCAAACCCCAAGCCGTGGTCTGCTTCGCCGAGGCTTCGACCCGGCGAAGACCTTTATCTTCCGTGACACGGAGCCTCGGGCCGAGGTTGGAGGGTTCTACAATTTTTGTAACGATTTTACTTTGTAATATGCATCATGTAATATATATATATATATGTATGTATGTATGTATGTATGTATGTATGTATGTATGTATGTATGTATATATATATATATATATATATATATATATTATGTAATATGTAATATGCAAAGTGTAGTATATAATATGTACTGTGTAATGTATTATATAATAAATAATATATAGTATATTTAGTTCATAATTTGTAACCGAGAAGATGTAGTACATAGCTTATAAGGGTTCAACGGTTAAGGAGCCTTGGCTTCCGCTTCGAGGAGTTGGACTAACGTCTGTTTATCGTATGTACTGTAGGGGCCTTAATGATTACTCATACTATTTTGGGGCTCCTTGCTATAGTTATAGTAGAATGGGCCCCAAAGCCTTATTCTAATAATTAAGGCCCCTATACTATCTGTTCGGTTTTGGGAGGGGTTTGGTTCCGAGCAGTTTCAGTAGGCAACAGGGTTGGGAGCTCAGGAGTTACCGCACTAGCTTGCACCGCGAGTTGTTGATGAGGCATCTTCTGATTGCGTGGAAACGGTACAGGTGTTTTGGAGGAAGCATGGGGATCGATGTGTGTTTTGGCACGCAAAAGTGCGAACAGCTTGTGCGTTTCTCTTCACGTCGCCGCGAAGACGTCAGCACCCTAAACTTTAGCAAGGACTACATCGGCCAGCTTTATCCAGTCGCGCTGCAGATCCAGACGCTCGAGCTGAAAGATTTGGGGGAAGCTCGGGATGTTGCTGGTCGTTTGCGTTTAGGGCTTGAAGTTTAGAGGTTTCGGGCAAAAAGCAGTGGTTCGAGACCACACGCCATCATAGTAGCAGCAGTCGTCGTCGCCGTCGTTGTCCGTACTTATTTGAGAGTTGCAGCAAGGTTAGATGACCCAGCATCGACCCTGAACAATATAGGATCCTTAGAACCACCTTTTTACTTGTTCGCATGATTTGGGCCCAGGGTCGATGGTAAGGGTCGGAGCTTTGAATCGGTGCTACACTGCTCTTCGCTTGTAACTGTGTATCTTTAAGAAAGCTCCGGCTGGTTCTTGGGCGCTCGCGAGTTGAACTCTGCTAAGGTCGACTCGTGCAGGGTTTCTGAACTCGGCAGCCCTGCAGACGTGTCTTCGGTTTTGAGATCTAAGGATTTAGGCCTTCGGTGCTTGCGGTGTGTTTGGTTTAAGTAGGATTCTAGTTACATCCTGCGTGCTGGCGGCCAGGAAGAGGGTGACGCTGCGAACTGCGCAGAACACCTTCGGCTTCACCCTTAGCGAGCCGCGCCCGCAGCTCTCAAGCCAGCGTGCTAACGCGCTCATCGGCTTGGGTTGAAGGATTCAAGGACAGGTTATGGTTCTTCAGTTGATAGTCTGACCGACCCGCTGGATCCGGGCTTACTTCCGAAGTATCCCCCCCGCCAGCCTCAACACCCAATGACATGGGGTTGATCCAAACGCTCCGAAGAGGCAGCCTTTGTCACTTTGCCCGCGACCGGCTTCCCCATGGTTACTAGGATCTTTGCATGGTTGCTTGCTTGGCTCGAGCCAAGGATAACATTGGCAAGTGCGCCTTCACTGCCATCCAGGTGCAAGAACCCAGAAGAGCAAACCCTAGAGCATGTTGCGCGCAGTCACATCGTCATGTCCCCAGAAAGATGAATCCTACGAGCACAAACAGGACCTTCGGATTTCGAGCCTCAGATTTCCCACAGAAGCTGCTAAGAGGAGGCCCAGCCTGTAGAAACATGATGCTTTTGCAACAGTTGCGGTAAACCTGAAGAGACATCACCAGACCACCGTCTAAGTATGTCGGGTCCCCCTTAGCAGTGGTCCTCTGACATTTATTGAAGAAGCCTCCTGGCGATTCTGTAAATGGGAGTTTTTCGAAAATAGGAAACCCTAATATTGTATCCTAAATAGTAGGATCCTTACTATAAGGACCCAGAATAAGGTACCCCGAATTTTCGGAAATCCCCAGATGGAGCCGAGCTTGAGGCTAGCCTTTGGCGACTCTAATGGGTTCTCATGTGCTGTTGCTGGGCCCTTAAAGCCCGAGGCGAGGGTGTGGAGGCGGTTGACTTCTCAGCGGTGTAATATGGGGGACTAAAAAAGTATAGTATATACCCCAAAGTAAAACCCTATTCTAGTTATTAAGGCGTTTTTTTATACTGAATCCGCCCACTGGGTTTCCGAAAGCTGAAGAGCTGCTTGGGAAGGCATCGCCTTCTTTCGCCATCTCCTTCCCCGACTTCCTCAAGCCCGGAATGCGGTGTTTCATTCCGCAGGCCGGGCTTACGTGGGGCTTAGGGCTCAAGGTTTTTTTGGGCTTGGGCTTAGGATGCAGAGCGTCGTGTTGTGTAATTTCCAGGCCATCGACCAGGATCCCTATTTCCGCCTCTGTCGGCGAGTGGCCGACGACTTGACCTTTAGGCCGCACACGAGAAGGGAAAGGTGGTTGGGATTGTCATAAGGTTAGAATAAAAAATGGCTATTATGAAGCCTGGGGCACGGGTTTTCGGGCGTTTGGGGGGGTGATCGGATGGGGTTGTGTCGCGGGCTTCAGGGTTCTGGCTTTAGGATGTGGAGCAATGTAGAGCGTACTCCTCGAGGCAGCTGGAGGTTCAGGATTTCGGCTTGTCGGCGAGAAAGGAGCAACAGAAATTTCAACAGAGTTGTTAATCTAACACTCCTGTTTTCTGCGATGCTTTCCGAAGTCTGGTCTGGTTTGGTCAGGGTTTCAGTAGTTACATATGCCAACCTGAATCACGAAGCCGATGTTCACAAACCAGACCGGGGGCGAGGTCGTTATCTTCCCGTCGAATTGCTTGCGTCGCAAACAGAAGTTCTCCTAATGGAAACCCGAACCAGGGAGAGGACTAGCTGTATAAGTACGGCTATTGAGTTCCAGCGTCTATGTCCCGAAGTCTTGTTGCAATAACTCTTAAACTGCTAAAGCTAAAGCCCGCCCAAGCCCCAGCCCCAAGACCAAAAAGAGAGCAACTTGATTCCTTTAGCCCTGGCGCCAAAACCCCAAGAAGCACACCTCTGCTTCTCTGCGCAGCGCCACCCAGGAAGTGGCCGAAGCCTGCGCTGATCCACTCCAAGTTCCTCCCGGCTCTCCAAGGTTGGTCGGACTTCATGCTCGTTTTGGGCTTAAGCCGGGCCTGAGGTCGGGTTTAGGTTCCAGGATTTCAAGCAAGATACCAGTCTTTCCCGGTAGAGGCGGTGCAGACCTGATGCAAAAACCCTAGACCAAAGTTTGAAGGTTTCCTTAACCTGGAATAACATACTTTTTGAGGACTTATACACGGAATCATTATAAGGATCCCTAGAAAGGTAGGTTGTTCAAGGTTACGTTTGGTTCGTGTGCAGGCCACCAGACCAAGATGTCCGCCTCGGTGGAGTCCACAGCACTCTACATGACGGACACCCCCAAGAAGCTCCGGATTCTCACGCAAAATCAAGCTGTAACCTCCGCCCGCCCCCCAGAACCGACCTATATGGTTTACCCTGAAAGCCTGAACCATCTCAAAACGCCCGAAACCCAAGACCCCAAACCACATCTCACAACCCTCATGGACTCTGACGCCTCTCCCGTCCTGAGTCCTCGCGTCCTGGAGTCGAGGCTCGAAGCCGAGAAATCCGAAGCCGCGAGAGAGCACTGCAGTCAAGCCCAGGTTTGCTCTAGGCCTTCTAGTAGGATCCTTACTAAAAGGAGCCCAAAGTAAGAAGGTACACCCTATTTCGGAAACTCCCATTTAGTCCGCAGCAGAGGCTTTTGCAGGCTGGATGCCAAAGGGGTTTAGGGATTTAGAGACTCCAGGTTTTGGGTGTTTGTGGTTTAGGAGTTAGGGCTTTAGGGGTCTAGGGTCACACGCATCGGCCTCAGTACGGGTGAAAAACAAGGGATTTAGGGTTTGGGTTTTTAAGGATTTAGGGTTTTCGGGTGTGGGATTTAGGGTAAGTTTAGGGGCTGTAGGTATCGACCTCAGTATGGGTTCAACAGAAGGGGCTGTAGGTTTTTGGGGTGGGTTTAGGGTTTGGGGATTTTGGGGGTTGCAAAGGTATAGGGGTTTCAAGAAGCCTTGCACTTCCGAGGAAGAAGATCAACAAGAACGCTTTCTCCGGCGGCGGGAAAACATTGGAGGAGATGTTTGCTCGGGATTTCGGGGTTTACGGTTCAACTTTTCTTTCGAAGCCGCTTAGGGTTTCATACGGCTTGGCTTTGGTTCAAGGGAAGTGTTGGTCAGCCCATTCGTGGTCAGGCAAGCTCCACCACGCAACCGTGCGAAGCACGTCGATGTGCAGCAGACGTAATCGCCATTTGTTGGAGTAGACTTGCGTTCTGGGCGCAGCCGCGCCCAATGGGGGTGAATACGGCGGATTTACACCACGAGGTGCGATGATGGCGAAGTGTGCGTGCTAGCTGCTGGAAGGATTGGACACCCCCGCAAAGGCCGTTTGTCAGAGGCAGGCCCTCAAGCATCTATGGTGTGACATCGAGACCTGCAACGATGGTGCGGCGACAACGTTCTTTGAAGGAAGGCTGGGTGAAGGAAGTTGCCACTTACGGGGTTAGGAAGTCGCTAGCAGGTTCGAATGTCGTGTGGCGACAATTCCGATCTATGTCATGTGCAAGCCAGCTCCTCAATTTGCTCTTTGCAGGGCTGTACAGACCCTCAGGAGCAGCAGAAGTATGGGGCCAACTTGGACGTGGACGTGTCCTACCAGTTTCTCTGCCCGCTCTATGAAGGGCAACCATTTTTACATCAGACTTCTAATCTCGCGAATCGGATGTTGATGCAAAATATAGAAGCAGAATTCAACAAGTGCGTTTACTATCAGTACATGTGTTTATATACTTGTGTATAGAAGCCGGAGATGGACTTCAGGTAGTTGTAGTCTGTTGGGCTGGAGGACCGGAATGCCTCGAAGAATCTGGTTCAGACTTTATTGCAGCGCCCATTATCGCAGTAGCTGTCCCGCTAACACCAGAACTTGCGCAAGCTGGGTTCGTCGTCTCTAATGCACACAATTTGTGCAGCTTGTTTGTTGTCCACTGTTTTTTTTTGGCTTCTTCGGCTTGGGGGTTTGCGCCCCCCAAGCGTATGATCCTCGATGAAAAGCCTGGATCCTTAAGTCGAATTCATCGATCTTTTGTAGCTTCCATGGACAGCTTGAACCTCAGGTATTTGAAGATCTGGTTGGAAGACGACGAAGAGTTGGAGAAGATCGGCACGGAGTACGCTGCGGGCCGAATGCTCACAGGAGAGGTGAAGAGGCTCGCCTCACATCGCTTAGCCAGGGTGATGCGTGTCGAGTTGTTGTGTGTGCGTACGTGCATCCTTAGATTCTCATGCTTAAACTTGTAAGGTTGCCAGTAGGAGAGGTCCTTCAATCACCTCAATCTTCCATCTAGGTATGGGTTATGCTGTATGAGACCTCCACATGAGCTTTGCATGCACATGATCTGCAATTTCGTAGTTGTGTGCCAGGTCATGCTTTACTATAGCCGCTATAGCCGTAGCAGATTATAGCCATCACATGACATTTTTCGTTGTAGTAGGCAGCATAAGATCTGTCGCATCGTCAACCCAGGAAGCGCCTGGCTGACGTGGTTGGTGAGATCGTCGTCGAGCACCAGGTGTCCTTCTCGGAACATCAGCCTGGATTTCCCGGATCCCCTAAACCGGTGGCCCTACGCCTTAAGCCGCTCGTTGCACTGCTTTTTTGCCGCATCGTGAGAGGTCTCGAGGTGTGTGCATACATGACCTTTGGTGGTCATGTCCTGTTCGGAAGCATGCAAAGGGCTTTCAGATGCTTGTGCTAGCAAGCAGGGCGAGTGCCCAATGTTATTGTTGAACCGGCTTTCGAGATGTGCCATGTCACGCGGTGGCACCGAAGCACTTAAAACAAGATGCAGCCCAAGACCCTCACAAGGCCAAAGGCCCCGAAACCACCATCCCTGCGACAGGAGGCCAGGAAAGAAGTCGACGACGAAGTCCTGAGGCTCGGGGCTACTATAGGGGCCTAAATAAATACCTATACTATTTTGGGGGTTCCTTATCTTTTTTTCCCATAGTATAGTGGGCCCCACGACCCTATTTTCATGATTAAGGTTCTTACATGAGGTGAGTGGTGCAATCTGTGTAGAAGCAGTTCCCACATAGAGCCAGAGTGGAGGGTTTCTAACGTGTGTAGGGCACTTTGTGTTTCGGATTCTCAGTGCCTGTGTTGAGGGTTGAGGTCTGGCGGGCTTGTTGACCTGCACAACCCTCCACCCCTATTCTTGTCGAAGCACTAGGCTCAGGTTGTGTTAGTTGAGTTAGTGTGGAGGTCTGAATAGATAGACAGTAACGTCTTCCGTTCTGGTCCCTCGGCCCTGTATACTTATACTACCATGTAGCCCGCAAGCCCTTGTTCTCACTGTTAAGGTCCCCAAATTTACAGTCTTCGGGTTGAGAGCTGTGAATTTGAGGAGCCGCGCTCTCCGATGTCATCCCGCGCGACGGGGTTTGGGTTAGGTCGTAGGGCGTCGTAGGGTAGAACTGCAGCTGCCGGATTTGCCATTGTAAACTGTAAACCCTATCTCCAAGGGTTACAGCCCTTACGCTACCGAGACGAAGAGCTCAGGGAGCAGCTTCGCGCTGACCGCCAACAGCAGGAGTCGAACCATAGCAAGCTCTGCTATGGTTGCAAAGACGATTCTTGTCCGGCTCCCGAGACGGAGCATACAGATGCGGCCGCGCGCCGTGCCGCGCTTGTGCGACGATGTCCGAGGGCCTGCGACTCCATGCACAATAGATTTTCCAGCTTGAACCTTCATGAGCCGGACAGTCTTCCGCGTTTTCAACCGAGGCATCCAAAGCTTTACGTAATAACTTGCAGTCGCGCATGCTTTCACGAGCGCTTGGCGCCGTTCTCGGCTATACCCCGAGAGCCCAGTGCCCCCAATCATACCAGTCACAGGAGGACTTGGGCACCTAAGAGTAGAAATCCGAAGCCCAGCTGCGCAGGCCAAGGGCACAAACTCCAAGTCACCTTGTCTCCTGATGTGCCCTCCTCCAAGTTGGAGGTTTGGAGTTTCAGGGTATAGGTCTAATACTGCCCCCACTAAGCGCCACTCAGTAGCAGTTGAATGCTTTGTGCAACATTGACATATAAGGCCCCGAACATTCGCCCTGTTATTATGGACTGTGACCTGACTGTGACGGAATAGGACTTTTGGTATTTGGACTTGTAGAGCGAAGTGTCAAGAGTTTCGGGGAATGGACTTAGGGTTTAGGAGGCTTACAGCGTAGAGTTTGGGAGAGGGTTCATCGTCTGGATTTGGGAGCGGGACTTCAAGACGCCCCTGAATTCTCACCCTACCCATGTAGCGGAACATGTCAGAACGTCGTTCCACAATCCGAGCTTGGCTTGTCTGCGAGCGAGTGTCGCAGCTCACTTTCCAAGTTGATTGTGCTGGCTTCCATCTTCTTGGATTGGTTTCCCAGTTGTTGTGCCCTGACTTCTTACGTATACTTCCTAAACCCCTCAAACCCCTGAACGAGATTCCTGCAGGCGATTCATGGATCCCGCCCGCGAGGAGCTGAAGCAGTGGAGCGAAAGGAGATCGAATCGTGCATGGTCGGGTTTGGGTTGAGGGTTCGACTTTCCAAGCCCGGATCGAGGTGTAGGGTTAATTGGACCCTAAACCCTAAACCCTAAACCCTAAACTGGGCTGGTGAGTGGAGCTGGGCGGCTTGGCAGTTCATGCCTTGGAAAACATCGTTGCGGGCCCCATTAAGGAAGTATACGAGCTACACATCCACCCCATTTTGCAACAAGGTTGGCCAGTTCTTCAAATTCCCTGAAGGCATCCTAAAAACGCCTTAACATATTTTCTTTTATCACAGACTCTGAACAATAAAGAACCCCTCTAGGGCAAGAGGTCGAGGTGTGTGCTGCTGGAGCAGTGGCGGGGTTTGGGTTCTTGTTCGTCTCCTTTGCGCAAGATGCTCAGATGTTAACCGTAGCTTCGAAAGGGAAGTCCAGCTTTTTTTAGCACAACGCTTTGCAAGTTGCATGGCCTAAGCTACGACTATGTACCCTAAACCCCAAACACGAAACATGGATACTATAAATGATACTATGGCTACTATGGATACCCTCCAGCTTATATGTGTGTCCCGCAGCAGTCCTGTAGAATACCAGGTGGAGGAGATCGACAGAATCATGTATCCATAGGATACCTTCGGTCGGGTTTAGGTTTTGAGCAGTTCTGGAATACAAGAACCACAATCAGGGGCTGCAGCACATGAACTGTCAGTCTGGTCAGGAGCAAAGTCAAGACCCTGGCGGCTGAGGGTGCTTAACATGGGGGCCTCAACAATTACCAATACTCTTTTGGGGGTTCCTTATTATAAATTTAGCAAAATATAACCCAAAACCCTATTCCAATGCTTAAAGCCCCTGTAGTAGGGCTTTCGGGTTTTGAGGGGCTTTGTCGCTCAGACTTTACTCAAGCCTGGCGAAGCCGCGAGGCACCCCCACAGTTTCTTCCAAACCCGACAAGGGGTCCTTAGATTTAAGACGAAAAGCAGCGCTGACACTCAAGATGCATATATTTGCCATCCAACCTGGGTGGAGGCCCTGATCGTGGGACGCTTCTGGAATGGAACCCGAACATACCAGGCGTATTTCCGTGGAGTATGAAAGAGGCCTGAATTCCTAGGGGTTCCTATTGCAATTGTTGTGTACAACGACCCGCCAAACCCTAGTCTTCATGATCAAGTCTCTCACGTAGTAACCCTTGTAGCAACCCGCTTCTGTAGTTCTTTGTCTCTTGGTCTCTGGCCGTCGGTTTTAGAAAGACTTCGGCTGCATTTTCGGACTTGGGCTGTTGCAAAGCAGCTTCCCAGGTTCAGGGGGCCCGCCTCACAAGTGGTATACAGCTCTAGAAAACAATGAAGCATGCTATGAGGATGCCACTTTTGAGATATGCCCCACGTAGGAGTTAACAATAGTTTTCTTCGGATATGTTTGCGGATCCCAGCGATCAGCGCATGACCCGGTTGACAGCACCTGCAAGATCTAAGTTAGGCTGTTTCAAAGTTCGGACCCATAGAATCTCATTGAAGCAAGCCTGACGCCCAGCTCGCAGCTAAAGCGCAGCTTCGCATCGGGGAACCGCGGTGCAGCCGACATTTTCTCGAGCGCCAGCGCCAGCGCCATGAACATGAGGAGTTGTCCACACCCTGAGCTTTCAGAGGTTTCGGATTGGGTTTTCAGGGTTCAAGGCCTCTAGCCCAAATCGCTGAACTCTAAAACTATATAGGCCCTTTTGTTGCATCAAAGCCTTCATATGACCGAGGCAAAATCCCTAACTCCTGCAGGGCCTCGGTTGGAAGTTGAAGCCTTGGTTCTTGGATGGGTTTGTACGGTTTCCAAGATTGACAGACGTTTCGAATGCCTGGGAGAGAGGGGTTTCGGTTTCAGGGCCTGGCTTCGAGATTTAGCATCATTGTAAGCCGCGGGTGCAGAGCTTGTGGAGTTCAGTGCTGGGCGTTGTAGCCCCCAAGTAGCCCAAGAATGGATGCAACTCAGCTATCTCAGATGCTTACATTACAGTACCTGAGGAACGGGACCGGAGCTTAGTTCAGGGCATGCGGATGTTCGGAACTGCTTGAAGTTTCGGCCTTTGTTGGGGGGCCGACCCGATTTACAGATGCGGGGTTGTTGCACAGCAGTGAAAGACATCGGGCTCGTCCGGCTGGCAAGAAGTACTTGTAGTAGCTGCCGTGACAGGACACGCCAATGTAGCAGCACGCGGAGTTATGGGACCGTGCATTCGATTTCCTCCAGCCGCATGCAGCCTGTCATCTTCGGTCATACTCGGTCATCTTATCCTGTTCCGTTGTGGCCAAACATCAACGCGGTGTTAACGTCGTGCAGCCATGCATCTGCGGTGGACCATCTTTGCCTTGGCCGGAGCCCTTGGGTTTCCGTCAACGAGGTTTAGGGTCTTGTTCTTGTGCTTCTACTTTTCGGTGCGTTTCTCTTGCGATACAGCCATCGTAGATGTCTGGATTTTTTCTTGCTGTTCTTGGAGTAATCAAAAGCTGAATCTAAGATGTTTGCTTCTCGGGGCGATCGTCATCTAAACAGGCTAATCAACAGGAAAACATGCTACCCTTCAGCATACATCAAGCTTCCTTTGGCCGCAAACCCCGTCATCCTAACACGGCCACAGTTTCTGTTCTTGTGTGTTGAGCGCTCACTTGAGTTTTCCCTCTGCGATTTCAGGCTGTCAGTCGGCTGCCCGCACAGACCCGTACAGCATGTTTGTTTTCGCAGTCTGTTTCAAGCCCTTCTGCGCCCGCGTCGGATCCACTTGTACAAGCTTTGTGCTGTTTCTCTGCTCGCTTCATTTTGCGGCTGCGAATGCCGGTGTTGCCAGCGAAGCCTTTGCATTGTGCACCAGATACCGTATTGAGCCTTCTGCTTTCACATCCTCCCTGCTTGTGTTTTATTTGTGTCCGCATTTGCAAAAGCGCCATGCTTTTATAGTCGCTCGAAGCACTTCTTGCGGGCACGACGTCGGCGACGACGCGGACCAGTTACTGTAATTTCCTTTCGATGCGACTGAAACGTCTTGTGCAGATAGCAAAACCCCGGCACCAAAACATGGAAGTGAGAATGCTACTATCGAACTAACGAACGAATGAATGAAGGAACGGAGGAAGGAAGGCATGAAGGAAGGAGTCTATGTAGTTTACGTCTGTACGTGTGTATGTCTGTGTGTATGCATGTATGAGCTGTATGTAATTACTTCCACGTGCAATATGTTCTCAAGCGACCTGGCATCCCCGGCATCTCGAAGCCATTAACTTCCTGCAAGACCTTGTGAAGGTCAGCTTGGTGACGACGAATGCCCTGACAAAGTTCAACTTTGAGGCTGACATTCGGCGGTCGCTTCTCACATGTCAGTGCCGAGTGAGACGGTGATGAATGATCATGAATCGGGCTTCGAACGTAAGGTTGCTCCTGTTCAACCGTGTATCAGTCCTTCCATTAGTTGATAAGTGAGTCGTGCGGCAGATAGTGATATGGGTTTTTTTTTTTTGGGGGGGTTGAATTTGTAGTCTTTGAGGAGTGTTGTCCTTGCGCGAAACACACCCCGAAACATACCCCGAAACATACCCTGAAACATACCCCGAAACATACCCCTGAAACATACCCCCGCGTTATCCAAATCGTTTGGATGAAGTTAGCAGCGGGCGAAGGTGTAGAGTAGCTCAACACAGGTCAGGAAAGGTTTCCCGTACCATACCCGTAACATACCTGAAACATACCCGAAACATACTTGGATTTGCTCCAAGTGGCCCGTTGGCCTTTTCCGCTTCGAAGCGATACTAACCGCCTGACAAGTCGGGACCTTCCAGACCTGCAGCCCACAACGATGCCTGTACCACTACTGCAGCTATTGTCACTACTACTTCTACTACTACTGCTACTACTACTGCTACTACTACTACTACTGCTACTGCTACTGCTCCTGCTACTGCTACTGCTACTGCTACTACCACTACTACCACTACTACCACTACTACTACTACTACTACGACGACGACTACTGCTACTACTACTACTACTACTACTGCTACTACTGCTACTACTGCTACTATTGCTACTACTGCTACTGCTACTGCTACTGCTACTGCTACTGCTACTGCTACTGCTACTGCCACTGCCACTGCTACTGCTACTGCTACTGCTACTGCTACTGCTACTGCTACTGCTACTGCTACTGCTACTGCTACTGCTACTGCTACTACTGCTGCTACTACTTCTACTGCTACTACTAATAGTCTGCGCGAAACACACCCCCAAACATACCCCGAAACACACTCTGAAACATACCCTGAAACATACCCGCGAAACATACCCCGATCCCAACACTCCTGGAAGGGCGCCCCCTATTCGGACAGACCCATATGTAGTAAGCCACCTACTGATTCTCTCGAAAATATGTCCGGCCTTGGCGCAGGTCTCCGCAGAGTACGACCTCTTCAACCAGGGGACGGCTGTGAGGTATTTCGAGGCGAGGCCGCCCAGTGCACCTGAGCAGCGGAGCCAGCAAGGCTGATGGATGGCGAGGAACATGGCAGAGCCACCAGCCCGTTGCAGACAAGTTAAGAGCTCAGAAAGACTTCACGACGCACCTTTACCCGAAGCCCGTCTCGTCTAATTATCAAAACCCGAAATCGTAGCAGGAATCCGTGCCTGCTTTGTGCGAGTGTGTGAGTTGAAATCGTAGCAGCCAGGACCTCTTCTACGAACCCCAGGAGGGCCAGAAGAAGCCGTCCCTGAACGCAACGCAGCTCGAAGAGGTGGAAGTGCTCCGCCCGGGGCTCAGAGCAGGGGGTCCCAAAGACCATACAGGCGCAAGGATATCAGTTAGGGGGAGCATGGGATCCTCAGATTCTGTTGTTTATCATTGTTTATCTGCCCCTGTGTCGGTTATTATATCAGACCAGCTGCTGCGTTCAAGTTTGGGATTGTTGGATATTCGAGCGACCAGTGCTTTCGGGCTTCGGGTTTTAGGGTTGTGCGCATGCGGAGCTGCGTGAGTGAGTCAGAAGCAGCATCAGAAGATTCACTATGAAGCGGTATAGCTACGGCTGCATTGCCTAAAACACTGCAGTGCTTTTCATTGGGTCTTTGACTAGGGCATTGAGTTTGCCCGGTGCGCTTTCGAGAGAAGGCGGCCTGGTTGGTGATACTGTAGCACCTCATCCTTTAAACATACTAAACCCAGACTCGAAACCTACACCCCATGCAGACCCTAACCCGAACCCTCAATGCGGGTAAGGAACCCCAGAATCCTACAGCACTTTCTCCTTGAAAGTTCGATGGCTGGGCTAAGGCCATCAGGCCTATGCAAACCCAGTGCTGGCGCTGGCAGGGGCGCAGGCACACGGCTCAGTGAGGAAGTGTTCAGGGTACAATTTGGACCGATAGGGTCCACTACATAGGTGTAATGGTGTTACGTGTCATCAGTAGAGAGAGCAGAATGGGCGACTCTGACAGCATGACATTTACCAAGGCGCAGACATGCAGCCAGCAAATCCAGAAGCAAGACCAACCTGAATCCCAAACCCTCGGACTCCGCCTATCTTAGGTCCTCTACATGTTCGGATGGTTCCGGAGCACCGGAGAGCTCATTTGGGAGAATATCCTCTCTTCTGCCGAGCTCTTTGAGCGTAGCATCCACGTTAGCGACTGCAAGCCAGAGCACTCCTATGAAGTCTGGCACGACAATGCCTGCGCCGCTTTGCCTCGGACTTTATTTCTTGTTGCGAGCCAGCTAACAGCTAGCCGCTAGCCGGCTATGAATATTGTTAATTACTGCAATTGCTTTTTCCAAGTTGTAGGATCATTTTTGAATACTAGTTTGGCGTACAGGATGTCAGCTTGGAAAGCTTAGAAGCAATGCTCTGGGAGTAGAGAAGTAGTTAGTAGGTCAGTAGATCATCCGAGTTAATTACCTGATCGCATGTTCTGAGCTGACAGACAAGCCGCAACGACTTCTCAACCTTCGGCCGTGAGCCTAAAGCATCCTATAATATGAATCCTGCTATTTTGGGGTTATAGGCCCAGGATTTCTCAGCTTCTTACATATAAACCCTAAAAACCTCTGGCCTGGTATCGTCCGAGTGTCAGTGTCGAACCACTGAAACCTCGGCCCCAAACGCCTAAATGGCGGTTTCCGAAAATAGGGGGCAGTAATATGGTACCCTAAATAGTATAGGACCCTTATTATTAGGACCCCAAATAAGGTACCCCTAATTTTCGGAAACTCCTAAAATGGAGTGTGACCCAGGACATCCGCTGGACGCATGCGATCTTGCTGTACCACTGGCTGGCCCAGACGGATACCACGTCGCAGCAGCAAGCTTATCAGAAGCTCCAGCCTGGTTACTATACCATTTGGTATTCCTTTTGTCTTGACTCCTCCGTGTCGTCGGAAAAGTTTCCGATCAATGGTTCTGGTGTAGACAACTCCCCCGCTAACTTGTGTGTAAGACGACCCTGCAGTGGCATACGCCATGCGCGGCCGTCAATCTCAAGGCCTCCCTTGTGACAAATGAAAGAAGCGGCAGTCGCTTGCGGTAATGACCCCGGTCCTGACCACCAGCATCAAAATTATCGATATCACCACCGCGGCCGCCGCCACCGCCACCACCACCACCGCCGCCACCACCACCACCACCACCACCAGCGCCATCACCAGCCACCGGCGCCTTCACCAGCCACGCCCAAACCGTAAACCGCAATTAGATATGAGTAGCCTGGACCAGGAAGAAGGCACAAGAGCTCCTGGAGGGCATCAAGCGCGTGCAGAAGTACGAGCCAGTGTCCAGTGGTTGGACCTCACCAGGGCACGTGACCTGCTCCGAATTTAGTGTGGGGTTTTAAGGGCTTACGGCTTTTTGAAGGATTTTGATCTATGTGCAGGATTTGAAGAACAAGGATTGTGGTGAGAAGGGTTAAGGGGAGAAGACTTGGTGGAGGCATCAGAAACTTGAATCTACTTTGTTGTCAGGTTCTTATAACACGGATCCCACTACTTCTGAGCTAGCGTTCTAATGACATAAGGGCCCCCGACTTTCTGAAAGTCCGAAGCTACGGCTTTTACGATAAGATTACAGGGTTGCATGGGGTTTCTCCGTTCTTAGAATCTCAACAGTGCTTTTCTGCTTTTCAAGAGGACCTAAAACCCTACGCCCTCAACCGTGGAGAGGCTGAGCTCCTTGCCCGAAACCCTATAAGCCTCAAAGCCCCAACCCCAAAAAGCAACAAAGCCCGTACGGCCCCCAATACTCTAAACTCTCAACCCCCCAAGCCCAGGTGAACTTCAACTCCATCATCTTCGCTGGGAAGCCCTCGAGACCTATCTGGGCGACGGCGGAGCTTCCAATAGGCCCCGGGTCTCAGAAGATCAGAAACTGAAAGCCGGGTTTAGGACTTCGGGGCGTTTAGGGTTGAGGGACTTAGGAGCCTCGACGTTCTCGTCAGTGATCGTTGGGGTGTTGTGTTGTTGCCTGATATTCCTGCACTTACTTCCCGAATCTTTACGGATCTTGGAGTTGTAGCCACGTGGTCGTTGCATCCTGAAACTTGGGATGGCCAGTCGTCGATCAGTTTTTGCAATCTGGGGTAGCCGTGTGGCACGAGCCCACAGCACAGTCGGCGCCTCGATTCCTGGCATATGCGTAGTCCAGGTATAAAAAGGGACTTTGGAGCGAGGTCTAAGGTCCATCAGCCCTCAACTCACAATGCATCACATTCTAAACCTTACAGGTTTCCTTCAAGATATGTAGTGGCACATCTTTGAAAGCCCGCACTTTGCTTAAAGGTCCACCGGCAGCTCCAATACGTCGGTTAGTAGTATATAGGGACTATTTGCAGCGTTTTTTGCGTTTCGGGTCCACCCCAAAGTAGGGTTACAGGTGCCTTGGTAACAAGTAGACTTAACCTGCCAAGTCATGTGCACCTACTCTAAATAGCAGGACCCTTATTCCAAGGACCCCAAAATAAGGCACCCATGACACCTCAAAGTGGTTGCCAAGCCCGAAGAGAGGGGTTCAGGATTTTGGGCGTCAGGGATTCGGGATTAAAGGGCGGCCACGGTAGCTTTTGGAATCGCCTTGAGGGTGTTGACGTGGTTTTCTCAGCTGATCTTCAGGTCGGAGATTTGTTTGACTCACGGCGCTCCAGTTCCAGTTAAGAGCAGGAACAACACGTCGGAGTGCTCAAAACGGCACAGCGGCCGCGAAGACCACAGCGGCAGACGGAACCAGCAGCTGCAGCAGCAACACCCCCAGCGACGACGACGATGGTCACCTTGGGGCAGCGGGAGCAGCCAGCACCGGGCAGCAGTAGCATTGCAGCGGAGGCTGCTGCTGTCAGTGCCCATCAAGGAAGTCTGAACTTCAATGAACCCCGAAGCCATGAACCCTTCTTTTGAGATTTAATGAGGCTCGACACCCCAGCTTCAACTGCCCCGGTCAGGTCTTCAAAACTGAGTCAAGGGTCTTTCCCTCTGGCGTCTATTTCAGTCAAGAATGGTACTTAATTAACTTCTGCGGGCTTTTCTGGTATTGCCATAACTCCCTACACCCGGAAACCCGGAAGCCATAGTCCTTTCGCGGAGGCAAGTGGCTAGAGGAGCACCACCACATCTTCAAAGCGGAGCTTCAGGCGATCCTGAACGAGCCAGGAGATGTGCATCTCGCCAGGCAGAAACGAGTTACTCGTTTCATTTGGTTGGTATTTTCATGGTAGTTTTCATTTTTATAACTATTTTAAAACGTACTACAGTATATTATGTCATACTGAATTCATGTAAACTCAACTAAATTACATGCTAAAGCGTGACAGATCGCTAGAAAGAAGAAGTCTCATCTAGGGTGTTAACAAGGTGCAGGGATTGGGCCCGCGCTATAACAAAACCCCAACCCTAAATCCTACGCCCTGTCGCCCTACCTTCAACTACCGAAACCGATTGTTTTCTGGGGTCTGAGTGTTTTCGATCATCTGATCCCTTCAGTCCCGAAGTCCTCACATCAACTCGAGCACCCTCGGGCGAAGAAAAGGCGAGCTGCTCCCGTTGATGCTTCCAAGGGGCTCTTGGAATGTATGGATTGGGCCCGTAAACCCAACCCAAGTGCCACCTAAACTCTAAACTGCCCTAAAGCCTCCCCCAAGGTACTCAAGAGCCAAGAGCTGATAAGCCTCTGAAGGTATGGTCAGCTTATGAAGATCGACCCCTCGCGGGAGCACCTGGCAACACCAGGGGGCTGGGACACTCTGCGCATCGTCCGCTACCATAATTGGTTCGAGGCGGCCGACCACTCCTTTCAGGGATTTGTGGTCGCGGTTTCTGGTGGGTGGCGACGCATTAATATGGCATAATTGGGAAGGATGCTGCAATGATTTTGGGGTGTGAACCTTATGTATGAGTGTATATTAAACTTGTGCAGAAGCCTTTCAGACCCTACACCCTCAACCTCCGTTGAGTCAAGCCTGGTCAACCCGAATGACATCGCCTTGAAGCAGACCCGAGACACAGGATGGACAACAATGACGATGGCATTGCTCTTATCCGTATGGCCGTATGGAAGGGACATGAAGGGACACCAGTGGCAAACACGAACATTAGATGACACAGCCGCAGACGAAACCGTAGTACCCATCAAGCCCTTTCGACAGGTCTTCTGCCAGCTTGCGCCCATGACTTGTGAGCTCATTAAAACACGTCCGGAGATCAACGAGTGCAAGTTCATGAATGTCAACTATGCCGCCAGCCCGAAGCAAGCTGTCATGATAGTGGTAGTCGTCGTAGTCGCAGTAGTAGGAGGACGGCAATTGGGGAAGATTTTCAGTTTTCCTTGTGGGCCTGTACAGGCATTGATTGACAGATGCTTTTTGGGACCCATGAAATGCCATGCAGCTTAAACCGATATCTCGTCAGGGCCACAGAAGGGCTATGTTTCGCTTGTTCCTCAGGCTGCTAATACATGCAGGCGGGAGTCATACAATGTACAGTATCATGTGATGCAATGTTGTACAACCGAATATTCTATGACCTTGTGTATCCGGTCTCGGATTTGGACATAGGGCTTTGGTTTTGGGTGTGGGGGCTGGGATTTGGAATTTGGGGTTTGTAGTTTAGGGCTCAGGGTTTAGAGGCAAAGAGGATTCAGTGTTAGTGTTTTGGGGTATCGGATCCGTGAGAGTTCTCGCGGATCTTTTAAAGTTCCGGTCCTGCAGCCACTGATCAAATACAACATGGACGACAACATGTTTCAACGGTAAACCTCGACCTTAGTGCCAGCAAACATGGATCCTGGTGTGGCACTGCTTGTTCAATCCCGCAGAAGGTGAAGAGAGAGAGACTAACTAAGAACTCTCAAGCTTACCCTGAGAGGATTGACCAAGTAGCCGCAGGCCCGACAACATGGGTAGCTCAGCTGAAACAAATTACATCACTTGGCCAGCAGACACACGCCTTTGACTTTAAGACCCGCGACAGGAAGCAAGGTATAGGATTTGTAGGAGAGATGGGAGAGTTTGAGTAAAGTGTAGGTACTTCAACACACCCCACACACACACATGTGCGCAGACACGCACATGTGCATCTATAAATCTGTTCCTACCTTTGCGTGGATGATACATTCCTGCTAGCTATACAATGACATCACCAGACTTCCCGGAACCCATCCTAACTGAGAGGGCCCCCAGATTACCCAGAAGTCCGAAGCAGAGCAGAGGTTCGCCTCAACCCGGGGACTCATCTGAAGCCCCACTATGGCAACGGGCCGCGGCTGTCGGCCCACCTGTCAGCCACTTGTGGGAAAGGAGGCTTGTGTGTGGATCGGCTGTAGGGTTTAGGATGCCTGAACCCTAAACCCTAGACCCGAAGTCTCTAAGCCCTAAAGGCCCTAAATCCTACACTTACTCTGTTGAGGGGAAGGCTGGGATTGTTCGGGATGGAGGTGGCCTGCGGCTCCCAGCTTCCGCATCTTCTTAGGTTTCAGGGCTTCGGGAGATCAGGGTTTCTCTTCTCTGTCGTGTATGCGCTCTTATCACAAGCAAAGTCACATGAACATAAACCTTCGGTATTGGGACGACATAGTAGGGACAGGTAGCCAGGTAGCCAGAAGGCAGGCCCCTGCCAGTTTACAGGTCAGTGGGTGCTATGCAGGAACGGATAGGCCGCAGCTCAAAGATGTAACATATTCCATTCGCGAGGAGAGGTTGTAACAGACAGGCCTTCTCGCTGCACATACCGTCGGTGCAAGTGTTTGCTTGATATAGAGGTGTTGTTTGCTATGTTTTGGCGACCCACGTAAACGTTGCCAAGCCGCACTCATGTTGGACGAAGCCCGGACGTCCCGAACCAAAAAGTTTCGTAATTTCTTGATGGAAGAGTACCCTGCCTTGTTTTTCAGGCACATGTAAACTTTCTGAGGCACTGATGTCTAAGGACGGAAATTCTCCCGGCGTCGGGGGAGCGTCTTAACGGAGTTGTTCGGCACTGGGTCTTTCCATCGAATGTTGCCACAGTGCCGCCGGGATGAGTTTGCCCATAACGGTAACTGTCTGCAAAACATGGGTTCAATTCTGGCCTGTAACCTTGCCTTCGACCTGTGCAGACTGCACATTGGGTGCCCTTGTTCCCTTCACTTGTTCGTTTCTATTTTGATTTCTTGCCGATTCGTCCCGAAACCAGCATATTTAATAGTTCAAACAGTAACTCTGCCCATCGATGAGGATTTACCCCTCAAAAGCTTCGAACCCCTATGCGCAGAACCCTTGACCCACACACCCAAAACCCTACATCCTGAACCTTTACTGATTCTAGGAATCCAAATCCCTGAGCTCCTAGCCAACTCTGAACTTGCTTGAAACCAAAACCTGCTTGAAACCTACCCTACATTTGTACTTGGCTTCCTATAGGCCCCAAACCCTGAACCCTGAAACCTTTAAACCCCTACACCCCAAAACCCTTGCCCTAAATCCTAAAACCCCAAACCCCTGAACCGAAACTTGGTATAACTCCGAACCTACATGCCTCGCCTGGTTTGTCCGAGTTTGAGCGCCGAAACCCCTGAACCCTGAACCCTCAACCCTCAAACACTAAGTCCTAAAGCCCTAAAACCCCAAACCCCCTATTCCTTAAACCCTCAACCCCCCTGAGCCCTAAACCTCAAAGCTGCAACAAGCTGAAAGCCAGCTTATAGTACCGACCGTCAAAGCACACTGCACCAGAGACCTCGTCTGGCTGTGTCCGAGTTGCGAGAGCGTAAACCTCAAAGCTGCCAAAACAAACACGAGCAGAGAGCTGCTGAGGTCATCGCTCCAGAGCCGATGAAGGCAGGCTTGACCGAGCCATGTCGGAAGAGGGGTCTTGGGCGTAGGGGTTTAGGGTTTAGGGCTCAGGGTTCGGGATGGTTTGGGATGGTTTGGGAGTTTAGGATTCAGGGGTTTGGGAGTTTAGGGTTTAGGGTCCAGGGGTTTGGGAGTTTAGGGTTTAGGGTTCAGGGGTTTGGGAGTTTAGGGTTTAGGGTTCAGGGGTTTGGGAGTTTAGGGTTCAGGGGTTTAGGGTTTAGGCTTTAGGGGTGCAAGGGGTTTGAGAGGCGTGGATGCCAAAAATTTTGTGGTTAAAAAGAAGTCGCCCTCCCCCCAAGAACACGGCGAGACGTGTTCCGTCTTTCTAGTGCCAATATACACCCAGGACTTTTGCAAACTATCGCATGTTCTGCGGGTTCAAATCGACGCTGAAAGAGAACATGCGGGGGTTTTGGGGCTTGTGAAGGTTTATGGCGGCATACCTAGCGGGCTTGCGAGGGTTCGTGGGTTTATTAAACTCATACATGTTGAGGGTTTGGGGTGAGGGATTCGGGTTTGTTAAGGGTTTGCAGGTCTAAGGGGTTCCTATCGTTGAAGATGTTATGCTCAATGAGGCACTTTCCTGATGTCAAATAGCGAGCATGGCTACCCCATTCACCATCACCATGAGCACGAGGGTCTTCTAAACCCTAAACCCTAAACCGTTCACTGTCACTGCCACTGTTACCCGTCCGAGTCATCTTTTCGGTTATGGTGGTTGGTTGCACAGCAGGGTGTGGCCAAGGCTTCAATGATTTCGGTGCTCAGGGGCTGGTGTCAAGCGGTATCCAGGACGAACTTTATGTTTTTATCGGCCAGTTCTGTACGCAGGAGCCGATGTGCACACACCCAGGGAGCTGCTTTGTTTTCGGGGGGAGGTTCGGGATTCTGCTTATTGTTGAATGCGGGAGTCAATCGTTCACCCGAAACCTGACAGATTGGTTTTGAACCCTTCGCCCATGTACTATTAAATGGCGCGCCCCCCCCCCCCCATTCTAATCGTGGCGGTTCTTTGCCAAGGTCGCGGACCAGAAGCGACTGTGGGTCGAGGGCGAAGCGATCCTGTTTGACGACACCTACCCTCACATGGTGACCCTCGGAAGAGTTTTGTATGTTGAGTCGTGCTCGGATAGCTCAGCATCTGGCTTAGGGGCTTAGGCTTGTCGGCAGCAGCAAGAGGGGAGAAGGAGGAGGAATGGCTAGTAGCAGCAGGAGCAGCAGCAGGAGGAGGAGGAGGAGGAGTAGTCGTCGCCATCGAGTTCGGCATCTTCAAAATCGTCGTCGTGCCGTTCACTAAACGACGTTGACGTCGTCGTAGCAGCAGGAAGAGGAAGGTCTCCAGAATACAGCCATTCAGAACGCACAGTGTCGATCGGTCGATCGATCTATCGATGTCTGCTTTGCCCTCAGCTTTGCCTATCTATCTTTCTGCCTGCTTTGCCGTCTACGTATGTGCGCACCTACGCAGTCCTTCTGTATAACCTGTCTACTCCATCCGATCTACAGTACATATTTATCTAGCTGTCTATCCATCGACCTGTTGCTCAGTCTATCTATCTTTCCGTTTATCCTTTGCCTATCTATCTATCTACCCACTTGCCTCTACGCTATCCGTTGATTACCTTCCTACCTACCTACCCATCTCCCTCTCTCCCTCTATCTCTCTATCCCTCTCTCTCTCTCTCTCTCTCTTGCTCCCTCTCTCTGTCTCTCTCTCTCTCTCTGTCGCTCGCTCACTCTCACTCTCACTCTCACTCTCACTCTCACTCTCACTCTCACTCTCACTCTCACTCTCACTCTCTCTCTCTCTCTCTGTCCCTTTTTCTCTCTATCTGTCTATCTACCTATCTACCTCATGTTGTGTTATGTTATGTGAGCTTTTGTTCTGTTGTATTGTGTTGTGTGTTCAGCAAATGTGCATCCAAGGAGCCACTGGGGCACACAACCCCGCTACGTGATCCTTGTCTGGTTCTGCCATCCCTGCGACGGCGGGAACGCACACAACCAGACCTGCCCGACTGTCTGAGCTTGCGCTTTCCAGAGTGAGCACTGCGCTGCGGCACCGGGTTTGGGGCCTAGGGCTGGGGGCAAATGCATGGTTTCCGATGCTTACACGCTTCTCCAGGTCTCTGCGGTTGTAATTTGAGGAGTAGGCTGGGCAGTCTTATTCCACCTGGGGTTGAATTTGCACCGTCCGTGGATACAGAAGCTCCGAGGAGGGGATGCTGTCAAGCCAGTCGCGGGGTAAGACTTGAAGCTGCAACCACAAAGAAGCTCCAATCATGTGGTTCGGGGTTCAGGGTTGAGGTTTGGAGTTTGGGGTTCCTAGTTCAGGGTTTATGGCTCAGGGGCTAAGAAAGCCGCGCACAAGGCCAGAAAGCTGCAAAACTGTTTAACAGAGCGCATGAGCTCCTATCGAGTGCTTCAAGCCTTCGTTCCCACGGGGAGGGCGGAAGCTTTTGCCGAGCTGGGTAAATCATAGCATGCAGATTATAGAGCTTCAGAGAACGGTCGGAGTAATATTTACTACTTAGTATTCTCCCTTATTACTAAAGCCTTAAATTATCTAGGATGTACATGCCTATGAATTCATTGAGGCCCATGGGTTATGGGACCCAGCGGTTCAGGATTTCGGGTCTTACCAGCTTAAGGTTTCGGGTGGTTTGAATAGGACATAGTTCACTCAGGTGAAGGCCGTGCAGTGGGTCAGTGAGTTTTTGGGGTTCTCCAGGAAACCAGGATGCTGCAGGATGGACGCCTGTTTAGTCGTTTTCAGGTGCCTATGTTCTCGCTGACCCTCACATTCGCAGAACCACTGTTTTGGGTCCACCGGGAGGCATGCAAAGAGCGAAGAAGAGAACAGAGCCAGAACAAGGACTCTGTTGCCCATACTCCCCCTGCGAAATGTTCATGCTTGGCATTTGTAGCGCCTTGGCCCTGTGATTTCTGCCTTTGGAGGCCTCAGCAAGTCTAGCATGCATCTCTTTGAATGCCAGGCGACCCCACGCCACTTATATATATATATATATTATAGTATTTTATATTGCATTTTTTAGACATCCCTACACACTTACCCGGGAGTTTGTTGGCTGAATGGCTCACCTGGTTAGTCCGGGTGTGCGAACCCTGAAGAAATTTAAAACCCGAAACCCGAAACCTCAAACCACAGGACCTAAAACCTTAAAGCCCCGCCGGACCCGAAGGTACCTTCGAAATCACTGTAGTTTGTGAATCCTAAGCCCGAGCCCTGAACCCCTAAACCCCTAAACCCTTAGCCTGACGAGATCACCCCAAGCTGAGACCCCCATTGGCAGAAGCGGACCTGAGAGAGAGAACAAAATTGCAATGAGCAGTTTTGTGGGGTTTGGGATTTGTGTTTAGGGGGCTGAGGGTTTAGAGTTTGGGATTTATGGTTTCGGGATTGGGGGTTGGGGGTTGGGCCCCTCTACAATATAAGGTTTGGAGTGGGGCCTTCGGATTTGGGCCGGCGGTTTCGGGTTCCGGAGAGCCGGCCCAGGAAAGGGCCGAGCCCTAAGTAACAGTCTTTCCGATCACTTCGCCGAAGGACGTGCCCAAAAGTTGTCTGGAAAGGGCCATAAAACCCGTTCGTGTCGTACGGTTTTATCTTTGTCAGGACTTTGAGCTTCCCGTTGGGTGTGGGTAGGAGGTTTTGCGTTGGGCTTTGGGGCATGAATGGGATAGAGCTCTACATAAGCAATAGCGTCAGTGATTTAGGGGCTTTGGGGTTTCGGGTTGATTGTTTCAAATGAAGGGTGGAGGGGTAGGGCGAAGTTGAGGGTAACACGGTTGGGTGTCATGGCTCAGGCTCCATCGCATGAGAGGTTGGCATTTCCTTATGTAGGATTAGAAATCGTCGGGCACTGGTTGCGGTTATTTAGTTTAAGAGCAGCTTGACTGTCGGCATGCTGGCTGTATGTGAAGCCGCTGTTGCTTGGAGCCTTAGCTGAAGGACATCGAAGGCATCCTCGTATTTCCGACGTGGTAGGCCATTCATATGAATCTGTCCTCGCTTTCGCTATCTTCGGCTGATGGAGCTGCCGGTAAGGCGCAAGCGCAAGGCCATCGCTTCTTCAAGCAATCAGTGAACCATGCGACAGTGTCACTGGACCCTAAAGCCCCCCCAATAGACTTAACCTGTCAGCGAAATGAGTTGCACCTCGTGCTGCAAGGTTCTTGTTGCATTTCAACGCATCCTATGCACTGGCATCATGGACTCTTTCTCCCCAATCCCATCATCATGCCGACCCTTTCATGCCCCATAGTCTGAACCACAGCCCCAAGAAATCCAAATAGCTTGGATTGGGCGCTACATGCCCGCAGCCGCTCCTGTCATACCAGAGGGCCTACCCCTCAGCTTTCGACTTCCTCTAAAGCTTCTAAAGGCCGATTGTGTTTCCTCCAGAAGCCTCTGGTAACCGCTTGTACCGGGCAGCTTTGTCTATGCCTCAGGCGCGACAAGTCAGTATAGAGAGAGTACCCGCGACTCAAAACCCAGAACCTCGGCCTCAGCGATATTAGCGTGTAAGAACACTTTGTAGGAAACTTACATTGTCTTTGCTCGGGCATGGGTGCTCTGTGGCAGCGTATCGTGTCTGGGGGTGTTGAGCTATCTTGCAAGACGGAGACTTCGTCGCTGACGCGGCCCAAGCTGCATGCTTCTGCAGGAAGGTCAATGTGCAAAAACCACACGAGACGCATGGTTCTAGCACCTGTGCGGAGTGTGCGAACACAAAGCCCGGACCTCGCCTTGTCGACCTTGTGTCTTTCTATCGCCTGAACAAGACTGCTTTGAGTGTGCAAAAACTCAGAACACTGCCTTCCGGACAACATCGCAAACCACAACAGGCTGTTAACAAGCAGCATTCGGAGGACCCCACCCATCTCCACGAAAAGCATTAAGCAATCGAGCACGCCAAAGCACTGTATATACCGTTGAATTTCGCTCCCTCACGAATCACAACATCCGATCCCGAACCCCCCGGGCGGAAAGTGCTATACCTTCCACGGCGTCCAGTGACGCACACGCCAAAACCTTCAGCTTCTTTCAGCTACGGTTATGACGACCATGTACACTATTGTTACTGGTATTGTCATGATGAATAGTCTTACTATCACTTGTATCTTGGAGTGTTGTATATGGTTTTTGGAATATGATGCCGCTGCCTGCCTGCAGGCACTGGGCTCCCTGGCCAATCGCCTGTAGCCCATGCCGTGGCCTGAGCCCTGTGCAGAGATTGAGCTTCAGTCGCGAGGGTTTATTCAGGGTGTGTGGGGGTCGAGTTTATGCCTTTATGCCTGTAGGTCGTTGGGTTTGGGGTTTCAGTTGCTTGGTGCTCGCATCTTTCAAAACAGGGGGCTGGCACATTGACAGGCTTTGCCTGGCTCTAACATGCAGTGCCATTGTGGTTTGGGCCGGGGTGGGGGGGGGTTCGGGAGGGCGGCAACCACGGACAACACCGGTGCTGCAATTCAATTCCTGAAGCGGCCATTCCGCTATGGCCTCCAAATTAAATTTTCATTATCGAGCAGCAGCAATCCCCAAGCCCTCGGCTCTTTCATGGCTCAGTCAGCATCTTTGGGCCCTGCATTCTTGCGTTCATGGCATGCCAAGGAAGCTCAGGCGTCCTCCTGCAGACTAAATGCCCATCCCGGCAGCTATCATCAGTCGTAACCTCCGACTCGTAGTGGGTTGGGGTATGCTACAGTGGGGAAGAGGGGCCTGGAGTTGTGCCATGTTGGCACAACGAGCAAGACATGAAAGCGTTTGGCGACATGAATTTGAAGGCGTGTCCTTCTGGCGATGCTAGGTGCTCCTGGCAGGGAGGCGGGTGGAGTCTACATTCAAAAGGCTGGCCGGGTACTCTAGTGGTAGTATCGTGTTTGCTTTATAAAGGGATCTTTTCACTCGAGTCGATTGGCTGATCTGCTGAGAGGCAGGAAAGCACTGCCCCGTGGGTATTCACTGGCTGACAGAGCGTCTTGCTGGGCTCAGCCTCCACGAGTGGCTGTGCTCTTGATTGCGATTTCCAAGCCGGTAGATGCTCTACTGCGACACAGATGGCCGTCGACACGTCAGGGTCGTGCCCCTGGCCGTCATCGTGGAAATGTATGTACTCATTCAACGCATCGCTTGCTCGCTTCTTCTCGAGCCCGCCGCGTCACGAGCTTGGCGTGCCATGGCTTCTGATCCTGGGCTGCAGCTGGCATTTTTACCTTCAGATCTGACCCCGCACCCGGTGACAATGGAAACAGCAGTAAGTCACGGAAGTAGAGAGCCAACGCTGATGAACTACAAGAACTACCAGCAGTACAAAGAACAGTACGGGCCTTCAGCAGCAGCCGTCATAATTGTAGCGGCGCAGCCATCGCAGTAATGCAACTCGGGGTTGGTCGGTTGCGGCGCATCGACGTTGACATGCAGTATTAGCAGTAGTAGTAGTAGTAGTAGTAGTAGTAGTAGTAGTAGTAGTAGTAGTAGCAGCAGCAGCAGTAGTAGTAGTAGTAGCAGTAGTAGTAGCAGTAGTAGTAGTAGCAGCAGTAGTAGTAGTAGCAGTAGTAGTAGCAGTAGTAGCAGTAGTAGTAGTAGCAGTAGTAGTAGTAGCAGCAGTAGTAGTAGTAGTAGCAGTAGCAGGAATTAGCAGTAGCAGCAGCAGCAGCAGGAGTAGCACGAGCACGAGTAGTAGTAGGAGTCGTCGTCGTAGAAGTATGCACGAGGAACAGACCTCCTTTTGTTCATGGGCCCGGGTAGTAGGTTCCTTGTTGCTTGGTAACCTGTGGTCTGCATGAACGGTGACTTTTCCCGCAAGGCACCGGCATGAGCGATGGCGGCAGCGGCTTAACCCTGCGAGAGTATCAGTCAGCCAGTGTACAGCGAGCCGTTGGCAACTTGGGCCCACCTTGCAGTAGGGTTCAGGCATGTTCAGAGCATATCGGCCTTTGTTGCAAGATTTTGGGTTTATGAGTCGGGATGGGGATTCGCAGGCATGAAGAAAGAGTGGAGGTATGGTTAGAAGCAGAGTCACGACGTCTTCTCTGACTGGGCCAAGCCGGAAGAGATCAAAGTGAAAGAATCCGACTGCCCCATGCCTTGAACAATGACTGGCGGACTTTGCGTCGATGCTCCTTTGGACTACACGCCTGGTGCTGTCCAAGTGATAGAGTCCAAACTCTGACCCGAAAACCTCCTACAACTCCAAATCCCCAGGTTCTTCCCTGCTCAGTGTAAGCAAACACCACCAAGGCCAGAATGTCATCATCTCGCTGCCCACCAACTATGGCAAGACATTAATCGCTGCCAAGGTTATCGCACTTGGACTGCATCAGAAGTAAAAGGGCGGGTTTCCAAAGTCTTGCCCGCCTGCACCAAACTCTCAAGAAGTTTGACACACC